>JAPJYX010000025.1:21775000-22975000 GCA_030503985.1 Himalopsyche tibetana | reverse complement strand
CCACCTCTTTTTTTAGACCGTCGAACATATAATGGGCTGATTACGCTCCTTTTCCAAACGCTATTTTTTGTTTAAAGTGAATATATCGACTAAGTCAAAAAGCCGCATCAGAGTAGCTAAAATCCATTGATCTAGGCCATTGTGTATTCAATTGAATAATTTAATTCCATCATATCAAGGTATCTCTACATATTGGCCCATAAAAGTTGAAGTGAGCCAAGTGGTATCTGAGAAAAAAATAGTTAGAAACGTTATAATATTCTACACGTCTTAAAGTATCGTAAAAGTGAAGTAACCTCAGCTAATTACACATTGCCACAGTGTTATCTTCGTACAATAAAATATGGTAGTACACCAAAACACCAAGTAAAGACGTGATTGTACTTAGAAGTTCAAGAAAAAAGTTTTACCATTTTACTAGTTGGCTCACTTCCCCTCTCGAAGTCTCGTAATATGTTTGATGTTTCTTGAAATAATAACTGGGTACCCATTAAGAGTTGGTATAAATGCTGTAATAAATTAATCTACTCATTTACGAAGGAAATGTTGTGAGAAAAGTTTTTTTTTAATGTTATTATAATAAAGAAGCGATGAATTTGTAAAAGAAGAAAGATTGATTCTCGTTCAGATTTTCGTCACGGAAATGGCCGATAAAAATGTGACGTCGAACGCATAATTTTTACTGCACGTAAAATTAAATGATAACTGTTACGCCAACGTATATGTTGCGTTCAGTGTGTTGCCGATGTCAGGAGCGCATAAACAGGACAGGATAGCCACTTGCCTCGTCCCGACTAATTGTAATGGAGTGGGAAGCGGGTGGATGGCGGGCAATGAGCCCGACGACGTCTGGTCGTGAATACACCGACAACATTGTCAACATAATCAAGGCGGACTGAAAATTTGCTACACCATCGCACGTCGCGTTGCCTCTTCTCTTGCTCCCCTGCCATTACGGACGTAAAACTACTCCACTTTCGTGATACTCGACTAAGGCTATTTGCCAGAACAATTTCCGTGTAATTCAGATAGTAAAAAAACATCTAAACTTTTCATTATTCTCCTTCACGAGTAACGCGCATTTTTCAATAAAACACCACAAATTTAGTCTAATAATGTAAAGTAAGTGTTTTAGCTTCATTTATTTTAAGGTTCTACATCAATTATTGCCGCCGAATATTTAGATGGCTTTAGGTCCATAGTGCTAAAAATATAAATTAATAGTTTTTAGATATGAGTTTTGAAGCATCTAAACTGAGTTGTAAAAAAAATGATAATTACTAGTTAGTAAATATTTTAGTCATTTATATCAAATTCAATTCAATTCAAATTTATTGCAACGTTGACAAAACCATAAAACTATATTTCAAGTTGTATTTATATATAACTGAGAGATTGTTATTATTCCAAGAAGAAACTAATATTTTTTTTGGTTGTACTTTTGTGGAGTTATAACAAAGAGGTATTCGAATATAATGGGTAATATTACTCTAAACATGATATTTTTGACTTATCATTCTATGAAACTAGGTCATCAATTTGTCTGCAACATTTTTACTATCCAAGATTACAGCCAAACGTTGATGTCAATTATTTATGTCAAATGTAATATTTTTTCTCTTGTTTTTCTCTTTATAAACCGTAGATCATAATTGCCTTTGGTTTTATTCGTACTATCTCTTTCCTTTTGAATGTTTTGTTTTATTGCGGTTTACCAAAACGTTGCATAAATAAAAGAAATCTTTAGTTTTGTTCGACATTCTCTTTTTAATGTTTTAATTCGTTGGTAAATTTAGTAATGGAACTTAAGCCATACCACACCAAAAAGACTTATATATAAACATGAACTACCCAATTTTAATAGTGTTGATTTTAATATCATTATATTTGACATATTTTTGGATATTTGTATAAATTTAACAAGTATTTGCAACCATTTCCTCTCGTACCAAATATTGCGAATAACCAAGCACTCTATTACTTGTTGGTTGTCATGATGAATCAAATAACTCACCACGGCCGAATGAACTCGACAGCTTCTAGCCTAGAATCGTGTGTCTCTTACAATTCACTGTAAAGCTAAAACTTTACTGTCCACGCGCAAATTTACCTATAATCTGTACATGTCCTGGTACAGTATTTCTTTCATCATTCACATATTAAAGTTACTTACTATTAAAGAGTTACTGAATATTGTATTCTTGTTTTACCTCACAATTCAAGCATTGCGCAAAACATTTCTTGAAATTTCATGTTTCTATTTTTTACGTAACTAGAATAACGAAGTAATTGGTATACCACGTAATTAATCAATGTAAAAATGTTAACTCATTTATATTTCAAATCTTCTCTGAAAATTATCGAAGTCAGTCAATGATTGTTTATTTAATCTCGTTTCGTAAGACAAGAAATGCAAAATTCTTCCAGATGCAATCTTGAATAATATAAATTTGCATAACCTCACCGAAGCCCGTCGAGAAACCATCAAAATATGCAGCAAAATATCACTGAATGGGCTTAATCAAGCACGGCAAACAGAAGATAATAACGTAATGAGTCACTACGAACGTCTTGTTAACCATTTCTCACGACTGAATCTCTAACGATAATATTCAGTCAAACATTTTAATTCTAGGTCGTTGCGTAATGACTAACCACTAGCATTTAAATTTCTTTCAAAATATAAAAACAATCTTTAGATGAATTCCGCGGTAACTTTGTTATTCCAATAGTAGTGGTACAAAATTGATACATATTTCGTTTCTTTTAGAAGCATTACCAGACATAACATCGCAAACCTTAAAAATAAAAATCGGGGTCTGGACACAGGATGGGGCTTAAGATGCAAACACTGATAGTATTAACTGATATACATTAACAACTAAGGGAACTTTTATTAAATAGTAAATATAAGTTAGAATCATTCTTTGAGAGCGGCGTCTATCGCCTCACCTGTCAAGACTGTCGAGCTTTTTATGCAGGGCAGACTGGTAGAAACTTAAATGCAAGAATTAAAGAATACGTAAGATGTCTTTGCCCCCTGTGTGGCTAAGTCGTCAACGTTGTTGGCTTCGGTTACGGCGGTCACGGGTTCGAATCCCAGTGCGGACAGTTTTAGAAATTATTTTTTCAATCGATTTAAAAAATGGCATGGATGTATGTGATGTCTTGAATTACCCCCTCCCGCCCATCCTATTCTACGAACGGGGCGCATCGAGAGCGATTAGTTAACCACTAGTCCTGTCCTAGCCCTATCCTTCTATTCCTACTCTCTTTGGAAAAAAAAGATTGAGCAACTGAGTAACAAGCAGTTCTCGTAGAAACACTTCTGTTGAGATAAACTCCATTAGTTGTACATATGCTTCACATTGGGAGCGGACATGATATTAAAAAAGATGTCTAATGTTATTTCTGATGATGCTTCTCAGAGAAGCGAAACACATGTCACAATTTTTAACACAACAAGTGGATTATCGAAATTGATTTCATATAATTAAATATTTATATTACAATAAGTACTTGTATATTTTTTTCTGAAACGCCCGACCAGAGAAGGGAAATGTTTCTGATATTAATATGGATGAGTTTTATAGACCTAAGCTCCCACAACCTCTTTTGTGATGATAACTGGCAGACATTCAAAAGTTTTAGTTTAATAAATTGTGTTTAAAAAAAATACCATGTCGATAAGTATAACAGGGGCACATATAATACGCAGTATTGCAGTGTACACCCCGATAGTTTCTTATATCAACCTTATATTTCTTTATGCCAACAACGGATGAAAGTAATGTCTTCCACAATGTCAGAATAAACGATTTGCGAGACTACCCATCCGGTATCTAGTTTAAACATCATAATCAGTGGCGCAAGCGCAGTCAGGATGCAGTTCAGTTGCACATGATAGATGCATAATGCATCTAGCCTTATCTCCTCAATTACCTGTTGTGGATCAGGCGAGCAGAACAACACAGGAGGTCGACGATCATTTTTCATTTTTATAGATAACAAGCGTGACATACATCGGGCATAGTGCTGCCTCTGGATTCATATATCACTCGGAATTTCTGCGCTCCTGGCAACGAGATGACGCTGGAAAAACTTTATTGTGTGTGATTATTCTTTGTCAACATATAAGCGGAAGACATATGGGGCCTGGCGTCCACCGTGGTCGCTTTTCCGAATTGCACACTTAATATATAAAACATTCACGGTTCACTTGTTCCCGTTATTCTCACAACATCTTGCATAAAGATTAGAATCTCCTCCTATATATTTTATGACTATCAGTCAAGTATTGTAAAATTTCTTTCGATCTTTGAATTGACAGCGTCATAAATTTATTCGATATGAAAATAATCGTCTGATTTTCTCTCCCAATATTCAGTTAATTCTACTAAATTTTATTGTTACTGAAAATATTTTAAAAATCTATCGACTGTGGAAAGGAAAAAAGACGTTACACACAGTTTTTTCAAAACAGCTTCGTTTCGATAATCACAATGCATCTAACTTGATACACGTTCTATAAAAAGGTTGTAAGCTGCAAATGCCGAATTAGTATCTAAATTTAGCTATTAAAGATGAGCTTGTGAAAATTGAAACCAAGAAAAAATACTGAAAAAACGTTTTTCCTAGACAATTTTTTAAAATTTATATTAGATTATGCCAATTAAACACCAGTTTAAAAGTCTCCGTACACTTCAAGGTTGTGGATAATTTTCATAATTTGCATATGGCCCAAAATCATAAAAACACGTTTTTTGTGCCTCCTGTAAAATTTGCTTTGTGTGTTACGTCCCTTTTCCTTTCCACAGTCGATATAATATTTCTTAAATGTTTTCAACATAAAATACGTGCTAATTCTGGCGAAGTTATGTGAAACTATATTTTCGATTATAGCACGCAAGTAGGTGTCATAATTAAATAAATAATTCATAAAATCGATCAATGAGTCATTAGCGGGTGCCATACCAAACTATCACTGACAGTTAATCATAAAATAAAGTGGCATCTCAAACGCCAGATAAAAATGTTCATAAAATCATTTATCATAGTCATAAAAGTGCAGCTGGGAATCTCCTAATCAAATAATTTGACATTGACTTCATAATACGTGTGTTGCAAAATAACGAGATGCTATCGACTTGTGTGGTATTATTCAAATTACCGAATCGTGCTTGCCGATGTTTTTTGTGATCCCTGTACACATTATTATTATGGTTTCATTAACAGTTTGTAAGAAGACATTAAAAAAAATAGATCTCACACGATGTTTTCAATGTTAAGTAAGTGTTTATCTTATTCATAAAATAAAATAGTCTTTTGAACTAATTTCACATTTATTTAATAGGGTCAGAACATGTTTAGCTAATCACGTGTATTTTTAACACAAGGTTATTTATACCATGCAATTTTACTAGCGACTCAAATTTGCGACTGTTATCTTCGTATTTATCATTTTCCCGCATATTTAGTATCTTTCGATTGGTCCGTAAAAAGCAATCAACTGAACTTTCACTATATATAGTATTCATAATTCAATACAAGTTACATTACGTATACTATCTTGTTAATAGAAAATATTCATATCTGAATCTCAATAAAATCACAGTATCCCTTTGTACTTTATTCCACTTTATTTAATAGGTCAGGACCGATTTCGCTCATTGCGAGCATTGTTAACTGATGCGATGAGCGAAACCGGTTCTGACCTATTAAATAAAGTGGAATAAGGTACAAAAGAATATTGTGTTTTTATTAATATAATGCCTTTCCACCAAGTATTGACAGTGAACACACTAAAAGTGATATCTGACAGTGTCGACAAAACCTAAAACGTCATGAAATTTACGCAGCTTACCTACTGTGCTTCAAAGAATTAGGAAAGCTTGTGATGATTGACTCTGTAAATTAAAATTTCTAAAGAGACCGAAAATTAATGCCAATTTTTGTTTCACTTAAAATAATTCTGATGCTTCAGATTTAGATTTTTTGAGATAAACAAGATTCTGTATAACTGTAACGGTATATAACAAATTTTAACATTTTTAAAATGTGTAAGAATGACTTGGGATTCCATTATTATAGGATGAGAAAATATCAATGTATGCTAGTTCTACAATTACTATGTTGTGCATAGTTGATAGTTATTTCGACATTCGTCCAATCCATAACATTATACTATTTAATGCATAGAATATTATGACAAATGAATCCACATTTTTTGATTCTGGTATTGGATTTACTTCACTGTTTATCTGGAAATGTAAAAAACAGGGTTTTAGGTTTATTACACTTACATATTCAAATAGTCTGAACGTGTCTCGGGTATAAATTTGTAGTTACATCACTATTTTTTTAAGGGATATATATTAATATTTAATATGGATTTCGTGCAAAGTTATTTTTTACTTAGACTCATATCATCAGTACATGTGACAAGCTCTTAATTAAATTGTGTTAATAATACTGATGCAATTAATTCTATAATAACTGCTCTCGTTATTCTCGTACCTGGAATGAATAAAAATGCAATTCTATAATAATAAAATAATGACATGTTGCTTGTAGCTAAGTAAAACAAGTCTCTGTAGATCCGCTCTGTGTTCCTCGAATTGAAGTTAAGCGCTTGATTTTATACAGTACATATTGAGTATTTTAATGTTTATCTCGTAATTAAGTTTATGTTCCTCTTTTCTCGCTTATCTGTTGGTACGATATGGTAGTAGAGCTTTTAGACCTTCATGACCGTGTGCACGGAACTTGAGTCGCGTTGAAAAAATAAATAATTAGGTACAATCAACTGAAATGTCCTCATTATAAATGCTTTTAAATCACGTAGATACGTTTCTCATGCGTTCCAAGAAGTTAATAGCCTTTCGTTCCGACGATTTCGTATGACATATATTCAGTGGCGTACACACTAAAACTAGTATTTATTTATTTAACAAGTATTTGTATCGTATTTTACAATCAAATAAAAATGGTGCATAATTTAAAAATCGGACCCGTGTAGTTCTGCATCGGGAAAGGAACACGACGAGAAAAATTCGTTTCTTTTCTTGGTATATGCGTTAAGAACGAAGGCCCTGAACCAGCGTCTGTGACAGACAAATAAACACAGTATCCTTTATGTTCTTTCACAATAATTATGTTGCTTATATTCTCTACACTCTGCACAACTTATTCAACATTTTCATACCGTAATCAAAACAGTTTCGCTCATTAAATGAGCATTTTCATATTATTAAATATACAATTGAACAAGAGTTTTATTCATACAACAAGTACTAAAAATCTCGGTTTATTATTTGGAATTATATTGTCTTTTCATCACATATTCCTACCCCATTAGAGCACAGCTATGACGGCATAGTTTTTTTTTTAAATAACTAATAAACTGGCTCGGTTAGAAAACGTATTGGTACGCACACACACACATTTGTTTAAACACGCGCAGTGTATGCATTGTAAGTTATAGCAAAAAGATCGCCACCTTTTCCGAACGCCACTGCTCGCTTATACCATGATATTTACCCAAGTTACTTACACGTTTTACGAACGCTACAAATATACGACAAAGTTCACTCTGCAATTATTTTAATAGACCATGTTTGCATTTACTATTACATAATTAGCATAATTTAATAAAACTGGACTGTTCTTAAACTTTGAAAATAATTTTCTTCGATGATATTGTAACATAAATTGTTCTCAACGTTCATAATTTTATTTCATTATTTTGCAAAATACTCATTAACGGTAAATTAAACAGTTTATTTGCCATTCCTATTCAGTCGCATACGGCTCCTTAGTGTAGTGGTTATCATCGTTGGCTTCCGTGACAGATCTCACAGGCTCGAATCCCTGTATGAACAGCACTTTTTTCATTTTGAGTAACTAGTAACTCTCGTAGAAAAACTTTAGTTGAGATACTTCCATAGCTGGGCCATATTTTTTACTTCGGGAGCGGATATGGATTTTTGAAAATCAGCGACAGAGTTCATGGATTACATTCTCATACAAATAAGACATTGATTTCGTAAAAAATTGATTCGCTAACTTACAGTCCGTTCTTACTGTCCAGCGTGTATTATTACATACTACAAAGTAAAAATAGTGAAGCGACGTAATAACAACCAGCTTTCGTAAAAATAGTTGTGCTGAGATATTCCATCGTGCATGATTGTTAAAATATATTGTGGCCGGTATTCCTTTTCTATACAAAGTGTTACGTTGAAAAATTATTAACTAATTAAACTTTTGACTCTCAAAGCTAGGCTTTGAGAAACATTCGATTCTTTTACATATTGCGGATTGTACAGTTTAACTTTGTACATAATTTGGTGTTTTAAGGAACGGAATTGGCATCGCGTTGTCACCTCAAAATCATCAGCCCTGCGGAATATTTCTAGAGGGCTTTATTTTTGATTGCATTTTCTTCCAAGCAGTGTGAATCTGTGCGACCTAAATAACGCTGCGGAACATATCTATGCAAAACTATCAGCGTATGATATGCAAATATGACAGTGTAAAAACTAATGAGATGCATTGGAAAACACTTATGAGGCGGTTTATTGATTACCCACTGATTCTCACGGAGACCGTTACTTTGTCGGTAGCAGATTTTTTTCCGATGTCAAATTAAATATTTTTTACATACATGCCGATGCATCGATAATCAGTTTTTTTATCGCAATTAACTGTGACTACCTATTCATAGGAAAGTTAATTCGATGTTATTATCAGCTATCAAATTATATCGAAACCACTGGCTTACATTAGGTATCAATTTCGTTTGAAACACTCAATTATATTTTATGGATAACTGTTTCAGCTTATTATGCTGTCAGAATAATTCCTGGTTCTTATAATAATATGTAATGTGCGTTAGGCACCGTACACATTCAGTAGTGAGTAGTGAATAAATACTCGTAAAGAAGCCCACGAGCTTTTCCACTACTTGAGCAATTATTTACTAGTAAAGACGTACATATTTAATTAATTTTAAAATAGCTTGTGACAAGTGATTAATCACAAATCAATTTCCCTATTTATAATTTCGTGTTTTATCTACGACTATTTGACACAAATCATTATAATAATGTTTCATTTTTATACCGTTACATACTTCATTAAGTATAGCTAGAAAACATGTTATTTTTCACCTTAAATTCATTACTTTTAAAAATATATTAAATGTATTGTAAAATAACTTGTCACAAGTGATAAGTAACAAATCAATTTCTCTCTTTATAATTTGGTGTTTTATTCTATACAAATATAAAAAAGCATTGACTCGAGTTTCATAATTCTTCCGTATTTTTCGTTTCCTTTCACCTTCAATTCATTACTTCTATTCAATGATACCATATTTTAAAAATATTTACAACCTTTAAATAATATCGTTATTTTTTCATTGATTAATGAAAACACATAGCAGATTTGGTTAAGACCACATGGTCGTACAAATATATCTCCTTCTGGGTATGCTTAAACAGTATCTTGAGTCTTGACGATGTTGCTATTTATCACCTCTCGCTATTTCCTTTTCTTCTTATTTCAGATCAACTCGTTATATTGAAAACTTCCACTTCAACACTTCATAATGTTCCAATCAGCAAGTGAATGCGATAAAACATCTTCTCAGTGTCTCTATGTACATTTAATTTCTCATCACAGTCATTAGTTGTAGGCCAGTATTTAAAAGTATGTACATTATTATTCTTACACTATCAGTATTTCATCTTTTCTCCGCAACGGTGTCAATGTATTGTAAAATTTCATCGTGTACATACATTTTCCCCAGGAGTTGCATGCGGCTTTTAATTTTTTTTAATACAAAATGTTCATTATTTTTCATTATAGATTTTGTAAAAATATTTGTAGTTAATATTCTCGATAGATTCTAGTGCTTCTTTGTGTATGGAATTTATTTTTTTATAAAAACAAAAAAAATCTACTTTGTTGTACCATTGTGTTTCGTCTCACTGAAATAACACTTTACACAAGTGGTAAAATAAAAAAGATATGAATTATAATTTTGAGTACATATTGTATTAAAAAATCGGATATATTTCATTTTCGAAATGCTTTTAAAAGTCATTAAAAATAATTACTGTATTAGACGATAATTATTGTCCTTCTATTCTCGTCAGTCACTCCACACTTATAATCGAAACTTCATAAACTGGTTTAGCACATATTATAGGCGTTCCATGCTGAAATCCAATCGGTAATACTAAATACACCCAGCGATTTTTCTGAGTTTTATCACTTATGTATAAGTCAATTTATCTTGAATTCAACTCTTTCCATGTTTATTGAATTTGTAGAGTTTTTTGAAATTGATTTATCGTTCAATTGAAACTTGTCGAATGATAATATAAGATTGAATGCACATATTTATATGAATTTAAGCGGCCCAGTAAAAGCTGTCTTCAGTTTTTAATTAAAACTACTATTGAAATATGTGGTAGAGAAAAGATTTTTTAAACAAACATATATATAGGTATAAATTATACGCGTTATTATTTTACGCGATTTCAATAAAAGCCCTGGTATCCTGTTTGCATTAAGAAAACTAATAATAATCTAAGACGATTTGCCATGTAATTTAAGACATCTATAATTATTTAGATTCTATTCTGAATACGTTACTTCGGCTCGATTTGTCCAGCTTCAAAGTGAAAATCATTGTAAACATGTTATCAAAGGCTCAAGATCATTTTCTTTCAACGAATTGTCATTTTAACGTAAACGAACATTAAGTTCTTGGTTTATTTGTCATATTTTTATTGTATTTTATTTTAATATAAGTCATTATTAATTTAATAATAATGTAGGTCCTGTGTGTATAATTCCGTGAGCGTGTTACATCTATCAAATTTTCCTTTTCTGTTCTCAGCACGAGAGCTTTTAAAAGCTCGCCAGTGAAATAGGACTTCCATCAATCCTTCAAAAATAATTTGACCGAACGTCGGCCAAATTGAATTAGAGTTTTTGGGTTCGAGCCCGCATCTGTCTTTGTTCCGACACTCGTTCGGATTTTTGACTAACATTTCAATGCGCTAATATGTAAAAAATTTAACTCTGCAACATATTCCTGGAAAATAATTCTTTCGCTCCTTTTAAGTGGAATGCTACATTTTATTTTCATCCGATTTTTGTAAAAATGTGCATTAAATTATTTTTACTGATAAGTACAACTGTAACACTATATTAAAATAAAATCTAAATTCACAAATATCAGAAAGTAAAAATTTCGACCTAAGATGAAACAAAGAGTTCTAAGATCGTAGTAAAACTTCCTGACATAATTTAGTAGTATGTACAATTTAAATTGCATTAGATTAATTCGTATATATGTCAGTCATCCGTGGCCTAGCGGTTAATATCGTTGGCTTCCGTGAAGGATCTCATCGAGTCCTAGTACAATTTTTTTTCCATCATGTGATGTCTAAAAGTTCTTTTCCTCCCTTCCATTCTACTAACGGGAATTAGCGAGAACGATTAGTTGACCACAATTCCAAACCAATGAGTTGCAAACATTTCTCGTAACAAACTCATGTTGAGATACCTCCATCAGGAGACTGACCATATACCATATCGATGGCTTAGTGTCAAGATGTTGTAACTAACAAAATGTCGAAAATGAGTTAAGAACGCAATTGGCTGTAAAATGCTACATTTTATATAATGTCAAAATTGTGTGTCTCCTTGATTTGATATGCTTCTGTTCTATTCTAACATTAGAAGTCGCCGATGGAGTCGAATGCAATTTAATTGAGAAAATATAATATTAGCTCAGTGATAAATTATGTCGAAATTATGCCGCATTTAAAAAACCTACACCTGACAAATGCTATCAAAATAATAATTGGTACAAAGAACTGTTTGAAGTAGACATCCATTTGTGTTGAAATAAGGCAATCAAAACACGCCTTTATAATCTTAATTAAGAGCTCGTTTATTTCAAATCCCGTTTACGCGATGGCAGTATTGTGAATGGGGGCTGAGTCCAATTTCAATAAAACCACATTCCCCTTTGAAAGGGCACATCGTAGGACATACACAAAGGCCTTAAAAGAGTTGAGAGTGAAAGAGCCGGCGACCATTTGAGCCCCGAAAACTGTCACGCCATTGTGGGGCTGGCGATCCATCACAATTACGATTAATGAAATATAGTTGAATCTCTTTTATTTTCTGTCACCCTGATACCGTGGACTCGGACCGATCTATCTAGAACTCCTCGTTTAAAGAACAGCAATTTAATATTTTCTCGTCGAGTATATATTCCTTTATTATGTATGTGTACTTTGAAGGGATGATCGGTAGCTTGGTCATAAGAATTTATATTTTAGTTCCGTAAAGTCATTGGCCGTTAACCGTTTTTTAATCAGCTATTAATCACAAAATACACTTCACCGTGAATTATTAAGTTGTTACAACCGTTAACCATTTCCTCGGGAGTATTATTTCAAATATATTTGATAAATACTTCTCACAATGAAATGATCCGCTTATTTACAACAAAAAGTAATTGCGGGACGTATGCGTGTATCCATAGTTAATCAATCTAACATCCTGATTTATATTGCAAAATATTATATTACGTTTAATAAATTGACTTTATTGTTTTACTGAACGATAACAAATATGCAATTATTCAGAGCAAATTAGTTTAAATTATTATTAATTACAGGCATTGGTAACCTGTGGCCTTTTGGCCAATTCTGTAATTCTCTAAATTTATGTAAATTCCCGACATATTCTGACTCTAAATTCCTGTTTCCGGCAAAAGATTCCCTAGTCAATGTTTACTGCGGCCCTATTTCGAATAAGGAAAATGAATGCGGTCTTTAGATAAGAAAAGGTTCCCCACTCCTGATTAATTATATTTAGCTACATTAGCACCTTGTAACGGTCTTAGCAACGGTGATTGATTGATATTTGTTTGGTCATAGCGGAAGTCATTGGCTTAATTATGTATGGTGAGTTAATATTATATGCTATGCGATTTTTTTACGAGTTGGAATTTTTTATGAATAAAGTTCTACCAAGTAAATGCCAATTAAATCAATAAATTCATATTTACTATTGTTAAAAACATCCCAATACCTCGGATGTTTTATCAATACTTTTTTATGCCACTGGTTGACAGCAACTGATAAGAAGGGTTGAACTAAAAATCCTCCGTTGATAAGTCAGGGCGTGAGGTTTTGACGTTTTAAAGGATTATCTTTAATTTGGGTATTGTGTCGGGGTAACAGGTTTTATCCTAGGGTACTTTTGCGCGCAGTCATCTCTAAGGGCTTCAACTTTAAACATCATTCAGATTAAACCGTTTTACTAAGCCATATACGAAAACATCTAATTGAAATCAATTGGTTTGTATATTATTATTTTTTTGTTGTTCTAATATTGATAAAATAACACAATGTTTCAAACGAAAATATACTTAATATAAAATTAAATTTGACAACATTGTTATTCCACTTACTGTACTACAACTTGTGACACGTGTTTCGCCTCTTTGAGAAGCATCATCAGACAGTTATCGATGAATCTTACAAATAACATATCAATTAACATTGCATAAGATTGACAAATTATAAATATAAGACTTTACAATAAAGATTTTAAATATTGATAGGAATAGCAAAAAAATTAGCATGAAAGTTAACTGAGTGAGCTCCAACAAACTCTACTTTAATACATACAAAACAGCATTCGTCGGAACTCACCGTTTTCCACGTGGAATATGTCGACATCCGAAGAAATATTATTGAAAACATTTAAAGCTCTTCCCAGTGGCATCCCCATTGGCAGGCTGACCTTGTACATGTCAAATGGCATCATTTTGTTTAACGAGTGGCTAATTCGACCACTCAAATTGCGACGTTAAAATAAGCAAAGTAATAACTTTGACCAGCGTTCACCAAATTACAGCCCGCCGAAGTTTTTCATCCGGCCCGGGGAAAGTTCTGGATTTTTGCATATAAATTATTCATATAAGAAGTATAAATTTTCATGATTTAGTTGTGAATTCACGACAACTGTTTATTTCAAATCGTCAATTGTCATACAACGATACAACTATCTGGTAGAGGACTCAAAGTGAAGGAAGTTGGATAGAAATTGGAGGCGAGACGACCAGATGTTCGTTTACTCAAAAATTTCTCGAATATTCTCATTTATTGAAATTCTAAGAAGGGCAAACATTTGTTTACATTCTAATTATTATGTTACCACATAAAATGAAATAATATTCTGATTGGGTTCTAATAAGAATTTATTTATCGTCCGGTCCCCTTGGTTTTTAAAAAGTTCAATCCCGCCCGCTTTTCAAAAAGTTTGTGTGACCCCTGATTTAGACGAAACGATATGTATATTATATTTATCTTTTTAGAATTTAAAAGATACTATGTTATAAAGTCATACAGTACAGGCGGTATCAGAATGTTTGCTCATTCATGTTTATAATTTTGTATTATTGGTAGGAAATGGTTAATAGCCATAAATTAATTCTAGATGTACATTTATTAATAACGTCATGGATACGATGCAGCCACTTTGCGTGTAATACGGGATCAATAGATTGATATAGCATTCATGTTGCAATCATAAAAATGCCATTACCATAAAAAAAACCTTCTGCATACAATTCAATTTTACTCCCGATACAAATTACAGTAATAAAACGGATATACATCGTGGATCGTTTTATGATATGTATTGAGGTCGAAATGTCATAGTTTTTATGGACAAAGCTGTCTTCTCTTGTTTTATCATCTCCGTGATTAGCAGACTGTTTTTTTTAACCACGAAATGATTGTTATGTCATTTGAATAATATATCAAAAGTCACTCGTGCTTAGAAATACTATGAGTGTAAAATTTACGAGCATACATTTCGAATTGAATGGCATCACGTAGGCAAAGGGAAAAATGAGTTTGCTTCAAACCACAACCGCGATTTGACCCTCAACCAACGTGATGCGCAAATAAATCTTCACGCATTCTGCTCTCCTGATACTCCTACCTGACCAAAGCAGTGTAAAATTAGATTTCCTACTCCAAAAAGCCTAGCTGTAAGACAACCACACAATTTTAAGCTTACAAGTTACAATCATTAATAATATATCTTATACTTCCGCTATTCTGATTTTATATAACTTATGCACTGTACTTTGTAAATTCTAGTCAATACTAATATCACTTTTAGGGTGTTCACTGTCAATACTTGGTGGAAAGGCATTATATTAATAAAAACAATAATCCTTTGTACTTCATTCCACTTTATTTAATATGTCAGGACCGGTTTCGCTCATTGCGAGCATTGTCAACTGATAAGAAATATAATTTAACAATGCTATTTATACAAAATTGAAAAGTTATACACAACAGTTGGCATTGAAAAGAAATTGCCAATTACATTAAAGTGATTCTAAAATAACACAAAATTAAAATGTTCAACACAACTAACATATAATTACTTTTTAATTATAATTACTTTTTAATTATATGTTAGTTGTGTTGAACATTTTAATTTTGTGTTATTTTAGAATCACTTTAATGTAATTGGCAATTTCTTTTCAATGCCAACTGTTGTGTATAACTTTTCAATTTTGTATAAATAGCATTGTTAAATTATATTTCTTATCAGTTGACAATGCTCGCAATGAGCGAAACCGGTCCTGACATATTAAATAAAGTGGAATGAAGTACAAAGGATTATTGTTTTTATTAATACAATACTAATAGTTTATTACATATTTTTTTATGTCATTGTGTTTTGTGTGAATGAAACTGTAAATTTCTAATTTCTTAGTCAGTTGATAATGCTCATCAGTTTATAATGCTCACCAGGAGCGAAACCGGTCCTAATCGAAGTATTACAACTCAATATTGTATTTATTTGAATATCTAACCTCATGTCCAATAGTATAAAAACAATTTCGTTCATTCAATAATTATTTCCAAATTATCGAAATTGTTGTTTTATATATTTGTTTCTGACATCAATTCTAACAACCACTATACATCGTCACCTTTCTGGCAGATGTTGGTAATTTACAATATCTACTTACTGTCAAAAATGAATCTAGTGTACATTTAATATTATAAATATCTATACAACATAAAACATCGATGCTAGAGGCTTTATCCTATTAATATGTTACTTACCAACTAGGGTATCCAATCCCGGGATTGGGATTAGCTGACCGAGGAATTTGAAATCTTCAATTCGCTATACTTATTCGCCAGATTGTCTCAGAAACTCGTTTTTTTTAGCTCTTGCTATTCCAAAATCGTATAAATTTTCGGGATTTGCTCAAAATTTCTGCGATCGCGACCATGTCAATCCCGGGATTTCAGGATCAGAAAATTGAACGGGATCCCGGGATTGGATGCCCTATTACCAACCTCTGCCAGAATAGTGACGAAATAAGAGATGCATGTTTAATCGATTGCTTTGTTGTTAATTTAATATTATACATATTTCTTTTAACATAAAAAATAACTATTCATTTATTTAAATTCAATTACTTACATTTAAAAGAGATGCATTAAAAACTACACAATACATTCGCGTGACGATGAATCTACAAAATGATCTTTAAATTCTGTTCTCATTAATACCGTATTCAAAATCATAATGTACATCGCATGATTATGTAACTTAAAAATGCACAATGACCTGTCAGTTTGTCTAACTTTTTTGTGTGCAATGCAGGATATATATTTCTCACGAATTCTTACCTCGGTATATGTTTGAATGTTTTGTTAATATTTCTAATACGCCTTATGCAGGTATCTTTGATAAAAAAATACATGACTTTAATAAGAATAAACGTCAACGAATTGCAGGAACTGAGATGATTGAATTCAATATTATCTAATGTTTATAAATAAAGAAAAAATATATTTAACACGACCATGCTAATTAAATTTCTGAATACGTTTTATTAAACAATTTATGTACAGTGGAGTGCAGGTTTACTACCTTTTTTAATCTACAGCTTCCCTTTCATGTTTTGAAATTATATTTTATAGCGATGATTTCCGCCAATAAACTTTCATTTTCAATTTAGTATTTTTTCTGCCTTACTACATCTTCAGTCAAACGTTCTAAACACTTCCACATAGGGATTATAATAACGGCATTTCTGTATTTTATTTGAAATGCCAGTTATTTTTTAAAGTGAATAAAAATCGATATTTCTACGTTCCGTATAAAATTCTGTTTTATCTTCAAATTATATAACGTACGTTTTCTTAAAATAATTATAAATCGTTCAGAAAGTTCATTAATTCTGCAACCTAACAATATTGATTGATACAACTTTTAACGGATTAAAAATATTTAAATTCATTGTGATCGTGAACGATTTTTTGAATTTTTCACTCTAACTTTTAATACCGATATTTCGATAGTGAAAACAAACCATGACTACCGAATTTGTAATCTCTAGTTCCATTGTGGAAGAAATAACGCATGTAATTGGAATGAATAGATTTATTTAAAATTTACTAATGTTCTGAAAATAAAATACAACAAAGCAATTTTCAGTGTATTCGGCCATTAACCTACGGAAATTTATTTTGAACGAAAAACTAATATTGATAATTCTTTTCCACTGGAACCATTATTGTCAATTTTGTACTACAGCATTATTTCTACAAGATAAAAATATAATTTACCCGTAAAAGATATGGTGGTGTATTTGAGTTTTACTAGAACATTTCTGTTTGTTAATTAAATATATAAATCAAAACTAAATACAATTCAGTATTAGTGTGTATTTTCTTTCTGCAACACTTTTGTCCTGGTCCGCCTATTGCCATGCAATTAAATACGGCACCGATGAATTTCGCTATTGAAATTTTGCCCACGCGTTGAATTCACATTGAATAAATTAATATATTCAAACTTTTTCAACGCGACAAAAGGTGAAAGAATCGCATTATAATATTATAAAATGCCGATGCAAATTATGCAGCCATCCAAACGCCTACGCCATCGGTAAATAGGGACACCCTACGTGTGACTTTAAACAGAGATACAATTATAAATATATGTGCAGTCAGCCATGTCCTCTGAAATGTACATTCACTCGTCGTGTTATAGTCATAAAGCACTAGACTAGTTTCTACATTATATTCTATCGATACCCCACCTCGAGACAGAAACAATTCGTAATAATCGATGTTAAGATGTACACATAAGTATATAGACAATTTGTATTCCTAATAATTTAATTTAATGACTATCTGAATAAGATGTGAAATTTATATCAAGCAATATATTCAAGTGGAAAAATATAGATCTCAACATGCCTTATCACACTGTAGTAATAACTAAAAAAAATATTTTGTTTTTACTTATTTCTGTCTTGATATTGTGTATTTATTATTCAAAAGCTGTGCTGTTTAATTTATGAAAATATCAGTCAGGGCTTAAACGAAAACCGACATTTAAAAAAAACCGGTTTTTAAATTACAATATTACATAATACTGTTTAAACCGGTTTGAAAGCTTAGCAAAAAAAGGATAATCCAAACGAAAATACGAAAAAGTAACATTTTTTTGAACACCCCCGGGTTACCAAATTGAAAAGTTTTTGAATGTCGCAAATTTAACAAAAAAAAACACCCGGTTTTTTTTAAACCGTCTGGCCCTGATCATAGTTTATGTATAATTTTTCCTTGTTCTTCCCTGTATTAATAATAGCTTGGGAATAATTATAGTAATTTACATTGAAATTGATCGCCTATTATAAACAGCGGCTACGCACTGCCTTCTTTTTAACATAATTACGGAGGTCTCTAACTGCAATATGAGATATGCCGTATCGCTGTTCATTTATCTATATTAACAAAAACTTGTAAATGAATTGTTATTTTTTTAAAGATTTGCCACACATCTTTACTAATTGATGGTGCAAAAAGTATATCCGTAATTAAACACAACTCAAAAATTAACGGCTTAAAGATCAAAACATAATCGTAATTCGATCGATTCGCCATTGTAAATACACTGCTTTAAGCGTAGATAAACAAATATATGATACCACATAGGCTAGGAGTAGCTAACCTGCGGCCTTCTACGTCCTAAAGTGCGGCAAGTGGGTAAATATTTGATTTCATTGTTATCATTCATTTACAAAATGATATCCGTCCATTTTTAAGTACATATTCATAAGTTAACTGATTAGAACTGTTTTCGCTCATTAAATACACTCGGAATTAGTACAAAAGAGCGTTTTATTTATTGAATATAATGCCGTTCTACCAAGTACTTACTAATAGTGAAAACATTAAAATTGATACATATGCGTTTTGATTGTGGCTTTCCGATATTTCTAAAAGTCACTTTTTAAGGTATTTGTAATTATAATGAACTTAATTGAACGCCAGTTCTTTTTCGACATAGCTTTACTCCTAAGTTATATATCGATTGCGGAAAGGAAAAAGGACGTAACCTACACATAGCAAATTTTACAGGAGTCACAAGAAACGTGTTTTGATAATTTTCGGCCATATGAAAATTATGAAACAAACACAACCTTGAAGCGCACGGAGACTTGCACATGTCATCAGTTTAATTGACATATAATATTAATTTAAGAAATCAACTCGGAAAAACCTTTTTACTGTATTTTTTTCTTGGCTTCAATTATCAAAATCCCATCATTTTTCAAACTTAAAAGCTAAATTCAGATACTAATTCAGCATTTGCAACTTAAATCCTTTTGATTAGAACACGTATCAAGTTGGATACATTGTGATTATTGAAAAAAACTGTGGGTTACTTCCTTTATCCTTTCCACAGTCGATAATATATATATGATATATTTATATGAAAAATAGCTGCGTCAGAAATACATTTTGTAATCAGTGAATACAATGAATAACAATTATTAATTTAACCTGTAATATGCCTTCGACTAATGGGTACCCCAATGCTTGGTACCTACGCAGCGCTTTTGCGACACAATTCCGTCGCTATTGTTACATTATTTTGTTACGTACGAAAAAAATAAATCACTCAAGAAGTGCGGAACATCGTGTCTGATGCCTGAACCAAATCGCGAGACAATAACTAACATACAATGGATACTTAACATTATGGGAGTGTAATAAAATAATGATATGGTTCTTTGCAAAACTTTCGATATTGCACGAAGAATGAGGTCGTGTCATTTATTTCGTTAAGTCTGGTGACAGGAGAACAGACTACAACGGCTTTGTCGTGATTAAATGATTTGTTTTCACTCACAAAAAAAAATAATGAAATTTACGCGTATCTTCAGCTTGAAATCTATTTTTAATTATTAGGGCTGTAGAGATGTGGAGTCAGGTATTTTTTTCCGGAGGTAATTTCAGAGTCGCAAAAAAAAGTAATTTATACAATATTGATTGGTGAAATGTACTAAAATTATCCTAGTGACCTAGAATGATAAATTATACATAAATTATCAAAAAAATCAATTCTAAGTTGTTTTCTTTTTAAGCGATTCCACAGCCTTGATTATAATTAACTAATATATATATATTTGTAGAATAATTAATTATCAAACTTCTCTCACTTTGATTTTTTATAATTAAAAACCTGGTTGGCATTGGTTTTATCATCGTAATTTTCTTTTTGTTTCAGGTAACAGCGAATTTGATTACTCTTCTCTTATAGTGCATCTCGGATCTAAGTCATCATCATTAATTCTGCAAATTGAGTTTGATGAATCTTCACCAGAAAATAATGTTTTCCTGCAATATTAATTATGACTATCAAGTGATTTTGGTAAGCTTTAATAAGTTTTTTTTTGATTTGGCAGCATTTTAATATTTGTTGTTTACGGTTTCTTAAAAAAATATTTAACCAAAAAGCTCGTCTTTAATGTTTCACTACTAAAAAGAACAAAACAATTGAGATATTGATTATTTTTAACTAAATTACTACATATAATTGAATATATCAATATAAACACAAACAGGTAACGCGATTTAAAGTCGAACTGCGCTCGTATTGCGTTTATGTATTACAGCAGGGGTCACCAAACTTTTTGAGAAACAGGCCGGACGAAAATATTTTCATATACATAATCCTATTAAAATTTTCAAAATATCAATATTTCATATGTGTAATATATTGATATACTAAAATCAGGATACGGATTGAAATGTGTACGGCCCGCGGGCCGTAGTTTGGTGACCAGAGTACGTTAACGCGGCATAGCTTTCAATTTTGATACATTTTAGACCTTTTTATTTGATCTTTAATTAAAAATTCTAAATAAATTGAGACATTAATATTTAAAAACAGCCTTTTTTATTTTGTATAGAGGAGTCTGAATTCTTTTAACTGATTGAAAGGGACCAAATCGAAAAATAATCACCATGCAAATCTATGAAATTCCCAAATTAAACTTATAATTATTTTGAATTAGTCTACAAAGTACAATAAAGTATGTGGCTAGCGTTAAAGACGCACGAGCCTTTGAAATCCCTTGTCTGAGGCAATTAGGATGGTGAAAAAACGCCATTTGCCATAGGCAAAAAACACCTAATAGTGATCCATTTGTCAGAATGTTTTATTCATTGTGCGCTCAAAACGATATAAATCTGCTTGATTAAAATGGTTTTATACATTATGAAAAAAACAGGGTACCATTAATAAAGCTTTTTGTTACTTTTAAGGTTGCATATTACGAATTGCATCTTATTGATGTGGCTTTTTATGTTAATTATCTTACATATTTAATCATATATATAATATTAGCGTATTTTCAAACGGTTTTTAAATTTCATTTTTTTAATAATATCGTATACACTCTTCCTATTCCAGACGTCATTATTTACCTTAAGTTTTAGATCTAACCGCAAAGTCATTATGCTATAAATTAATTAAATTTGTAGGCCAAGGTGTAACTAAATATGTTTTGATTGAAACTTAACAATCAGTTATCAAAACACTTGATGATTGAATATTTTTTTACTGCACGAATTGAGAAGTGTCCTTTTTATTTTAAACTATAATTTATATTGGCCGTTTTGAAATATGGCTGCCCCTTTGATACATCTTGATACATCGGAACCTAGTTGTAAACAATTGATTATTTATTATTTGTTTCATCTTTTTACTGAATCAATAAAGTCATGTATCTTTATTTAATTAAAATTTACAAAACATAAAATGATATCGCTCATTTTTCTTATATGAAAGTAGTATTTTTACATAAGTAAGAATATTATTTTTTTCTAGTTGTGCTTTTGCGGAGAGATCTAGGTAATCGATTATAAAGGGTAATATGACTTAAAACATCAAATTTTTGACTTATCGTTCTATAGAACTACTAGGCCATCGATATACGGTATTGAACATATGTAATATTGTCATGTGTGACTTTTTCACATTTAAACCGATTTCTCGCCCTGGTGCAAAATTTAGATACGGCAAATTACTTGGCAGTGCTTATAAATTAAGCAACTTGAAGTAAATACTGCTTATTGCTGAGTAATTATATCGCTGTCATTAATGCACTGTGTAATTACTCAAGCCATATGAGTATTAAATAATGTACAACTATAATTACTTACAACGTCAAATGCACATCAATTTATTTTAAAATATAGCTTACAAAGTTTTTTTACTCAAGCAAAATAAAGACAGGAGGAAAGAAGGTACGTTATAATTTATATCTACTGCAATTTTCCTCGCATTTTAAAAAGTACTAGTCTCGTTCCCCGGGGCACATGACATGAAAGAGGTATATAGTAAAAGGCTTGATAGTTCTTGTCTTTCAATAATGATTATAATTTATGCAAAGACTCCCTCGGTACCAGGATACCAGGCAGCCGTGCGGATATTTTAAAAGTGGGTCTGAATAGACTTCGCCCGGAAGCTATAGATATAGAGTTTATAAATAAACTCTTGTAATTTCTAACTGTTGCCATTGCACGCGAACGCAATAAATCGCAACAACGTCAACGCAATAAGTTTTATGGCTTACGATGATGAATACAAAATACATGATATGTAGGTTAATAAAATGTGACTTCCAGTGTGCGGCAGGTTGTAAAACATTGTTATTTTTTTTTTAACGGAAAGCATGAAAATATTCGTGAGTCACGATCTAAAATTGTGCAAGTTATGTTACCCTGGTTAATTTATCGAACGCTGTGTGCCCGGTTCTTTTTATTTGAGTATCGGGAACCCAGAAATTATTGACGATGGTAGAGCACGTTTATTTTGTCCAATGAACAGAGCCAATGATAATTGAGTTATAAATTTTCTCGTATAATTCAAAATTAGTAACTCGTTGAAGACTACAATAAAGTTTTTGAATAAATTAAAACGTTCGAAATAAAAATAATTTAGTTGGAAAATTTTCTATAGTTTTCTAATTCTAGAGATTCAACTTCTGTACGATAAATTTTTGATTTAAATATTTTATTCAACCTTCACGTTTATTGAAATAATTTTGCCAAGTTGAAAAAAAATTGTACAAATATGTAGCTGAATATAAATTGAAAATAATCGAGTCAGACCCCACCCAGCTTTCCAGTTTCTACTAATCATATATACATATTTCATTACTTTTTAATTAACTACCATTTTCTGCTTACAACAATTAATTATACAAATGATTGCCACTGATTTCTCCGTCGTTTCAAACCATTTTGCAATGTTTCTAGAAAATATTTTTTCTTTCATTTCAAGTACAATATATCGTTCAATTGAAGCCGGCGAGTATCAGGAGATCAGAAGATATTGACAGTTTAATTAGGTTTTATTTTTCGGTCTATTTAAAATTTGGCTTATTATCCAATAAATAAATGCAATTAAACTCCTAAATTGTTATTTAGGGTCGTTCCGAAAAAGAAAACAATTAAGCACTCTGAAGGTTTTCGAGTCCTTTTTTTTGTTTTTTTTCGGTTGCCTTAGTAGATTAAAGTGGGAACGGTACGTTAATTAATTGAATTTATTGTCAATGAAAATCTTAAGTGACTCGTCCCAAGTGCCTAATCTAGCGCTTGTCAAAGTGTGTGACATGACGCGTGGGGACTGTCACCGAATTCCCGTAAGATACTCCACCTTTTATTTAACAACATAGACCGATGGATATTTCTTGTTAATAGTAAAAAATATTTTCGTAATTTTCAAAATCGTCTATATCGATTATAATAATTAATAATGTAACCTTAAAGGTTTCATTAATCACAATAAGGTTTTATTAGAGATATTGCTTTCATTCATATTTTTTAGCTCACAATTTTTTTTTTTTTTTATTCTATAATTTATTCAAAATTTAGTTGCAAATATGTATTTTTTTTATCTTGTGATATCTGCACGGGGCAGCTTCGATGCCCTCACCCAGGGGTGGGACACCTTTTTTTCTCTACAGGCCGCATTCATTTTTCTGATTCGACATAAGGCCGCAGTAAACATTGACTAGGGAATCTTTGGTCAGAATATGACAAGAATTTATGAAATTACATAAATTTACAGAATTGCAGAATTGGCCAGAAGGCCGCACTAGAGTTGCCAAAAAGCCGCAGGTTCCCCACGCTTGCCCTAACCGCTACCGAATAAGAAAAAACGCCCAACAACACCATTCGGCAGCATGACCGGGATGCTTTGTTATTTATTCCTGTCTAGGGTAAATAAAGAAGCATTGCCACATCATTTCATCCAAAACCTATACCACGTTTTTTATTAACTCATGAATATTGAACACGTTCTTATTTGTTCGAATGTATAACACAAATCAGTAAACGAATACATACATATTGCATGTTTAATTCATTAAAACACATGAGCTTTCTAACCAGTACGTCCTTTATTTTGAGATACAGTGGTTCAATCTGTACTCACCATTATCGAAAATTTTGTTATGTGCTGCCACTACCATTTTGCCTAGAACCTAACCATTAGTGAACCTTTGAAAAAATAATTTAACTTCATTTATTTCTCAATACCCCTCCGTACGGCATGGTCTCCTAGTAAGCTTCGTATAAACTACCGAATTGACTATAAAAAATAATTGGTTCATTTGAATAAAACTTCTGTATTTAATTTTCTAGTGATGATAAATTTTCTTAATTACATAAACCCCCTTACAAAACCTGCTCTCCTGATACAAAGAAACGCGCCGACTTCAGGTAAACACATTTTAAATAATATGAAACTGACCCAAACGATACGACATTTTATACACTGAATTATCTTTTTTGGCGAATTCCTACGATTTTTTCGTTTCTTTTTATCAATATATTATACATATATAATGTAGGAATACTTTTATTCGTTCATTATTTAAAATACTCATTTAAATGTTTTATAAATTTGTGTTTACTTTGGCGTCATTAAAAAATTAATCGCTTTTATATGTTAAATAGACGTTATTATTTTTTTTTTAAATCGCAAAGAGACAGCACTGTACATATATAAAAGTTATATATATTTTTTTACTCCTTTTAATAATATTGTCAATTTTATGATATTAAGTTGTCATAATATGATTTATAATAAAATTATGCAATGCCTTCCAGGTTGTTCATAAATAGTAAAATAATAATTTTCGTCGCCAGTTTTTTCACCATGGCATGGGACTTTTTTTTTAAACAATCCTTTAACGTTTTGTGAAAGTTGCACAAATGTAAAATTCCTTTCTTTCGTTCAATTGTCTTCTAAATATAATTATTTGCTTTTTGCCTAGTTAAACTCCATTGAGTTTTTCCATGTAATATTTTTTGCACAATTAAAATTAAATTAAGTTTGAATTTTTTTATTATGTACATTCACACAAGTTTTGTCACTGACGACCCGGGTTTCGCCTTTCAGCATCTTCATGCGTTCAAGTGCACGGATGAACTTGAACTGACGCTTAAGTGAATGAATGTATCACTAAGTTTAAAGCCATTGCTGGCGAAAAGGATTAACACACGGGAATGCCTACAAATCTAATATTGAAATTTCACCAAGCACCTTCATTCGAAATCTTCAATTAAAATTAAATTAATAGTTGAGGAATAATTTGTAAACCCAAGATTCAAAATTTTCAATTTGATGACAGTTTTTCTGTTGGTATGAATGACCGCATGTTTCTTGCCCAGACCACTTACCGTTCGATAAATATTTGCATTATAAATTTAATGTAAACACTTATTTTAATTTGTATTTTAATTAAAAATGTGGGGGTATTTTCTAGCATCAATTAAGTTGTACGCAAAAAAATAAATAAGAGGCGGTAGCCAAATCAATCACTACTTACATACTTAAAGACGTGTTTGATAAGAAAACATTGCCATCGAATCTATTACATAGTCGTATTAATAATTACCATCAAAATAAACGTACATTCTTTATTATAAAAATTTGCATTACTAATTTATATTGTATAAAAAATCTCAATTTATTTCGACACAATTGCCCCATACTGCATTGAAAAACAATCAATTCACAATACCCGGTCATAAATTATGCGCAGTTTTTTTTGCCTATTTCTGTTTGAACAAGAAGATTTTTTTCCGTTTATTTATAAGATCTTCAAGCAATATTTTTCAGTAATAATTAAGGTCTAATCTTCGACGCTATCTTGGCCGATGACAGCCCGTAGGTGGCATTCATTTGAATTCCATTTCCACTGATAATATCGTCACACTCAGGCATTTTCAAGCGAGGGTGTCGCGGCTATTTCACATTTAAATAAAAGGAAGATAAGTTTCAACATATTCAAGGTAGGTGTACGATGCAACTTTAGCACACATTAATTTCTTTTTACACGTTTTTTTAACAACACAGTCTACTAAAAAGAACGAATACTATAGTTGTATACGATTTTTTTTTTCTAACACGATCCCAGAAACAAAAAAAAACACAGCGGCGGGTAGGGTAGTGGTTTTTCTAACCAAACTAAATTCAACAACACAAGACAGTAATAACAAACAAAAGGCTTCATTAGATCATAACATAACATAAACGTGTCAGACATTTCAGACATAAAAGCGATTTATGTCCAGTCCTTCATTAAATTCGTCATATATAGTATTCTTTTTTTTTGTTTTTATTAAAATATATATTATAAATAATCTTTTGAGTAATTTACTTATTGTGTCTTAGTTATTATCTTTTTTACATAATTTACTTTACCACAATGTTTATTTTTTTTAAAGCTTTTTTAAATTGAGACAGCCGATATTTGTAAATTTTATCACTTTTTTACACGGTTTTTTATAGAACGTATATACCGTGTAAAAGTATATAGTGTACTATTAGAAATTAGGAGATTTTCAATATTCCATCACATGTTTTTTATTTATCATTTCAAGAATTGGTTTTTTTTTACAAATATTAATTTGTGCAACATTTTTTTAAATTTCATTACCATTTCTCAAAAAACATATGCGTATAATTTCGTTACATCCATGCCTTTGAACAGAAATTCATAAATCGATTGAAAAATCAATTTATAAAACTGTCTGTACCGGGATTTGAACCCGGGCCCTCCGTAGCCGAAGCCAACAACGTTGACCACTCTACCACACAGGCATGGATGTATGTGATGTCTTGAATTCCCCCCTCTCACCCATCCTATCCTATAAACGGGGCATATCGAGAGCGATTAGCTTACCACTAATCCTGTCCTAGCCCTATCCTTCTATCCCTACTCTCTTTGGAAAAAGAGAGGTTGAGCAACTGAGTAACAAGAAGTTCTCGTAGAAACACTTCTGTTGAGATAAACTCCATTAGGAGTCCATATGCTTCACATTGGGAGCGGACATGGTTTAAAATAATTTCGTTTGTTGGAATAGTTAAAAATGGTTTAATACAATATAGTTCTAAGATCTCAAAAAGTGTTCTGGCCGCAGATTGGTTTTACCTGTTTCTAAAATACATAGCCAAAGGCTCTAAAAGTTTTGAATAATAATGAATCATTTGGTAGCGTAACGGGCGGCGCATTGAATGGCAATTCTCAAATTGTAAGGCATGCTTAATTGTCAGACTAGAAATTTTATGGGATATTTTAGACTCCCACAGAAAAAAAGAAGATTTTTTAATGAAGTTCAAAAAATAATGACAGCTTTATTAAAAAATCGCTACTAGTAAATTTTTGATACAAAATTAAATTTGATATTTTTTTATATTTATTCCACTTGTTGTTTTACAACATGTGACAGGTGTTTCGCTTAGTTGAGAAGTATCATCAGACTCAAACAATTCAATATATAAAAATGCAGTTATGCCATACTGGCCACTTTTTTCGATGGATTCGGCGGTAATATAAAAAAAGTTGTCAGTATGAAAAAATGGTGCTTTTGTATCGTAAATTGCTGAAATCTGATAATTCTTCTCAAAGAAGCCAAACATGTGTCACATTTTGTAACACAATAAGTGAAATAAAAAAATCAAATTTAATTTAAATGAGCTTTCACAAAGTAACCGTCGAATTCAGCAAAAATAGTAAATTTTCAATAAAAAAAAATAGCATTTATTTTTGAAAATTTTGTGAAAACTTTTCACTGCCTCATGAGTCAAATTAATTCTTTCACAATTTATATTTAATCATATTATTATATTTCGGAAAATTGCATAGTTTTAAAAATGAATTGGGTGTAAAAACTTTAATAATATAAAACGAAATTAATAATCCACGCCACTGTTCAATATGGCTAGAATATATATCAAACTGACAGTTTACAACAATTAAAACTCGTTTGGCATACGTATACTGGCTATTAGTTTTTTACCTTATTAATAATTTATTTTAATGCCATTTTGTAGCACGGAGAAGACTCGCTATATTAAAATTATTATTGCATCACTTAAAAGTAATTAAAAATGAAATACATGTGTATTAGTTCATCATCAAGTTTAGTTGTAGCAACTGTTGCAACTGCAATATCTTGAAAAGATTTATCTTTGCTAATTTATGGCACTGTCTAACAATATTTATTAACTTTTTTTATTAATTTATTTCAAATAGTTTTTGAATCTTAAATCTGCGTGTAAAACATTCCAAAATTAGCGGTTGACATGGTTTTCAATAAGAATTTAAAACATAAATCTGTTCAATTGAAGCTGAAGTTTTAAAAATAATATGACCGACTCAAAATGTTGTATTTAAATAAAAATTTATATTATTTTATAAAAAAAACTACCTTGATGGTATTTTTAAAATATTTATTTATCTCACTATAAGTTGAGTAAACATATTTCAGAACAAAACTTTTCCCAAGTGTTTTCCCCCCTCCCACCCATCATATCCTATAAATGGGGCGTATCGAGAGCGATTAGCTAACCACTAGTCCTGTCCTAGCCTTTTCCTTATATTCCTACCCTCTTTGGAAAAAGAGAGTTTGAGCAACATAGTAACAAGCAGTTCTCGTAAAAACATTTCTGTTGAGATAATCTCCATTAGGAGTCCATATGCTCCATATTGGGAGCGGACATGGTAAAAAAAAGGTGCTTGGTGGAATTTTAATATTAATTTTAAATCGTTTAAATTCTGTAAATTCCCACATGTTTTGTCACTAAAATGAGGGGCAAAATTGAACGATTCTATTCTAACAACTTACAAACTAATATTTATATCAAATAATTTGACTAAAAATGCTTTGAGCAAACTTGGACCGGACCTATCCTATAATGATTTGTGTTTATTTAAATAAACAAAAACCTATAAACTTTGAATACAAAAATAACTATTCTCTTTCGATTAAGCTTCTACTCTTTTTTTCAAATATAATTAAACTTAGTAGTAAAAAATAAATTTTATAATCACATTAACATCTAAATATTTGTATAATATTGATTTATAGTTTCGAGACCCGAAAACAGCATTTATCATAAACCTGGTAGCTGCCTACTTACTGTTTTGGCATTTCCACTCAACCCTTACTAATACAAAAATCCTCCATCTCCTTCTAGCTTATTACGAAAGATGCGGCTTTAGACTATCTCTCTTTGTCTTACGAACCGGTTTATTTTAATAATATCGTTAATATGCTATATCTTCTATTAATTATGAGCTCCCGATATGTTATTACTGAGGAAACTCAACGGCAGGAGTGTGCTTGCTTGCACACATGTAGTTTGACCTTTGGGTTATCGTACCCAAGAAGTGATGAGGTGGTTTTCGATGCTTCCGTGCCCTCCCATTATTATGGAAACCACTTCTTCACTTCTAATAATTTATTCAACGTCGTATACCTAAATTGATTATGCTCCCCTGATTATTTATAGACCGTGTTTTGATTTAATAGCTAATTATTCAGTCTTAATTCATTCCCAACTTCACAAAAACAGCTAGTTGTTAATATCACGAAAATCGATATGTTTATTACTATAATGGCTTGTTTTTAAGTGTCACTAGCGTTTTGATTGTTGAAAGCATCTTCAGTTTAAATAATTTAAATATGTTTTTGCTTATTTATTTGAAAATATCGTCAACGTTCTGGCATAAAGTTGGTTACTGACGAAACTGCCTATAATGAGTTGGTTTAGTTTAGGAAGAAATTCTTTGGAATAATATTGGTGGATTATTGTGCCAGTTTGCCAAAGAAAATTTATTGGCAGACAATTAATTGTCCTTGTCTATAATTTTAATCTCATACTATAGATCGGTATTAATTCATCATGATGATATTTTAATTATGTTCGTAATATAAAATATCAGTTTAAAGGCTTTATCCTAAAACATGGGTTCCCAACATGGGGGTCGCCACCTGAAAAATTTTGGGAACCTATGTCCTAAAAGATGAATTTTTCATTTGCTGTTTACTTAAAACTTTCAATCTGTTACTTACAAACTTCTACCGTAACAGCGAGGATGGAAAGGAATATTAAAATATATATATAAAATGAAACTCTAATTCAGGGGTTACCAACCCCGTGCCCAAATTATAGGGAATTGAGAATTTCAAATTCTTCGTTGAGCTAAAAAAAAAATATTTCGTAGTTATTTTGGGGAAATCGGTAAATTCCTGGGTTTTGAGATTTTCAAAAAATGTGGTGCTCGCCGCCTTGCCAATATTTCGGATTGCGCTCTAAGGTCCAAAAAGGTTGGTAACCCCTGCTCTAATTATTATAAATGTGGACAAAATCCAATCGTACTATCTACGTGTGGATATTCCCGTTCAAAATTATATCACATTCTATAAATCCTTTTTTTGTTTAATTAATCAATCCAGGATTATCCTGATTGATCTTCTGCTCTCCCAATAACTGTAACAAATGCACTAGTCCAGTGAAACAGAAGGGGTAACAGGGGGGATGCCGAGCCAGCTAATGTTTGTGATTGGACAGCGACCTGATTGATGGCACTGTGTTTGCGCTAGGTGCCAGAGTAACACGTTGCAAGGAGATTGATTTATGCCCACTCGGAAAGCTGCAATTACGTCCAGCAGACGGCCACTGTCAAGTTGCATCAGGTCGATCGAATACCTCCTTCTAACGCGTGATAGCCTGGTAGCAGATCCAATCGAGTATTGAACCCGCACTTGCTAAATTGATCACCTTCTAATTAAAAATCAATTGCATAACCCACGAGAGCGTGCGTGGCTTGCATTCTTGTTTCTCGTGGAAGAGTTAATTAATCTCTACGCCTCAAGGAAATTGGCGGAACTTCATTGATTTTTCTAATCCATCAAAGAGATCTATCGGCATTACTGTTTTGATTGCCTAGTCGCACCGGAATGGAACTTGTTTTTATTCTAACGAACTCGCTACTTTCAATAATATGTATTTAAATAATTCACAGCAATCAACCGGTCGTTAATATTTAATGTCAAAATGGTCAAATTAAAAAAAATATTGGTTCGTTTGCTTCAACGATTAAATATTAACTGCAAAATAAATCATCAAATGTCAAAATATTTCAAATATGGAACTTCATCATATTGCAAATGTTTGGTATTTTTGTTACCATATTATATAAATTTACGACACTATTCGGTAAGGAACCAATTCTGTTTTTATGGCAATACTAATAATTCCAGTTTCAAATTCGAACTTTTGAACACAAATAAAAAGAAAAATGTTATTAGAGTAAATAAATGTGAATCTGAAAGAATTATTTTTCTGTTGGATTTATTTATGAATATGTAAAAAAACGGGAACAAATTAAATAGTCAAAATTTAAATCAATTTTTGGTCAGAATAAAAATATACGGTCAGAATATTTTATAACCATTTTGGTTAGGTTAGGTTAGGTTTGGTTAGGTTTGGTTAGGTTTTTTTTTAAAATCATTTAAATTATGACTTTTTACACCGACCGATATATTATGACCATTGAATATAAATTCTGACCAATGCAATTCCTATGAAAACCTAATAAGTTACTTAAGTATTAATATTATTACCTTGTACAATTTTTTTGTTGGTTTGGTGGGATGACAATTTTCGATAATAAGAAAACTACTATATAAAACGTATTTCATATTTTACGTAAAATTTAGTTCATATTTGGTTATATTATAGTCGCGTTGTCTTTTTATATTTTAACTTGGTAACACGTTTTTGGTACGATATTACTAAATAATTCAAAATTTTGTTCGTAAAAATGTCATGCCAGCTTCCACGCTTTTTATCGCGAGATAGATTAATAACGCTGCAAAATAAACATTGATTCACAACCGCGATTGCGTATTTCACAGACCTGAATAAACCATTATTTTTTTGATGTCATGCAAAATTGCCTTTTGCTTTTCGATTTTTTTCTTGTTTACAAGTTTTATACATGCATCCAACATCTATTATCCAATTACAACGGCCGCGTTTCTTTCTCCGCAAGAAGTTTTAGTTTGGCTATAAAACTGACTAATGGATAGAGCCGAATGATTAATACATCTGTAAGGGCATCGTATATCAAACATCCCATCTAGGGGCCATGGTTGAAACGAATTTCTGTCGCCCACAAAAATTTATATGACCCGTGTATACTTTTCTTGACAGGGAGTAGGAAGCGGCGTTAGATTTATATATCTTAGATTCACGAGCTCTATTCGGTTTGTCGGTAATTTGTCTTTATATGATCAATAATAATTTTAATACGTCAGGGGAAATGTGAAGTTCATTTGTAACAGCCTGGTTAACTGTCTCGAGCGCTTCTTGCATGCCTATAGACTCCGGAGTAGCGATTAATCGAGCGGCTCCGCATTTCAAGATGAACAAAAAATGTCTTTTTAGCTTATGTGTAATTTACTTATATTTCTTAAACCGATTCGGAGGGCTAAGGTTGACAAGAACGAAACTTATTTATTTGTTATATATTTATCGTGTGCTTAAAACAACATTATTTTGAAGAGAAAATCTTTGGCCTTCCAACTGTTTATTTTAGGCGTTAAATATATTATGTTAAATAAATTACTAATACATAAACTGCTTATTTGTTTTTCCCAAAAACACAGTTTCGCCATTTTCATCATTCCAAGCCTCTGAATTGTATTCTGCAGGCGCTTCAATATTATTGGAAATGGCAATTATTTGTATCGATAGTCTTAAAAATTATGAATTGAATAACAGATTAATATTATAACAATATAGTGCCGTGTCTGCATGATTAAATTGAATGCTGGAGAAATCTTCAGCTTAAATCTACCAGGGCTTAATTTTGGTTGAAAATTATCTTATGAAAGTATTGCTTTGATTTCAACTCAACGTAAAATACGATAAAAACGTTTAACATACAAAATATCTTAAATATTTTTGGTAAACTGCTGTGTTATATCAAAGAATATCAAAATCGTGAACAAAAAATAATTAATGGCCATTGTGTGCTTAATAGTGTGTGTGTGTAATAGTTTACCCTGAAATCAAATATTGTTACAATGTTGTTGAAATTGCCTAGCACGACCTAACATTAAAAGACCCCATGATAGCAGAAAAGTAGAGAAGGCTGCCTCCCATTGCAAGTGCAAACCATTCGTTGTCTGCCATCACAATGATTTTCTCGTGCTTAGTACCGAATGGCAACGTGGTGCGTAACGAATTTGTAAACATGCCGCGTCCGCCGCCGTCTCCAAAGTACTTATTACCTGCTGATACCTTCCGTGGAAATCTTTAAAGAGTATTTTTCTTTGCTTTATCACTTAGCTTTGCAGTAGACTGTCATCATGTACCGGTTACAGGTAAATTGATAGTTTCTAAGCGGATTAAGTGTGCCGTGACATTTAAACACCAAGGCATTTGATGAAATACTGAAAAAGTCAGACTCACGGTAAAGCCACGTCGAACACCGAATAGATTGATGTAAATTACACATAGTTCACGAATATTTCAACGTTTATGGCAGATAAGCGCAACTATTAAATCTGCCAAAAATATATTATACGAGATTGCAGCGACACATATTCATTATGAACACTGATTAACAATTCGTTATGGGCAGACGACAGTTATTTCAAGCTTTTGTTTCGATCGATGTGATTTTAAAAATTAAAAAGCTTTTTTTAAATTTGAACTGTACATTCACACAAGTTTTGTCACTAACGACCCAGGTTTTGCCTTTTGGCGTCTTCATGCGTTCAATTGCGATTCAAATTGAATATTGAAATTCCACCAAGCACCTTCAGTCTAAATCTTATGTTTTATTTAAATTTAGCCTTTAATATAAGGTGTTTTTTAAGCTTGGTTTTCGAATTAGACTTTAGAAGACTTTACAGCGGCAACGAATTTGAAAGCCGACAGCTGATTTGTGCTCAGTTTTGTTTGCCATTTCACCATAGATAGAACACAGTCAATAGAGAGCGCTATAGATCCATGATTACTGATATTTTAGGTCTCTAATTTTATGGTATTAATGAGGAAAGCTGTGGTTTCAACAAAACAGCGTAACATGTCACGCAACGTGCATTACGAATTGGCTATCCCTGTAAAACGTGTACCTAAATCCCAAACTTTAAAAAAAGCTCCTTATATATCTTTCACCCTTCAACTTTCAGCTATTTTCCAGTGTTATTTAGGTTATTATTCACGAAAAAAATTAAAAGACACGAAGAGAATCCTGAACGATTTATTATATATATCACACAATTTCGCGTGCATTATTATTGTATTTATATACTAACAAGTCTTTAAACGGTACGCTAATACCACAGTTTTAAGCTTGATGCCTTCAGCTGCCGATTGTGTGAACGTTATATATTGTGTAAAATAATGTTTATAATAAAAAAAATACAGTGTAAAAATAACCGGGTGTTTTTCAATAATACCTCTCCATGCAGATCGTAGACGCTTTAGCGAAATGCACATAGTTTTGCCTGCGACGGGCGTGACAAATTCATAAGCACGATGCAGAATATTTGCAATACATTCTTGCTAATTTCCTTGGCCATTTATGCCATGAAAGCTATTTTTTCTCCACACCAATAAGGCGTTATTTATTATTAAGTTGAGTATGAAAGACATGTTTGCACTGCAAGAAGTGCGTCTCTTGTAGTTGCATAATACAATTTTGTTATCGTAGACCAGGGCTGTGGAACCTTTTCATTTCTTAAGGCCACATGCATTAATCTGATTTGACATAAGGCCGCAGTAAAGAAAACGTTGGCACTCTCCCCCTTTTTTTTTCGACTGTCGAACATATAATGGGTTGATAACGTTATTTTTTCCAAACGTTTGCGTACAACTCTATAACTGGTGTTTAGATACAAAAATATCCATATAAGCTACAACTTTCTCTAAACCTAAACGAAATCGCAAGTGTCTATTTCTGGTTATCAAAAAGAAAACAGAAAAACTCGTCAGCTCAATTCATTGATCATCGACCTTGGTAAAGAATACACAAGACGATTGAAAAATCCTGTTTCAATGTCAAGAGCGCCATCGTCTACGCTGGAAGAATCATTTCTCAGAATCTTCATAGTCGCTGTCGATTAAGGTTGACGTTTTCATTCTACCAGGGCTGCATAGGTATGTAGAAGTAAGTACTCATAGCGGAAAGTGTCGGCCGGTGGCTCTGACTTTTAAAATCAACTGGTTTCAAATTAATTATCGTTCCATCTCGCTCGAGGCAATAATGCTCAACGGCTATTGGCCTTGTGATCCGCCTCTCGCGAACCAATCAAAGTAATCCCCTCGCCGCCCACCTCACCTGCTGCTGTTGTTGCCTGTTTTAAAAATTCGAATTGTCATCATGACGTGAGGACAATGGGCGAGTTTACCTGTGCGCTCTTTATGATCTCCTGATACCATCACTTACGTACTTCGGAAACGGCCGGTCCGTCATACATCGTGGACGAAATTTTAATGCGACGAGCGACATCTTTCGGAAAGGTGAAGCGGAAGTCATTATCGTAATTATGATCCGAGTACTCCATAACTCATTATTATAAATAAAAATAGGCAATATTTAATAGCTGAATCCCTGGCATAGTGGTCAACGTCGTTGGTTCAAGTAACAGCGCGAACAGCCTTTTTTACAATCGATTTCTGTTCGAAGAAATACGTGTTTGTGGTATCTACAAATTCCCTTCCATCTCACAATCTTTAAAAAATATATACTTTATTAATTATTTCGTGGTTCAGGTCGTTTGGAAAATATTCTGTAGCCAATCAACTATAGCTCCTTTATTTTCATAAAAGCATGGAATTAAAACTTTAATATCAACAGGGCTTTGTTGAAAATGGTTTGACTAAGTTTGAGACGCCTTGATAAATTTAGTGCCCAACGTTCGTATACGTCAAAACAAAAGATCCGATTGTAAATTTCGACGAAAATATCGATAAATTTCTTCACGGTTACCCTTGTAAATCGGGCTTAATACGAAATTCTCCTCGTGGTATTCAACTGCCCACATTTGCCTTATATTCTGTGATAAAAAACAGATTGGCTGTTTACTAAAAAAAAAAAAGTATATTATAAATGAATTTACAAAAACTTCTAAAAATAACAGTTATGTTTTTGATAGTCTGTTTTCTAGTAACATTGACGTTCGTTCCCCCGAGGTAATTTTGGAATAATATTTCTGAATATTTTTTTAGTACGTAAAATATTACGCTTTCATTTTTTGTTATCTTTAATAAGTATTTTTTACAACATCGTACATTATTTCTTAATTAAATTCTATCCCATTTTTAATATTATATTTTCTTTCAGAATTATTATACCCTCTTTGTAGCAAGATAATGAAGATATTTTCTTTGTGTAACAAAAAAATCTAAACATAAACTTAATTAAACATATTTTTACTTCAACAAGAAAGGTTATATAAATATAATTTGTAGACTTAATTGCAAAATATAATAACAATAATAGTACAAACATACAGAACAGCTTTCAATGTATATATATTTTTATATAACTGGCCATTATAAATTTAAAATTTCGCAAATAATTGGCAATCAAAAAAAGCTTTTGAATTAGGAATGCATATTATTAAAAAATGTAGAAAATTATTAATGAGTTATTTTTTTGAAAATACTTGAAAGGCTTTATATTTTAAACATTCCAGATATGTTTCTTTGTCTAATATAGATTCATTTTAATAAATATTGAGATTGAGAAAGTTTAGGTATTCTATACAATTTTTTAATGCAAAAATATTATACTGTTTCTGTTTTTCTAATACATAAAGCGGTGGTCATTTATACATTTGGAAGATTTGGTTTTTCAATTGTATGCTAGAATTAGGTATAAGACTTTCACTCACAGTTTCAGACGCTACCCCCTCTCCTTCTCTGATGGCAAAAAGTGCCTAAAATGAATGGTAAAAACCTGTCCTTGTAATAAATAAATGAGTATGTAATGTAAAAACCACCGCTTCACCAAAAGCGAAGACTTGATTAAAATGTGCATTCAGGGATTCTTGAAAACCGTTTCATGTTAAGTGATTTCACATCCCTTTTAGTTTCTTTACTTTATTTATAATGCTTTGTGTATTTTTTTGAACATGAATTGTTATGGGCTGCGAACACGGGAAATAATTAGAAAAAAGTGACGTTGAACACGACGTGGTGTTTGTTCTGCCAAGAGGCCCGACTCCGCACATAAGCAGAAGAGCTCATAAGGGAAATGACTTGCAAAATGCACTGGAACGCGCTTATGTCGGCATCGAGGCAGAATTTTAAATTACTAGATGGATTCCAGTACCGTGTACAAAGTAGCCATACACTCAATTAATTTTTTTTCGCATCGCCGCCATTGTTGGTTTAATATTTAGCCACCTTGCATTCCGTTTTTTTTGTTAATCTATCTGATACTCAGGGTATGACTTACTAGATTGGACTGGCAAAAGCCGGGATTCTACTGTCGGTCGAATTCGATAAAAACATTTTTGAATTATATTTTCTTCTACAGATGACACTTTCACAACCATATAAATTACATTTAACGCGAAATTAATAACAATAGAAAATTTAACTGGGACTGATAATTTAAAAAATGATTCAGGGATTCACTAATACTCTAGCTACTACGCACACAGCGTACAAAATTCGAAATCCACAGGTCGCATACGGCCCAAAACAAATATTTTTGTAGTCCAGCCAATGTAATAATTATTTACTTAATTGTTTGGAACGTCTTGGTTTTTGAGATTGAAATGTTTGTCATGCAAAATATTTTTTTTAGAATGATCCAAAATTTATCCCAGCCCCGTCCCGTATTGACTGATCTTTTATATCGAAATTAAAAAACCTCTTAAATCAATATTACGTATTATCATGAGATCTAGGACATTGGTTTTATTTTAATTGTATTTTGTATAATAATTGTTGCATCATCATAATCAATGAAATTGGTGCAAACTGCTAATACTTTAATAAATATATAATATAATATATATTTTTTAAATATAACTTGTGGGAACCCTAGCTTCCGCCTATTCTCCTAAATTACTTTACATTTTATTCATCATGACATGATTTGAGACAGCAGCAATAATTGCCTTTTATGCACATGCTTATTATTTTTATTTAATTCCCTCGGTATTTTTCAATTTTGCTTTCAATCAAATATTACCCCAACATCTTTTTTGTTTACAGTACACACGTAGGTACAATGCAACCATTTTATTTCATGCACATTTTTTTTATGCAGCCAACATTTTTAATGATACGGTGGACCTTCAAATTCGATGCTATTTTTTTCATTGTTATGAAATGCGAAAACTGTTTTATAAATATTAATAAGTATTACGGGAATACTAGATAACTAACGAATAAATTCTCCCGTCTTTATCTTATATGTACTCTTTAAGCTTAAGTCTTCCAGATTTAATTCCTGCAGCATCACAATGCAGTCATCTCTTGCGTAACTCTTCTCCAATTACTTTGACAATAATTGATTTTATTCGAGCCCCACTGCGATCATTCTTTCCAACAATGAACATTTGCATATTGATTGAAGATGGATCTGCAATCTGCGTAATTTATCAGTGCATTTTTCATTCCTTTCATCGACTGACGCATTATATATTTCCGATACATTCCACGTATTGTACATTAGATGGGTATCCGAAGAACATTATGGACAATTATATTGTAAGATATAACAGTTTATACATACACAATCGATAAAATTTACATAAATTATTTATGAATATTATGAATTGTTAAAAAACAAACAATGCATACTACGTTGCAAATCCATATACATAAACTGCAAACTGACAAATGTATTGTCATATGTTAACAAATATTTTTAATTTCGATATAGTTAAATTGAATTATTCATGATATATCTAAAAATTACAAGTATGTACATACATCAAATCATAATATATAGGTAGTTAAATGATACAAAACGTTAAGTTTTGCTAGCATCAAAATCTATCTGTATCAACTATTTTCTAACAATCAATCTCGGGAAACAATGGTGGCAGTTTTCACTGTCCTTACATGTTCACAAATCAATTAAAACGTTCTTTATTTTATAGATAAAAACATAAATGTTAAATATTATTATTAGAATTATCTTGCTATTAAAATATATTTTACATTGATTTGTGAAATCCGTTTAAGAAATTTATAAAAATGTACGTGTTACACGGCGCCTTACTTTTTTCAAATGATACGCTTACATGTTTGACTGATTTTCGACAAAATAGGAAGACTACTGTATTTTTTTAGAACTCTTATTACTTACATTATATTTCGAAAAAAGCTGATTTTTTTAATATTTGTACACTCAGTAATTATTGTGCTTCAAATGTTGATGCCATTGCTAGACCGAAAACTGCCGTTTCCGTGTTGTTTTATCTACAAATTTTCACGTGAGCTTTTACGATGTAATTTTGTTTATTTCTTCAATGCAGGTGTTAATTTGAAATTTATTGCTCTGAGAGAACAGAACTCATCCGTATTGAGTGAGATGTTGCCTATATTGAGTTGAGTCGTCGTAATTCTGTCGTTCATAACTCACAGTTGAAAATTGCGCCGCATTCAATGCTTTCATACTCTCTCTACATTGTTGCTTTTCTCCTAAACAATAGCCAGAAGTCTAAAAATATAAATGCTCTTAAGTTATACCGCTCTTTTGAAATTGCAAGACGTGTGTGAGTGTGTGTGTAGTGTGGTCGGAACTGCCACAATACGTCAGCGCATGATTGCAGCATTCTTCCAGACGTCAACCTATTTTTGACATGACTGTCAGTAGGTTTTAGTGACAAGTCTATCTCCTGCGACTAGGGCTTGTCCGTTTTCAATGATCGGGTTTTAAATATCGGTTTTTTCAATTAAAATTCGCGACATGAAAGCCAGTTTTTTTTGAACCGGTTAACCCGGTTTTTTTATTTATTTTATAATAATCAGGGCTTCGAACCGCTATTTTATTCGATCCGGCAAAAATTAACGACTTTCGGTTCATCTCGAATCCAAAAGCCCAGGAATTGGTTTTTTTTTCAGCTCACCGAAGAATTTGAAAATCTCAAAACCCTATAGTGATTTACCGATTTGCCCAAAATATCTCCGTGACTTGTTTTTTTATTTTATTTTAGCTCACCGAGGAATTTGAAAATCTCAAAACCATACAGTAATTTACCGATTTTCCCAAATTTGCGTGAACCGAAAAAAAACCGATGTTTTTTTCGGTTCGGTTCCGGTTTTCGTTCCGGCAAAAATAACTGTCTTAACGGTTTTCGGTTCCGTTCCGGTTCGAAGCCCTGATAATAATACATAATTATTAAAATATATTAAATTTAGGTTTTTTTTTGAAATTATGCTGCGTTAATTGTTTACGATTATATACATCAAGCACAAAAAAGGCTGAATTTTTCAGAAGATAAAAAAATGGATCTTCTATTAAGCTTCTATTGAGTATTTTCTATTTCAGGAAATATTTTTAACAAAATTACTTAATTAATTAACTAATACATACAGTGTTTTGCGTTATGAACAGTAACACCGAATGCATTTTTATATGCAAGTATATATTTTATAAGATGCAATTAAGTTGAATTTATTGACTATTTCCTACCGAGCTCAATTTAATTATCGTTTTTTTTTTTAAATTTTAAACTTAGAAAAGTGGATTATACCGAGTTTTAAGCCCTATTTGCAACTCAATACACTCATTACTTAATTCCTTGTATTTTTGGTCGTACAACAATATCGTGTATTTGTTTATTTAGTAAGGAAACATTTCTTTTATCTAATTCGTTAAAAGTATTACAATTTGAGACTTTTCATTTCTTTAAATTATCTAAATCTCAGCTCGTTTAAATATCACTCTCTGTCTTAAGTTCTACGACTTGTATTGTTTTAAAGATCAATGGTAGCATGTTTTGTAAACATTACAGTATTACAATATTTGATCTAAATTAAGTAAAATCTTTGTAAGTGTATCTATGACAATACTTTTCTTTATTTTTGAACGTAAATATTCGTTCTGTAGATTTATTTCCGTATTCGGAAAATTGTATTCTTGTCGTTTGGTTTTCTTAATACTACCACGTAATCAACCTTTCAGATTTTTCTTTCATTGTATACAATGCTTTGGTGGAAGAGGGTAACTTCTTTATACTCTCGAAAATTTACCAACAATCAATGCGGCCTCAGGTTTTTTATCATTATTAATTTCTATCTATGTTAAGTTTTGCACCACCTTTCAAATATGATATCATTCATATTCAAAAACATTAATTCTTCATTTAATCCAGTGCTAACAATGTATTATTTCATTTGTTTCAGGTATGTCGAGCATATTACAGTTATACCAGATACATATATGTATCACATATACAAAAATGTTTTCGGAGTTTTAGCAATCGTGTTAAAGGTTAGTTTTTTTTTAAATTTTGATAGTAACGTAAGATTTTTTTTGTGATTTTCCAAGTAAGACAAGATTACTAAAGCTTCTGGTATATATATGTTTTTGCGAACCACAATTTCCAAATCTGGCCGCCTAATATCTCTGAAGGTTTTACGATACCCTTTTCTACATTTTAATTTATGCCGCTTTGTCACGTAACATTTAAAGTAATAGCCAGTTTATTAACCGAAACATGTCAGAATTTTTGGCTGCGCGAGGCAATCCTGTAATTATATTTACGCGCTTAATGTAATTAATTTGCTAAAAAACGTATTTAGCGACTGTATTTTTATGATTTTAGTCAAGGAAAATGTTTGCTATCCTTAACATATCGTTCAAATATGCAGAAACATTATTTCAATGAAAAAACTTTTGATATTTCGTGCTAATGTGTTTATTAACTGTGACCTAAAAACACCCCTTATTTCAATGGAAAGTATTATAAAAAAATAAGTGTTAATTATTCTATCAAAGCTTTTATATAAAAGCTTTCAATGTTACTAGCTGTAAGCCCGTTGCCCAGCAACGTGAGATTTTTGTTGCATAGTATTAATTTTAATTTTATTTTATGTTATTTTATTTTATGGTATTTTATTTTATTTTATTTTATTTTATTTTATTTTATTTTATTTTATTTTATGTTATTTCATTTCATTTTTATTTATTTTATTTTATTTTTATAGTTAGCAGAAATTTCGTAAATTATTTAATTTTTGGAATAATGTTTATGTTTGCTAACAACCATTTTTCGTAGGAGCAGAAATTTAGTAAATTATTTAATATTTGGAATAATGTTCAAGTTTGCTAACAACCATTTTTCGTAGTAGCAGAAATTTCGTAAATTATTGAATTTTTGGAATAATGTTCAAGTTTGCTAACAACCATTTTTCGTAGAAGCAGAAATTTCGTAAATTATTTAATATTTGGAATAACGTTCAAGTTTGCTAACAACCATTTTTCGTAGGAGTAGAAATTTTGTAAAATATTTAATATTTGAAATAATGTTTAAGTTTGCTAACAACCATTTTTCGTAGTAGCCGAAATTTCGTAAATTATTTAATATTTAGAATAATGTTCATGTTTGCTAACAACCATTTTTCGTAGGAGTAGAAATTTCGTAAAATATTTAATATTTGAAATAATGTTTAAGTTTGCTAACAACCATTTTTCGTAGTAGCCGAAATATCGTAAATTATTGAATTTTTGGAATAAAGTTTAAGTTTGCTAACAACCATTTTTCGTAGTAGCCGAAATATCGTAAATTATTGAATTTTCGGAATAAAGTTCAAGTTTCCTAACAACCATTTTTCGTAGGAGCAGAAATTGAGTAAATTATTTAATATTTGGAATAATGTTCAAGTTTGCTAACAACCATTTTTCGTAGTAGCAGAAATTTCGTGAATTATTGAATTTTTGGAATAAAGTTTAAGTTTGCTAACCATTTTTCGTAGTAGCCGAAATATCGTAAATTATTAAATTTTTGGAATAAAGTTTAAGTTTGCTAACAACCATTTGTCGTAGTAGCCGAAATATCGTAAATTATTGAATTTTTGGAATAAAGTTCAAGTTTGCTAACAACCATTTTTCGTAGGAGCAGAAATTTAGGAAATTATTTAATATTTGGAATAATGTTCAAGTTTGCTAACAACCATTTTTCGTAGTAGCAGAAATTTCGTAAATTATTGAATTTTTGGAATAATGTTCAAGTTTGCTAACAACCATTTTTCGTAGGAGCAGAAATTTCGTAAATTATTTAATATTTGGAATAATGTTCAAGTTTGCTAACAACCATTTTTCGTAGGAGTAGAAATTTTGTAAAATATTTAATATTTGAAATAATGTTTAAGTTTGCTAACAACCATTTTTCGTAGTAGCCGAAATTTCGTAAATTATTTAATATTTAGAATAATGTTCATGTTTGCTAACAACCATTTTTCGTAAGAGTAGAAATTTCGTAAAATATTTAATATTTGAAATAATGTTTAAGTTTGCTAACAACCATTTTTCGTAGGAGCAGAAATTTAGGAAATTATTTAATATTTGGAATAATGTTCAAGTTTGCTAACAACCATTTTTCGTAGTAGCAGAAATCTCGTAAATTATTTAATTTTTGGAATAATGTTTTAGTTTGCTAACAACCATTTTTCGTAGAAGCAGAAATTTCGTAAATTATTTAATATTTGAAATAATGTCCAAGTTTGCTAACAATCATTTTTCGTAGTAGCATAAATTTCGTAAAATATTCAATTTTTGGAATAATGTTTAAGTTTGCTAACAACCATTTTTCGTAGTAGCAGAAATTTCGTGAATTATTGAATTTTTGAAAAAATGTTCAAGTTTGCTATCAATCATTTTTCGTAGTAGCAGAAATTTCGTATATTATTTAAGTTTTGGAATAATGTTTAAGTTTGCTTACAACCATTTTTAGTAGAAGCAGAAATTTCGTAAATTATTTAATATTTGAAATAATGTTTGAGTTTGCTAACAACCATTTTTCGTAGTAGCAGAAATTTCGTAAATTATTTAATATTTGGAATAATGTTCAAGTTTGCTAACAACCATTTTTCGCAGTAGCAGAAATTTCGTAAATTATTTAATATTTGGAATAATAATGTTCAAGTTTGCTAACAACCTTTTTTCGTAGAAGCAGAAATTTCGTAAACTATTTAATATTTGAAATAATATTCAAGTTTGCTAACAACCATTTTTCGTAGTAGCAGAAATTTCGTAAATTATTGAATTTTTGGAATAATGTTTAAGTTTGCTAACAACCATTTTTCGTAGTAGCAGAAGTTTCGTAAATTATTTAATATTTTGAATAACGTTTAAGTTTGCTAACAACCATTTTTCGTAGTAGCAGAAATAGACGTTGTAAATTTTTTAATTGTGATTATTTTATCGAATATTAATATATAGGTATTTATTTTTTGAAAAACTTATCACGCTAATCAATCGGATTTTATTATTTTCATACGATCAAGATGTACTGTGTTTAAAAAAAATGTTATAAACAAAAAAAAAAAACGTTTAAGGTTAGACTCGAACCACTGACCACCAGCTTACGAATCTGGCGCTCTGCCTTTTGGGTAGAGCGGAATTAAATCTACGTGCGAAAATTAGAACATATATGTTTTGCTTCAAATAAAAAACAAAAGTTTCAAAATTCGAACGTAATTCAATATATATAATGTTATTTTATCGTATCGTATCGTTGTTTGTTTACCCGAGTGGTAAAGCTCTCAACTCACAATTCAAGGACCGTGTTTCGAATCCAGACCAAGGCGCTTTTTTTGAATGAGAATTCAATTTTTCAGCGATTTGATATGTTCCATCAAATAATAGTATATAATGACGTCATCGAAAAGGTAGGAATAAAAAATGGCGATATCGTGGCTGGTGAGGGGGAGGGGGAGGAGGAGAGGAAATCGAGGAAAATCATAAGTAACAGTGTATATTGGAAAAATATGTCTTAAGTATGAATAAAAAGTGACAGCGCGGCTTGGCAGGAGGAGGGGGAGGGGCAGGGGGAGGGGAAATCGAGGACATCTTACACTCAGACGGACATTATCGGCTATTAATATATAGATATTTAGGTTTACTGCGAAATGCAGTTGATGCCGTGTTAGATTGTTATATTTTTACATAGGTGAACGGATCATTCTGTAGCTATTTTTGTCCGTAATAATGATGATAAATATTAGCAAATAATGTCTGTCAACGTTGTTTTCCTTCAGTGGTGAATCATACGGGTTCGAGTCCAAAACGAGTACGAACAACATTTTTTCAATTGATTTATCGATTTCTGTTCGAAAGCAAAGGTGTTTATGATGACTACAAATTCCTTCCCACCATTCTTATCCTATAATAACAGGGCAAAGCGACCGCAATTTATTAATCTATTGATTAGACCGCCAGTTAATCCTGGTCCAGCCTAATCCTTCTATCTGTACCACTCTTCTCGAAAAGAGAGCTTGACAAACTATGTAACAAACAGTTCCTGTAGAGATACCTTCATTAGAAGGCCATATGCTCCACATTGAATAAAATAAGAACAATCTGTGTGCAGCCAATTCGTCGAATTATCAGGAATAAATTGTTTTTATTTATACGTGTGTCTATAAATAAAAGTTACTCTTTGAAGGTAATTTGACATTGTGAATTTTTTTGTATTGTTTTTACTTGTTTTATCGTTTGAAATACTGTTACGTTTCTTATATCGAAGTACAGTAAAACCCCCATTTACAAGTCGCGACCGTGTAATTCGGGGTAGTGTAATTGGAGGAGTGAATCTCAAATTAGGGATTTGGTATTTTCCGCGAAAAATGCAAAACTAAGTTTCCCCTTAGTTTTGAAAAAAATATATATATATGAACGGAATATTTAGTTACTAAATGATAAAATGCAAAGCGCGCCAAAATCCAACACACAGACAGTCGCCCGGCTATACGTGTATAGCCTGACACGTGTTGAATACACAGACGCTACCCAACATTTGACTGTATGCGTCGCACAGACGACCGTCTCGTAGCAACGAAATTGGAATGCGACAGTGCAATTGGAGGATTCGCGGCGAATATTTCAAGCCAGCGCGTATTTCGGGGAAGTGTAATTGGGAGTTTCGCTGTATAAATAACGTTGATTTTTCCATTTCCTTTAACATACAATTTAAAAAATGATAATCCATCCGCATAATTAAATTTAGTTAGAGGCGTGGTTGATACAGTTTTATCGCTTAACCAGCAAGGCGAGAAATTACGTAATACACATTTTGTACGTTGTAACATCCAATAATAAACGAGTACTTACTCGTTATATTTTTTTCTTATCTTTGATTCACCATCTTACACTTTCTCGATAATCGCTGTCGCTTGATAATAGTTATAAAAAGTGAGCAATTAATACTACTGCTCGTATAAAAATACCTCCATATCGCGGGCCCATGCCCATAAAACGACCACCGTATTCAAAGTGATTATCTGAGGTGAGAGTAAACAGGAGGGACGAAATCAGGTTTGGTTTCCGATGCCTAGACTTGGCTAGTTGCGTAATTTGAAGGCATATTCGTTCGAGATGGTAGATGCCTATTGAAAACGAAAATCTTAATTAGAAACTATGATTTATTTTTTACGCGTTGATGTAACCGAAAATTGATAAGTAACTACGCGCACATTCGTTTTGTACACATTATAGTCACTTGAATCTGGAATAATTTTCAGTATTTTTACTATTGTAGAATTCGAGTATGTGCGCGCTCAATTTAACTCTTAATGAAGTTTAAGTATTAATTTTTTATCCATGTCCGTTCCCAATGTGGATCATATGTCCTCCTAATCGAGTTATCCCAACATAACGTTTTTATACGAGAACTGTTCGTTACCCAGTCGCTCAACCTCACTTTTTTTTCAAAGTGAGTAGTAAGGAAATAAGGTTAAGTCTAGAACAAGACTAGTGGTTGATAAATCGCTATTTTTACACCCAGTTATTTCAGGATCAAAAGGAGGAGAGGAAATAATGTGAATTGACAATCTTTGATCACTTTGAACTTTAAATTGAATAATTCTCAAATTCACTGTGATCCGACCGGGAATCAAACCCAGACCTACGTGATCGGTAGAGCAAGCTCTAACCAACTGAACCACTGCAGGCGATGATGAGAGAACACTAAAAAAACATTTTTTATCATTCAAATATGTATACATATTGTAATTTTTTAAGTAGAGCAAGCTCTAATCAACTGGGCCACAGCAGGCGTTACCAGTTCTGTTTTTCTGCGTACTTCTGAGGGTTTGCTGACGGTTTGCAAACCGTCAGAAGTACGCAGGAGAACAGAACTAATATACGTTTTATTGCTTTACTTATAGTAGATATTAATTTTGTCATTTAGTACGTTTTATTGTTAATACAAAAATGTCGTTTGGTTGTCTTGTGTTACGTTGAAATTAACAATAAAAAGGAATAATTTAATAAAAATAATAAAACATTTTTAGTACTTTTTCCACATAAAATTTATTAGATCAGGACCGGTTTCGCTCATCGCGAGCATTATCAACTGATAAGAAAAATACATAAACAGTGATATTTATACAAATTTAAATTGAAATAAAAAGGTGTAAGCAACTATTAACAATTTAAAGGATTAACAAATTACATTATAATTACACAAGATTAAAATGCTTAACACCCATAACAATTAAAAAATCATCATCAAAGAATAATAAATCTAAGTGGCAAACGATGTCAATTATGAACACAATTAAAATTTGGGAAATATTTAAGCAAAGTAAATATCCTAATGATGATTTGGTGTTTTTCCCGCTTCCAATCAATGATGTACAAGCAACAAAATCAGCAGTAATGAAGATTCAAAATTGAGTTTGGAAAAACCAGTAGAGCTCAATCCAGCAAAAATTGAATCCTGCGAAAAGAATAAAGGCAATATCAATTCTTACAAAATAAAAACAAACTAAGAAAATTAAAATTCTAAAGAAATAAAACAGTACAAAAATGGAAATATAATAGGCTAGAATTAGGTTAATGAAACGGATATAACAAAGGTGATGATGCAAATACAAGCTGTTCGTTTAATAAATTAGAGTTCAGCAAGAATTTATGTCTATTGATTTCTAAGATCTCTTGTTTATCAAGTTTTAAAGATTTATTGTTAACATGCAGGATTTTAAAGTTTTTAGAGATATCAAATGTATGCTTATTTAGGAACAAATGGTTCCCAAATGAAGATAATTCATTCCCTTTACGTGAGCAGGCTAAATGTTCTTTAAATCTGATATTAAAAGCTCTTCCCGTTTGACCAATATAACTGGCTCCATTGTGATTGTGATTCTTGTGGAGCCAGTTATATTGGTCAAACGGGAAGAGCTTTTAATATCAGATTTAAAGAACATTTAGCCTGCTCACGTAAAGGGAATGAATTATCTTCATTTGGGAACCATTTGTTCCTAAATAAGCATACATTTGATATCTCTAAAAACTTTAAAATCCTGCATGTTAACAATAAATCTTTAAAACTTGATAAACAAGAGATCTTAGAAATCAATAGACATAAATTCTTGCTGAACTCTAATTTATTAAACGAACAGCTTGTATTTGCATCATCACCTTTGTTATATCCGTTTCATTAACCTAATTCTAGCCTATTATATTTCCATTTTTGTACTGTTTTATTTCTTTAGAATTTTAATTTTCTTAGTTTGTTTTTATTTTGTAAGAATTGATATTGCCTTTATTCTTTTCGCAGGATTCAATTTTTGCTGGATTGAGCTCTACTGGTTTTTCCAAACTCAATTTTGAATCTTCATTACTGCTGATTTTGTTGCTTGTACATCATTGATTGGAAGCGGGAAAAACACCAAATCATCATTAGGATATTTACTTTGCTTAAATATTTCCCAAATTTTAATTGTGTTCATAATTGACATCGTTTGCCACTTAGATTTATTATTCTTTGATGATGATTTTTTAATTGTTATGGGTGTTAAGCATTTTAATCTTGTGTAATTATAATGTAATTTGTTAATCCTTTAAATTGTTAATAGTTGCTTACACCTTTTTATTTCAATTTAAATTTGTATAAATATCACTGTTTATGTATTTTTCTTATCAGTTGATAATGCTCGCGATGAGCGAAACCGGTCCTGATCTAATAAATTTTATGTGGAAAAAGTACTAAAAATGTTTTATTATTTTTATTATAATGCCATTCCACCAAGTATTGACAGTGAACACCTTAAAAGTGAATAATTTAAAATAAGTTGTTATTTCAGTTAAATGTAAAATTTGTCGTTCTTCTTAATTATGTCATAATAAATAACGAAAAATTATCATAATCTCATTTTAAACATGATATATCGTTTTTATGTACACGGCGCTCATAACGCAGATCAGATAATATGTGTAATATGCAATCATGAAATTAAAAGGTGTTTGTTACTGAGACGATTTTTATTCGGCTCGAGCGGTCACTGGGGGACCGAGTGAGCAGAAGTAAAGAGGCGGTGGCCGTAATAAATAATCTACGTGGCAGGGATAATATTATACCTCTACGTTTTCTTATTTTATACGAAAAAACGTGTTGGCTTTTGTGATTTGTAAAGCGAGATAAGGGGTGCGCCACGTGAATGCCTCTTGGGATTGTCGCACGCGTTAAACATTATGCTCAAACATAATTTAAAATGTTGTATTAAAAAACACGTTTCTCGGAATGTAAAAAGATGAATCTCGAGTATTTTATCTTTCGATTATTCTCATTTAAAAATGTGCTTTGCAGGGCGTTTCAAGTCCCATTCATTTTTAACATAAATATATCGACTGTGGAAAGGAAGAAGAAGATAACCTAATTAATATTACCATTATAAACTATCGCGAAAGTATTTAACTGCGAAACTTAACAGAAAATGTTTTACTAATAAATTTAAATTCTATGTATTCCTTATGTTGGTCATAGAGCATGGCTTATTGGTCAACGTTGATGGATTCCGTGACGCATCTCACAGGTTTGAGTTCTAGTACGAATTGCACTTTTTTCAATCGATATTCGATGTTATGAGTTATGTGATGTCTAAATACTCCTTCTCATTTTTCCAATCAAAAATATAAAAGCGATTAGTAAATCACTAATCCTGTCCTAACCCCATCCTTTCTATCTTAGAAAAAGAGAGTTTTTGAGCAACTGAGTAGCAGACGGTTCTCGTAGAAAAACTTCTCTTGAGATACCTCCAGGAGGTTATATGCTCCACTTTGAGAGCGGACATGGATTTAAAACTACACGAGCACCTACAACTTACAAATTTATTTTTGTGTAGCACTTTTAATTTAAGTTGTCTTATATAATACACAGACCCGAAGAATAATTGTTCACTTATATATTTTTCAATAATTTCAAAACTTTCTCCTATAACGCCGAGTGGACTCTAGGTATCTAGTGCTGGCTCCAATCTCCATACCATATAATTAACGTGCATTATTCAAGAACCACTTCTCGTCTCGATCTGAATAATCGGAGTGATCAGGAACAGAGAACAGAAAATGAAGTGCGGTTTGCAGTCAGGGCAATTTATAGTCGAATTTAATTCGGTCATTCATTCCAGCAGATAGCGTTGAGCATTTTGACAATGTTTCTTTGTATCCATTGTTCCCGGGCGAACAGGACTAGCCTCCGGGTAAAGTGCAATCATATCCGCTGTTATTAGATTGCAGGGGCATCCATATATTGGCTTAATTGCCTATTTATATGCTCGAATATGATATCACTGCTATTATAAAACGAATGGCCAATTTCATGCATAAATTAAGGTACATTATTTTTGCTTTCATTACCAAATATTGCAATTGTTATGATACTGCATTTTCAATGATATTCATCTGAAGAAATAAATCTTTCGCCTATATTGAACATTAATATATCAAAGTTTGTTTCGTAAGAATACAATTACGTACAAGAATTTCCCATACAAGAATATTCCAACATTAAAAAAATATTTTTGTTTTATTATAGAGTGCCAAATATTTTTCGGGTTGGAAACAAACAAAAGATTAAATAATATGTATTGCTAGAACTCCATTGTAATAAGGTAAAAAAAAGGCAAAGTATTACCTTATTAAATAATATGCATATCGTCGGGTTAGTACAAGAAGTCACTAACCATAATTTTATTGAAATAAAGTTAAATATCACTACTTCCTCAATTTAGTGTTTTCTATATAAATGCAAGAATTCAGAAACTTCTATTAACCTCAAATTTAGATATTTCAAACACTAAATCACTGTTAAAAACATAGTTTTTTTCAGCGCAAAAGAAGTAGATGTTTATTGATATTTTGAATTCATTTTTCAGTTAGTGACTTATTTCACTAAGACGAGGTCTATTTTCCATATTTTTACATATGCTTCGTATTCCTCGGTGTCCAATCTACAATATGTACGGAAAAATCTGTGTCCGGAAGAGTCTTGTGGTAAGAATCGATGTAGGGAATTTTCTAGTACGAAGAATTCGTGTTCGGAAAAACTACGGATTCAACTCACTTAATTGTCTTTCAAAATCATTATATCATGAATCATTTTTTTCTAATCTACATTTTTTTGCACGGCTGTGTATGTTGTCCTTCATAATACTGTCACTGAAAAGGTGACGGAGTTACCCTGTTAAAATATTTCCATAACTTCAATTCGCTCCACATTCACACGGAAAATGGTATTATAATTTATTTATTCTAAAAAATAATGTGTTACTTTTTTGTGTTGAAATCAGAATCAGGGCCGCAAAAGTTTAATGGTGGTATTTAACCGACATACCAAGTATAGCGTACATACGCCCGTATTTACATTCCCCATCTCTCGCTATTACGGTGTTGCGTAAATACATATAACGGTAAATTAATATCGTACGCAATTCTGCAAACTAACTAACAGTGTTTGTTTGTTTTTCGGTACACAATTCCAGTGGTAAAGGGATACAATAAGGGAAATCGAAAGTGTGCGCAGTCATCTTGAATACACTAATTATCATATTCTGATTTGAATATTAATACAAATGCTCTGAGCGCTTAAAACATTAATTGTATTTTGTTGACATATAACGATTCAGGGAATTAGTTTTCAAAGGCGTACAACTTCGTTTATTTAAATTTCTTATTTGACCTCAAAAAAAACTAGTAGACTGTGAAATTTTTTGATCTCTTAACTGTGGGTAAAAAGGTTATTATCTATCATAACTAGCCATGTGCAAAACGGGTTCATGTAATTATGTCCAATGCCGATTAACGGATTATATGGGATGACAACCATATATCAGGGTTACAGAGGGCAGCGTTAATATTACAGGTTTATGAATTTATGTCGCCGTGTAATGCTTCCTGTCTGCTCCCCTGATACAATTTCACAGTAAATGTTAATATTTCAACGGTTTATGCGCATATTGTTCTTTGATATCAGATAAACAACGAAAGAATGATCATTCGAAGGCATGTGTGTTTATGATGTCTAAAAAATCCTTCCCATCCTTCCAATCCTAAAATAACGAGACGTTACGAGAGCGATACGCTGACTACTAGCCTTCCACTCAGTGGTAGATTAAGCCCATGAGAGGCCCCAGGTTCAATAAAATTTGGAGGCTGTTTTTCGGATGACTTAAAAACGTCAGAAAATTCTATGTAAAATAAGATACATATATATATATCTGAACAAAAATTATATGGACTATATAATATAAGCTATTTTAGCAGCCCTTAAGATTTAGAGGCTTCATGCGCGCGTCTCATTCGCTTATAGGGTAATCCGCTACTTCCTGTCATAGTCCTGTACTTTATATCACTACTATAATAGAAAAATAGTTATTGACTAACAAGCAGTTCTCGTAGAAAAACTTTTATTATTAATTAAGATACCTCTATAAAAATCGATAAACTCAACATTGGAAGTGGTCATGGATTGAAAAGAAAATATATGACATATTCGAATAAAGAATTATTATCAGGGCTGTGGAGTCGTGTAAAAAAAGACGACTCCGACTCCGAGAAAATTTTTAAACAATTCCATTTTAACTTATATATGTGTATACCGTCAGATCATCTGTAGTCAGCCAAGCATGAAATTTCAACACTTTGGACTATTTTGTTTGAATACACGTTGAATAGATTTTTCAAAAAAAATATCGAGCCGCTCATTTTTCACGACTCCGACTCCGGCCAAAATATCTCCGACTCTACAGCCCTGATTATTAGCTTCCAAAATAATGACGAAACATTCAATAATAAATACATGCAAACATAATTGGTGAACTGGCTATTAAAAATATCACGAAAGCCTACCTAGCCTAGCCAGTATTAAAGAATTATTATACAACGGGTAGGTATGTCTGTTTCTCACAAAAATAATTTACGACTGTGCAGCATACCTATTTCTAAGTCAAAACGCATCCTGATCGTTCATTATTAATGCAGAATTACCACCTGTGCATCGAAAAAGGTGTTCGTATCACTCGGCCCATAACTTAAAAGCTAACGTGTAATATGTATTTAAGCAGCCGAACATGGCCGGTGTTGTGGAGGCCCCTCTCTCTGGACTTGTTAGATTTATGGTTGCAATTAGTAGCTAACATTACTAATTGCTGGTTACCTCCATTATCAACTTTTTCTCATGGGCGCCTGGTATCGGCTTTAAACCCTTACTGGCGAATTATATCCCAATTCATAACTCGAAGTCAATGAATACTTGATCAGGGCTTAATGATTAAATCTATTGCTATTTATCTACATCGCGATGTCGTGTTGAATTGTATTTGATTTTTCACTGCAGGTTGATGTGAAGGAAAGAGCTCGGTATTATTATTTCATTTTTATTTGCTGAAGGAATGTAATTAACATGGCTACTTGGTAAAATTGCATATTATTAAATATTATTAACCTGTTCGTTGCCCATACCGTATATATATACGGAATTGACAATTGGTCTCCACACGCCTGGCACGTGTATATAAGCTCCAATATTTTATTATATTTTTTTGTAATCAATGTAAAAGTTGATTTCAACAAATATTACCTCTGTTTAATACTTCAAATTCCAGAATTGTGAGGATTTAGCACGTTTGGCGGCTGAATGGTTAAATTGTTGTATACGATTACGTTGTAAGCGGTTCTTATTTGTTTTTTTAATAATTGAAAAACCGCTCATTTTATTTAGAATCTAAATTGTTAAATGTCTGTATTCTTCTAACAACAGACAATTTTTATTTTCATACAGTTACAAAAACCCAAATAAAGTTCATCAAGCAATAGCGTTGCTCATACACTGGTAGCACAAAGTAAATAATATATAATGCTTCGGAAACTTTCCTTATCATTTATACCGAAGCTTTATCGTATTTGTGATGTTTGGTTGATATGAACTTAAATGATAATATATGGAAAGCTTCAATTGCTTCTCTCGCATTGGCTTAAGCTTAAATTCATTGCTTTATTGCATAGTGAATTTTAATTAGGGCGCGGAGTCACAGTATTTTGGTTGGAGTCGGAGTCGTGAAAAATAAGCGGCTCAAATTTTTTTTGAAAAATATATTTTATGATGTGTATTCAAACGTAAAAGTGTTTCATGCTTGGTTGAGTAAAGATGATCTGATGGTATAAATATATATAAGTTTAAATTAAATTATTTAAAAATTTCCTCGGAGTTGTTAATCATTTTAAAACTGGAGTCGGGGTAGTCTTTTTTATACACGACTCCACAGACCTGATTTTAATTAATGCTCAATTTGAACATCATTGTTTTTATTTTGATTGAAAAGCATATATTTTTTTAACACAACTTCTTTACAATATCATTGTAGATTTTAATTGCTTACGTTAGCGATGTAACTTTTTTTTACATCTGTAGTGTATTTAATAAAACCTATCATATGATCTCCTGGCCAGATCATAAACACTTCAGTGTTAGATAATTATTTTTTTTATACTCGCTGAGGTATTTATGACCAGTCGATATTTGACAGCACCCCACCATAATATATTCCATATATTCTTTGACTGGATGAACATTTTTATTGTTGCTTATTTATTGGTCCTCGAAGTGTACGTCTGTAATTAGTGGATATTTTATATTATTTTATCGAGACAACTTTGTAGTGTTTTTTCATCATTCGAATTAATCACTTTTTAAATACACGTTGTTTTTTTCGGACAGATTCAGATAATACTGTAGGGAATTTTAGTTTGTCGCCTGCTGTGGTCTAGTTGGTTAGAGCTTGCTCTACCGATCAGGTGGGTCTGAGTTCGATTCCCAGTAAGGTCAATGTCAAAATTGGATTTATTTCAATTTTAATTTGAGATCTAAGACATGAGTGTTTGTGATGTCAATTCTCTTTGAGTTAATCTCATGTGACTTTCAAAAATTCTTATCGAGTATATCTCGTATGATCTTTCAACTTAAAAATATTTGACGCATTGGCGTAAGCTGTAATGTCAAATATTAAAAAAAAAATAGACGACTCGAGTAAATGAGATTTAGTCCCTGAATGTGCAATTTCAACCCGCATTCAAAATATAATAATGTATACGTTAAAATTAACTAAATTCACGTTTATAGATAGATAGAGGCAGAAAAAATATTCAAGTACTTATACTATAGTAGAAATAGGAAAAATCTCATATCCACAGTTGTTGGAATTTTTTTATTGGATAACTCGACAGTACCACAAAATAATCACTGTCGAAATAGTTAAAATCAAAGCGTGATTCTTTAGTAGTTATTAATATGTTTATATAAATCAATATCCATCAATGATCTGGTATTTGATATGTATTATTCTGTCAAAGAAACCGCTTATTTCTTACGTGGTGTGATAATTGAAAACGTACATTTTGCTTTCTTGTTATTTAAATTTAAGTAAAAAAAACCGTTGCGTGAAAATTGTGTGTCGCTTAAAATCTCATTCTTATATTTTGACACGGTTGCAAATGTATAAATGGTGCGAAAAACATGTCCTCGCGGCAAAAAGGCAGTGCATTAGCATAAAAAGTAGAAAAGGCATTTTCCCGGGCGTCTTCCAGTTTGAGTTGGGCGCCACCTTCTTCGGCATACATTATTTATGACATAAAATGAGATGCAAGTACGTTTATCGTCGGGACGAGACCACGGTCTTATCGGCGGGCAAATCTGCCCTGCGATTGAAAGGGTCTTCATCCTCTACAAAACGTCTAAAAGAAACGAGGTTCGTGAGAAAAGAGACGATGGGAAACTAAGAAAAAGGCTTCACGTACGAACGTAGGGTTAAAATGTGTCAAGTAGAGCTTTCGTAGACGTATATAGCTTTTACGAAAGTCGCTTCGAGAATAGGTGTCCTTATAGATCCAGTTCGTTATACATACCACACAAAATGTAGATGTAATAATAGAAATACGTAAACGATTTACTCACCGCAATACTTAAACTTTTATTGATTGACTTGGCATTTCCTTGGTAGAACTCCATTATAATAGAGTAAAAATAGCAACGTATTTAGTTATACAGTTTTTTTTTTTAAATATTTTTTAGTTGATAGCTATTTTGGCTTTCGCCATCGTCAGAATTATGATTAAACTTACATTTTTCTCAGCTATATATACTGGCTCCGAAAAGATACATAATGCTCAGCTATACAAACTGCAGCTAAGAAAAATGTAAATTTAATCATAGTTCTGACGATAGCGAAAGTGGAAATAGCTATCAACTAATAAATATAAAAAAAACTGTTGAACTAAATACGTTGCTATTTCTACCCTATTATACTTAAACTTTACTTATGATTTAAAAAGATCCAATGTAAATCTCAATATATTATAAATACATACTTAATAGCTTAATTAAGCTTTACTGTATGCTACCCAAAATTCTCTTGAGGATTTACTCTTTGTAGGTAACGTATCGGCAAAAGCTTAAGCGTACGTATCGATTATTAACCAGAATTCGTAACAGATTTTTTAAGGTAACTAGCACAAGTATTTAGTAATGTTCAACGTCCAATTTTTCAATATTGATAGTTATAAAGTGAACAAAGATGTCACAGTATTTTAATTCTAAAATATTATTTTATATACAGTTGATAACAATTCCAAAATAGCTATCAATACGTTTCCATGAACCACGTGTGATTTTACGTGTTATTAAATATAGCAACGGCGAGCTTTTACTTGTACATATATAAGTTATTATTGTTTGTTTTGGATAAAGTAAAAAAAGTAACACATTTCCAAATTGTATACATTCTAAATCGATATTTGATACTTTAATGACCATGGTTGACAATTTTTGTTGCATGATGTATTGCATGAAATCCTTTGAGATTTTCTTTTTTAAATTCCAAGACTTAAAAGCACGTCTAAGATCGATTAGCTAAATTGTTTCCCATCCATATTTCGATAATACATACCCATAAAAGCCAAAGCATGCATAAAATTTTATGTTGTGCCTATTTACTCGCATGTTTCGGGAATGCAAAATATTGTACACAAAACACGGAAAAGTACTCACCGTTGGAGCGAGGGAAGAATTTCCGTCACGCTCTGCGAGAAATTTAAAACGAATTTTTCGTAAAAGATTAGAAAAATTGGAATATATTCATGACATTTTGTGGCCTGGTGTATTTCAAATATAGTGTTGGAAATAATATCTACGTCAATATTTGACACTGTGTTTTTAGATTCTACTAAACTAAAACTTTGTATTCGTAAACGTTGCGATAGTCTGGTGATGTTTCACAAAGAAGCGAAAGACGTGACACAAGTTTTAGCACAAACAAGGGATAACAAAGTGATCAAATTTAATTTTAATATAAACCAACGCTTTATTAGATCCTAAAACATTAGACGTGTCAAGGCACTTCTTGTAATGAAAGTGTTAAGTCTCTCATAAAAGCTCCCGTAGCAAGAAGCGATGAACAGTATAATTTTTTGTTTAATATTTATAATACATATTATGAATAGTATAATGTGTAATTTACTTTTTTGTTTTCATTATTACTTTTTATATACGATTTTCTTTACCAAAATGTTGTTCTTCTCTCTAATTACAACGGTTTTTTAAATTCAAAGAACTGATATTCATTTTTTCTATGTAGTCTATCATTTTTTAACATGTTTTTTTCGTGAAATGTAGATAACTAGTAAAAAATGAATTGAGTGTATTTCCATATAAATAGGCAATTTACATTTCATTGATAAAAGGTTTTTATGGAACTCATCAATTGTATTTTTTTGCTGAATTATCCATACAATGGAAAAATACTGATTTTTTATGTAATATTATTGCCAAAAAGTTTTCTTGATATAATAAAATATGGGCCTGTTTTTGGCACAGATTTCGTTTAAATACGACCAAACATAATATTGCAAATATCTGCCCGCCTTAACTGGAATAATATGTTACAATGTATGGCATTATGGTTTCATCTCGTTTTCTGTATGACGAAACTTCACTCTGGTATTCACGAACCACCTAACCGCGGGCAATTTCGCCGCGAAAGTATGGAAAAATCTAGGGATTTGATAATAAAACTCGCTTGTCTCGGCCATTTTGGAATACGGGCTTGCGAGGCATAATCGTTTTTGGAATCACGCCCGAGTTTTTGCCAATAGCGCGTTTGGCGGCGAACAGGTTAACAGAAAGAAAGTGAGTGGTGATCCAAAAGTTGTCTATCAAAATGACGACGGCGTTTATTAAAATATCATTTATTTTAAATAATTTTTATTTAAAATAATATATTGAAAAATAATTTCGACAGAAAAAAAAGTTATCGCTGAATCCGTCGAAAATATTAAAGAAAATTAATTTGTCACACTTTTAAAAATAATTCCGGTTCTGTCCACGAGGATGGCGTCTAGCGACACAACCATGAGCTTTATATCCTCTACGGCAGTGTTTCTTAAACATTTGACATGTGTGTACCCTATCTATAATTTTCGAAATACCGAGCAAATCTTCGTCAAAAAAATGCATATACTTTAATAAAAATCAAAATATTATATATAAGTCGCTTGTTGCACCAGGCGCAACCAAAGCCCGGTGTAGCGCGTACCCCCAACAAACTCTTCTCGTCCCCGAAGGAGTACGCGTACCACACTTTGGGAAACACTGCTCTACGATGATCCAGACATTTTTAGGTTTGATAAATCCCAACATATATCACGCATGTATGAATCTAAGCCATCAAAATGACTGACATATACTACCCTTGTTGGAAGACGAAGAGTTGGACGACCGCGACTTGGGTGGATGGAGTGTCACAGGATCTGCGAGTACTGTAGGTCAACAACTAGCGTAGGAGTGCGGAGGATTGAGTAGAGTGGAGGAGTTTGATTGTAGTGCCAAGAAGAAGAAGAAAACCGTTTTTGATTACAAATTTTATTTTTGGTATTCAAATTTATTTTATAATTAAATGGTAAAAGAATATTTGTTTGTCTTTCTAAACTACACTCTACTGTAAATATCACCACAAATAATATTAAAAAATCAACGATCAATGTTCACAGCATAAACTATGTATGTTGTTATCTTCCAGCACAGAAGCATTTTTTGAATATAAATGATTCGATTTTGTTCGGGTTTTGGATATATCTTTACCTTTTCTGTTCGCCTGATACTTTATATCGTTCGTTTGGTACGTGTGGTGCTCCCGGTTTTCAAAAAACAAATCAAGTATTCTTTGGAAAATTCTAAAAACACATTAAGTTTGATGCTACCCTGCTAGAAAACACCGGTTTTATTTTTAAACATGCAATATGAATAAAATCATACTTTCGCGTTGAATGTGTTTCGTTAGTTTTTCAGTGTAAAAATAAATATTAATTCGATATGTACACTCGAGTCTTTTTTGACATGGGTTTGAAATAATACGATCTAAAAAGAACGAATAAGTACTATTATATATTTTTACACGAATTATTTATTCTAACATATTTCCCAGACACAAAAAAAAGCGAATAAAGGATTTTTTAATAACAATAAATTCAACAACACAACAGTAATTAGAAACAAAAGGCTTCATTAGATCCTAAAAAAATGCATTATAAAAATCCCCTTGTATAATCAAGTAACGACGAGTAGTGTTAATTTTTCTCAATTAAAATACATATTATGATCAATACTTTGTCTAATTTACTTATTATGTCTTCATTATAACCTTTTTTACACGATTATCGAAAACATTATGTTGTTCTTTTTTTTTTAAATAATATAGTTTTTTGTTGATTGAATTGGCGTTTGCTTGGTAGAATTTCATTATTATAATGTTAAAAATATCAAAGTATTTAGTTTTACAATTATTAGGAATACTGAAGCCATGTTCAAAATTTCCCCTATGGTGCTAAAAAATATTTCTATATGTTGCTGGCCCTTAAAAAACCAAGTGAAAAAAGATGTTTTAACACAGCACCTTTTGATACATGGTAAAAACCTAGGACGTATATTTAAAAAAAAAAAAACATGTTTTTCACTTGGTTTCTAAAGGGCCTGCAACGTTTCGGAAGTTTTTTTTTATCACCGCAATGGAAGTGTTAATAAATGTAATACTATAATTTGTAATATAAATTAGGATGTTAGAATAAATAACAAGATGTATTGTGTATCTCTTCTAAGCCAGTATATAAAGCTGAGTAAATGCAGGTTCAAACATAGTTCTGACGATGGCATATGCCGAAATAGCTGTAAACTATTTTTTATTAAAAAAAATGTAGTAATCATCAATTCTTCTATGAATTCTATCACTTGTTTACATTGTGATTGTGGAACGTATCTACCATCTTAAAAAACAGTTAGGTGCATTATATTTTCAAGAACAACTCATCAATAAGAGTTGATGTATTCTATTGATGTATTCTATTTTTAATTTGAAGCAAATAAATCTTAAATCTAAAGTATGTGTCGGTGCCGAAAGATTATAATTCAATTTTGACGAATCTATCGTATTTTCTTTTCATAATCTCACTCGGCGTCGTTTGATATTATCATTTTTAATTTTATAACCAATAACTTGTACGTGGGTGAGATGACAAAGGCTACATACCTTGACGACAGTAATCTGTGTTTATATCAAATATATTCATATTAGTTTAATCCTAGCATAAAATATATGACAAAGTGGCCACGCAGCCAGCTTAAATGGAACCCGAATAATATCGTAATATAAAAAGTGTACCCGCAAACGGATTAGTATTACGTCCTGAAATTTGGTTATTTCATCACGTTTTAACGTCGCCATGGAGAGGGAGAGATGCCGCCTAAATTAATATTACACGATATCTCTTTGTTTTATGAAGATTTCATTACTTAAATCCTGCTAGAGATTCATATTTGGAACCGTTGATATTATAATTCTTTCTGCCTTAATTTTAATCTAGAATCGTTAGTTACTATGTCATATCAGATTGGCTGTGTTCTTGACGATTGAATAAGTCGTTAGATAACTCAAATAATAAGCTAGATTTAACTAACAATATTGAGAAATCATATAATTTTCCGAGCGGACGTTTATGGAGCCTGTTAATTTCTATGGCTTATTTATTACTTGTGTTTGTATTGAGAGAAAATTTCACATCCAGTCTTGCATTTTAGTTAAATAAGTTAACATTAAGTTTGACTTTTTTTAATCCATGTCTGATCCCATGTAGTGTTTTTTCTACAATAACTGTTGGTTACTCAATCGCTCAACGTTTATTTTTCAAAAAAAGTAGTAAGAGTAGATAGATATGACTTTCGGTTAACTAATCGCTCTCGCTACGCTTCATTATTTAAGGATTATAAGTGTAGGATGGAATATAAAGACATCACAAACACCTATGTCTTCGAACAGAAATTAATAAATTTATTGAAAAAAATGCTCGGACTGGGATCCATTCCGAAAGCCAACGACGTTGACCGTTGTGCCACTGATAGTACAAAGAAGACTTAAATTATCTTATAATTTTATTACACGCATATAATACATGTATATTTTTTATGATGCATCTCACATTGTAAATTGCAAGAAGAATCTGTTTCATGCCAGCATAATGTGTAATAGTGTGGACATCCAGTGGACAAAAAAAGTAATCAATTTCCACACCCTAGCCGCCAAATACATCGAAAACAGTTTTTAATATTTTTTCATAATACTGCTAGTATTAGAACATAATACAAACATTTAATTTTTTTAAAAGTCATTTTTAAAGCTTTGAAAAAACTGATTTGGAGAAATACAAATATTCTAAGTTCGTTCGATATTGATATGAGATAACTTAAAGGTTAAATGATTAAACAAGGAAATGCGTTTTTGTCATGAAAGTCCCAACCTGCGCCTGAAATATTTTCTCTGATTCCATTCGTGAAAGATTCTGTCATTACCTTAAAGCTTCACATGAACTTGAATTTCTTTAAGTTACTTTTAAGTCGCAAGAAAATGTTGATTGGTAAAAAGCAAAGTATTTTATCTCGCCATATCATTTCGTTCGTAAAAAATTCAATCCGGCCTCTTCAATCGAGATTGCGTTTCAGTCAGCATTTTTAAAATCACTTCTTTGGAAAGTTGAAGACTTCTAACAAAATTATTATTCACCAGTGCCTCGTCTTTTCGTATTATATGTGAAGCGAGAGAGAAGTTGTCACCGGAGCAATCGTTTGACCCTAAATCATTTAACTCTTTCTGGCTCGATTTCATTCATAAAGATAAAAAAAAAATACATTTAATGTACTTTTTGCAAAGTTTCAAAGTTATAAAAAATCTTAGATATTATTTTAACAGACATTGGCAAGTTATAATTCAAATGGTTCGTTGTCGTTAATTAACTATAAATAAGTCACTTTTAAGGTATTCACTGTCAATATTTAGTGGAAAGTCATTATGTATATTAAAAAATATAGCACTCATTTTTAAAAAAAATCAGATCTATTTGATATGATCAGAACCGGTTTTGCTCATCACAAACATTTTCAACTGATGTGGAAATAAAAAAGTACAAAAGATTGCTTTATTTTTTTAATGCGGTTGTGGAGGTTACGGGCTCAAATCCTAGTACGGACAGTTTCTATAAATAGATTTATGGATTCTTGTCTGAAGGCATGGATGTCTGTTGTGTCTGAAATTCTCTTTCACCCTATCTATCCTCAAAGTGAACGTAGTGAGAGTGATAAGATAACTACTAGTTCTGCCCTAGTCATGTCCTTCTATCCTTTTTTTGAAAAAAAAGAGAGGTCGAGAACTGAGTAATAAGCAGTTTTTCGTAGAAACACTTGTGCTAAGGTAAAACCAAAATAGTGTATATGCTCTACTTTGAACAATATTTATTAAAAAGCTGTCTCATCACTTTTCAATGTCACCCAACGTCTTTTCTGCTAGCCTGGTGGTCAAACATTGAACAATAATTAAGGTACTTCATTCTTCATCAAAAGTTTCTCAAAGACACTAAATTAGCATAAATGTACAAATATCTTCTTAATCGCACACATAAATCTTTTTCTAGCCAATACATACAAAAGCAATAATTTACAACTCACAATTTGTACTTAAATAATACGAAATCGTTAATTCATCTCTCAAGCCAAATCGGAATGAAAAACTTATAATAATTTTGTTCGTGGGCCAAAAAAAAAACGTTGAAGCTTATTGTAATATTATTTTAATTCCCCCCGAATTAATGTTTATTTTCAAATGATAAATTGCGTTTAGCGGCGGTTGTACAATAAATTTAATTTTAATATATTTTAATACGCAATTGATTGAAATTTAATGGCCTCAGATATTGGGTTACTCACAAAAAATTACAGCCGACACTATTTCAAGAAATATAAAACTTTTTCGTTTCTGGTTTTTTATTACATCCAATGGCCAATAAAGGATTTGTAAGTGTCTGAAAAAATATGCCAAGTATCAATAAAAACTTACATCATGCCTGAGAAGAAGATATGTTTTTTACACAACATTATTTGTAGGCATTTATTATTTTTTGTAGCTGATGTAAACAAAACTAATTTATTCCGTAAGTTTTGATTCATGAAGGCATAAAATATGTAAATTATTTTCCGTATATTATCTATTTTCATTTAAAAAACGTAAAACACGTTTCACTCGGAAGAAGGAAAAAATGAAAACGGTTTGACGTAAATTTATTTCGAGAACATTAACTAACTATTCGAGGCTTGTCGTTTTAAAAATATTTCTCTACATTATATCAACCGTGCTTAAAAATGCTTTTCCTCGGAGTTAAACAAACTATTGATGATGAATTGGCATACAGGTATAATTTTTCAGAGAAAAATTGATATTCGCTTATACCTACTAAATTTTGTTTATCTCTTGCTATTATTTTTCCTTATATGTTGATAATTTATTCATAAAAAGTTAAACGGTTAATCTCATGATATTGATTTCATTGTACTGTACGAAATTTAAGAAAAACTTTCCTTGCGTTATATATGTATCAATTCCTGATCAACTATCGTTCATATCTCGTAATAATTCAGTATCCCTCAAGTAGGGAATCCAATCCCGGATCCTTTCTGTGATCACGGGATTTCGGTATTGACAATTTTTCCAGTCCCGGTATTGAACATTCACCATAAACTCGTGTAAAAATTCGGGATTGAGAAATTTATGCTCGGCGGTTTTTAAATCATTTTAGTCAATTTTAAAAAACCAGGAATTTGCGGAATTTCCAAAATAAAAATCCTTTGATTTCGGGATCACAAAATTGGACGGGATACCGGAATTGGAGGCCCTGCAATACGTTGTGTAATGTTGGCATCGACCAGTAGCCGGTCTTAGAAAAAATCACGTATGAAATAGATATTAAAATACATGAATTGGAATCATTTGGGCGCAAGCCTGCCTCGGTCAAGTGATAATTGTCCGCCCTTGCTCGGAAAAAAATACCTGCTCCAATATAATTTATAGCCCCGAGGGCATGATTGCCGCCGACCGTGCCCTCAGATTTTTTTTATTTTCTTTCCTAGGGCACCATAATTACAAAAGGATAGCACTCATATGAATATTTCAATACAAATCACCGGCATCCGAATCGAAAGTCCCGAATTTCGTTTAATTCGTGTAATTTTGTTTAGACAGCATTTATCAGCAGCGTCTCTTGTATAGACAATCGTGTTTAATTTGTATGCTATTAAATTTAAATTATATATTTTTTTAAACAAAATAATACTCTTTGAAAATAACTGAATAATGATATAGTTTTAGAATATTGTTACATTTTTACTGGAATAGATTATAGTGTCATAAATTAATACAACTTCTTGTTCTAATAAAAAAAAATGTAACATTATCGGTTCTTTATCAATAAAGATGGCAACCGAAATAAACTGATGATAATTAAGACGTGCTGGTACATCAGTTGACTTCTATTGACAATTTATTGACCCGTCCAACTAACATATTATATTGAATGAAACTCCTTCAATAAAAAGCAACATCTCAATTAAACTAATAAAGGTTTGATTGTATTAACTTTGCCGATAACTATAAAAAGAATTGAACATTGTTCTTAACCCATATTGTTTATCTTTTGAAACATTATTAAATGTTTACATGCAGATCAAACGTCTGCGATTGTTGTATATATTGACTAATAAGTGTTTTACAATTATGTTGATGATATTATAAATAGTTACATAAATGATTTTCTTAACCTTCGATGATGAGATCGTATTGCTGTTTTATTTATATTGCAACCCTAAGTAAAACATTTACAATGAATACACTGTTTTGTACGAATTCTACATTTATATATTATTATCAGGATTGGTTTCGCGAATGAAGAGCATTTTCAACAACGTTTCTCTCGAGAATTGAAAATGAACACGTTTAAAGTATGTGAGTATTACAAGTCGACTTTATTCTTCAGATGGCAAGTTAGCATTTTCAAACAGACTGTCTGAAGATACTTCTAAGAGGGGCTTATCAAATTAAAACATATTTAATAGTTACAGATTACGTACGTATTTATAAATATATGATTTCTACTGTATGTAAAAGATTTATTGAGAAATTCCTTGTACGAAACTTATTATACTAGGATTCATCGTAATTGTTTTCATCGATAATGTTAATTCTTATAGAATACTGTGCATTAGTACTTTTACATGTGATTACGAAATTTTATTATCATAGAATTTTTTTTCGATTTCAAGAGAAAAGCCTAATACATACTTCAAAAGTGCATTGAATGCGAGGTATGACTGTTATTTAAACAAAACTGTGGGCAGATTTCAAGAAAAAATAAACAGTATTCTTTATTTTCACTGTTCTTTATCAACAAAATATCGGGTTTCATTTAGCAGAAACAAAGATATTTCACCAAACTGTGAGTAAATAATAAAATTACCACATTCATGCCACACCTAGACTGATTAGATTTCGCACTTTTTTCATACAAAGACTCGAATAAAAATTCAACATAAAAGACATATTCTATGATTTTGGCGACTTATTTGTGTAAGTGTATTTTTGATATTTAAACAAGTTATTTAACCTAACAGTGCAACGAATAAGAAGCATTTCTCAATTTTCTGCCTATTTGTGAATATTCAGAGATAGTTGAATTCGTGTAAATAATTAAGTAATTAATACAATAATAATCGTACACAGCCTCAAATTTATTAAAAAAGAGCTTCGAAGTCGACCAAGTTCAGACGTCCCCGATTCCACATTCCATACAACAAATACCATTCATGAAACAATTTTAAACCCTCAAGTTATTTATATTTTAAACATGTATTATCGTATATAAGTATCGGATAAAATGGTTGTAAAACAATTTCCCTTTGACGATTGATTTAAAGCTAGGAATGATGTGGACTGTTAAGCATCACATACACAAAAACCTATACGAGTTCGTACATTAATCTAAAATTCTACTTGTTTTGGCAAATTACTTATTATTTTTACAAAATATTTTTTACAGAACTTATCTGTAAATGATCTATGATTGAAATTTGTTCGCTATGGTTTTTAGAGACGTCGGACAATTGTTGTTTTATTTCTTTACTCATCGTAATAACATTGTACAAAAAACTTAAATTATATAATTACCAACTATCGCGTGATGATATAATTTTTTGGATGGATTCAATTCCAATTTTGGAAAAGAAACATCGTAAGAATCTTACGTTTGCGTGTCTTGGAAAAAATATGATGTACATACAAACATAAATGGCATTATCTAATGGGCATCTTATGTTAAAGTATGTGCATTATTATTTTCGGTAGCCATATCAAATTGTTGTCAGACCATGTAGGGCCGAAGCCGCTTCGTTGTATTAAATTGTTGGGAAATATTTTTGCTTTGGTTCGTGAGATATTTTCTGTTTAATTTTTATTTAGTTGAAATAGATAGTGCATGTTACACGGCATGCGTTTCTTCCACTATTATATAAAATTAATTAATAACGAAAAATAAACTTTTTTATAAATAATAAAGATCGCATATAAAAACTACAATATTATATGTAGTCAAATCAGTACTATAATAATGTGTAGGCTTCGCAATATTAAATGGTAAGAGGTGTTGATAGGATGTATTGTGTATCTTTTTAAAGCCAGTGTATTAAGCTGAGTTAATACAAGTTTAAACATAGCTCTGATGAGGGCATACGCCAAATAGCTGTCGACCATCTAATATATAAAAATGAATGTTTGTTTGTTCGTACTTTATGTCCTGCCACAACGCTCATCCGATTGCAATACAACTTTGACAAACTTTTTGCTTGTACTTCCAGGTTATAGGCATAGTAAAAATAACTTACAGTAGGTCTTATATATAAAAATCAATGTTTCTATGTCTGCCGTACAGTTCAAGTATACTTGCGCGAAGGTTGTAGTACAATGTAGGTGGCACGTGTGTCGTACCATAGACAATCAGCAGCAAACGTCAAACAGACAAAAAGAAAACACGCACTTTAATAAACACAATTAAAACACGAACACTTTCTATCTTTGAGTGGCATATGCTTAGAAATAAAATATTGAATACAAAACATTTTCATATCAATTATTGTCCTTTCTCACAAACGAAATATTTATCGACTCCAATAAAAAACTTGATTTAGTTGTTGCATGTCAAGGCGGAAGTATTTCTTTGGAATTTTCTTTTATTTATGGAAATATTCTACCAGGCGAACATAATTTAGGCGAATATTTCCCGAAGGTGTGTTATTAGGACAGCAGAATATTGCGCGGCGTTTTTAATGAAGATGTGAAATATATTTTATTTTATTTTCCGTGTCATGCATAACATTATTATTATGATCGTGGTGTGAAGTCATTTGGGTGTCTTTAACGATATAAAAATGTGACGCTACCAGGAGCACAAAATTTCGAACAATAAGTCATTAGCGTTGTATGTAATAGGTATACATACGACTTGAAGAATCGTCTCCAGACCTCTACCCACAATCATTAGTGCATTTATCATTTCCTGGCAGCGCCGGTTAATCAAAGGGACATTTTTTATAATTTCAACAGCCACATTTGTAATATTTTTTTCTTTAAATTACCTGCTTTATGTTGAATGAGTTCAAAAAAATATTTTGCTTACAATGAGAATTCCATTTAAAGAAATTGTTCATAGGCCGTCCCACAAAAATGATTTTTGTATGTAACAGCAAGACTGCTTCTTTCAAATTTTCAATCGTAGTTGTTTTAAATCTATTTGCTGTGGTCCGTCCTCATACGGGCCCAATAGGCAACGCTGACCTGCATTCGATAAATTTGCAACATCATATGTTGAACGGGATATTCTTGATTCCTCTTTAAATTCAACGCGGAGTAGATTTGAACTCTTCCGCCACGGCGGATTCTCAGTATACGGATACACAGGATACTTAATATAACTTAAACTAAATGACTGAGCAAATCACATTCTCTTTTTTTCTTTCTAGCTTTATCTTTTAAGTACAACGGTGCATGGTTAAAATATAGGTCCCGTACAGCTCTGTATCGGGCCAATAACTTGTGGAATAAATTATTTTCTTGATCGCATTGCGTTATGGAAGGCGGCCGTGAAAATGCGGGTGAATACACATAACGGGTGGTGGTAGGATACTCAACAACCAACTTGTTGCTTTAATAGTTTTGTATAATTCTGCAATCATACATCGATTATATTATATTGAAAATTGCAACTAATTGATCTGTCTCATTAAAATTAGAACGAAAAACGTTCCGACATAATTAAAGCTATTAAGAAAATCCTTTATCGTATAATAAGTACACATTTTTACAAAATTGGATAGATTATGATTGGGACAAAAAAAGGTCCCCTCAACGGTGCGGCGGTGGCGCTTCCATAAGCGATTTTTAAGCGGGGAGCGATCGAAAAAAATTGGGACAATTTCGACCCCACAAATAATAGCTAATTGCAGTAAACGGCGGCATTCCATTTTTTATAATCTTTTAGTAACCTCGGCGCTATACTTATAGACATTGTTTTGTATGCTGGCACTTTTTTAACCCTTGAATAACCTTTATTTTAAAACAAAATTTGTGCTTAAATTATTTATTTCATTTAATAAAAAGCATTCTACATGTTAAAAATATAGTGCAATAAATGTTTTGAAAACGTAACTACTAACACTTTTTCAAAAATATTGTCATCAAGCAGGCATGTACAACCATTTACTTCTAGCAGGCCGCAAAAACAAATTATGATGGTTTCGGGCCGTCATGAAAAATTACATTTGAATTACGTTCAATCTGTTTTTTAAATACGTTTCATGCAAAACAGCTCTTTTATGAAGATGAAGTGAATATAAATAAATAAATGAAAAATAGATTATATTACATATGACCGTGCTATTTCAAAAAAAACATTTGTAACCATTTCTCTAGAATTTGACGTATTTTTTTTGTTAAGTACTTAGCTACAAAATCAAATCCAATATTCATCGGTAAGCTTATGTCGGTATACACCAATTTATTAAATTTAATGAGTTTCTTTACTTTTTCAAATTTACTTTGAATTTGATATGAAACATTCGAGAACCACAAAAAAACGTGCCACGAAGGCCGTTGGTTGTACATTCCTATCCTAAAGTGATATCGTGAATAAAATATATATAACAAGATACACGATAATGTTTTTGCACACAACATAAAAGAAAACTCGTTATAAACTGTTTGCGATAATAATTATTAAATATTAAAAAGTATCGGGGAAGCAGAATGACATGGGTTAAGTGCAGGATAATCGTTGTCCACCTTCGTGGGCTATAAAAAGCAGACCTATTCGAGACTCTCCTAACTGCACTAAAACACTAAATTATATAGGGCTAATGTAAGCGAACGAACCAAAAAAGCATCCGCTCCTTACGAAAAGCGCGCCTCGCATTCATGTTTCCCTGTTATTACTATAAATCAAAAACGTATGTATTGTGTTGTAATTATTTTATATGATTTGTGAGTGTTTTTATTGATTTATGGTAAGAATATTTTCAACAATATATGCATACATACATTATGTATGGAAATATTTTTTTCATCGTTAACCATCACACACAATGTCAAAGTAAAAACTCAAAATAATGACACACGTTATAATTTTCAAGATGATGATGATGGATTTAATCGAGTGAATCAAAAGACGACCCTCAAACCCTACGAGTACAAGACCATTTTTTATTAGTGTAATAAATCTTAAATTTGTTTGATAAGGTAGTAAGAGCTGACAGATTTGAATTTTCATCGGAATGTACTCTTACACTTCTAGAAGTCATAAGTGACCAATACCGCAATCACTGTTTTGGATTAATTCGGCGGTAACTTTAATATAAAAATAAAATTTGACAACTAGTGTTATTTCAAATTTGAATCGATCAAATTATGTACATTCACACAGATTTTGTCACTAACGACCCGGGTTTCGCCTTTCGGCATCTTCAGGCGTTCAAGTGCACGGATGAACTTGAACTGTCAGGCGAAACCCGGGTCGTTAGTGACAAAATCTGTGTGCATGTACATAATTTGAACGATTCAAATTTAATATTGAAATTCCACCAAGCACCATCAGCTGAAATCTTAAATTACTGTTATTTCACCTTTAGGGTGTTTACTGTCAATGGTGGAAAGGCATTACATTAAGTAAAACACAATATTTCTTTGTACTTATTTTCATTTACCAATATCAGAACCGGTTTCGCTCATGGCGAGCGTTATCAGATCAGATCAGTTGGTAATGCTCGCCATGAGTGAAACTGGTTCTGATATTGGTAAATAAAAGTGGAAATAAGTACAAAGAAATATTTCTTAGAACTTCGACTGAAGGTGCTTTGATGGAACTTCAATATCAAATTTGAATTATTTTGATTCTGTACTCTTCCATAAGTTTTGTCGATAACGACCCGGGTTTCGCCTTTCGGTATCTTCAGTGCAATTCGTGCACTTGATAAAACCTGAAGATGCCGAAAGGCGAAACCCGGGTCGTTATCGACAAAACTTATAGAAGAGTAAAGAATCAAAACAATTCAAAAAATAAATATTGTGTTTTCTTGATACTTTTATTTCATTGATTCTGTTGTCCAAAAGTGTCAAAAGTGTTTCGCCTCTTTGAGAAGCATCTTCATTTAATCTGAATCACCACATATAATACATTTAGTGCAATAAGAATATTTTCCAATTTAAATATATATTCATTGTACTTAGTTATAATAATTTCGAAGTAATGTTTTTGTATTAACGCAATGTATCTCGATTGTCGAGCGATGTCAGATGATGGAGTCAGAGTTGAGAATAGTGGAGTCGAGTGTTTTCCGTAAAAATTGGAAAAAAAATAATTTCAAGATATTGAAAAACTATAAGTTGTATTGATTATTGAAATGTACTAAAAGTATTGTAGTGAATAGAATGATCTGATGGTACTTATATGTACACTATACAGATATGTAAGTTTACAAAAATATTGCATAGGCCAAAAAGTTTTGAGAGATAATTTATTAAAATAAAAGACACATCAATGTAGGAATCGTGCTCTAATATGTATATAAATAATAAAACAATAGAAATAAAAAAAGACAAAAACACTTTATAGGAAAAGGATCATTACATCATAATCAAATCCTTTGTTTTGTCAACATAAAACGCACAATTAGGCTCGCAATACCTGTAATCATGGGAATTTTAACACATAAAATAAAACACAAAGACGAAAAATAACCCATACATTGTCCACAATTATTATTTTTTTTCGAAGTCACATCGTCGTTTCAAAGCGGTGGGCAGCTCAGACACAAATTATGTCGTTTTTTTTCTCTCGTCTAAAGCGACCTGTTTATGATGAGTTTTAGATTTCTCACTCGTTATTAGAGATAGATGATATCGTGACAAACGACATTGCCTTCCGTCCGTCCAATTTGGTCGATTATGACTTTTTTATTTGTTACTGTTTTGTTATTTTGTGTTTCTTGGGAATTGAACTTTGTTCCATCTCACAGATGCCGACGTCTTTGTACTGTAATGCGACATGAGTTACATAAATAAATGTACATCATCATCATCAGCTGATGATAAATCTTCAATTCGTAGGTACTTTTATTGTACGATTTTTTGCTCGAAATATGGTTTGGTTATTTAGCGGAATTTTTGTTGTTTTGTTGTTGTGTATGTTGTTTGCCAGCTGTTAGGTAGCGGTGGGCTGCCAATACGTTAAGCTCGTTTAAACTCAAAGCTATTCGCTATGTTATAGAGAAGAGTGAATACGCAGTTCTCTGTAAAATAATGAATATTAATAGCTAAAACATATACATTCTTGTCTAAGAATGCAATAGTCTTTTCGCTTATTCTTCAAACGTTATACTAAACCAGTGAATGGGAACCTGCGTCCTCTTGGCTACTCTGATACGGCCTTTTGACTCGATCAAAATATTCACTTTGATCAAAAAATTATACGCAAGCGTTTGGAAAAAGAGCGTAATCAACCCATTATATGTTTGACGGTCGAAAAAAAGGGGGGCGTCACTGTTTTCTTTACTGCGGCCTTATATTGAATCAGATAAATGAATGTCGCCTTTCGAAATGGAAAGGTTCCCCACCCTGATTTGACTTTATTCACTGACTTACTTCTGTTGAATGAGTAGACTGTATAGAATGATGGTCTATTGCTGACACTCAACCCCCCTTATTAAATTCAATCTATTGCCTTTGATAAATCTTACATGATTGAAACAATGCTTTTGCATTTTAAATTATTAAAACAATCGTGTTGAATATTACAACTTCATTCGGTTTTAAGAAACGATATTTAATTCCAGTTATTTAAGCATGCAAATGATCTGTCTGCTTAAAATAGAAAAAAAAACTTCATACATCAATACATTTTGGTAACTTACCCATGTCATTGTACATCAATGTTTCTAGTAATTCCATAAAAGGCATTATTTTTCTAGGCCTATATTAGTTTTTAAAGACGAGACATTTTGGCCACAGTTGTATTAGATTTGCTTCAGATAGTTCATATAAAGGCACGAACCGTATATTAAATAAATATTACGTACATCCTCGCCATATTGCAGGCGAAACATTTTTCTGTGAAATAATGTGGCCTGACGGAAACGTTGTCTAACATAGAGTTCGTGGGAAAAGAGTTATTTTACAATGATAATTACTAACGCCGTAATATTCACGTATATTTTGTTTTATATTTTAAGTTGAAATACCGCTGCCGCTGAAAATGGTGAGAGTGCGTGGTTCATTTTCATTTTCCGTCGTGATCAAAGTACGACAAACATATTTTTTACTGCATATCGACCTGTAATCGGCAGAAAAACTTAAACGAAGATTCATAAATTGTACAGGAGATGGTCGTTTTTTAACCTTCTCTTGTAATAAGCTCGCAAAAAGAAACTTTAATTGACCAAATATTACTAACTACATTTAATGAATTGTTTTTGCAAACTTATGACAAGAATAAGTTTTAAATACAACGTTATGTTATGATTAAAACCAGACCATTCCTGTAAAAAATATCAATTATCGCTGATACGTTTTTCTGCCCAATACGGGTTGATATTATTATTTGAGAAGAGAATTTATTAAATTACCGGTTTGAAAATAACGAATATAAAAAAATCTTATTCCGAATATAAATACAATATCTATTTATACTAATTCCACTTTTATTTTAAATGATCAGGACAGGCTTAGACCATGACAAGAATTAACAACTCATGATGTATCTAAGTATTCTCACAATGAAACAAGTAATTTCTATTATAAGAGAAAAAATCCTATTCGCTTTATCGTGTAACTTGTTTGACGTATTGAGTAACTGATAGCGCATCAGTTCCCTGGAATATTAATTTATATTTTACTATACATAATAAATTAAATAATTTACGTTATCATTCTTCAGACTGCGACGTCATTGTTTAAAAAACTTGACTGGTACCCTGTTAAAGTGAGACATATAAAAACTGTAATAACATCAATCTGTTTAAAACTTACCACGTCACACAGTGAAGAACATATTTGTGGTAATATGCATAATTATCATTAGCGCATACAAAAAAGGAAACTCACAAATCATCTCTCATATTATGTTTTACTGCAGATGTCATTTTTTCACGAAGTCTTTTCAACCTATTATTAAGAAGGTTGTGTTAGACATAGCGCAAACGTAGAATTTTACAGCGATAAAAATAAGTCGTTATTCGCTTGGAAATAAAATATTTACACTGAACTGTTATGGAATCGTGAACTTTTGAGAAAATTTCAATATTTGCGATCAAAATATTAAATGACATACAATATTTAAAACTATCCCCACGAAATTTATCTTTCTGGGAAAGTTTGAACCACTATTAAACGACATTTTTTAATTCCAACCCTATTAACGATTCATTGGAAGATTTTGTTAAATGATTACACCCAACTTTCTTTCGTTGTATTTAAAACAGGTGTGCTATAAAAATGAAAGATAAATAAAACATAAGTTACATTAAATTTTACTGTGCAAAAAGAGGATAAGCTGCACTTCAGAGTATTTATAAAAATAATTACTCAACAATATATAAGCAAGGGCCCAGTAGACAAAATCCCGACGTTTGTTTTGTAATTTTTAACTAAAAAATTAGAATCAATTCATAGTATATTCGTAAACGTTGCTATGTTCTATCTGATTATGCTGTGAAAACAAGCTTAACACGTTTAAATGTCTCTAACACAATAAATTAATGAAAATAAATATTATATTAACAATGAACTTCCACAAATTTAACGCCGAATCTATTGAAAATAATTGTTGGTTTTTACTTTTTTAATGATAATTCATATTTAATTGATTTTTGTTGTAATAGTTTGCATTGCTAAGCGGTCTTCAACTTTTTATTTTTCTTGTATTTTGCTTCAATTCATTTGCTTAGTTATAATACCATTGTTTGTCATACCTTGTTTTTCTTACTTAAATTTTGTATAAATATCACTGTTTCATTGTATTTCTTATCAGTTGACAATGCTCACCATGAGCGAAACCGGTCCTGATCCAATAAATTTTATATGGGAAAAAGTACTAAAATTGTTTTATTATTTTTTTACTATTGAAAATACTAAACAAAGTAATCTTGAATGATGTATTTAGTCATTTTATTCATGGATTTTATTCATTTAACCCGCGCTTGGAGAGGATGAGAAGCTGACTTAGTTAAAAAAAGTTTTGTAAAGATACTCAATTCATCCCTATATTAGGCAATTTGCTATTATTGTGAGGGAATACGTAGTAAATGTTATATTTCGTTGATATTAATTTACCAGTAGATAACATGCTGTGCGTAAAACACAGCCATGTACGCTATCAAAGCGAAGGATTTTTTAAGATGCCAATAAACAAATCAAAACACAGCTTGCACAGCACTAAAAAAATCATATAATTATTTACGTTCGGAGCAAAAGCGTTCATTATGCGCTTCCAGAATTGCATTATCTTTTCGTTTTTCTCTTGCATTTCTTGTTCAAGCACAGCAATTTCCAAGCGCTATGAATATTTTATGTCCGTTGTCTTCTTCTGACTTTGTGTATTAAATCCTAAGAATCATTGTAGACACTTTTCTTTGAATTTGTTGCTTTCATCTGTGTGGCATCTGTCGCCAGCGCCACAGATCGTAAAGCTTCGCGGCTTTAACGTGAACTTTTTTTTGCAGGGATGCTTTGAAATGATTCGCGTATAATTCTATTGTATTTAAATATTTTTTTAGTAACAAGGCTATTGAATTAACCAAGATTTTTATTTAGAGAAGCTTGAAGTACAAGTAGCTTGATTCTTTTTTCTCTTTAACATGTCACGGGTTCGAATCACAACACGAACAGCATTTTTAAATCAATGTTTGTGATGTCTAAAAAATCCCTTCCACCCTTCAAATCATAGAATAATGGTGCACAGCGAAAGCGACAAGCTTACCTCTAGTCATCTTCTAATCTTATACTTTCTATCCCTACTCAATTCGAAAAAAGAGGTTGAGTAACCAAGTAACAAGCCGTTATTATAGAAAAAAAACTTAAGTTTAGATGCCATCATTAGGAAGTCATATGCTACACATTGGACGTAGACATACATTTTAACATTTAATGTCTTGGGCATAGTGTCTGTGTTGTCTTTTCTTATTGAACTGCTCTTGTGTGGTTGATTTAAAAAAAATACATATGTGTACATTGTACATAAGTCTTTATTGCACAAATTCCTGAGTAAAATGTTTTATTGTAAAACTGAACTAAAAACTTTAAATGATGTTTATTATTAATTGGCTATACTTTATATGCTGATAATTTGTTTTCGATTTCTATGTTAGACTGAAAGTATTTTATTTCATCAAAATAAATATATTGTTTTTCAAAATAGTTTGAAAGATTAATAGCTCAATATTTTTTTATATTTTAGAATCAAACTTCTTAAAATATTTTTCAATTTTCATCTTTACTACAGTCTTTTTATGATTAAAAAAATATCCTACTCAACTACTAATAGCATAGTTTTAAAGAATGGCTGCATTTAAAAAAATCTAGTAAAATAAATAATTTTAAAATACTTATACAAATAGGCGCAGAAACATTATAGTTGCCCGCTTCTGAATTAGTAGTTGGTAATTTGTCATAAACATCTTGTGGCCATGTTCGTCACAAAGCGTACAGATTTAATTTACGATGCGAAGACAAATTTGTTGTAATAAGCACTTTTAATTATTATGATAAGAAATAATTCATTTTTTTATAATTGCTTTGGTGACAGGCCAAAAATGGGATTGTTCTACAAAAGCCATTTGTAACTATGACATAATTAATGCTATATGCTATAAGTTCCTTGTTGAAACTTTATAAGTTAGATTCAAGCTGACATTTGGATCGCAGTTGATATCATTTGTAAGTAACTCCAACATAAAGCTTACAGTAAAACAGTGAACAAAATATCCCAAATAAACATTCTCTATACGTTTTCATATCTATAATGAATGATAAATATACTTTCACTAAGTGATATAATTACTAATTGTTTGGTTATTATAAAATAAATCGATTTTATAATACGTCTTGTTCTGTAATTTACTCTTCTCATTGTACGTGTTTTCTTTTTGTTCCAGGTCAGTACACAAAAGGATCATTTTGAAACATCCATACTTATTACTACAATAATTATTGAATTCATTTCTGGTAAGTCGTTTAATGATTCTATCATATCAAACTTTATAAGTCATTCAATTTATTGTTTGTAAAAAAAATGTAATTTTGGCAGCGAACTCATCTCGCTCGTATTGATTTGTGAATAATAACAATACAAATGAAGTAGTTTCATAATATTTGATACGATTGACAGTAATTTTGTCCAAAATGATCAAACACAGAGCAGCAAAGTCCCACCATTCCGAGCAATATGTCCATGAGCATATTTGCCTTAATTTTATATTATCCCTGTTTCATTCTATGGAGATAACCACGTTTAAAATGCACCAATTAATTATTTCCGCGCTCATGGAAGAAAAACGAAGCTTTGCAACGAATTAGTTTGTGCATACGAAAAAGGCATGTCTGAAGTTTAGCAAGGTTATCTATCAACAGGATTGAAGCTGAGAGGTCGGCGAGAGGTTAAAACTGTATTCCAAATATTCGTTGGAAAGAAATATTCCAAGATCGAATATTAATTCTTCATATTCTTGGCAAGACGTATTAATTGTTGACTAAAACGATTGAGTGAATATTATAGAATTTCAATAAGTAAAATAGATTCTATCAAGCTAATCAACTCGTTTTTTACAGTTTTGAAATGGCACGGTCCACTTACAAGTACTAATACTATATTTTTACACGATTCCCAGACACAAAACAATACAAAAGTGGATAATGGATATTCTAATAACAAGAAATTCAACTATACAAGACAGCAATAACAAACAAAAGGATTCGTTAGATCCTAACGCATTAGACCAGTCCCTCATAAAATTCCTCGTATATAATCAAGTAGCGATGAAGAGTTTTATTTTTTCCTAATTAAAATACATATTCTGAATAATATTTTCTGTAATTTACTTATTGGGTTTTCATTATTAGCTTTTTTGCACGATTTTCTATACCACATAGTCTTCAATTTTTATATGAATTCCATCACTTTTAACACGGTATTCTGTGGAACTTATCTGCCGTGTAAAAAAGAGTTTATCATTTTTTTATTATTCGAAAAACAGCCTATTGTATATGTTTTCCATTTGAGAGTAATTTGTGACTACAAATCTGTTTCAGAAGTATTTTACGATGGATATTTCAATATATTTAAAATATAATATAAAAGTACAACTGTTTGTTTTATACGTTTTCACGAAAATTCCTCCAAATTTATTTATTAAAACTCACCCATCAGAAAACGTTATTCGGGTTATTTCAATTTGCATTTACATATTAACGCAATTTCGCAAATTAAACTTGCTTCTTCTAAAAACTTCCAAAATTAATGAATTAAATATTCACAAAATGAACACACGTCGTGTTTGTTTTATGTTTTAGACTCATACAACATACTAATCCCTTTCATGATGATTAAAATGAGAAATTCAGAAATATTTTCCTCGTATAGATAAATTCGGTATTTTCGCGTGTGTATTTAATATATTATTAACAATTTCCGTACCTTGCACGAGGTTAAATTCGACATTTAACTCGCAAATGTCATACATCAAAGATGTAGTATATTTTTGCATTTTAATTAAATATTATAAATAAAGGGTAAGTAAATTCTATCGAAGTACTGGGCAATATTCACTAGCCAGATAGTGTGTTATGTGAAAAATACATTTTGCTTTGTATTTAAAAATGTTTCTTTCGACTATTTGCTTAGCTTCGTTTAGCATATAATTTTATATACCAACAGTATATACCGAAAATTTTAAGAATAATTAAAATACTATTCAAAAAATTACACATAATATTTAATTAATATCATCAAGACCGGCTTATTTCATAACGAGCATTTTCACATGATAATTTGATCAGTTGGATCACATTAGTTGAAAATGTTAGTCATAAGCGAAACCGGTTCTGATAATGTTAAATAAATGTAGAATTTATAAGAAAGAGTGTTTTACTTTTTTAATATAATGCCTTTCCACCAAATATTGACAGTGGACATTTTAAAAGTAATCAAAAAGCTATTTCAAACTAGAATCTAGTTAAGAAAAACATAATATTCCTTTGTACTTGCTTCCACTTTTATTTACCTAGATCAGGACCGGTTTCGCTCATGGTGAGCATTATCAAATAGAATCTTGTTACTAGATGTTTGAACAAAGACGGTCATAAAGCAATTTTTATATCAAATGCTAATTACCATTTCGTGAACGTTTCATCACCTATGTCGGTTTCATCGTTATTTTTTTAATAACCTATACAAAAGCGCATAAGTAAATTACATGAGGAGAAAGAGTATGGACTGTTAGTTAAAATCGTTGTAAACTTCATCCTTATCTACGCTACATAAATGGGCTTTCAATAAGTGATTTTGTTGAACTGCTCCGTCAGGTTACAATATGCTCCACCTTTTGAGTATATCTACTTATCCTTCTTAAGTAATTATATTTGTCTAAGCCACGCTAAATTTCCTTCCATGTGTTGTTTTATCGCCTAAATAAATTAAGAAATTTGCTAAAGAAATTGTTTTTCAATAAAAGTTTTATGCGGATGCACTTGGTCTTCTTATGTTTCGCCTCTCGCTTTTGATTTATAAAGGAGCTCTTAAGTATTCTTCGAAATTATTATGGAATGACTGAAAGTTTAGGATTATATCGCTCTGTTGATCTTCTTTCCAAAGTTCTGGCTTGGTTTCATTATGCTTCGATGCAAGACGTTTTCTCTTGGTGGAAATACTCAAACGTTGGAGGTGTAATGCAGAAAATGGAATTATGAAATCAAGTTTTACCTTTTTATTTTCTGTTGGCAAACCGGTACAAACCTCGAACAATTTTTTTCGATTTCTTCTACTATATATTTGAATTTAAAAAATATATTCATCTCGACGTCAACATATAAGTTAAGTGTTACGTTAAGGTATGTTTGACATTATATCACAAATTTTCATCTTAACACATATTTATTTATTTTTTACTTAATTGTTCACTGTTTTTTTTTAATACAATTCCTAATGATTGAAATACCTTCATCCCTAATAATTGTCACTCTTGTGGTATTAAATTTAAGCCGACGTTTGTAATAACCAGGGCTGTGGAATCGGTGTCGGAGCCGGAGTCGTGAAAAATGAGCTGCTCGATTTTTTTTTGAAAAATATATTTAATGATGTGTATTCAAACAAAATAGTCAAAAGTGTTAATATTACATGCTTGGCTGACTAAAGATAATCTGATGGTATACATATTATATATATAAGTTAAAATGAAATTATTGAAAAATTTCCTCGGCGTCGGAGTAGGAGTCGTTAATTATTTTAAAGCTGAAGTCGAAGTCGTCAATTATTTTAAAGCGGGAGTCGGAGTCAGCGTCGTCTTTTTTTTCACGCGACTCCACAGCTCTGGTAATAACAAGATAATATTTTAACCCATTGGTTAAAATATTATGGTTTTCAATATTAAATTACCGTAAGATTAATGTCACAAATTCATCTTACATCGATTTAGTTAATTTAATTGTGTCTTCAATTTATTTAAAAAATAAACAAACATTATTTTGTATTGTTCGTAGAAATAAGCCTTGTTCATTATTATATTTTTTACTTAATAAAAAGTAACATGGATATTGCAGACAAATACCTTAAATATTACTTGCGGCATATTTTTTTTTAAATGGCCGTCGACGCTGAAATGATTTTTATCCGTTTCTTCGATAAACGATCGCTTTAAATTCAAGAGACGTAGTATCGATGAAAATATTTGACGCAAACCTCCGAAAGAATTTACCGAAATGAGCAAATTTATGCCGCAAACAAGACATCGAAAATTTCAAGTAACAGGGAGAAAGCACATGGTCAAATCGCCCTCGTGTGATGTTCGACCGATCGATCACAAGACGTGACCGAAGGATGAAAAACTATCGTGCATATTTTATCGTTGATTACCCGCCAAATATGTCCATGGCAAAACACCTCTCACTATATTTGGTACATTCTTTAGTCAACCTAATGTTTTTATCTTATTTTATTATTAACTAGCCGGTTCCCGGCAAGCGTTGCAATGCCACTCAAAGAAAGAAAGTGTTTGTGTTTTAAGTATATGTTTTCTTTATCTGTCTATTTGACGTTTGCTGCCGTTTGTTTATGGTACGACACACGCGCCACTTACTGTAAGTGAATTGTTCAATAACCTTCGCGCAAGTGCAAGCATACGTTGTCAAAATTAACTGTATGACAAACATACAAACATTTTTTTATATATGTAAGACCTACTGTAAGCTAATTTTAGATTGTATATAACCTTTACGGAAGTACAAGCAACAAGTTTGTCAAAGTTTTATTGCAATCGGATGAGCGGTGTGGCAGCACATAAAGTACGAACGAACAAACATTTATTTTTATTTTTTATTAGATTATAAATAATCAATATTTCATATCAACCTTGGAAAGGAAAGGGATGTAACCCACGGTTTTTTAAAAACAGCTTTTTTCGATAATCACAGTGTATCAAACTTGATACACGTTCAATCAAAAGGATGTAAGCTGCAAATGCCGAATTAGTGTCTAAATTTAGCTTTTAAGTTTGAAAAAAGATGAGCTTGTGAAAATTAAAACCAAGAAAAAAGTTTGAAAAAATAGGTTTTTCCTAGACAAAAAATTACAATAAATTAAAAATCATTTGCAAATGTCCCGAAATCATCAAAACACATTTTTTGTGCCTCTGTAAAAATTGCTATGTGTGAGTTACGTCCTTTTTCATTTCCACAGTCGATACCATGACAATGATATCAGCGTTGTTTTCCTTACTTAGTTACGCTTGTAATCATTGGCAAAAGACTCAATCGTGATGTTGAATTATGTAATAATTCTCACATTTTATTGTGTCTTGCATGTGATTATAAAACCCTGATAACGTTTATGAACTTCGAAATATTATCACGCAATAAAACAAAGTTTCAATAACTCGGTCTCTTTCCCATGACGTAGTAAGTTTCTATTTTTGCTTATTTGTTAAGAATTCGGTTGAACCGTACATTTTATATGAAAATATAAAACTATTTGGGTGTGTATATATTAACGGAATTTTATTAGTCTAATAAACTGAATAACTACTGTATTATTTGTTTGCGTGTTGTTTTAAAAGTTATATAGAATCGCATGACAGTTAAAAAAGCTTATTTTATCCATAATCAAAAGATAAAATTATTTCATTTATTATTTTATGATTATTTTACACTAAAAATAAATGTTTTCAAGTCTAGACTAACATGATTTTTTTTTACTTAACAGTAAAGATTTTTACGTAGTAAACTATTTTTTTAGGATTATTTATATTAGGTACTATTATTTTTACTGATTTATAATCGTAATAGTAATATTTTCCTGTAAAAAAAAAATATATATAATTCACAACGTACCTAATTCTTTTATCAAAATTCTTGTTGGACATTTGGGTTCTCGGAAACTTCCAAATTAAAATCCTACCTTTCTCATGAGGTTTTCACTTTGACGTAGGTATTTTCCATTTCAGTACTAACTTTTAAACAAAAACGACACACCGAAACTGTATTAGATATAAAACATGTTTTAACTTTAGCAATATCTCATCTCTTTCTTATAATTTATGGTACTCCGATACCCTACTGTACTTTTTTGAAGTTTATAATGCTATTTTGTTTCTTCTTTGACTATGTTTACTCTTTAAGATAAGCATTTGAACGTCACGCGGTACCACCCGTTAATTGCGTTGCTTCCTCCCATGATATGATAGTATCCCTCAATTCCGTCGACTACATCCTAAGTATAGTGTGAGGCAGTCATCCAGGATACCTGAATCCAGCCATTTGGAAACATAGGCTAGCAGGATCGAAGCTCTCCGGAGGCATCCACAGATTACCCAGGCAGTTTCAACCTATCTACGGAACCACTGACGTAACTGTCTTTTTCTTTCTCCTATCTCCAAATTCCTCTCGATATCAAACCTATAATAATTGGATTCTACGTGAGTATTATCAATGAGAGCTAATTGCAAGCCAATTTTCCATTCCTTTATAATTCTATTCTAAAATATCTCATCTTTAACTTGGTAGGGCGAAGCTTATCTAATAAAAATGCAACAAAAAACTTCTTATAAAAATCATTACCAGGTTATGTGACTCATTGTATTATTTATATTGCAATATTAAAAAAATAAATTTAATGAAAATAAAAAATATTATCAAAGTGCTCTTGTCGCAGTCGACTCCGGGGATTGGCTCAATTTCGCCGTACGTACTGCAATAATTAACATTATGTCCCCGCTCGCCGGGCAACCGTAAATCTTGTGAATCTTTGCATTAGAGCCACTTTGGCGCAGCAACAGACACGCAACTTCAGGCCCAAGAGCAATGAGCGCTGAATGACTTTATATAGCCATATGAATATTAATGGCGGAATTTAAATAATTTTATGCTTTTATAAAATAATATTATAATGTTACATAATTAAGTACACGTATGGAATATAAGTAGCACCTTTCTTTTCGTATTAAGGTATACAACAATCCTTAATATAAATGGATCAAAAACCAAATAAGCGATTTTGTAAGGAATATATCAAAACATTAATAATTTTGAAGATGTTTTATTTTTGGCTGTAAATATACTGTGCTATAAATATTTATACCAACATTGCGCATTTCAAAGCTAAAGTATAACTAATAATGAATATACTATAAATTATATAATAACAAAATATTTGTTTTTATAGAAGAGTTAACAATTGTAGTCATTTCCCGCACAATATATCCTATGTGACGTTTTATGCCAAAATGAGTTATTTATACCATAAGTATACGATTTTGATTTTTTCTCCACTTTTTGTACTCTGTGTAAATATTTTTTTCTGTCTAGTAAATAAACTGATTCACTATAAATCCTATGTGCCGACATTCATAACTGTGCATCTCAAAATATCCTATGTGACAACACATCACAATTCATACAAAAACACTAGGAGATATATATATATATATATATATATATATATACAATTTTAATTTTATCGATCGAATTGACATTCACTTGGTAGAAATTCATTAGAAAAAATATGTAAGTATTTTAGTTCTACAAATATAATTGTATATATGGTTGATAGGTATTTCGGCTTATACCTTCATCAGAACTATGGTTAAACTTATATATTTATATATATGTACTGGCTTGAAAGATATACACAATACATCCTCTTATCCACTCTAACATCGCAATTCATATTGCAAAATATAGTATAACATTAATTAATAAATTGACTTTCCCGGGCCGATAGCAAATATGGGATTATTTATAATTATTTACGTTATCAATCTAGTAACGGTTTAGTAACGGTGATAGATTGTGTTTATTAATTTCTTATTGCATTGGGATAAATTTTATTTTAATGAATTATGCGGTCTCGTAATCTAGTATGCAAAACACTGATAATAATTGTATTTTTTTTATATATTTAATGGAAACTCGATAGTGTTTAAACAAGCCCAATCAATACCCATTAGATAGCTGTTAATAGCATACAAGCTATTTTGTGGCCATCTTTAATTTGTTTGCGTAACACCAGTCCTGTCCATTTCTTTATTGTCCTAAAATTTGTCTTCGTATGCTACAAAACTATGCAAATATAATAATTAATAATTGATTTAACTTGAAAAACTGGCTTCTAATAGTCTAATGAAAAGTCCCCGGCAGCTTGATTGTTATTTGCATATCTAAATTGGAGTTTTACGACAATCATATAACCAAACGCGAGTGTTTGCATTTTTATTTTCTCTTTCGTATTAATAATTTTATATGATACCAATAAACGTAAATTTTATACGCGGCGTTTTCAAATTCAGGAAAATTCTAATCTTGGCCGCCTTATCGCAGGCAATTTTTATGAATATTTTGGAAAACGTCTACACTTTTTATGGGCCTCAAAAGTATAAAAAAAATATATCGTTTCAAATATGGAAAAAAATGTAACAGGCAAACATAAATTGAAACAGATAAGGTGGGACCTTATAAGTCTGGCGCGTTGCTCACGATTCCGGCTCAACCGTAAAAAGAGATTGCGTGAAAACTTTATATAGTATCCGCGGTTTCTGATATAAAATAATACGTATTCAAAAAGTGTCGTATTATTTATGAGCGATATCTTTTATTTTCTGGGCTCCTGCGCCTTTTGAAAGGTGGAAGCAATTCGAAAAAGATAATGAAAATAATCGCGTGTAAAATTGATTTACACCCACACTTCACTTAGGTCACCGAGGTCTAGTTTACGACTTTTATTTTGATAACTTTTCAATTCAGAAGACGATCAAAATAGCATAAAGCTAACTTTTCCCTAAACATCTTTTTGCATCGTTACTGTCAATCATGTTTGATAGTATTCTCGTATCCAGAAATCAATTGAATCATTGCATAACAACCATCTCCATACATACCACGTTAAATATAAATAAATAATTGCTAATAACCATACCACTTAGATACGCTTTTAATTATCTATTTCAGACAACTCTTTTTTTACATGATGTTGAAATAATACTAAAAACAAAACAAATACTGTATTTGTTCTTAAACGGTTTCCAAACACAAAAAAGACAGAAGAGAAAAATGGATTTCCTATTAAAAAATAATTCATCAATTCAAGACAGTAATAAGAAATGAAAAGCTTAATTAGATCTTAACAAATAAAAAGTGTCAGAGATTTCTAGCGATTAAAGCGATTTATATCCAGTCCTTCGTGAAAGCCTCCCCCCCCCGTTTATAATCAAATAACGATAAATAATATTATTTACATATTATGAATAATATTTTGTTTTTTAAATTCAGGAAACAGATCTTCAATTTACACGGTATTTTAATGCAACGTATCTACCGTTTAAAAAAGAGTTGAATGTACATCAGGATAAACGTCCGGTATTGACTGAAATAATAAATTTTATTTTTGCAATTAATTTAGGCAGTTTTGATTTGGAAAAAAATCTCTTTATAAAGTCTCGCGATATAAAGTGTATTTATTGTATTTACTCGTATTAGAATTATTAAAAATATGTTATAAATTTTGAAGAATTGATTCAAATAAGTTGAACTTGATTTGGATACAACATTGCACTGTGCTGGCCATCAAAAGTAGTCGATAAATATAATAATTAATTACACGTTGGTATGTAGTCATTTTGTTTATGCTGTATGACTTATTTGAAATTTCGCGTTTGATAAAAGAACGCAGCGGTAAAAAAAATATTCCTACGTTAACCACTCGGTGGATGGAATAGAGGTATCAAAAAAGTTAAATATCATTTTGATTGCGGCAGTTGATAGACGTGTGTGGTTGAAACGCGTAATTAGGTTTGATTTTTTGAGACCTCGCTCACCAACACAAATTGCTTCCGTTGAATTTCATAAATAACAAAATTGTCTTAATCTGTAACCGAGGCATTTTGGTGTCCCTCGCTATGATTATGATTGATGAGTAAGAGAAGCATTATAAAGCTTGTAAAGTGTTCTTATTTGCAATGCAGTTATCGTAGTCAGTTAACCGTTTGAATACCGCGCAAATAAATCATTAATAAGTCCCAGAGATACTGCGTATTTTTGAGAAAAATTATTTTGCCTAATATACATTCGAATTCGATATTTTAAAAACCTATATTGACTCAGTATAAATGGCACTACACATATTCACCAAAATATTGCTTATATTGTATTAGAATACCAAGTATTTGATTTTTTTTAAATGTCTGACATCCGTGTTCGCTTGCACATGTTCCGGAGACCTGTGTCCGCTTGGGATCCAAGTGGTTAAAACAATAGTATACCGTAAATTTTAACAAAATACTTGTTGCACCTTCTCACTTTTGACAGAATTAAGAGCAATATTACATTACGTTGACTTCTCGATTTAATCAGTATGCAAACGGTTTTCATAATTTAATTGCCCTTTCGTATCGTGTCCAATCGTCACTTTATATTTTAATGAATTTAATATGCTAATAAAAACACAATATTTCTTTGTACTTTATTCCACTTTATTTAAAATGTCAGGACCGGTTTCGCTCATTGCGAGCATTGTCAACTGATCCTGTCCTGACCTTTTAAATAAAGTGGAATAAAGTACAAAGGAATATTGTGCTTTTATTATTATAATGCCTTTCCACCAAGTATTGACAGTGAACACATTAAAAGTGAAATTTAATATGCTGTATTTAAACTAGAAATACGCATATCGTCACCTTTCTGGCAGAACTAGATTAGTAATAAAATAACAAAAAATAATTAAGTGATACATTGACAAAAATTCGTTGTCAGGAATAACTCAGTTGGTTCATTGATTATGTACCAGTTTGCCAAAAAAAAATATTCAATTTATGTTATGAAAAACACAATATTCCTTTGTACTTATTCCCACTTTTATTTACCAAGATCAGGACCGGTTTCGCTCATGGCGAGCATTATTTATTTATTTTATAGGCAATTATTATAAATGATGATTTAAATTCAGACGATTGTTTCTGTCTATTAATTTTAAACTCTTATTAGTGTCACAGTGGCATTAATGCATGTATATGTTGGTACCATAATTTTGGGGCTAAAATGCAAATAGTACTATTTCATAAACTCGAACTTTTTAGTAGAATCAAATACTATAAAAAATAACACAAACAAAATAACATTTGCGCAAAATATTATTTTCAATTTGAAAACGACAGTGTTGTAGACATTTCATATTAAAACTAATATGATCAGTCGATTCCTTAGGCTTGAATTATCCTATCTGCATACCTAATTCAATATCGCTCAATTTGGAAATAGTCGTTTTGCATTATGGCCCCACAATTATCTATGCAACATAAAATTTTGATGCTTGGAGGATAAAGCTGAAATCTTCATGTTCTGTTTACTCAGAACTATCAATTCTTTACTTACCAACTTCTGCCAGAACGGTGACGATATCTAACAAATGAAATGAGCTGAATTAATGTTGGACATTAAATCTAATTTAAATAATAGTGTGAGAGTTCTTAATTTCAGCCGTGAATTAGTGAGAAACTATTCCGTAGTATACAAGATTCGATTGTTTGTTATCGGGATATCGTAAAAATAGCGCGGGTCCAGTGTTCTTCGCCTGGCCTAAGCTGGGCCTTTTGCTCGGGGCGTGGCCGACACACAACGTACATACGAACCAGTGGTCAAACTGGATTGTCGATTTAATGGTAGGTATAGTAATCGCATAGTTCCCTCACCGACCAGTCAATCAACTACGCTTAATATATTCAAATTTGTACACGGCATAAAATTACTCTTCCAGATTGGCTATCTGTCGTTTTTTTTTATCTCTTACCCTGATCTCAGTTTTGTTTACCGATGTGATAGCGCTCACCAAAAAACGTTTTATTGGTGGTGCAGCCAAAAAAAATCAAATAGATTATTAGGAATTTCACACCTGATCTTTTGAAATACCTGGATTGTACAACAGGTAATTAATTTTATTGACGGCATTTTATTTTATAAGTGTGAGATATTTATGTATTTAATTATGTTTGAATGAATAAAATTATTGCCTTTGATCGACGGTCACCTTCATTTTATTTATTTTTTCTCACGATGTCAAATCAATAAATCAAGAAGTTTGTGTGTAAATTAATTTGATAAAAAAACTTATTTTATGCTATCATCTATGACGTAAAAGCGAATATTTATTATAAAATGATGATGCATACATTTTGATTACTTTTTGATTAACGTGGTTGTGTTAATTATGAGGGTGCACACTAGGGTATCCAATCCCGAAGCCTTTTTCCAATCCCGGGATTTCGGGATTGATCTATTTTGAATCCCGGGATTTAGATTTTCTCACCGAGGAATTCGAAATCCTCAATTTGCTATACTTTTTCCCGGAATCTCACGGAAACTCGTTCTTTTTTTTTTTAGCTCACCGAGGAATTTGAAATCTCCGATTTGGTATACTTTTTCCCAGAATCTTACAAAAACTCTTTTTTTTTTTTAAGCTCACCGAGGAATTTGAAATCTTCAATTTGCCAATTTCGTGTAAATTTCGAGAATTTGCTCAAAATTTCTCAATCCCGAAATCCCGGGATCGCGACCATCTCAATCCCGGAATTTCGGGATCAGAAAATTGAACGGGATCCCGGGATTACGAGATCCCGGATCCCGGGATTGGATGCCCTAGTGCACACCATCCCTTTGTCAAATTACATTATTGTATGATGGATATTATATGAGATGTCAAGAGTGAAGTTTTTTCATCAGCTCTGTGACCTGCAATAGCCTCTCTCTCTCTAGTTATATCGACTGTGGAAAGGTAAAAGGACGTAACCCACACTTTTTAAAAAACAGCTTTTTTTAGATAATCACAATCTATACAACATAACACACATTCTATCAAAGGGATATAAGCTGAAAATGCCAAATTAGTATCTAAATTTAGATTTTAAGTTTTAAAAAGAAGGCCAGGTAGAAATTGCGATCAAAAAAAAAGACTAAAAAATATATTTTTTTTTAAATATATTTATATAATATCAGATAAAGTCAACTAAAAATAAGTTTATCAGTTTCCATGCACTAAAATTTTGTGTATATTGTATTTGCCTTTGGCCAAAAATCATCAAAAAACGTTTTTTGTGTCTTCTGTAAAATTTGCTATGTTAGGGTTACGTCCTTTTTCCTTTCCGCAGTCGATATGTTTATGGAACTGTGCTTTGATAACAAAGTATCCGTGCGGTAAAGCAGAAAGAAACATAGTTATATTATTGTTAAAAATGCTATAAGTACAAAGAATTTCATTTGTGAGCGAAGAAATAACTCGAGTGGGATAGTTAACGGTGAGATTGTTACATCCTATATCTGTCGTACGCTTTTATAAGGTGAGTAAATGACTCATTCTATTATGTGTCGAGAAAGTGGCGTAACTAACAGAAGCTACTTACCCCCGCCACGTTCGCCGCGAGTTCAAAGCTTTTTCAAAAAGTGCCTGGCAAATCTGTCATAAAAGCCCAGCATGTGGGGTTTATTTTGTACTTAACTTAATGCTTTGACCCTTTCCCCGGCACCGGCCCGTGAAACTATTGACATGAACATAAAATGTTTCTTACATAACACTGAAAGGAAATCCAAGCTCAACTACCACCTTAAATATAAACCCGCTCGAGCCTCGGGGCGACAAGAGATTTCGGGTGGTTTTCCATATGAAAATAGGGTGTTATTATTTTACGCCACTCAGTTTTCCGGCGACAATTTTTGCGTGCCCCTTTTTCAACAATCATTACAGGATTCGTTCTATGTTAGAAATTTGTGGATACATTTTTTTTATTCACATATACTTTTGACAGTCATAGTTTAGCCGTTAGCTGACAACAAATACCAGAATAAATAATTTTAAAAGATACAATCATACAGTTTTATGTATATACACAAAAGAGAAAAATAAATCATTATTTATGGATATATAAATAATTCTATTCGACGAAATGTATTTCTAAATATTTGCATTTAATCAAGATATTTTTACAAACACCATAAGCTTTAATAAAAACACAATATTCCTTTGTACTTTATTCCACTTTCTTCAAAAGGTCAGAACCGGTTTCGATCATTGCAATAATTGTCAACTGTTGACTCAGTTGACAATGCTCGCAATGAGCGAAACCGGTCCAAACCTTTTAAATAAAGTGGAATAAAGTATAAAGGAATATTGTGTTTTTATATAATGCCTTTCCACCAAGTATTGACAGTGAACACCCTCAAAGTGAACAATAAGCTTTTGCAATACCTTAAAAATTGTCAATTAAAAACATCGAATAAGTAATTTGTTTGCTCAAATATTCAAAGCTCTGCATAATATAATACGTTTCCGTAATTAACTTCCATTAATAAAACTGGTAATATAACAGACATATTAACTTATTTATCCTTCTCTGCGTATTAAATAATCCTGCATTATCCAAATAATCCCGTTAATTCAACAAACACATTTTCTGTAAAGCAATATACAGAAGACTTACCAAAGTAATAAGTACCTAAAATGCCTTCATAGGCTTCCCGAGTAAGTGTTACTAGTAATAATACGCAGTATTAAATTTTCCTCGAGATTAGATTAAGAAAGCATATTCACTTTGTTTTATCGCGTTAGAAGAGGAGTTCTAGTATTTATATGGATACTTCAAAGTAATAGGGTTCCAGAAGAGGTGTGTAGTGTTACTTGCGTACATATTTTCCGTGATAATACCTCTCAACGACATTTGAAATGGGAGAACACAGTCTCCTCTCCTTGCAGCGGGGCGAGTTATTTACCTTAAAAGATTTATTTGTAATAGGCTCGCAGAATGTTGTTTTACTTACAGTGAAACTTTTGTCGAATTAAATAATTCCGTTCGTTATTCTGTGCCCCGAATACTTTGTCACGAGCTTAAATCACAACTATGCTCTAAGCTCTTTCTTGAATAATTTAATTTGTATGTTCAACTGAAAGTTGCCTAAAACATTTTGGGAGAAAGTCGCTGAATTATAAACAGCCCAACTGTGGAATATAACATACAACGTACATAGCTGACAAAGTTTGAGTTATTCACATGCCTAAACTGTAAACGTTAATAATTTATTTCACGATTTTGCAATAAATTTTGTAGAAACACAATATTTTATGCATAGCGGTAATTTTGTAGCTAAAGAATTTATTTGATTTATTACAGTTTACAAATATCTCATAATAAACTAAAAGTAACTTTAAAAGTATTCAATGACAATTCTTGGTGGAAAAACCATAATAAAAAATAAAACACTTTTTGCACTAACTCACTTTATTTATTAGATATCAGTTCCGATTTCTCTTATCGCGAGCATTATCAGCTGATGAAATATAAAACGATACTGGGCTATTTAAATATATACAAATAATTAAGAGATCTTGAACATATTAAATAATTTCATTTAGTGTCAGTTCATATTTTGTATCTATCTTAATCTGTAAATTACTTTCATATTCCTATTACGAATTGTTTCTTACACCCTTGATAGCTTTTAAGGGTGTTCACTGTCAATACTTGGTGGAATATTGTATTTTTTCATAACTTAACTGAGTATAAATAGCCCTGTTCTTAGCCCTTGTCAGTTGAAAATGCTTGTTATGAGCAAAATAGGTCTTGATCAAATTAAATAAATGTGGAATTGGTACAAAAGGGTTTTTTTAAATTTAGTAAGATTAAAAAGGTGTGACAACTAACTGGTAAAAAAGTATGTTACAAATTTTAAATGATTAGTACAAGAAAGCACAGTAACCAAGTTAGATCAGTTTTATTGACTAACTCGTCCGGATTTTGAAAATAAACGGGTACACTACCGGTGCTGGCACTAAAACTGATATCGTCAAGGAAAATTGCTTAAAGACACATTGTCTTCATTTTACTTGATTGCCTTAAACGCAACACTTTGAGTTAATGAAATATGGTTAAAGTTCTCAAAAAGCAATTTCATCGTCACATTATTGTAAATTTCCGTTTATGGAAATGCGAAAACACATCTTCAGCTCCAGGTTAAGCGCTACTCCCCCAAGGAAGACAAAGGGGAGGGGTGATAACGCGAGCCTACAAAGGATCGTAAGGAAGAAGGAAGGCAAATAAAGGAAATAAGCAAAGGGGAACGGCGTTGGTACTGCCAGAAAACAGGGAAAGTCTTTTTCAAAAGTGAGAAAAAATGCAAGAGCGTTGATCGACTGGGGCTTAAGTGCACGGTAATATTTGTAGGTTGTGCTGCAAAAGTAGCCCCAAACACAACAAGGGATGTTGTTATGGAGTTCATCTACTAACTATCCAATGTCAAACTTATAAAGCTGCACAGTTTTTAAATTAATTTGCGGTGTGGACACGTTATTACCAGTTCAGTTCGTTCGACAAAATTTACTGCTATGGTTTAATTATTGTGAGTGATATGAAATATTTTTTTTATAAGTACATATCATCCATAATGTATTAAAATTGTTTTCTGGGTACCACGATTTTTTTGACTGATAGTAATTATTGTAAAATGAAATTTATATTGACAGTCTTTTTAATCAAGTTTTTTGTTTAAAATTTCGAACACAACATAGCTACGCATTTTTTAAAGCTTTATTCATGTAATTCCTCATTATTTATTAAACACCAGGATCAGTTTTATATAATTTTAGTATGAAGAGTGCTATATTTTTTAAATACTCCACCAATAATGGATTGACAGTGAACACCTTAAAAATAATCGGCGCCTTCCCTTCGTACGACCAACATTATTAACAAAAACAACCCAAAATTGCTCAGTAGTAAATAAAGATTTATTTATTTGATTAGATTGTAATTAAAATGTCTATAAGTATCAAAAGATTTAGATACTTGCGTTTGATATTTGAATTTCCAAATTTTAAAATACGACAGATTCACAGTTCTTCTTTTTGATCACTTACGCAATTTTCGGTACCGTATTTATTTTGTCGTAAGCGATGTGAATATTATGAATATTGTTATAAGATAATGTTATCGCATACCTTGTTTGTATGGATGTTTTCTACGCGCAGAGACAAGTTTAGCAGAGTATCAGCGTGCGTACATACCACTCGATGTGATTCACCCCATTTGCGAAAACTCTTATTTCCTCTCCCATTATACTGGCTGGCAAACACACGCATTATGGAGAGCGTGAAAATTGTTACCCATTTTCCCGGCATAATACTATAATAAAATTCATATGCATAACTAAGTTAACGCCTTTGTTTAGACATTTTCCTTTCGGGGGTAGAACGAATTTTGCAAATTTAGCACCTAGAGGGAAAATATTTCTTGTTTCTCGTAACGAGTGTGCCGACTCTCTTTCGCCTCTTCGGAAAATTCAGGCGTGTAGTTTATTTAAAAAAGAATTTAGAACTTTAATATCCGAATTTCTATTTATTCAATGTCACGCTAAATTACTCAAATTTATTTAATATGATCAACGAAACTGATCGCTCACGACAAGCATTTTCACGTGTAAATAAATGTAGTAGAAAAAGAGTGTTTTATTCTTTTAATGAAATGGTTTTCTACACTCGTATGTAAATATGTAGGTTTAAATTATAAGAAGTTTATTGTATACTCAGAAAATGGCAATAAATATTACACAACATTTGGGTCCACGCATATACGCGGCTATATTCCTCAAAGGGTTATGTTCTTTTTTCATACTTAGGCACTTTCTTAGAAATCAGTTTTGCAGTACCTTTTTCTCGAAAAATAGATACACGTTTGGCAGTTTTTACCGATAAATGTCGATTTATTTTTGCGTTTAATTATTTTTCTAATAGTTTTGTGTATCCACCACTGCTTCAAATGCTTGATAGATATTTTTTGTTCTCGAATTTTCTCTCACGCGTTGGAAACTTTCCCGCCTTTTTCATCGAAGCCATAGCGCGTAGATATATCATTATTGAATTTACACAGGAATGGATGGTTGTTTTCTTTTTAGGGATGCAAGTTTTGCAGGATCTTTATCTTTATATGTTCCCCTATTCCGAGCGAGGATTTATCGGAGGGATTTCCCCTTATTTATTTATATTTTTTTTCGTGGGAAACATAAGAGCCTTACGTTACCTGCAATAAATTACAATTTTCCTTTGTTATGAGATAATCGCGGCCATTGTCTTGCGTAAATACGTAACGAAAAAACATTTTTTTTTCGGCACAAATATCCAAATCATCTCTCTCATCTTAAGATACCTTTTGTTTTAATTTCTCGTGCATATTAATCTATTTTAAGAACACATAAATCAAACCTGGAAATGGTGAAAAAATTAAATGCTATTATTTAATTTCTAATATATTCATGAATAATTAAATAAACTCATGGTTTTGCATTTCTTAGTGTTAATAAAAACATATTATAACATAATTTTCATTTTAGAATTACTTCATAAAAAATTCGTTTCAAAATAAAATTATTATATTAATAGCATAAAACGTCGGTTATTTAATTTGATATGACGCATTCCAACTAGTACCTCTTATAAGTTAAGAATTACACCGCTGTAAAGCTTTCATATATCCATAACGTTTTTAACTATACATTAACTCATCACTTGATCAATATCAGAGTAAATATTATCATTTATGAAGAGTTATAATATCCTTAACCATAAATTATTAATAAACATTAAATTATTAACAACTTCCAATCAATATGTCATTCAATGTTTTTTCTTTATATTTTTAACTGGTAACGTAAATATTTAAAGTTAAGTTAATCTATAAAATAAACGACACTTGACACTTTTACGAGCTTCGTGGTTAAGTCCTGGGTGATCCACCGATCATCGCGCCTGTAACCTTTTTAACTAAAAAAGCTCATAAAAATTGAGCGGTGCTTGCTTTAGAGGAATCATATCCTAAATCTTCAGATTTTTACTGGAGTAATTACTTTTCAAATTCAATTTATTTTGTGTATCTAAAAAATATAACGATATATTTCTCGTTTGGTTTTTTTTAATTGCATACCTGATTTATTTTATCCAAGCTGTTTCTATTAATTTATATTCATATTTCATGCCGGGTCATATGGAGCAGCGGTTAGCGTTGTTGGGTTCTGTTCCGGATCTCACGGGATCGAGTCCCAGTACGAACAGCATTTTCGATCGATTATCGATTTATGTTCGAAGACATGGATGTTTTTAATCTCTAAAAATTTCCCTTTACCCTTCCGATCCTTTAATAAATGAGCGTAGCGAGAGCGATTAGTTAACTAAACAGTGCTAGCCTTATCCTTCTATACTTACTACTCTCTTTGGAAAAGAGAGGTTGAACGACTGAGTAACAAACAGTTCTCGTAGAAAAAATCTGTAAAGATACCTCCACAAGAATGCATATGATTCACATTAGGAGCGGACATGTATGAAAAAAAAATCTGTCAAATTTGCTTAATTAATATGTTTATTTATTTTTTGTTATCATCGGAATTGCAGTTAATTTATCTATAAATAATTTGGCTTTATAAACTCACAATAATATGACTAAATAAACAAATGCAGTCGCAATAGTTCCAAGGATTACTTTGAAGTCTTATTAGTGTTAGAAGTGATACTTTTATTCCCACGTGTTTGGATAATATTGTTTATACATCAATTCCATTTGTATATAATACATACAACATATACAAAGAGATAAATATAGGACGTATCGACGTAAATCAGTTAGCTGAAATAATTTGACGCACAGTTTTCCGTTTATAAAACTTTAAACAGTTTTGATATGAATTGCAGTTCTGCATAATGTACAGATACTTACAAATAAACTGAAGATGTCTTATTCTTATAATTCATTGACACTATTAAATAATATACAAACTAAAATAAATTGTAAGTTTCAAAATATCATTTTATTAGAGTTTGTATTCACCAAAGAAAAGAAAAATAAATAGACCCCAAAAATAAATATTTTTGTTATTGAATGCGTGATCATCTTCAGACAGTCAGAAAATGTGTCTCAACAACATCGGCAAAACGTGTGTCACTATTTATGCCAAAAACAGTAAAATAACAAAGTTATCAAATTTAGTTTTATAAAAAAAATAATTTCCGCAAAGTTACCGCCGTATCTACCCAGAAAAACTCTATTGGTTGGTACCAAGTATGTTTCTTTCCATTGATTTTGTATTCTTTACTGCTTTGTATTGGTACTATGTACAGCTGACGTATCGTTTGATATACGATCTCACCCTGGAAGAATAAATCCTCCCGAATTTTTGTCCCTACCAGAATCTTAATGTGAATTCCTTCTGCGGAGACATTTTTATGGCCGTGCGCTTTTTAAATTAGTCTAGATTCTTTGTAGATTCCGAATTATAAATAGGTCGATCAGATTTTTTTGACCGCCGTGATGTAACCAACTGAACTGATTTCATGAACAGCATAAAACCCTTGTAATTTTTAACCATCACTATAAAATTGTGTAAATCAGATAGCATACCTAAAGAATGTTATGTCCTATAATTATATAGCAGTCCATACTAACGAAATTATTCATTACCAATTTCTCTATGCATTTTTCTGTGCTATGAAAATATACTAAATAAGGATTGAAATCATTCATTGAATATCTAATCAAAATTACTTTACTCTCCAAATTTATCTTCCGTGAAATCTTTGTCACGAAAAAATATTTATCATCTCCTCATTGGGTACTTAGAATTCTTAATTGTGTTTTATTTAATCGGTAAATATTGTACATTAATATTCATATGGCATTTCATTAATCTAAATTTCTACGAAATCTGTGCACACCTGAATGAATATTAATACCGAATGTGTACAATCAATTGATTGTATCATGATTTATAAATATGAATATTTTCTTGGGTGGTTTTCTGACACACACAGAGGTGTAACCAACTAAAAAAATACGGAGTTTTTCTTTTATAATGTATTTATAATATCCATTTTAATCAAGAAAAATAATACTTTTTATCGCTACCTACTTATATGCGAGTACTTTTATGAGGGACTAGACACACCTCATTTTAATCGCTAGAAACATCTGAATTGTCAAATGTGCTAGGATGTAATGAAGCCTTTTGTTTGTTTTTACTGTCTTGTCATTACGTGTCCGTTATCCGTTATCCGCTTCTGTGTTTTTTGTGTATGGGAATGGTGGTAGTGCAAATAATTTGCGTAAAAATAAAAAATATTTTTTATTTTTAGTGGAACGCGCTATTTCAAAATCGTGTAAAAAAGAGTAGTGTATATCAAAATTCGAGGCATACACAGAAATAGCTGTCTACTATTTAAAAAAAATCAGAACTAAATACTTTGCTATTTTTTTTATTTTATTACAATGCAGTTCTACCAAGTAAATGTCAATTCAACATTTTTGCAGAAATCATATGTTCATAAGGCTTCATAAAACATAAGCATACGTTATTATAAAATATCTTGTTTTGATAAGCATTTAAGTGTTTATTGAGTGTATAATATTATTACAAAAATATGCAAATTTTAATAGAGAAACAGGTATGATTTGTGACTTCTTCTCAACGAAATAATCAAAACCTATTAATGGTGTATTAAGAATTGTACAGGTAGATACATAGCCACCGGCCCAAAAGCGAAGTGGTTAAAATATTTTAAAATATGTTTGTTTTAGCTGTCAATGCTTCATTAATCAACCGTTCTCCATCTTGCGTCTAAAATATTCTTACATGAGCAACAGCACTCAGAAATAATCTCTGCTTGACGAATACTGACACATTGTCTGCTTGAAATATTGAATACCTCCGTCGATATTCAATTTAAAAGCAATAAATTAATCACAACATATCTTCCATTTCATATGCGTAATGATTCCGTAAGATTTTTTATGTGTGACTAAACGACAGTGAGTTTTTTTTTATTATTTTTATTATATCAAAAATTTCAGCGTTACAATACTGGATATTTAATAATATACACAATATTTTTTAATAATAAATTATCGGGACATTTTAATCCAAAGATAAAAGATGCAATGCATTCAATTGTTACGTCCTTTTAATCAGGCATGTGAGACGTTAAAAAATAAAATGATGACCTTAATTAAAACTGAACTCCGATTTTGACTCTAACTCTGAATTCGGTTGAAAAATATATAGTAACTGAATAGTAAAAGAAACTTTATTTTTTACATTTGTCAATTCTTTTACAATGTCAATAGTTGTTTACAAATTTTCATTTTTATTTGTTTTTTTTATAAATAGCACTGTCAAATTATATTTCTTATTAATTGCAGTAAGACTTGTTAGTCAATGCTTGCCTTGAGCGAAACCGGTCCTGACCTTTATACATATAGAGGGGAAAAAAGTACAAAGAAATATAGTGTTTTCTTTCCAATCATACAATTAATCTTTCTCCTTTAGTATAAAAAAATCGCAAACAATATTAATGACAATTAAATCTTGACAAAAGTACCTTTCGAAATTAATTTAATTTCTGCCTACTAGATTCTTTTTGTGATTTCTTTAAATGAAATTTATTTCTTACGCATACGACAAAACTTAGGCTTTAATAGTTAAGATTTTAGTTGATTATCCACTTCTGTGCAAATTGAGGTTTTACGAGTAGAAAATTACGCAATTTCATACCAAAATACTCCAGCTGTCTCAATCAAAATTCCCATGGAAAGTTATCTAATTGTGGAAACAGTCCCATTTGTAGTTCCACAAAGGACAAAGCAGAAAGCTGGTATTAGGCACTGCGACAAAGAACCCTCCCCACACATATCCGCATTTCTGTCGCGAAAATATGAGGCTCAAAGACATTAGGGCATCCCAAAAATCCGTCCATATGTCGCCGTCAAAGAGCGAGGAGCAGCGAAGAGGACCTTCTGAAATTTTGTTTGATATCGCAAATATTGCGCAGCTGCGAAGTTTCTTCGCCGGAAAAAATCACTTACAGCACATAATCTTTTTGACACTCACAAATGGTCCAATAATATTTATTGCGTGTATGTTTTTATCTTTTTTTATATTTTCATAAATACTGTATTAAGTTACTATTGTAATATCATTAGCTTAGTTTTATATAACCATAAGTAAAAAAAATGATGTTTTAAGTTATACTTTCCACTATATTCGAATAACCTCTATAGCTCCACAAATCTACAATTAAACAGAATTACTAGTTTTCCTTCGTTACATAAAATGTTTGCATGCTGGAAATAAAAAAAATACATATTTAAACAATCTTTTAATTCCATATCGACTGTGGAAAGGAAAAAGGACGTAACCCACAGTATTTATATTCGTAAACAACAGCTTTTATTCGATAATCACAATGTATGAAACTTGATACACGTTCTATCAAACGGGTGTAAGCTACAAATGCCGAATTAGTATTTAAATTAAGCTTTTAAGTTTGAAAAAAGATGAGCTTGTGAAAATTTAAATCAAGAAAACAGAATGAAACAAAGGTTTTTCCAAGACAATTTATTTAGTTAATATTAGATTATGTCAATTAAACACCAGTTTAGAAGTTTCCGTGCACTTCAAGGTTGTGTATATTTCATAATTTGCATATTACCAAAAATGATCAAAACACGTTTTTTGTGCCTCCTGTAAAATTTACTATGTGTGGGTTACGTTCTTTTTCCTTTCCACAGTCGATTTAAAAACAACTCAAAATATCGTTTTAGAGGAAGTTGAATTTAATTGAGATAAATGTCTAAATTATTAACTAAAAAGATGAGACAAACAATAATTATCACTTTTTTACGACTCAGTTTAAATGCGTTAAAAATTTGATCAGCCATATCTCAAAACTACTATTTTTAGTTTTATTACTATGGAACTAAGCCATCGGATATCCATTATTTAATTACGACTCTGAATCCATGAACGTTCACTGAACAGTATATATTAATTATCATAAACATAATTGTTTTCAAATTCGCTCTGAATCTAGTGATCAGTTAAGATTTCTTATATATTACTCAAAAACCACTTTGCGTTCCTAGCATCTGTTAAATACATTCTTGGTAAATTCTTAGTCGAAACTTATCAAAGGTTCAATTCCCAAAGAACCACGAACATACGTGCTCCGGGTCGATTGTGGGAGAAGTATCAGGGTAGCAGAAAGGCGGAGAGAGGGCGGGTCGGTTATCTCTCGGTCCGGCGGCTCATTACTGCTCGCCGCATGTCCGCAGGCGGCGCGCCCCAGTAGCACCGCGGCCGAAGCGACGTGCTCATTCCTAACAATAATCTCCCCATTCAGTCACATAACTCTTTTCCTCGATCTGTTGCCCTGGTACATCAATCGAATTGATATTAGAAGAAATATGTAGCATTATTGTTTTATTATCGAATGAAACATCGTACATAAATCCGCAGTTATCCACTAGCGTTAAATCATTTCCAGTCGTTTTTATTTTCAGCAAATTATTTATTATGTTTTATTGTGACTGACACTACTATGCGGGAGGTACACGATTCTTGATCAGAGATTTTTATGTTGACTGTTGAGTAAGCCGAAAAACATTGAAAAATTGCTTTATTGTATAACTATAGACTTCCTACGCATTTTTGATACACCTATCAGTTAACACGTATTCGTTTTGTTTTCCATGACAAAACAAAACAACCTCATCTTTGACAATACACCCGCGAAAGGTCAATAGTGGGTCAGTAGAATCTAAAGAATTTATTCGATTTCTTTTGAATGTCTTTTTACGATCTCTGAATAGTTTAATTTATTTGTATTCAGAGTAGGTGTAAATGTTGCCTAGCTTTATATTATAATTGACAGATTTTTGGAATTACTTTTTTATGAATAATTGAATAAATATTATTATGATATGCAAATTTTACTAATTTTCTGCGAGTTGAATAATATGGTTTATTTATACATCCTTTTATATACAAAAAAGTAAAATAAAATTTACATTTTGCCGTCTGCGTGGTCGAGTAGTCAGCTACGCTGGTTTATAAGACAGAGGTCAAGGGTTCAAATCCCAATACGGACAGATTTTATATATATTTTATTTCAATCGATTTATAAATTTATGTCCGAAGGCATGGATGCTCTCCCACCCATCTTATCCTATAAATTATAGCGAGAGCAATTAGCCAACCACTATTGCAATCCTAGTCATATATTTCTATTACTACTCTAATTTTTAAAAAAGAGAGGTTGAGCTGAGCAACTGAATTACAAGTAGTTATAGTAGAAACACTTATATTGAGATAAACTCCGTCAAAAGGCTATATACTCAACATTGGGAGGGGATATAGCAAAAAACGTTTCTGAATATTTTTAGTAAGTAAGGTTTCATATTATTTTTAACTATTTTTATCTTATTCTAAAATTGAGCACCTACAGCTCATCTCGAAATCGTAGAATCATCCAACATTTGAATCTACACAAATTGCTACTGAGGAAACTTTTATTTAACAAGGCACAAAATATAAAAAAGAAAAACCGCCATTATCAATAAAGTGAATCAAATTAAGAATGAATGCTTAAATATTTCCAGCAGAAACAAAAAAAAATGGTTAGATTCAGACGGAGAAATAGATAAGATGGATAATTAATTACCCTCACAGCTCAAAAGTGTGAATTAGCTACACGGTAGTCGGGCCCAGGTATGTATTGATAAATAGTGTGTTCTTTCGTTTATTTTTTTACTGCAAAACATTTCACAAAATACTTCCTTTGTTTAGGCACTATAAGATCGAATTTGAGGGCCAAAAAAACTTCATCCTTTTTTAAACCGTAAGAAAGATGGCCATTTGTACAGATAACGCTATATATTATAGTATGTTTCTATTCATTAACGGATCCAACAAAATGCGCCGCTACCACTTAGGATAAAATATTTGGAAGTTCGGAATTTCGGAGTCGTTCGCTCACTATCTATCTCTATATATTGATGTAATTTAGATTAAAAAAAAATATCACTTTACTAGCTGGGTGGTTTATACTTATTTAAAAAAATACTTCTTAGACCTCTGAGAAATTTTAATTGCGATACTTAATTTACTTTATAATTGAGTTATTCTATTAATTTTCAAAATTAATAGTAAATACCTACACGCTTCATTTGAGTGTACAGCAGAACCCCCAATTACACTACCCCGAATTACGCGCTGGCTTAAAATGTTCGCCGCAAATCCCCCAATTGCACTGTCGCATTCCATTGTCGTTGCTACGAGACGGTCGTCTGTGCGACGCATACAGTCAAAGGTTGGCTAGCGTCTATATATTCAACACTTGCCAGGCATATAGATATAGCCGGACGACTGTATATGTGTTAGATTTTGGCGCGCTTTGTATTTTATCAAATTTGCTAAATATTTCGTACATATTTTTTTTGCGGAAAAAACCAAATCCCTAATTTTGTATGAGATTCACTCGCCCGAATTACACCGTCTCGAATTTAGTGTTAATGGGGGTTTTACTGTACATATTTGAATTTTAAAAATATCATCGATCTGAAGTTTATCTTTTTAAAACATTGCATAAATTACGTATATTAATTAATCTGTTCTCTTTTGTTTGTTCCAGGTATGTCAACCAATCTATAACAAACCGGGTATTTTATCTGCAAGTAATTAATTACACCTACAAATCAGGTATGATGAAATTTCTTCTCATAAAAAAAAACATGGATCTAACATATTTTATGCCAGCTACCCGCTGTTTATATTTGGTTGGAAAGCATTGTTAAAAAATATTACAATGAGGTATGTACATTAATTTGTTTTTAATGTATCCAGTACGAATCGAATTTGCTCTGCAGACATGAATGATTAATTAACTTGTAACTTATTATAAATTTCTATTTGACTTGTACATTTGAATATTATTTTTTTATGTCAATTTTAAATGAAACTATTTCATGTTTTACTACAGTTTTTTAATATTTACTTATAGTTAAATTATTAGTTTCTCCAGTGTAATGATTTTCTATTGTATCAGGCGCTCATATCACTATAGGAGAAGGTTGATAAAATTTATCAGTAAACATAATCTTCGTCTTTGAGACGTTCTTCGTTTATTCATCCCCGACGAGTCTTATCAAAGAATTCTGGTCGGTTATCTCAGTCCATTCTTTGACGTATTAAATAAATGTCATTTTTCAGTTTCATTTTGACGTTTTTAATCCCTTTGACATGGATATACCGAGACCTATTGTTCTGAAAGCAAGAAAGTTGATTGATGATACATTTGATTCGTTAAATATTTACATTTTTATTATAAACATGTTTATAATATGATTAAATAAATAAAAAAATTGTTGATGTCATTTACTTTTAAGGCGAAGGAAGGAAAAGAGTTACGTAATTTTGATTCCATGTAATGGGCGCACATGAGAACGAGTCGATATATAAAACTATTTAATCTCTTATACCCTTTTTACCAACGATCGAGTCTGCATATACTTATTATCTCCTAATCACTGGATCCAAAGCTCACATCGTTCTAAGGTCTGTCTTTATGACATCTCGCCGTGACCATTTCCAGAAGATCTGGTCACATTCTTGCCATATCAAACAATTTATACTATAATGATCACATCAGATGTCAGTCGTCTCTTGGGCCCGTCTTCATTAATACTGACGTTTTCAATGGCACAATAAAGATCTCGAAGAAATAACTATTGCAAGAGAAACCCACAACAAAAATACTAACATTTTTTATTCAGATTTCTTCTGACGGACAGCTGAAATAGTATGGTTTATGTAATTTAAAAATATCGGTATAATAATTCTTAAATTACAAGTTACCCCCTCATTACAAGTAGATTCATAAAGATAAATTTAAACGTTAACTCGATATATATTTTCACAACCTATTTTTCTTTCGTTGGCTTGCACAGGTTGGTCAATAACAAAATTGTATATTATCAGATATACTATCAAGTGAACCGGCGTCTAGAAGTATATACTTCGATCACAGTAATACTAATAATTAAGTACTACATTTAATATAATAATTTGTTACTATTTTTGGATATAATATAAGTTTTATAGTTATTTACACTTGCTTTATAATGGTGTTCAAATGTTAAATTAAGTAGGTCAAGTCATCCTTAAAGCAACTGTTTTTGAATGATATCTGTTACTCTATCTAGTATGTATCACCGACAGAAACAGTAAAGGACTTACTAATCAAAGGGCCTCTTTATCTTCAAACCATTCAGTGACATACACAATAGAGTAATCTCCGATACATTAAAGTGGCGCTTCTCAAAACACGTTACTTGGAAGGTATAATCAAATATCTTCTAATCAATAGCATTTTAGTGAACGAAGAATCTTGAAAGTTCCCGTAAACATAGATAGAAAAAAAACTATACATGCTATCATTAGACTCTCTAATCTATAACATATATATTTATTTAATTTAACGGTTTATCGCGTGTAACGTTTGACAGATAAAATATGCCAAAAGCTACTACACAAATCGTTAAGTTAGCCTTGCGAGTGTGTTGCGTACTTCTGGGCTTACACAATAAGTGTTTAGATCTTTTAAGATATGAAAATTGAGGCTTATTTAAGGGCTCTTATTAGATCACTTGGACATTGAAGATAGGTCTATTAATACTGAATCATAATATCTTCAAAAAACGAGTGATACAGACTCGTTTAATTTCTCCCTTATTCAATATAAACCGCCTTGTCTTTACTGTGTATGATGTAAATATGCATGCAGACAGACAATTGGTGATATTTGATATTTTTGCAAATAAATATGAATCATTCTTTCCACACAGAGATTCATCGTAAATATTACAAGTATACATGCATTTTTAACAACGGATACGTACGAAAATAAAATGTCTTAAGTTTCTAAGGAAACTTGCAGGGATAAGCATTTCTTTTGCGGATCATCTGCACATTTATTGTGATTTAAAACTGCAAATTTAAACCTATTCAAAACAGACCTCGTGGATATATTTGAGAATATTCGTTAATTAATTTAGTTGTTCGTAATGTCATCTACAGTTGAGAATCTTAATAAAACATCTCGTACCTCTTCCTTCGCCCCTATTAACTCTTCAGAACCCATTAAACACACTATTATAAAATATTCGAGAGTGAAATGTCAACGGTAATGTCGCAGCTTTATATATTTATTTATTATCACGGTGCTTTTTTGAAACTTTAAATAACCATTAATGTGTGTGGAAAGTTCCTGTTCATAATAATATGATTTGACGAGCTTCATTTGAGCTTAATGCATTGAGGCTTCAACGCAGCTCGTAATTTGTTGTTGTTTTGATTGACGTGTCTGAATACGTTGTAAAAAAAATCGAGTTCGTACAGTCAAAATATTTTATTTTTAACAAAGACATCACAATGATCAACCAAATAAAGATTATCTGTTAACATTCTACAACTTAAAAATGAAGAAATCATTATTTATTGTTGTTGTAATTTACATTTTTATGTACTAGAGAAATACTAATATCATTTTTCAGGATATAGAAAGTATTTATTTGAATGATAGTTTAAAAAAAGTATCAGGAGTACATAAGTTCGGCAAGGTCAATGATCTTTTTTAAATGCCACGCGATGTAAAATTTTACGTATATTATTTATCTCCTATTGAAAATGAATTCCGCCAGGTAATTAATAACGCAGCCAGCCGATTCAGTGGCTTTCATTACGAATGTGTTTACGTATAAATTATTCGAATTATTAGGGCGCACGCACGTCATATTTAAATAAACATATTTTATCGTGGCCGAAGATGTTCAATAATTTCTATGCGATATTATATATATTATATTATTATATATTATATATTTATTATTATATATTTTAATCCAGCGTGAAATAATCACAAAATTATTCAACAATTGATTTTCGCAATTCGTTACCATTTCAATGCCCTTGTCGATAATCTGTTTTAAATAATTTAATAATAAAAAATAGTTGTAATAAAAATAATAAAACATTTTTAGTACTTTTTCCACATAAAATTTATTAGATCAGGACCGGTTTCGCTCATGATGAGCATTGTCAACTGATGAAATGCTCATCATGAGCGAAACCGGTCCTGATTTTATTATTTTTATTATAATGCCATTCCACCAAGTATTGACAGTGAACACCTTAAAAGTGAAAAATAGTTGTATTCATATGATAAAACCAACTTATTACTATGCTAAAACTTAAGACGTTCAATCTCAACTGTCAAAGTTAGTACAACGTAACCTTAAATCATGTATGATGAATATTATTAATTATATCAAAGTGATAATTTGTTATTCCACTGGTTGTGTAACTAGGTGTGATACGCGATACCATTCTTTGGAAAGAATTTTGAATTTTCAGACGTTAATATTAATAACAGACTAAAATAACAAAGTATTTTAGCTCTACAGTTTTTAATAATTTTATTTGTTGATAGCTATTTCGGCTTGCGCCATCGTCAGAACTATGTTTAAACTAATGTTTTGCTCAGCTATATATACTGGCTCTGAAGAGATACACAATGCATCAAGTTATTCGCTCTAACATCCTAATTATAATTACAATATTACACTTATCAAAGAACGATTAACAATCTGGGTTTATTTCTTAAAACATTAATTAGGATAAAATTAAAATGATATTTATTATTAATGACATTACATAAAATTTATTAACTATGGCTTTATTGTTTCGAACAACAATAAGCAATATGGGTTTTTTCAAAGTAAATTATGATAAATTATACTAATATTTATTATTAATTACAATAGGGGTTTTAACAACGGTGATGGATTAATAATCGTTTGTTCGTTTAAGATGTTTTGTTTATGCCTATTAATCTCAAGCTGCTCTAATAAATTTAATTTTTGACCCTTATGACAAAGATGCAAAACGGTTGGCTCTAAACTTAAGTTAATGTCATGAGACTCGGTCAAAAAATGGTTTGCAAATTGTGAGTCTGATTTTGTATTGTTAAAAGATCTTATATGCTCTTTAGCACGTGTTGAAATGCTTCTACCGGTCTGTCCTATGTAGATCGCATTACACGATCCACAGGACATTTTATATATTCCGCTTCTGTCAAGGTTGTTGATTTTATCTTTACTGTTTTTAAGCTGGATAAAACGACTGTGCAAAATGTGTGGTTTAATTTACAGTGTATTAAGTGTAAAGTGACGCCAAAGTATATACAAATCAAGACCAAATCTTCTACAGCAGCCGGTAAATTTGCGCTTGACAGGGCGAAAAAGATATGGCTGAAACAAGAAATTCGCGAAGGTATGAGAAAACGTGATAATCTTTTACATTATATGAAGGTCCTACATGCGGAACTTAGCTTCAAATTACATCCCATAGAATTCGATTTACTTGATACCTCAATAAGAGACGATATCAACTATATTATTTTCCTTAAATTTCAAAAACAATGCCGTAAACTCACAAACTTAATTGAAAACAGCAAACCTAATACCGATATTGATTCTAAATATAACACAAAACAACTCAAGTTTTACCAGAAGACCATTAATCTGTCTTCAGTTAAATTCTCAGATGAAGAGACCAATCTTCTTGACAAAGGTTTTAAATATCAAATCCCCCAATTTCCATCAGCCAGACAACTAGAACTACTTGCGGTAGACACTGAATTGGCATTGTCAAGAGTTGAAGATAACAAATTACTTAAACATACTACAGCCAAAATAATATCAAATTCAGCGATTACAACTAAACGGAAACCTGTTAATAAAGAATTTACAACGCTTAAAAATATTAAAGCTAAAACTATTACTAACAATTTGATTATAACTAAAGCTGATAAAGGCAACTCCATAGTTATTTTGAATAAAAATGACTACATAGATAAAGTAAACAACTTTCTTAAACCATCCGAATTTACTAAACTCACAAAGGACCCGACGTCTAAATTAGCGACTAAAATCAAAAATATTGTAAAAGACTGCAACATCGTTTTCCCAACTGAATCTATGAAAAGATACGTTAACCTCATGAATCCAACGGCGCCGTTATTATATGGTCAGCCAAAAATTCATAAGACCGGAACTCCAATTCGACCAGTAGTATCCTTTACAAATACTCCGACAGTTAAATTAGTATACCTAATGAATAAAATTTTCAAAGATAAAACTAAATTCAAAGCTCATCACAGCGTAGAAAATTCGATAGACCTAATCGATAAAATTAAAAACATACAAATACCCGCGAATAGTAAATTTATTTCACTAGATGTCATTAGTCTATTTTCAAACATTCCTGTTAAAGAGTGCCTTGAGGTTATGCACGAATATCTTGAAAAATCGAAAATTCATCCATTTGAAACCGAAGAAATTTACTCTTTAATTAAAGTGTGCACCGAAAACAATTACTTTTTATTTAACTCAGAATATTATCAACAGGATGACGGTTTACCGATGGGCAGCCCTTTAAGCCCACTTCTTGCAGAAATTTTCATGAATAATTTAGAAATAAAACTTTTAGAACTCGATCATAAAAATATTTTATATTACTACCGCTATGTAGACGATATCTTGATTTGTTGGCTAGGAACGGAAAGACAGCTAAGTAATTTTTTACTTAAAGCTAACTTGATACATAGTAAAATTAAATTCACGCTAGAAGTAGAGATAGACAAAAGCATCAATTTTCTAGACCTAACGATAACTAGAGTAGATAAAAATCATAAATTCAAAATTTTTAGGAAACCAACTTTTTGCGACACTACAATCCACGCAAAATCTCTCCACTCATGGAATCATAAACTGGCAGCATATAATTCCATGATACATAGATTAGTATCAGTGCCAATGAATAATTTTGATTACCAAAATGAACTTAAGACTATCATACACATTGCGATCAATAACGGGTACAAGGCAACGGTGATACAAAATTTACTACATAAAAAACGATTAAAACTATCAAGACAACTTATTTACCCTAACGTTATACAAGAGAACCGCTTCTTTAGATCTATTAACTACCTAGGAAGAATTAGCGAAAAAATCCACAATGAAATTAAACATTCGGTTAACGTAGCATTTAAGGTTAATAATAATTTAGGAATCCAGCTTAAAAACAGTAAAGATAAAATCAACAACCTTGACAGAAGCGGAATATATAAAATGTCCTGTGGATCGTGTAATGCGATCTACATAGGACAGACCGGTAGAAGCATTTCAACACGTGCTAAAGAGCATATAAGATCTTTTAACAATACAAAATCAGACTCACAATTTGCAAACCATTTTTTGACCGAGTCTCATGACATTAACTTAAGTTTAGAGCCAACCGTTTTGCATCTTTGTCATAAGGGTCAAAAATTAAATTTATTAGAGCAGCTTGAGATTAATAGGCATAAACAAAACATCTTAAACGAACAAACGATTATTAATCCATCACCGTTGTTAAAACCCCTATTGTAATTAATAATAAATATTAGTATAATTTATCATAATTTACTTTGAAAAAACCCATATTGCTTATTGTTGTTCGAAACAATAAAGCCATAGTTAATAAATTTTATGTAATGTCATTAATAATAAATATCATTTTAATTTTATCCTAATTAATGTTTTAAGAAATAAACCCAGATTGTTAATCGTTCTTTGATAAGTGTAATATTGTAATTATAATTAGGATGTTAGAGCGAATAACTTGATGCATTGTGTATCTCTTCAGAGCCAGTATATATAGCTGAGCAAAACATTAGTTTAAACATAGTTCTGACGATGGCGCAAGCCGAAATAGCTATCAACAAATAAAATTATTAAAAACTGTAGAGCTAAAATACTTTGTTATTTTAATCTGTTATAAATGGAGTTCTACCAAGTAAATGCCAAATCAATTAATAGTTAATATTAATTACATATTCAAAGTGAATTTCCACAAATTTATTGCCGTATCGGTCGAAAATATTCAATCTCCATGAAACTATTTGTACAGATAGTACTGATAAAATACGGGAATTATTTGCAAACACGGCTCATTCCAAAATGTTAAAAAAACAAAACATTAATTTTATTTTAAAAAACAATGTACATAGAAAATTTAAATTAACTTTGATTATTCCACGTATTGTGTAACTAACTGTGACACGTGTTTCGCCTCTTTCAGAGGCATCTTCAGACTTACTATCGCAAAGTTTGCTTAAGTAATGAAGCAAGATTGATTCTAACATTTTAAAATTATAAAATTACAAAATGGATTGGGTTTTTTTTCCTTTTAAGAGGAGCAAGGAGGGGGGTGTAGAATCGAAATAAAGCAAACAGTTAGTTACACAATACGTGGAATAATCAAAGTTAATTTAAATTTTCTATTAAAATGAACTTCCACAAAGTTACCGCCGAAACCATCGAAAGTATTAACAATGTACATTTTAAAAGTATTTTTAGTTTTACATTACTTTGAAATGATATGTATGTATGTTATCAGCCATGTTTGAGACTGATAAAACATTCAACAATTAAGTATTTATATTTAATAATTTACATTCATTGATTATGTTTCAACAATTTTGGAATGAGCCAGGTTTGCGAATAAGAGCCTTATATGATTGTTTGAATACATTTTTTTCTTAGTTAATTACATAGTCATATTTTTTACGGAAGTAAAATAAATGTATTCTGCAATATTATCATAAAATTCGTACGTGCTTAGGATACATAAAATCATACGAAAAGAAGCTTCAGTTGGTGAACGAAAGCTGGAAGTGTCCGACGCTAAACTTGCGTTCGTATGATTGAATATGCAATCGTGATGTTATCCCAAAACATTTGCTTCGGACTGTTTGAAAAAAATACCCACACCTGTGTCCACTTCCTGTATCCCTAATATTTTTCCAGACTCACGAAATAAATCTATTATTTAGCTCATTTTACGATTACTTGTTCTAAAATTAAGTTTAATTTCTAGTACACGATATGTAATACGTATATTTTTAAAGTATATTAATCATAAAGGACTTAACATAATATTACATACTAGCCGGCTCCCGGCAAGCGCTGCAATACTACTCAAAGAAATAAAGTGTTTTAATTGTGTTTATTTAAGTGCATGTCTTCTTTTTCTCCCTGTTTGACGTTTGCTGCCGATTGTATATGGTGCGAAACACGCGCCACCTACTGTAAGTTAATTGTACTATAACCTTCGCGCAAGTGCAAGCATACATTGTCAAAATGAACTGTATGGCAGACATACAAACATTGATTTTTATTAAATTTGAATCGTTCAAACTATGTACATTCTCACAAATTTTGTCACTAACGACCCGGGTTTCGCCTTTCGGCATCTTCAGGCATTCAAGTGCACGGATGAACTTGAACTGACGCTTAGCAAATAAAAGTTTCGTGCTTATATAAGATACAAATGCATCACCGAGTCCAAAGCCATTGCTGGCGAAAAGGATGAGCTCATGGGAATTCCAACAGATTTGTGTAGTGAGCAGTTTCAAGAATTATATAATCTGTTTGTCGGCAAAGGTTTTATGATTATATGATTTTATGGTTATATAGGGTATAGAAGAGGAGATGTGGGAAAATTTGTTATTTCGTTTAAAATCGGAAGACTTTGCAACTGTGCTTTATTGATTTCTAAAATTTCTTGGAAAAAGAGCTTATGACTGTCCGTATTTGGGTGTAACATTTTTATCCCTTGTTCCTGATTGAACACGTGTCCTTCCGAAATTAAGTGATTAGCAAAAGTAGACGTGTCTTTTTTCAATCTAAAGGCTGCCATATGTTCTAAAACTCGGATGTTCAATGTTCTTTCTGTTTTGCCGATATAAAACTTTGTACAACAAGAACATTGCAATCTATAAATCCCGGATTTATTTAAGTAATGTATTTTATCTTTATTATTAATTAATAATTTGCCTAAAGAGTTTTTACAGTAAAAAGCAGGTCTAACACTATCAGCTAGCTGTTTTTTAATTTTGAGACTTGTATTTCCTAAAAAAATGATTCTACGCCAATACCTAGTATGATCTATGTCCTTTGACACTATACCTTTAAATAACATTTTTTCTGCAAGTTTAGCTTGTTTTTTTGATAAAAGATTGTCTATAAGAGACATATCGTATCCATTGTTTATGGCGATTTGTTTGATGATTTTCAATTCAATATTAAAGTTTATTTCGTTTAAAGGAACACTCACAAGTCTATGTATTTCTGAATGAAAAGCGGCTAGTTTATAAGAAAATGGGTGCATTGAATTTTTATGGATTACAGTGTCAGAGAATGTTGGCTTCCGAAATATTTTAAACTCGTGAGAATGATTTTCAATGTTAATATTTAAGTCAAGAAAGTTAATATTTTTGCCTCCGACTTCTAGAGTAAATTTAATATTTTTATCTAATGAATTTATAAAGTTATGAAAGTGAGTTATTTGTCTATCTGTTCCATTAAACAGGCAAAGAATATCGTCTACATATCGGAACCAATAGACTATAGGTTTGGCTTCTGTTTTGTTTTTAAAAATTAGATAAAAATATTAAATTTACTCTAGAAGTCGGAGGCAAAAATATTAACTTTCTTGACTTAAATATTAACATTGAAAATCATTCTCACGAGTTTAAAATATTTCGGAAGCCAACATTCTCTGACACTGTAATCCATAAAAATTCAATGCACCCATTTTCTTATAAACTAGCCGCTTTTCATTCAGAAATACATAGACTTGTGAGTGTTCCTTTAAACGAAATAAACTTTAATATTGAATTGAAAATCATCAAACAAATCGCCATAAACAATGGATACGATATGTCTCTTATAGACAATCTTTTATCAAAAAAACAAGCTAAACTTGCAGAAAAAATGTTATTTAAAGGTATAGTGTCAAAGGACATAGATCATACTAGGTATTGGCGTAGAATCATTTTTTTAGGAAATACAAGTCTCAAAATTAAAAAACAGCTAGCTGATAGTGTTAGACCTGCTTTTTACTGTAAAAACTCTTTAGGCAAATTATTAATTAATAATAAAGATAAAATACATTACTTAAATAAATCCGGGATTTATAGATTGCAATGTTCTTGTTGTACAAAGTTTTATATCGGCAAAACAGAAAGAACATTGAACATCCGAGTTTTAGAACATATGGCAGCCTTTAGATTGAAAAAAGACACGTCTACTTTTGCTAATCACTTAATTTCGGAAGGACACGTGTTCAATCAGGAACAAGGGATAAAAATGTTACACCCAAATACGGACAGTCATAAGCTCTTTTTCCAAGAAATTTTAGAAATCAATAAAGCACAGTTGCAAAGTCTTCCGATTTTAAACGAAATAACAAATTTTCCCACATCTCCTCTTCTATACCCTATATAACCATAAAATCATATAATCATAAAACCTTTGCCGACAAACAGATTATATAATTCTTGAAACTGCTCACTACACAAATCTGTTGGAATTCCCATGAGCTCATCCTTTTCGCCAGCAATGGCTTTGGACTCGGTGATGCATTTGTATCTTATATAAGCACGAAACTTTTATTTGCTAAGCGTCAGTTCAAGTTCATCCGTGCACTTGAATGCCTGAAGATGCCGAAAGGCGAAACCCGGGTCGTTAGTGACAAAATTTGTGAGAATGTACATAGTTTGAACGATTCAAATTTAATATTGAAATTCCACCAAGCACCTTCAGTCGAAATCTTAAATTAAATTGATTTTTATGTTTAAGACCTACTGTAAGTTAATTTTACTATGCCTATAACCTTTCCGGGAGTGCAAGCTAAAAGTTTATCAAAGTTTTATTGCAATCGGATGGGCGGTGTGGCAACGCATAAAATACGAACAAACAAACATTCATGTTTATGTATTAGATTAATTTAGGTTAAGTGTAATGTCATTGTACTAATTATAGAAGTGTACAAATTTGGCCTTTCTAGTCTAATGGTAAGATTTTTGCCCAAGCGATTAATAAGTTATGGGTTCATGTTGCATACAAGTATTTTTTTTAAATCATCAAAAAATATTTGACGCGTTGTAATTAGCTATAATGATAAAAAAAAAAAAAACAAAGAAGGAAATTATACTCTCTTTTTTTACACGATTTAAAAATAACGCAGTCCAGTAAAAAGGACAAATGTTATATTTTCAACACGAATCATTTATTCTAACACAATTTCCAGACACAAAAAAACACGAAAGCGATTTATTTCCAATCCCTAATAGTATCATTTTCGAAATAGTTATACATATTTTGAATAATATTTTATGTGGTTTACTTATCGAGTCTTTATTATTCCACTTTTTAATGCTTTTTCCAATTCAGGGAACCAATCTTCAATTTACGTATAAATTCCATCCCTTTTTTACGGTTTTTTGTTAAACATATACCGTGTAAATGTAGCTTTAATTCGTGCTTCAGTACGCTTGTTTTCCATTTTTTTAATTATGCACAATGTTTGGACCGGCTACACTTTCTGTCATACTAAATAGATTCTAATCAAATTATTGAAACGGATAGTTATTGGGTACCCACTGGTACACGGTAAATTTTACGCACAGTTCGAGCCAGATTTTTAAAATACGATAAAACTACAGTTATAATAACAGGCGATCACAATTAGGTTTATTAGGCGAACAGAAATGTGTACCGCCCATTTGGAGCGTGGTTTAATTAATCCGCCCACTTTAAGTTTTCCGGAAGGCACACATCAAAACCGATGTTCGTGAGAGTTAATAAACACTCGAAACGATATTATGATGTACGTATAGCTCATTATACTGTGTTATTATTTTTTATACCTCTTCACAACTTATGAAACCTTGATAAACACACAAATGAATCGATAGTTTTTTTATGGATTATTTTTATACCTCTTTACGACTTATAACGCCTTTATAAACACACAAATAAATCGATGATTTTATTTCTATAATTAAAGATTTCGACTGAAGGTGCTTGGTAGAATTTCAATATTAAATTTGAATAGTTCAAATTATGTACATTCACAGGAAATTTTAGAAATAAACAGAGCGCAATTGAACAGTCTTCCGATTTTTAATGATCAGCTACACATGCCTGGCTCTCCACTTTTATACACTATACAAATATAATCCTTTTCTGGCAAACAAAAATAAATATAATTCTTAAAACTACTCACCATTCAAATCTGTGGGCATTCCCATGGGCTAATATTTTTCGCCAGAAATGGCTTTAAGCTCAATGATACATTTATTTCTTATATAATCACGAAACATTCATTTACTAAGCGTCAGTTCAAGTTCATCCGTGCACTTGAACGCCTGAAGATGCCTAAAGGGGAAACCCGGGTCGTTAGTGACGTGTGAATGTACATAATTTGAACGATTCAAATTTAGTTTTATTTCTATATTTAAAATTGATAATTTGAAATGTATACTTTTCGCATGTACTAAGACTTTCTTTTTTTACGTACACATGCGAACAAATTTACAAGGCGCCATTAAAGGAGAAATTTATTACCGCTGTAATAAGAATTAATTGACCAGATCCTGTTGTACGAACGACGTTAAAAATCCAATGTTGCGTACGTCGTTGGCTGGTAGATATAGAGTATAAATTAAAATGGCGGCACAGAAAATTGGGGCAGGTGTTTTTACTCGCAGGCAAGCTAATACAATAAGCCCGTCACTACTATTTCTCATTCGACTTTCGTTGGCCAATTATTCGGAACTATTTTTCTTCCTCCTCGGCGTGTAATTAGAAGCTATTTAAGCAAATCGTGACACCGTGAATGCCTTCTGTTAGCCCAATAAATTGTGTTTCTTTTTTCTCCTGTAATTCACATCGCCTGTTCAATTAAGAAATTTCTTTCCCGAAATAAAGTCGCCGAACACATTTCTAATTACGCATTCAGTTTTTTTTGATTGTGAATTAACTCTACAAAAAAATAATCTTACTAGCATTATCGTTTTTTTAGCATTCATTCACATACGTATTGATTAGAATAATTTTTTAACATTGGGAATTTGTATTTAAGATATTTGACCAAAACTACGGTATTTTGAACCGTCACATCACTTTTTAATGGTATTAATCAATTTACTGCAAAAGCATTGTTTAAAATAATTAAAACTTAAAAAACTTGTTACTAACAAAAGTATCAACACGTAGTGATAATTTTCAACGTATTTATAGTTTAATTTTTTTCTATAATAGTTTACGGCAACGATTTCCAACCTGGGAGGCGCGAAGAATCCAATATATTTATTTACTCTTTAAAATGTGTATTATGATATAAGGAATGGGGATGCGAAGATACGTTTTTCTTTAAAGGCAAGCTCAGTTACATAAAGGTTGGAAACCACTTGTTAACGGGTTCATGGCGCATCAGCAACGTCGTTGGCTCGAATCCTATTACGAACAGAATTTTTTCAATAGATTTCTGTTTGATAGCATAGGTGTTTGTGATGTCAAAAAATTCCCTGTCACTCTTCCAATCCTAATATAATGGAGACGTAGCGAGAGTGATAAATCAACCACTAGTAATGTCCTTTTCTTCTATCCTTAATCTCTTAAAAAAGAGAGATTGAGCAACTGAGTAACAAAAACTTCTGTTGAGATTACCTTCATACTGTACCTTACCATAACATTCCTGGCCATACGCTACACATTGGGAGTGGACATGTATTGAAAATAATCATATTTTCAGTACTGTTTCTTATTCAGATGAACCTTGTAACTTTAAATAATGTTATTATGTGCTTTTTTTCAAGGCTGTGGAGTCGGGTTAATGAAAGACTCCGACTCCGAATTGGTTCTTAAATCATTTCTGTTTAACTTACATAATATATGTATACCAATCAGATCATTCTATTGTAGTTACTAGAATAACTCTAGTACATACCTAGTCATCATTTCAACAATCAATATTATGAATAATACTAATATTTTTAAAACTTATTCAAAGAACGAGTTTTTCTAATTTAAAATATTAACGTTGAACTGTATTTGAAATTTGAATGAATTTATTTTTTACCGTCTCGCACTGAATCTTCAATTTGCGAAAGCTGTTTCAATCAAAGAGTCGATGCTATCGACAGGTATTTTACCATTCCAACAAATGACAAAGCCAAAGTTCCTTCATTCAGCGTCTGCCAGAAAAATAACTTCCCTAACGTGGGTGTCGTTGGGTATACACCGATACCTATGTACTCTAGCGCTAATGATCGCCTCACGTGTCCGGTCTATTTATTCCCTTGTCGATTTTTTTCAGACAACGAGCGGAATGGAGGCTTCGACGCTTTCAATGGAAATACGGAACGTTGTATTTCTAATATTTTTCCTTTTGAAAAATATTGTTATTTTTCTTACCTGCCGTGTATTTGTTAACAATACAAAGTTTTATTGTATAAATAAATTCTATTAATAAAGGTTTGTGTCTATTTTTTTGTGATAACAAGTCGTAATGTTTACTGTGGCATATATTAATCGTCTATTCCATAACCATGTGATCATGTTAGCTTTTTTTTTATATACGCCATCATTTCCTGAGTTAGTTCGATATAACGGTGGCTTATTACGAGGATTGGTGGTCATACGTATATAACATGAGGATTATTGGCACTTTTACCCAACCAAAAAAAATCTACTTACGCATATTCATCTTGGCATTCTTTATTTACGAGATTGTATACAATTAAAATATTTAAATGTAATTTTTTTTTTGGCATTTGATATCAAACTTCTAAGCTATCTTACTCATTTGTCTATTAAAATAATCAATATAAAAATACTACGTAAAAAACAGTGCCAGAGTGGTAATGCTTAAAAAAAAGATACAAATATCTTCAATAAAAACCTTTGATTGACACCTACATTATATCTTGTAAAGTTTGGTTTTGAAATTATTTGTTTATAGTATACATTAAAAGTAAAAAATGATTATAATTTTATTTTTTTTAAAACCATGTCCGCTCCCAATGTGGAGCATATGGACTCCTAATGGAGTTTATCTCAACAGAAGTGTTTCTACGAGAACTGATTGTTATTCAACCTCTCTTTTTCCAAAGAGAGTAGGGATAGATGGATAGGGCTAGGACAGAATTAGTGGTAAGCTAATCGCTCTCGATACGCCCGGTTCATAGGATAGGATGGGTGAGAGGGGGTATAATGAATACAACAAGAAATTTCGACAATATCGTCGCTGTTCTAGCAGAATTCAGTAAGTAACAGATTGGTAGATGTCTTAAGTATCCATATTTTAAATTACATCGATAATTATAATATCAAAATATAAAAGTATAAATGCCGATCTAGCACAAATAAGAGTTTAAAATTAAAAGAAGAGGACAATTGCCTGCATTTAATCAGTATTTATAATAATTGATTATACAAAAAAAAATGATTTTTGACAATTATTTCAGATAGAGAATTTATTTGTATAGTTATCTAATTTTTGACAGCTTTTGCCAGAAAAGTGACGAATCTATCCGTGTCCAATTTCATTCGATATAATGGAATACAAAGTATGTTTTACTAATTTACTTATGACAGATAAGTACGAAGTTTAATTACGTCAAATAAAATCGATTCGTGCGAAATCTGTTGCATGATTACAAACGAATTGTTTAAAGTAAATATCTGTTTTATCATAATTTCCATCAAACCGCAAACATTTTCAACTCCAATGTTAGTTGTATTAGGAACTTTTTCTTGTATTTCGTTCAAGCAAACACTTAAACTCGTAACTCTACATCCACTTTTACATAATGGCACTAGCATTACGCCTAACAACCGAGTTTGACATTTCTCAAACAAAATCGTCATTAAACATGAATGTTTTCTTCGTACTCCGCAGCACATTTTACAAGGTTTTCGACTAATAATTTTAGGGTAAGAAAGAAAAGTTCCCTGTCTAAAACACTCATGGCAATTTTCCGACAGCCTAACTCGCTCGGCGCTTACGATTATGATGTCAACGTCGGTCCCTATAACATTTATGACTTTATTCGATGGAATTTCGGCTGAGCGTTTATTGCCGCTAGTAAAAATTGCGTGTATAATATTCTGCTACCCTGGTATTGTAATATTTTCTCATGTATAATGAAATTAATAAATTTGCTTAATTATACATATTTAATAATGTATTAACAGTAGTCTTATAAGGCTTTAATTATTTAGTTTACGGACTAACTTATAGTATAATGTTATATTATATATCGTCACCTTTCTGACACAAGTTTGTAACTAACTAAAATGACAAAAATTAAATTCATTGTCAGAAATTTAATTAATTAGACTAATTTGTCAAAAAAACATTTATTTTTATTGGTAAATATTATTAATGTTGAAATAAAGTCTAATAAAGTCAGAAAATTTTCTTTGTTTATTCATTTTAAACTGGTATTTGTGTCAGATTGGTATTAATGCATCTATATTTTGATGTTATAATTATCTACAAAACATGAAAAATCGATGTTATCGGCTTTATACTAAAAGCTGAATTTTTTTAATTTGCTGTTTACTCAGAACAATCAATCTGTTACTTACCAACTTCTCCCAGAAAGGTTAAGATATATAAGACAATTGATATTGTTTTTGATAGAAAGGTAAAAAGTATTTCGTACGAAAATCTGCAAAATAAAAACCTTTTTAAAACAATCATTCAATATCTTAGTCTGTCGAAATTATATATTTTCCCATTTATTTAAATTTTCCATAGAGATTTTTTCGTTTCGATGTTACTCGCACAAAACCAAATTTCAGCAACCATTTTAATTATGGGTATAAGTAATTATGAAACCATGTATACAATCCAATAGTCAAGTAAAGTTACTTATAATTAAACAACATTATAATATCGTTTACCTAGAAATCGGTAGCCAATTACACAAAAGCTCTCTTAAAGACTAAAGTGACGAAAACCCATTAATGTTCTTGTATTATATACGCGATGTGTAGGTACGAATAAAGCCAGCTTTTAGATTAAACTAATTCACTTTGAAGCTACGAATACTTTTAGGCAAAAAGGGTAATTAGATTACTATAGCATCGAACTTTGTTAACAATGTGTCCTTTACATATAAATAATGTTCTTTATACATTAAACCCAACGTATTTTGTACAACAGAAGAAGATATTGTAAAATTATTTATTTTTCAAGGATTCTGCTAGCTTATCAATTCTTCGTGTTTTCACACCGGGTTTATCTGTTATATGGACAATATAGATCCCGTGACACTGTATTAGGCCAGGAATGTTAGGAGTAAAGTCGTTTTTTATACTTGGTTATTATTGTGTTGTGGAAGGTGGCTGTAAAATAGCAACTACGTACACATGACGGGTGGTAGTGAGACAATCAATGACTAACTTGCGTTCTAGAAATTGAATATTTATTTTTTGTGTAATTATAGTCACTTATACTGTAATATGTAAAATCTTTCCGATGTCAATTGTTGTTTATACCTTTTTTATTTTTGTATAAATAGCACTGTTTAAATATTTTTCTTATCAGTTGACAATGCTCGCAATGAGTGAAACCGGTCCTGACCTATTAAATAAACTGAAATGAAGTACAAAGGAATATTGTATTTTTATAAATTAAACACAAGACAATATATCAAAAGACACAGCTAGCCGTATATCGTGTTTATTAGATTGAATAAAAGACTGATTCATATTTTTCTCGCGTAGGAATAGAATCTCATGCCGTCTTAATTAAATACAAGTTGACATTTAGGTTAGTGACAATTGACAATCGGTACTTACCCAATTTTACTATTTTGACTGTCCTGAAGGAAGCGAGTAATGGCATCTAACGATTCTTTAAGGTGTCATGACACTCATGGACGCTTGTCAGATCAGATGTCTTTATAAATTCAGAGAGTGGGTTACTTAGCCATATATAACATAAAATCAATAAGTAACTATATTGACCTGGATCCGACACGTACAGTAAATAAATCTCGCCGTTCTCTTCTTCCGGGCCGTGTCCTGGAAGGTTGTTGATTACCATATATAGGATATATTCAGCGGAACTATGGGACACTTGGGGAGAAAGGACGGGAATGACGACACTCGTAGAAGCGTAGCATTAGTTTGGTTTAGTGGTCGTGCGCTCTCCTCAGAAAGAATCTCACGTGATCGAATGTGAAGAGAAAACATTAGAAACTTGTAACATTGTTTAAATTAATGATTAACTGCAAAAATTACTTGCCTCGTCGTGTATGCGTATATAAAAAAAGAGCAGAATTCAATATTGAATATTTCATTTTAAAATTAACTGTATAAAAGAAAAGAGAATCTGTGAAAAAAATAATAACGAAACATTAAATGGAAAATTAAGCAACGTTTCGAATCTCCAGTGCCGATTAGCCATAAAAATGAAGAAGCAGGCCGACATAAATTTGAGGAGATAAATAAAATTCAAAAAGTCAAGCGTTGCGCACTCTGAAAAAAGAAATCGCGCAAATAAAGAAAAACGGAGCGTCGCAATAAAACTCGGCTTGTTATAACACAATTTCGTATACAAAAGCGATTGGGCACTGGGAGGGTGGCGCACGGGTGTCGGGGGGGTTTGGGTAAACTCGGATGAAAAACACAGGCGATAATAATCTACGTTGAAAATTGGGCTAGCAAAAGGCTTTTCGAGTGTGAAAATTCACAACTGGAAATCACAAACATGTCGCTCGTATTATTTGTATATACATATAAATGTATTCAAATTTGATGCAGGATCGTTCACGGGTCCATGTTGAGATAATGAAAAGTAAATTGTTTGTATGTATTTGTCAATTTGCCGTTGTTTATATACGATATGATCTGTAAATAGACATTAAATAATTGGTAGCTTAATTTAATTTAGTTCAAGTATTTCTCGGCAGATAACATATAAAATAAAAAAAATATCAAATTCAGAAATTTATATCAGAAATGAACTTCCACAAAGTTATCGCCGAATCCATCGAAGAAATTTCTATGCCGTTAACATAAGTATTGTCATGACACTAGAGTAGAACAAAATTGAAAAAAAAACACTTCGTATATTTTACGAAACATAATTTGATACAAATATAATCATTATCGGATGTTAAATGCTTACTTTTCAGGTGAAACCGTTTCAGATGTTAACAATTATCTACATTTATTGTAACATCTTTTTTTATAACAATTATAAATAACCACTGCTGAGAAGTCATATATTATGTTATTTTGTGTGGTTCAAGATGTTGCTCGAATCCCCAATCTTAAATTTGTTTTAAACATACATTTAAAGACATTATTTCTTGTTATGTTTACAATACGTTCTATTCTTCTCAGCCTACCAGGGAGCGTTTTCTACATTCAACCCAATCTGATTCGAGTAATAATCAATAGTTTAGTAAATTTAATAATAGTAAGCTGTACAAAAAATATTTTTTTATTGTTATTTTTTTATAATATTTTAAACTCTGCCAATTAACGTGAATATTTTGTCAATGTATACCAAAATCATATCTAGCTCAAAACATAAACCAGCGTTTTGTGCTAATTCAACATTTATTTAATATGATCAGTAATTAGTACAAAAGATTTTAGAAGAAGAAATTTTTCATTTGCCTAATGCATTTCCATCAAGTATTGACAATGAACACATTAAAATTGGTAATTTTAGGCTATATATAGTCACTTAACTAATTAAAAAAAAAGTCTTGCCCTATGGCGCAGGGGTAAGCGTTGTGGGTTTCCGTGCCGGATATCACGGGTTTGAGTCCCAGAACGAACAGCATTTTTTCGATTGATTTATCGATTTTCTGTTCGAAGGCATGCGTGTTAGTGATGTCTAGAAAATTTCCTTCTATCCTTTCTGATCCTTAAATAACTGGGCGTAGCGAGAGCGATTAGTTAACCCCTAGTCTTGTATCCGTCTACTCTTTGATAAAAGTGAGGTTGAGCGACTGAGTAACCAACAGTTCTCGTAGAAAAACATATATCGAGATACCTCCATTAGGAAGCCATATGCTCCACTCATGGATAAAAAAAACGTATTTTAATAATGTGATCATGATAACGATTCCTTCACTTTCAACACCTGCAGCTTTGAAAGTATTTCACAAATTATTTTGAATGGAAATCAGTAAGAATAAAATGTAATAAACCAGTTTTGAACTAATGAAGTGTATACCAAGCTTGTTCATTTTTTTTCCGTTCATTTCAGTTCATCTAAAACAGCCTCCAATAATAACGTGTTAGCTTCAGAATCGGAGGAGTGAAGTTTTCATTGTTTAGCGCTCGTATTGTATAAGTATTAGGAGCTGGTAGCTATTTTATTCTCGATAATTTATCGTTTTATTGGAGTTATAACGTCCTATTTATTATGGTTATAAAGTGGGTATTTTTAATTAAGATTCGAGCTGAATTTTTTATTGAGAGACTCTTTCTAGTGTTTGAAATGGTACATTAACAATAAACGGGTCATTGACACTGGGAAAACAATTATGATGATCTTGGGAATAGTTGCATTCATATTTTAGTATAGTAGTAAATATAATCATAATTGTTTCCAGCAAACAGGATAAATATAGTTCTTGAATTTACTCACCATTCAAATCTGTAGGCATCCCCATGGGCTAATTAATTTCGCCATCAATGGCCTTAAACTTAGTGATACATTTATTTATTAATCACTTTTAAGGTGTTCACTGTCAATACTTGGTGGAATGGCATTATAATAAAAATAATAAAACATTTTTAGTACTTTTTCCACATAAAAGTTTTATGTGGAAAAAGTACTAAAAATGTTTTATTATTTTTATTTATTTATTATGTTAAGACGATAATTTTATTTACTGAACGTTAGTTCAAGTCTGTCTGTGTAATTGAACGCCTGAAGATACCTAAAGGCAAAACCCGAGTCGTTAGTGACAAAATCTTGTGTGGATTTACATAATTTGAAGGATTCAAATTTAATATTGAATTTCCACCAAGCACCTTCAGTCGAAATCTTAAATTATTATTACTAAATGAAAAATTTCACTATCGTTTTACACCCATTTACACTCATCTTATCTTCAAAACGTTCTTTAAAAGAGCTAGGGTATCCCACGTTAGGTGTGTTTCAAATGTTTCAGAAATCTTTGACGAAATTGCCTACGGCATTAACATAGCTTTCTAGTTTGTACATAAAGCTTCTACGAATTGATATTTACTCGCTTACCATAGGATATACGACAACGGGAATTGTCCTCCGGTATTCAAAATATTCTGTAACTATTTGGAAGCTGATACTGTTACAGCCGGTGAAAAATATTTCTGATCTTTGTAATAATCTAGAAGTATTGTAGTACAGCAAGTCACAATGGCTGTAGAATAAAAGCCAATATCCAATATATTAAAATAAAATATTTTCATGACTTTAGAAAACTGAAGGGTTCAAGAAATAAATTCTACGTGTTTTTCGCATGTTGGTTTCGCAATCTACGTTTATTATCCGTAGACGAACGTAGATCTGTAGACATACGTACCATTGCCTCGCAGAGGCTGTGCAGAGGTAATTTTCCGGCTCACTACCTCAACAGGAATAATGGGTCGTCCTGCCAATTACTTCGTGTCATTACATTTGTGAGAGAGATGTATGGGACCTTGCCCCCCGACTACAATCGCCTAATATTTTTGGATTTCGCGCGGCTTAGTATGTTAGGGAAAGGCAAACGTTTACTACTATTTTAAAAAAAAAGTTTAATATTCAAAACATTTTTCTTTGTCAATTAGCTATAATTCACTTAGTAGAAATAAACATATATAATTAAGTAAAAATAAAAACGACTTAAGTTCTATTAAGAATAACGCAATATTCATTAGTACTTATTTCCACGTTTAGATCAGGACCGGTTTCGTTCATGGCATGCATTATCAACTGAAAAAAGGCTTAACGAACAATTGGCACTGTGCATAAGTGATTCCAAACTGTTACAGAAATTAAAGTGTTTTAACACCTGTAACATCTAATTGACAGTGAACACTCTAGAAGTGAGTTAAGTTCTATTATAATTAAATAGTAACATAAACTTACCATCGCAATAACTACTCGTAATATGTGTAGGTATGTACAGATTCGACGATGGCGTGAAGCTGAAGAAGCTACAAACTTAACCATATATTTTTTTAAGAATTGAATATTTACTTAACCAAACTTAAACACAAAAAAAACATATTATTTAATACCAGAGTTGCCAAAATAATTATATTCCTAAGGACACAAATAAATAAAAAAACAATGACATTTTTTTTAAAATATAGTATCGTCATATCCGTAAAAAGAAATAGATATTATTGTACAAAATGTTGTGCTTCTTCTTAAGATTCGAAGCTCAAATACTTGCATTCAATTTTTTCAGTGATATTTCTAGCGATGTTTGTATATATTTATTTTTTTGTACTATCGACAACCACTTTTCTGAATTTTTAATTATCCTTGATTAAAAGGAAATTTAGACATCCGAATTATAAATTTTTTCGTCATTGTATGTATGTATGTTTAGTAGAGTATACAACCTGAATACTCTACTAAAAATAATAATAATCTTAATAAAATATTTTCAACAAAAATCGAGCGAGGCTTAAAAATAAAATATTCTTTTTATTTATTATAAATTTATTACAAATAAATGTTTATGGCGTTTATATCAAACAATAAAGCTAAATATTCTGGGTGTACTTACTAAACGGCATTTCAAAATAGGTAGTAGTGAATATTTTTAGAGTGAAAGAAACACTCGCAATCCGGAAAGCATAAAACGCTCTGGATGGCCCGCAAAAAGTATTGATTTTGAGACGTGACGAAAATGACTCGCGTAGAAGCCGCAAGAGAATAACTTTATTCGTTCTACGGTCATGTTAGTTGCTAAGCAGAAAACTGTAACTGTAAGCTTACATTGTCTAAATAATTGTTACTTTGTCAAAAAAGACATGGTTAGTCACTTTTTCAAATATGAAATACCTCTTTCAATCTGTGTTCTCTGTAGGTTCATCAATATTTGCTAGTATGAACTTACATCGTAGCACTGTAGCCGAGTGATCAACGGCGTTGGTTTCGGTCGTGGTGCTCACTGGTTCAATCTCCAACACCTGAATTCCGATATTTAAAATGACTAACTTGGGAGAAGAACTGTTCTATCCTTATTTCCTCCAATAAAGATTGGTTGCATCACAGAGTAAGAAACAATTCATGTAGAACTACTTCAGTAGAGATAAGCTCCAATAGAAAAAGATACAGTGTTAATATCAACTTTGTTACTGCATATTTTGTGTTACATACTATGCCACGTGTTTCGCCTCTTTAACCTTTCGGCTGCCGTAGAAAAAAGTACGTCTGTACCTGGCACGGCGACTATAATTTGCAATTATTAATTTAATTAATTAATGTCGAGATAACTCGTCTCTGGCGTGCTTAGCACGAAAAATTTAACGAGATATCTCGTGATGATAAGAAGAATATTTTGAGTTAGATAGTTTTTTTATTATTTGTCTCCCGCTGTGGTCTAGTTGGTTAAAGCATGCTCTACCAACCAGGTGGGTCTGGGTTCGATTCCCTGTAAAGTCAAATTCAAATTAAGATTTTTCAATAATTTACTTGAGACCTAAGACATGGGTGTTTGTGATGTAAATTTACCTCGAGTTTATGTCGCATGATCTTTCAACTTTAATATATTTATTTGGCATTAGATGTAATGCCAAATATTTAAAAAAAAAATATGACTTATGTAACAAGGTACGTATTTTTTTGTTACGTGTTGAGCGAAACCAGTGATAATTAAAAAGTAAATATAGAATTAGTATATTTTTTTAATTAATCATCCAACTGATGCTGTCCTTTATAAATAATCTTGATCGAGCTTATGTTAGTTTTCGCCGCCTCGAGAGTCCGTTGGCTTTCACGGTTTGGTTAGGAGCCGAAAATAATTTACTACAGAAACTGAGTAAAAAGTCAACAACCGGCGACGACAATGGAAAGCTGTTGCGTAGTATACATAATAAGTGGAAAACGAACGTCATGTAAATTTTCGCCAGGACCCTCCGTAGGCCCTACAACAAGGACTATTCCCTACTTTCCAATGACGTCAACGCTTTTCCAGAATTTTATTATTCAGCGGGTTATACAGCCATCCAGAAGGTTCGCTTTTCTTTGTCTTTTATGCCCTTTCCTTCCATGGAAAAGTGTGCGACTCGACTCGTCTAATTTTGTTTTTAATAATATTAAAATAACAGTGTCTGTCGTCAAATTCACCCTTGCTCTTACTTCGGACATAAAAGAAAAACTCTTTAAATTTTAAGTCTCAAATTTAAATAAAATACTTACTAAGGATGTATTTATTTTAAATACGATATCTAAAACATTCAATTGTAATATTTCGAGATGAGTTTTTTTAATTTTAAGCTTGAATCGTTCAAATCATGTACATTCATACAAATTTTGTCACTAACGACCAGGATTTCGCCTTTCGGCATTTTCAGGCGTTCAAGTGCACGGATGAACTTGAACCGACGCTTAGTAAATGAATGTCTCGTGTTTATATAAGAAATAAATGCATCTCCGAGTTTAAAGCCATTGCTGGCGAAAACGACTAGCCGATGGGAATGCTCACAGATTTGAATGGTGAGTCGTTTTAAAATTTATATTTGTTTGTTTGTAAAGGTTTTATGATTATATTTATATAGGGTATAAAAGTGGAGAACCCGGCATATGTAGCTATTCATTTAAAATCGGAAGACTGTTCGATTACGCTCCATTTGAGTTTTGTTGTCAAACATTTTAAGTTAATCAATTATTCCCTCGTTCAAAAGGAAATAATCGCATTCAAGTTTCACTTTTAGGATGTTTGTTCACTGTCAATATCTGTGTGAAGAAATTATATTCAAAAAATGAAATACACATTTTTTTTTCTCATGACGAGCTCGCTCTAACAGCTCAATTGATGATGCTCGTCATAAACGAACTCGGTCCTGATCTTATTAAATAAATGTGGGAATTAGTACGAACGTGTATTTTATTTTTTGAATATCATTCATTTTGATACACAATGAACCGTATATAACGTATTCACTACTAAATTTATAATACGAAACGTACGCATTATATTTATATAAAGGTAATAATGTCTCGAGATTTAATCTCACAAATAAGGTACTGTATTCCTTTTACTTTTTTCTTATCATATGACCTATCATATTCCAATAGGGATAATTCTGGAAAATCATTACTAATTCAATTATTAAATCAATATACAGCATAATTCAGTGTAAATATTTTGTAATAAGGTGGACAAATATCAACGTATTTCAGTACTAAAAATATTATTTTATTCACGGTTGATATATATTTCATCATATCCCCCAATCAGACTATGTTTAAACTTACATAAACTAAGCTATGTATACTGGCTTGGCAGAGATACACACGTTTTTTTCTAGGAACGATAATAAATATAGGAATATTCGAAGTAATGAGTGATTATTAATACTTAATAAGGTTACCATCTTGTAAGGGTTTTAGCAACGGTAATAGATTGATATTTGATGGTCTATTATGGATGTCATTGGATTGATTATGTGTATTTATATCTAGTTGTTCTAGTGCATTTGATAATTAAAAATACTTATAGAACTAAAGAATTTAACTACAGTGGAGTTCTATTCTAATTCCATCAATAAATATGTTGTACATTGTTGTACAAAGCTGAATCCGAATAGTTGAATTTATCAATCTCTGAATGTTTGTGTAGACAACCACACGATGCACATTCCCAGGTGTTAAATTAATAAACTTCCCCTGTTTGAAGAGACGCTCTGTGTGCGAGTTTGTTAAAGTAAACTTGTTCTATTATTACTTAGGGGTAACTTCTAGAAGGTATCTAATTCTCGGAGCTGTGGGGTCAATTGCAGGATTGAATTTATAATTCCACCCGGGGAACAACTCCGATTCTGACAGGCCACTTAATGAGAACGTGTTGTTTCAAAATCGATCATGTTTTTTTTTATAGTGTCTTGATTGCAAGTAGAACCATTGACTACTTTAGTGCGCGGCTGTAGCTCTCAAAATGTGATGCATACGTAACACATCGATATTCTGACAAATACTAAAAGATAGAATACATTGTTTTCAAAAGTTAATAGCGTTCACGATGCCTTGGCTATATTTTATATTGATTATGAATAACTGCTTCACTTCATCATTTTATATGATTGAATAAAGTGGATGTAGTTTACGATTAAAATGAACACACTTGGTACATATGAAATGATTCACACAATTCGTCTAGAAACACTACCCGTTTCCATAAATTGATTACATATCAAATTTGGATAACATCTACTGACATTTCTTAAATTTAATTCTACCTCATTGCAATCTACATTCAACGCCGAACAAAGATTTTTCATGTTATTTTTTTATATGAAAATCTAGTTTGTGTTTTGGTGTTTTTTCTACCTTGAATAATTTTTCATCTCACCAGGTATAGCTGTCGCCATTGTCATCAAACATTCATATTTATAAAAAAATCGTGGTTTCTCTAATAACTCATTTAAAAAAAATAGTATCTTCGCAATTTATTACACACAGTGTACCGCAATTGAATTACAATACTATAAACGTCATGGATCAGTGTATTCATTATAAGTGAATTGTTGAAGTTACTCAACCTGTATGATTCTCTTGATTGAATTGGCATTTACTTGGTAGAATAACATCATAATGATGTAGACAATATCGATGTATTTTAGTTAGACATTTTTAAAAAATTTCGTTTATAGCATTTTGTCCTTACTCGTTAGAACTAAAATATTGTAGAACTATTGTAGTTGATTGTTCTTACCTTATTTTATGAGTGTCTACTAAAGTCTGCCAAATGTAGCTATATATAACAAATTATACGTCTATATATAAAACATTAATATTACATAATTTAAGATTCCTACTGAAGATGCTTGGTGGAGTTTCAATACTTAATTTGAATCGTTCATATTATGTACATTCATATAATTTAAGATTTCGACTGAAGGTGCTTGGTGGAATTTCAATATTAAATTTAAATCGTTCAGATTATGTACATTTATGCTGATTTTGTCACTAACTACCCGGGTATCGCCTTTCGGCATATTCAGGCGTTCAAGTGCACGGATGAACTTGTACTGAAGAACTTGAAATGAACTTGAGTTAAAGTTCATCCGTGAACTTGAACGCCTGAAGATGCCGAAAAGCGAAACCCGGGTCGTTAGTGACAAAATCTGTGTGAATGTACATAATCTAAGCGATTCAAATTTTTATGTACATTCACTCAAGTTTTTTTACCAGCAATGGCTTTAAACTTAGTGATACATTCATTTACTAAGCGTCAGTTCAAGTTCATCCGTGCACTTGAAGATGCCGGAGAGCGAAAATCGGGTCGTTAGTGACAAAACTTGTGTGAATGTACATAATTTGAACGATTCAAAATTAATATTGCTATACTGGCTTAATACACGTATGTTTTTTTAGTTTGTGAATTTCAACGTACATGGAGTGTGAAAACTTTGAGAACCGCTTCCGCACCGTGTAAGAGAAAATATCATCATAAATATTCATTGTACGTTTAGGGCGATTCGGCCTGTGTTTAATAATGTCGTGGCTTGAATAATAATTTCTTTTAAAATGTCTGCCTCCGTAGAATGTTGAACTCTTTGAGATGTAATAAATCATATATCATTCTTTGCATCAAATTTATTGCCTTTGTTTGTGGGTGTATCTTTATATATGTCCTGGCGGGAGTTGTAAATTTTGTTACAAGCATGATGTATCTTATTTTAAACGATTTCGAATTACAATAAATGTCAGTTTCATTACGTTTAATTATTTTATTGCTACAGCTTGCAATTATCTAATTTATTGCTAGTCTATTCAATAATTTTTCATACTATGACGGCAGAATTGATAGATTTAACTGATCAACGAATAAATCGAACGAAAGTTTCAGTTAACCATTCCTACATCGTTAATTTTTTGATGTTTAAAAAATATATGTCTTAAAATACACAGTATACATATTTAAATATAAAAAATGGGTTTTTCTTGTTCTCTCATAATGCAATTACAAGCGATATCATTCAGATGGCCATCGATACTTGTATCAACTATTTGCTTCAAGAAATAAATAGTGAGGAGTACATTCTGTACTTATGAATTTCCTGAGCACAAAAAATCACTAAGAAATATATTGAAATGGAACATACGAATTTGAAACAAAATGTGTTCGCATTCCTAAAACAACGATTACTACTGGATCCAGAAATTAATTATTCGCATTTAATTTTAAATTTTATTAATGATTAGCGAATTCAATAACGGGGAAATAAACTATCAAAAACCGCCTAGCCTCCATTCAATTACGCATATCAGAGCATTATGAAAACGGTCCGGTTGTTTTACAGACCGCTTGGACAGACCGCTCGCCCGTTTGACAGGTATTACCCATCCCTCGTTTCGCTCGCCCAGTGATTTGCCTTTAATTTGATCAGCCCGTGCATGTTTATGTGCCCCTGATACAGGACACTTTTAATTAAGGAAGTTTAAATTGGAAAATAAGAGAAAATTGTTTCTATCAATCCGAAAGTAGATTTGTATTAGAAACCCAAATGAACGACACATGTGCGCATTTTAATTCAAATAGGAACTGTTAAGGTTTTTTTTTTTTTTTAATTTAACGGTTGTAAAATTTGTCGTTTTTTGAAAATGTTTTATTATATTTACAGGTATGAAGGGTAATCTCAGGGTTACTAGGAATGTAAATTTACTACTTATACTAGTGTAAGTTACCCTCATTGAAATAAACAATTGTATTGGGTGCCTTTATTTATATTTCCTATAATGAACAATCGATACTCAGTAAACAATGACTGAAATCCGACCAAACCATGCAGAAATTAATTGATAGTTTGTCATGGAGGATATCTTTAACTTCAACCCGTATTTTATTATTTTTCTTTTATAAACTTGCCTCGTTTTCTTGTAACATTTATATGATTTTCCTGTTTAAGTGAGAAAAAACTATCCTACATAAGATTTGGCCTAGAAATAGATGATTTAAATTATATAACGAAGTACAATTTTTTTTAAATGTTTCGTGCATCTATGTTTTCTCCCAATATGGAGCATATATACACCAAACTGGAGTTATCAATAAAAGGTTTTCTACAAAAACTGCTTGTTACTCAATTTATATTTTTAAAAAGATAATATGGATAGAATTATAGGACTAGGACAGGACTAGTGGTTAGCTGATTACTTTATCTCCACCTGTTTTTAGGATAGGATGTGTAAGAAATAATTATGAAGCCTTTGGACAGAAATACATAAATCAAAGGAAAAAAATAACATAATCTCTCCGTACTGAGATTTGAACCAGTGACCTCCGTAACAGAAGCTAATGACAATGACCACTCGACCAAGCATCCGAAGTTTTTCGTGAAATAGATTTATTATTCAAATTATTGTTTACTATAACATTTAAAACGTTGGTTTTATTGTTGTATAACTGTTTTATTAGTTACCAACTCTATACAATATGCTATGCTACGTGACCGAAATTGCTTTGTTGTGTGTGTTCAGAATTTCCCGTATTTCAAGTGACAGGTGTGTGTGTTTTGCTGGAAATGCAATTTTAGATTCGTTTCCAGTTTTTGTAATGTGCTTACATATCATGAGTTTAATTTGCATTGTTTTTCGAAAATATGCTGATGATTTTCAAACATAACAAACAACGTGAATTTATTTGAATCGGAAATGAGCTTTTTGTTAATCAAATGAATTGATTAACACTGCCATATACAGAATAAATAATATCGAGCAAACATTAAAATTTCATTGTAAGAAACGAGATTGAAAATTTCGATAAATTAACCAAACTATGTACACAATATTTTAGAATGACACGTTCTTTATTTCAACATACGTAGATTTTTTCACTTTTAGGGTGTTCACTGTCAATACTTGGTGGAAAGGCATTATATCAATAAAAACAGTTGGCAATGCTCGAAATGAGCGAAACCGGTTTTGTCTTTTTAAATAAAGTGGAATAAAGCACAAAGGAATATTGTGTTTTTATTAATATATCTTAATAATCACATATATAATATATATTTTTATAACATATTTTATAATCTCGTATGTATTATGGGCGAGCCCCCTCTAGCCCACCCCTCAATGCGTGTATTTTGTGTTCCATAAAGTAATACTTTCGATGGTTTCGGCGGTAACTTTGTGGAAGTTCATTTTAATAGAAAATTTAAATTAACTTTGATTATTCCACGTATTGTGTTACTAACTGTGACACGTGTTTCGCCTCTTTCAGAGGCATCTTCAGACTTACTATCGCAAAGTTTGCTTAAGTAATGAAGCAAGATTGATTCTAACATTTTAAAATTATAAAATTACAAAATGGAGGTTTGGGTTTTTTTCCTTTTAAGAGGAGCAAAGAGGGGATTATAAAATCGAAACAGTGCAAACAAATTTAATCATACTACTAATGACGTTAAACATTACAAACTATTAAACTAATGAGCTACAATTAATCAGCTAGGTTTGTGATTACTCTATTAATTGGAAACAATTTGAGTAACGGGGAACCACCTGTGCTATTAAGAATATTATTTAATAATATTTCTTTTTTGTTAAGAGTTTCTACTACGATTCTACACCCCCCTCCTTGCTCCTCTTAAAAGAAAAAAAACCCAAACCTCCATTTTGTAATTTTATAATTTTAAAATGTTAGAATCAATCTTGCTTCATTACTTGAGCAAACTTTGCGATAGTAAGTCTGAAGATGCCTCTGAAAGAGGCGAAACACGTGTCACAGTTAGTTACACAATACGTGGAATAATCAAAGTTAATTTAAATTTTCTATTTCCATAAAGTAATACTTGACATGGAATAAAAATGTAGTTCTGTGTATATATATATGTACATTATGGCTTTCGAGATTATCCGTAAAATTTCAAATACCTACAATATATTTCATTTTTATTTTGCCGCCTCCTTTGACTCATCGCAGAAAGAAAGACCTTCGCAAATATTGAAGATAAAAGTGACAAGTGCGAAATTTTATACGGCATTAGTTCGACTTATTTACTTCCATCTCTCCGAGATGTTTTTTTTTCTATCAGGGCGGTATAAAGTGTCGCCGGTTAAGAGAGTGACTAAATACGGTGCGATCGAACTGAAAATATTTTCTGCCGAGTGCGAAAAATCCGAGTTACTTAGTGAAATGATTCGATTGGAAAAGTTTCGCTTTGATTTTGTCTGCGTCATTACTTCTTCGCCAGTTATGTTCTCCGGTATTTTATTTCTTTCCGAAATTCTCCCTCCTCACTCCTCCTCTGGCGGAATGATGATAATAATTATTGTTCGTTTGTTCTTTTAATTACTTTAACTGTTAAAATGTTGTAACTTTTTAGGAAGATTCCTTTTCTTTTTGCAAGTTTTTTTTTCTCACAAAAATAAAACTGATATTATGAAAAAAAGTTTTTATTATTACTCAAGGTCCATCTCAAGCTATAAACCACACTTTTTGAAGTTGACCGAATGGTTTATAATGGTTTCTTGATTCTTCCGCACAAGATTTGTCTGGACACGAATTATCCGTACAATAAAACTCCGGACACAGAATATTCCGTAAATTGGGAAAAAAAAAAATTAGATTCGACGTCAAGTCTTTACATATATTATTTGAATTTACGGAAAATAAACATATTTACAAATATTATTTAATATATATCCAGATCTTTTTTTATGCACAAACCTTTCTTAGTTCGGACGAATTTCGTTTCGGAAGATCTTTGCGCGTCTTTTAAGAGGCATATTGTAATGTAAATAATGAATCATTCGTTACTTGTTTTTGTCCACTAAGTCAGTGCTTCACAACCCTTTCATGCCACGGACCCTTGAATCTCAAAACAATAATCTGTGGACCCCCGATTTTTTTTTAATTTGACATGTTCATATATTATCACAAATGTTGAAACAATGAAAATTTTTGCAGACCCCAGGTTGGGAAGCACTGTATTAAGCCAATCACGCGAATGCAGTGCTAAAATTAAAAAAATATTTCTTATCTATTCATTCTTCTCTTTTGTACCTGCGTTTGAGAATCCATCGAAAGCTTTCTTATATATTAAAGAATACAAATCAAGCAACAGTAAAGATTTAGTCGTCCTTAGATAAAATATGTATCATTATTTTCTAGTTTTTCTTAAAGATAGATAAGCTAGCTGAATTACATTTTACATAGTATACATAGAACGGTTGTCGCAATTTAACCAAAGGTAAACGTCCGCCTAGTATCAGAAGTCCATGATCCGCAGGCGGTATTACGTATGCCTGTTAACCCCGCACCATTTTCATTAGCCGTAGGCGCCCCAAGGGAATCCGCAGACCACCATGTTAAATCCTGTTACACCTCTGCTCTCCGAATACTTACTTGGAACCGACAGCTGTGCGGTACTACACATCTCAAAATAACTGACGCATTAAGATCTTGGACCAAGTTCAATTTCTCGGTTAATTTTGCAATCTGTCTAATAATCAAATCCATGTTTTAAATATCTTCATCCGTAACCATACTTCTCGTGTATATTATGGATATATGTATTTAATTAATGTTCATAAATATCATACTCTTTTACATTATACTAGGTCTGGTCATTTCGAGAAGAATACAAATTTCATAGGAAATGGAAGTAGAAGTATATTATTGATATCCAACATTGACAATGGTAATTTTTCAAGAGCTTATTTCAATTGAAGTTTACTTCTCATTCAAATGTCGAATTTTTTTCAAGAATAAGTCTTCTTTTTGTTCTGTGAAATATGCCTCCTTTTGATGAGCGTTGAAGCATTTACTTTTTAATATTATCCTACCAACTACGTTTATTTTACAGTAAATAATATATCATTAAATAGGCATTTATAGTTTTTTTTCTTTATTATCAATGCGTAATAATATTTTTTTTCATATTATCCATTGAGCAGAGCAAAACATAGAGCCGACATCATTTTTCAAATCGTGAATACAAATTTTCCTTTGAATAGTCAAGCCCTCCATACATTTATCTATATGGCATTTTGTTCAAATTTATTCACAAGTTGATTTTACTTTTGTATTCTGGTACGATCGCGTTTTGCTAAATTGGTTTATAAAGCATTCATATACGAAAGAATCGTTCATACATTTATTTGAGATATATTCAATACCCTCACCGTGGAAGAATCAGAGCTGAGTAACTTTTCGTCTCGAGACAGTAATTAGTGTATCTGCTATTTAATACTTAATTTTATGATAGAAATTAATAATTTTTTGATTATATAAAGCTTAATATTCAGTTTATTAATACGTCATAATAATGTTGGTCTTTAACGAAGAGAATAGTAGGGAATGAAGGATAGTAGTAGGTTAGTATTGGTTGTAAATAAATTGCTCTCGTTCCGTTATTTAATGATTGGAAGGGTAGGATGGAATATTCATATTGAAAAAAATGCTTTTCATACTAGGTCTGAAACCCGTGAGATCCCTCACAGAAGCCAACCGTTTAATTGAACCATATTTTAAATACATGAATATTTTTCATAGTTTATGCAAAAAGAACATTTTTCCACAACTTGTTTTAACTGGCTTTGCTGTGATTAATCCACTATTATTTAATGTTATATATCTGTTTTTTAACGCAGAATTTATGTTGTAAATATACAGAAAAAAATTGTATGTCAGTAATTTTCAAAACGCTAGCACTAAATATCTGATTTCAACCTTTGATGGAGTGTAGTAGTCGAGTATTTTGATACCGTAAGCGTAAATTTATCCTTTTTGAAGTTTTACAATTTTCCTTTGTTTGTTTATATTTTATTTATAGAAATAAACTTGTATTTCGTTTGTAACCTAAACAGTACGTATTTCTTAGCAAAATGTATTCAATAAAACATTTCCAAGCTATTGCTTTACCGGAGATCAAACGCATTCTTTCTCAAAGGGCGGAATGCCAAAACGTTTGGCCGACGAATAAGCCTGCCTTGTTATTATGACTCACGTTTTTTCTTCAGGAGAAAAATAAAATATATACCTGATGAAATTTACCAGAAACCAACCCTCCGCCGCCAAGATACGTTGGCGAGGCTTATACGGAATTCCGCTCACAATCATGGGGAGGTTTTTGCAAATTTTAAGTTATAATTTTCCATCGCTTACGGAAAGAACGACTCGCTCTCCGGTCGTCGGGCGACGGAGAAACTGAGAAAGTAGACGCCGCAAATGCCTAGGAGCTTATAACCGAGGACGGGGTATGTTTCGCCCCCCCGTCTAAATTGGCCTCACCCGCCGGGGAGACAGCTACGCTGGGGGATTAGAAAGGGAAGACATAACTTAACTCTGACGCGGTATAGCCTCCGACGCTCTCATACAACCCCACATATACCCGAAAAAGAAATATTCGAGGTAAAAATATAAAGGCCCGAGGTAAATACAAACTCCGACGACACGCTTACGCCCTCCCCTCGCCATTTTCGTAAGATAAATAAGTTTAAACAAGGGCTGAAAATGGAGCCTCGAGTTATTCTTCAATTATTTCAGCTCGAGTTAGTTTAAACAAAGCCCGTTTTAATTTGAATTGTCTATCTTCAAACATTTTATAATTACTCTTGAAGGAATCTGGAAAATATGATGAATTGTTTATATTCATCGAGAAGCTTTCCAGGGCGCGCATTCGGAAAGAAAAAAGACACAATGAATGCTTCCATATTTGATGAAAGAACTTATCGTTCCTTTGATGTTTTCTTTGCAAGAATAAAAGTTACAATTAAAGCGGAACAAAGAATTAATAATAACATAACAGAAACAAGTTTCGTACTCGTTTCAAACTTTCAAATTTGACGAAGGTCTCAAGGAGAACTGAATAAATATCATTATCATAAATAAATGACCTATCTAACGTTTATTAATCAATACATACGAAACTCTTCAGTCGTATTGAATAGAATCGTTTGCAAAAGAACTATAATAAACAAATATACTGACGTTTCAATGTATGGATTTTTAAAGCAAAAAGCATAAAAGAATAGAAAAAAATAACATTGAAACATTGAAGAGCCGGTAGGTATATCGTGTTTTTATGCGATTTCGTAATGAAGCGAACGGTCGGGTAACCCGGAGCCAGACGGACCATCTCGTTTACCTGTTGCCCTGATACGATGGTCTCCGAAAGTACCGGCCGCCTTTATGAAATAAATAAAGATTGACAGATATTTCGATATCGAAACGCTGCGCGGGGTGCAGAACGAGGGAAGAGGTAATTTATTCCGCTGGTGATCTTTTGACATAGCCCGTCAGGCCGATGTTTTTCGGTTTGATTAGTTTATACGCGAACGATTATGCTGATGTTGTTCTGCGTTCTTGGTTTTGATTAATTGACAATGAATCTCTATTGACATTGAATTAAGCTTTCAAATTATAAATCGTTCCGACCAAAAAGGTAAATATGTAAGCGACGTCGGGCACATGCATGCCGAGTCGAAATTATATATGGCCAGAATCATGCAGCTATTCCAATACACATTCCAGCTCTTCTATGAATCCTCTTTAATTAATTAGTAGCAATGTGTATATTCTGAACATTAATTTACTTAAACAGTTTATATTTATCTTGATTATTAATACTGTCTCTGGCAGTACCTCCCAGCTTGATTAATTTTTGTTAATGTCGTTGAGCAATGATAAAATAATTTAATTATTTTGTACATCTGTTTTTATGCCTTATCTAGATGAATATTTAAAATTCCTAAATATTTTTTAAGTATATAAAGTGCTTAATAACATGTCGGGTCTGTGGCTCAGTGGTCGACGTATTTGGCCTCCGTGGCATCCACCACTAAACCACATCCAAGTAGTTAGCCAATTTTGAACGAACAGATGAATCTACCTAATTCACTTTTGTTATATCATTTGCACGTGCTTAAATGTAATTAACTTTCGTTAGATAATTTTTAAAATCCAGCAATTTTCGGGCCGTGGCACAGTGGTTATCGTGGTTGGCTTCCGTGACGGATCTCACGGGTTTGAATCCCGGTACAAATTTCTCCCACCATTCCAATACTAAAATAACTTGCGGAAATGACAGCGATTGTCCTAACCTATCCTTCTGTACCCTTTTCGAAAAAAAGAGGTTGAGTAACCAACAGTTCTAGTATATAAAAAAACTTCTATTGCAATACCTCCAATTGGAGGCAAAATGTTTCACATTGGTAGCGAACATGGATTTAATAGTATATATATATTTATGATAATCATATGTTTTTTTACATATATCGTGATTTTTGGGTGGACAATAATTTACGAAGCACATTGTCTTTAAATATATTTTATTGCGCAATTATAAAATTGCTAATAGATTGTTATGAACCACATGTTTTCTTTATTATTTCCTATATGATAAAGTGTCAGCAGGGACTAACAACTCTGAATTTATTTGTTATTATTTTAATTAACATACTTTTATAATAAACTGATTGAATTAGCTTTCAAAGTGCGTTCAATTATCCGTAATATATTTTATACACACAATGAATTTATAAAAAAAATATTATATTTCCCCCAACCAACGCAGTCCATTGTGCCTGTCACATTAAACATTCACAATTAATTGTAATTTTTTAAAAATGCCTTCTTATTAAAAAAATTACCCAAACGGTGTTTTCAGTAGTTGAAATTACATTTCTACAAGTTAAAATAAAAAATATTTTAATTCTCTTAATTTTTCTCATATCATTATTCAATGGAAACATTGAAAAAATATGCGTATACTATCATATACCACCCATGTTAATTATTTATTGAAAATACGAAAAAAAATGTTTTGAGTTATTAAAAAATATGTTTCACCTACATTGGTTATATTGAATAATGATGTTCACATGTGCCTTCATTTTAAAACAAACTTAGCCAGAGGCTCTCCAAATTATTCCATATCGTCTATTATTTTTTTAATAACTTCTTTATATGGGTGGTCACTCCCACATAACATTATGTTATGATCATAATAATTAATATTGTTAATATAGATGGAAATATAATATTTTCACATCTGTTCTTTTCTATTATAATTCGTTCTAAATAGGTGTAGATAAATATTTTATAAAGCGTTTCTATTCCCACGCATGCCAACTATACATATTTATTTAACTAAAAATGATTTCGGAAATATTAAATCAATAATCCATCGCTGAGTAGTGACGTAATCTATAATTTACAATCCATATCTTTATTACCTCTAATATGACTTTTTCTTATGCCGCTATATGCTCCCAATCATTAAATTCCTGTTACCCTTTACCTCGAAAATGACTGGACGAATGTTGCCATCATTTTACACCGAGGATGTGTTGCAGTTTCTTAGACATTATGATACTTATATCTTCGTAGCGCATATCAGATGCTAAACGATAACCAATTCAAACAGTGAGTCCAGAGTGAGAGTAATTACCGCTGAAGTCCCGCCATCATACTGCCCAATTAAACATGTAAAGAGAGTATTTTTCATTTTTTTTATCTATGTCCGCTCCTAATGTGGAGCATACGGCCTTTTAATGGAGGTATCTCAACAAACCTCTCTTTACCTCCCTTTACCTCTCTCTTTTCAAATAGATAAGTAGGGGTACAAGGAGAAGGCAAGAACAGTACTAGTGTTAAACTAATCGCCATCAATACTCCCAGTTATTGCAGGATCAGAAGGGTGTGTGGGGGAGGGTAATAATATCATAATATGTATGTATCTACGCTGATAGCGAAAAATATATTCTGGTTTAAAAATAAATTGACCAGACACTGATGTTTCAGTGCGTTTTTTTCTTAGAATATATGGATTATTGTGGAAAACATATTTATCAGTTTTAAAACTCTGCGAAAGTCATTGTTTTTTTGTTGTAAATTAATCCTTTTTTTATTAACTATACCATGAAATATAAGTATCAGATCTTCGTTATAATGAAGTTATTCTTTACTCACTAATATAATGAAATTCAGTTGAGCTATTTTAGAAAAGGAAGTTTTCTTTAAGGAATAATTTTCTATTCTGACATTTATTCGTAAATTAATTAGTGTATGATTGATAATACCTGTCCGTTCCGCGGTAAACATTCACTGGTTATAGTTTTGAGAGAGCAAAGATAATAAAGATTCATTTTGAATTACAAATAATAATATAATATGAATTTGACGGGCGACCACATCATGTGATTTGTGTATTTATTCATTTATTCATTTTATATCTTTTCTATACTCGACTGTCATGCATCGGCCCGCTTTGTGTTGCGGCCCAAACGACCTAGCAGAGATTTTTTCCGTCTCAAATATCCACGGGCCATTATAAAATATATTTAAGGATTAATTGAAATTTATTGCATTTCCAGCAACCTGATATACATATTTTGTGCTTAGTTTGTTTACAATATGCTTTGTTCACCAGATTTTTATCTTACAAAAGCGAGTCTACTGCATTTATTATGTTAAGTACGGAAAGACGAAACGTAAATACCCAATATTTTTTGACTGCGAATTTTTTGAATGTATTATTTTCCTTCAATAAAAATTATATTTACTGTCACAATAATACAAATATATTTGTATTGATTTATCAATTCATAAAGACCCGTTGAGGTTTATTATTAAAATGACAGGTTATGCACAGTTATTTTATTCACGGTTTTGAAATAACACGGTCTACAAAAAACAACGAATACTATATTATTACACGAATTATTTTTTCTAACACGACTCCCAGAAACGAAAAGAAACATCAATACGGGACAGTAGGGTCAATTAGACATTGCTGGCTATGAAAGCAATTTACATATATCCAGTGCCTCATAAAAGTCTCCGTATGTCATCAAGTAGGGATGAAAAGTATCATTTCTACTTAATTGAAATACATTTTATGGGTAATATTTTGTTTAATTTATTTATCGAGTCTTCATTATTATCATTGTTACACGATTTTCTATACCACAATATTGTTATTTTTCAAATAACACGGTTGTTTGTGTAACGTATCTACAGTGTAAAAAAAGAATTGAGTGTACATAAATGCTACATTTCTTATAAGTTCCGTTTAAAAGTTTTGTGAAGCCATTGTCTTTGAAAAGAACAAGTATTTTTTTTACTACATTTTAATATTTAAATGAGTAACGTTCTTGAGTTTAAGCACATCTAAGTGGTTTTAAAAAAAATGTTAAAAAAACATTACCCTAAATGAGACTAATAGAAGTTTAAATTTATATGTAATATTAATTCGTAACAGGTTTTTAGGAAATCCAAATACACGTGATATGAATTCGAAACACGTTGCCAAATGTGGCTAATTATCATTTCTACATGGCTACCTGTCAGTATATTTTTTGCCTCGTCCGTCCGTCGTTCTTCATCCAATCGACGTTTGGCCGAAATCAGTTTGATCGAACTAACGGTATGCTGGATCCATTTGTTTTAAAATACCATGAAATAAATTTATATTTCTCAAACATGTTACATTCAAACAATAGTTTTAGATTCATTTTAATTTTCCAGTATAAAATACTTTTCTGATTTTTTTAAAAATTTATTCAATCGTTAAAACCTTATATTGCTTATTAACCTTATTCGATTCCTTTATAATCTGTGAATTTGTTTCATATGCATAAACCAATTGTGTTATACAAACTTTATTTGAGTATCACTGGTGTTTTGAGTGTAGTTAGGATATAATGGTATACTATAATGTGGTAGTAAGTCAGTTCAAGTTCATACATACACTTGAACGCCTGAAGATGCCGAAAGGCGAAACCCGGTTCGTTGGTGACAAAATTTGTGTGAATGTATATAATTTGAACGATTCAAATTTGGTAGTAAATCATTGATTTTCTGCACTTTTAAGTGTACACCATTAGGTCTTGGTTCCTTAGCGCTCTCAGTAAAATAAAACATTCGATAAGATAAACGTTAGTTACGCCACTGGATACTGCCTTCTAAAATCAACGTGTGGAAAAGCAGTGGAGAAGGGAAAGTAGGTACGATAATTATAAGTTAGTAACGAAGATTTCAATAATTTGGTTTAATATTACATACATAAAAAGTTTAAAGAAATTAGTAACAAAATTGTAATAGTGTAAAATGAACGATTATTAATATAAAATTTTAAATAACTTTGAGTATTCCACGTATTGTGCTACTAACTGTGAAATGTGTTTCGCCTCTTTCAGAGGCATCTTCAGATTTACTATCGCAAAGTTTGCTTAAGTAATGAAGCAAGATTGATTCTAGCATTTTAAATTACAAAATGGAGTTTGGGATTTTTTCCTCTTAAGGGAAGCAAGGGGGGTGATAGAATCGAAATAAAGCAAACAAATAATGATACTAATAAGCTGCAATCAATCACATTAGGATTTTTCCCTTTTAAGGGAAGCAAGGAGGGGGTTATAGAATCGAAACAAAGCAAACAAATATATATACGATTATATATATATATATTATATAAATATTAATGAACGATTATTGTTTATACAACATGTTCTTATTTTCAACAATGATAATATATTTCAGCTAATTTTCAGTGAATTTTCGTCAAATAATAAACATATAACATACATAGTTTAAATGTATCAGAGCGATAGAATACCGCAGCGATAAAATTATTCAAATAATTTAATGAGGGCTTGGAAACTTTACACAATCCAAACTTCAAACAAACGCTTTTGTTGGCAAACAGTGCGATTGAAATGATCGTTGACCGTTATGGAAGGCTCCAAGTAAATTGTTGACACGCTGTCCATTGCACGCACGCAGCCCTCTCATCAACCTATGGATGAATTGATTCTAGAGCTCCACAAATATTTCTCTTACACTTGCCCCATCCATTGTTCAAAATGTCTGCAAACATTTGAGCTCTCTCGCCGGCTAAATCGGATTCACACACACGCTAAGTGAAAATCGCGTGCCGACGTATTTCGCTAATGAAAATCTAATCTTCGCTAAGTACCTGCCTTATTTTCTGCCGACCTGGTATTTCACTGAATAAATATTGATGGAAATCTCTTTTGGCTTCACTCGCTAATAATAGAATAATGTGTTTTGTTTGTTATAGATACCACACCTATGTATAATTTATTTGCCATTCTAATCGGTAAATCATATTTTTTTCTGTTTTAACACCATTAAAAATAAAAAATCAATATCGTGTCGATTTGACCTTTAACTCGGCCGTACCCATTATTTTATTACATAATCAATTATAAAGTATAAAAAATAAAAACATGTATACTTATTATTTTTTTAATAAAATTTATCATTTAAGTAATTCACCATTTTCTTTTTGTTCATTTATTGAATGTCTTTTTGGAATATTTATATTTTACGGAACGCCAATTCATAGCTCTGAGCTAGTGTACTTAAATAAAATATTAAGCATTTGATTTTTTTCAAATACAGCAGTGATGCGTAAACCCCCAATATTCTCAATAACTTAGATCCTTCAGTAATCCCGTAACAACCTTCCATAACCCATATGAAGCGTCTAGTAATAAAAAGCGATATGAACACATTTCAATATTTTTAAGCAAAAATTGTTCTTTTAAAGTAAATTTCTTTTTCTGTTCTATTACATCTTTAAATAATACAAAATAACAGTGTTTGTTAATTGATAAACCATAAAATTATATAAATATAAGCAAAATAAATTTTTAAATACCAGATATCAGAATCAATCAGATTTCAAATATTCCAATCCATGAATATATCGTTAATTAAGATTGAAATACATTTTTTTAGCTTAAATATATATTTGTTTTATATGTGTATATATCAACTTTGCCGGCTGCGTTGTCAATTGTCAACGTCATTGACTAAGAACACGGAGACCACGAGCTTCAATCCTAGTACAGACAGTTTTCATAGATTGATTTTTGGATTTACGTCCGAATGCATGGATGGATGTCTTAAATTCCCTCCCACTCCTCCTATCCTAAATCGTTCGCAGCGAGAGCGATTAGCTAACCACTAGTGCTGTCCTTTTTCACATATTGACATTTAAATTTGTATCTTATATCATGACCTTTAGGTTAGGTTAGGTGGTTCGCTAATGATAGAAAACATTCCAAGATTTAAAAAAACCACTTAAAAGAGATATCCATTTGTAATGATGCTTCTTGCTTATCAGAGTAAACATCATTAATATCACTTTACCCAATCGATAGTTATATATCAAAAGATTTGAATGCGTAATGTCCAAGTATGGCAAAGTATAATGTAAATCTATGTTTTTTTGAAAGGTCGTGAATATTCTATGAAGTTATAATCAGTTCTCGGCATGATTGATTGAAATTGCCAAAAATTTGGCGTTGTGATTTTGGCGCCGACTCGCTAACGAATTCACGTTTTGATTCAATACGAATTTGTTAATAACTGATTCAATCCAATCCAATATTAACGAATAACTCGAACGACTTCTAAGATTTCAAAAAAATATTTAAACAGAAACTACGAAATATATATATATATATATATATTTTAATTGAACCCATAAATACCATCTATATTTTCAAAAAACAAAACACCCTTGTACGAATTCCACTTTTATTTTATATGACTAGGACCGGTTTCACTCATGACGAGCAGTATCAACTGATAAGAAAATACGATAATAAACAGTGCTATCTATACTGAACAAAGTAAAATTATCAAGGGTGTCACAAACAATTGGTAATAGTAAAATAAAAGTAATTTACAGATTAAAATACAAAATATCAATAAGTGACACTAAATTGACTGATTAATGAATTATATGCAATCGCATTAAATACAAATTTAGTTACAGTGTTCACTTGATAATGTTCGTCATGAGCGAAACCTGTCCTGATCATATAAAATAAAAGTGGATTTTGTTCAAATGAGTCTTCTTCTAATATAATGTCTTTCCACCAAGTATTGACAGTGAACATCTTAATAAATCTATTACATACTTTTTTTATAGGTCGTAAAAATGATAGTAAGATTGTTATTATATTCGTAATATTTATAAAAAATGCTTGAAAAAATACGTTTTTCTGCTAGAAGGTCAAAATTGGTTTCCTTATTATTTATTATCCGGTCGAAATTGTTATATTTCTTCGTTATTTATTTAATGCTGTGTTTGACGAGTTACATGAAACAGATCTTGTTATTTCTGTTAATATAACCATTAAATACATTGTTGTAGGCAATCAGATAAAATTGACTGAATTTTGACATGCTTACGTGTAATTAAATTACTGTCGAAACATTACCACGTTAACTTATACTGAATATTTGTTTAATAATTATACAAACTTATTAACTTGTAATGAACGTCAGATACCTAACAATAGAACATTTTTTTTCTATAAGCGTTGTTATGAAATATAAATAATCATGAGCTGTCTTATGGTCGAATGACTTATCTAATATCTCTATGTTTACCCAGGGCATACTTGTATATTTTTTTACTGAAGCCGGAAACGTCTATCCTTGTATAAAATTCATATACAGCGCTGCGAGATTTATCAACGTTACAAAAACGGCAGCCGTGCACCAGGCTTCAGATCAATCAGGCGAATTGAATTACCAACATATTCCTGCGTGTGGCCATTTAAAACATCTCCACGAAACAGGATTCGAGACCATCACATCAATCGCGGCCGTACCGTGTTGCTGTATATTAACAGAAAATGACTATTAACCACAGAATAGACGTAATTAATAAAAAACAGTTGGTATGCTCGTATCCGTTTCTCGTACGGATTTAAGTGATACAATAATTCATAGGCAAATGGTATTAAGAAGACATAACTTTTAATGTCTCCACATTAACGGGTAGTAGATTCGATCCATTATAAATTATTTTTCTTGTTATTTTAAATGCTGGTATAATACTGAAGGTATTTTTTTTATTAAAATGCGTGAAACTATACAATATAGTACAATAATATCGACTTTGGAAAGGAAAAAGGAAGTATTTTACAAAGGGCGCAAAAAACGTGTTTTGATGATTTTGGGTCATGTGCAAGTTATTAAATTATACAAAGCTTTAAAGTGCACGGAGACTTCTAAACTGATGTTTAATTGACATAATCTAATATTAATTTTAAAAAAATCCTAGGAAAAACTTTTATTTCAGTCTTTTTTCTTGGTTTTAATTTTTTACAAGCTCAAACTAAAAAGCTAAATTTAGATACCTTTTCGGTATTTACAGCTTGCATCCTTTTGACAGAACAAAGTGTCGAGTTTGATACATTGTGATTATCGAAAAAAACTGTGGGCTACGTCCTTTTTCCTTCCCACAGCCGATATAGCCGATACAGTTTTTATCTAAATTAAGTAAAGATATACTTTAAGATTTCGACTGAAGGTGCTTGGTGGAATTTCAATATTAAATGATGATGTACATAGTTTGAACGATTCAAATTTAAAGATATACTTAATGGCTTTAAACTTAGTGATACATTTATTTATTATAAAAACACGATACATTTATTTACTAAACGTCAGTTCATGTTCATGAATGTAAATAATTTGAGCGATTCAAATCTTGAAAAATAAATTAAAAAATATAATTCCTGTGTAACTGCAGAAGTTTTTCCGATTTTATCAAATAAATAATTTCAAAATATTATCAGCTTCCGTAGTCTTTACTTACTGTATCGTACCAAGCTCATAATTTCCATAAACCAAACGCTCTTATCACGATCTTCATTATTAATTTCCCCCGATATGGCACAGTTTTCGTGTCTTAAGACAAGCGAGCGCCTGGCTGTAACAATCAGAAATTCAGCTCTCAGAGGAGAGCTTTACAACGTTATATTGTGATTTATTATTCCACGTTATGTGTTCAAGGTTCTCTGTAAATATTTGCTAACAGCGATGGCAGTGACGATGTTGCTACCCTTACTCCCTTAACTGCCAGTCTACAGTGGATGAAGGCTATCGCAGGCTTATTTGGTCGTTAACCATTGACGACAGCGTAATATAAATCATTTTTATTTCGCTGTAAACCTTCGGACGAATTGTCGAGTGTAACGTTGTTGACTTAAAACACGTTGGCCACAGATTCGAATCCCAGTACAGACAGTTTTTATAAGATTGATTAAACGGGTCTTTCCTAAAACGGGCGTAGCGAGAGCGATTAGCTAACTTCTAGTCCTGTCCTTGTCCTATCCTTCTTTCCTTACTCTCTGTAAAAGAGAGAGGTTGACCAACTGAGTAACAAACAGTTACTCAGTTCATAAGGAGGCCAGATGCTCCACATTGAGAGCGGACATTGTTTAAAAAAACCGTCCAATCGCATTATATAAAAATTTAAAGATTTTTTTGACATGTTGGCATTTAAATTTTCAATATATATTATTCAAAAATTAAAAAAAACTACAATATGTAGTCATAGTTGAAAACTAACTTGTCACGCTTATCCGAATGGAATATTTTTTTATATCCATATATATAATAATTATGTATTATAAACAAACCGTTAAAATAATATATTACTGGTCTTAAATTATGAACGATTATTCTTGAAAATGCTATGTGCTATTAAAAAAATATCTTTATTTGTTAATTAATTTTTATTTCTAATCGTTATGACTTGCTATTTGTAAACACAACAGCAATGATTTGCTCTTTCCTGCATTAATTTATCCTATTAATAAAAAATACAAACTGTATAAATATTGATATTTAAGGAAAATAAATAATAATTATTGTACATATATGAAAGTAACAAACAGCTATGGTGTCCATTATTTTAATACAAATCACAGCGGGGTAACGTTTGCCGAGAATCCTTTTTTATAATTTATACCGGTTTTAAATAATAATAACATTTGAAAGCACCATTTGTTTTTAGTCCATGTAAATAATTAATTGTGTTTATCTTTTTGGCCAAATGTGTTTTTATAAACCTTTGTGAGTAGATTTATGACCATTTTCGATTAATATCTCCCATCGACGCTCACATTAAAAAGTATTTATTGTGTTATTTTTTATGTATAAGTAAAACTAATTATTCATTTAATAATATAACGTTAGTAACACAGCCTCGACTTTATAAGTGTATTTTAATTTAAAGGTATATTAATTAATAAACGAGCTGGTTCCTAATATTTCATAAACTACGAATAGATTTCCATAATATTTATTTTTTAACTATGGACATACTCAGCATAGCAGTCCACGATAGTTCACGATAGGGGGCTTTGACATACTACATTTCTTTAACACGATAATTGTATCCAGAAAGTTTCGGTCGATTGAAAACTATTATAATTTTCAATGTATTTCGATCGGCAGTATCTTTGTGGAAGTTCATTTCTATTTGATAACTTACTTCACTTTTTCGCCTTTTTAGGAAGCATCATCAACCAGAACGTAGTAATACTTTCGATGGTTTCGGCGGTAACTTTGTGGAAGTTCATTTTTAGAATCAATCTTGCTTCATTACTTAAGCAAACTTTGCGATAGTAAGTCTGAAGATGCCTCTGAAAGAGGCGAAACACGTGTCACAGTTAGTAACACAATACTTGGAATAATCAAAGTTAATTTAAATTTTCTATTAGAACGTAAGTAGTAAGGTTTACGAAAAAGTTGTTGTTGTAAATTAATAATTATATATTTACTATTAATCAAAACTTACAATTCACTTACATATTATATTATAGGATAAACATACATCGGTCAGATTTGTCTGGACTATAGGTGGGGAACCGTTTTATTTCTAAATGCCACATTCCTTAATTTGATTCAACATAAAGCCGCAGTAAAGAAAACCCCCCATTTTTTCGACTGTCGGAACATATTATACAATGGGTTGATTATGCCCTTTTTCTAAATGCTTGCGTTTAATTTTTTGATTAAAGTAAATATTTTGATCAAGTCGAAAAGCCGCATCAGAGTAGACAAGAGGCCGCAGGTTCCTCTCGACAGGTCTAGATGTTATTTTGATTTCGTGCAACGTAAAATTGATGTTGATAAATTTGTTGTAATACACAATTTTTGGTTGCACCTGTTGTTGATCTCAGTCTATACATTTTAATTGTCACCGACTAACTCTCCAACTTTCACACACTTATTGCATATTTTTCTATCTAGCAAGCTTTCTCCCCAGTGCTACTCTTGATGGAAAACATTTAATGTATCTTTGTTTGGTTGTGGGCATATTTAATGTCGATGATTGATTCCATCGAAATTAATCAACGATGATTTGTCCCATATTGTATCCCCGTTGGACTATTAGTAACTTGCATTATAAAATCGCTATTATTCTGCGTGAATAATTGTGCTTTGACAAATATTTGACCGCCCAATGGTAAACATTTGCCATGATAAATCCAAATTATTTAGTTTATTTCCGATTGAAGTGGCTCCAATTCTCCACCTCTGGAGATAAATACTAGAATTATTTATTCCATCCGAAGTTACGCGCGAATCAATTTGCATCGCAAATTTATCACGTGACAGTATAACTGGGCAGACCTCTTGGCACCCGCTGTGCCCCTGCTACAAACACTAAACTAACTCTTATTGTTTATTAGTTGGAACTCAAAAGGGTTATGTTTGTATATTCAAATATACGGCATGGCTGAACGATAATCGTCGTCAGTGGTTATATATTTACGGTTTCTGTGTGACAAAAGGTGCCTGGTCTCGTGTTCTTGAATATTATTTTTCAAAAAAGATTACCGCGATGAAATTCCACAAAAGTTGACGAAAGGTTTGATTAATTATTTGTAAATCTTCATGGATTTATAACACATACCATTCAATTAATTATGTACAATATTGTACATATTATTTCTTACTTTATCAAGTTTAACTGATATTATGTTTTGCTGTTACTTACTAGTAACAGTAGTAACTGACTGCCAACAGTAGAAAAATATTTATGTTCAGATGGTAAATATGGTTTACAACATGCTATTTTTTTTCTCCCCGAATATTAACTAAATCCATAAAAAAAAACATGCAATTATCTGTGCAATTTAATTGCAAACACGAACATATCAAAAAACACATCTTTAGAATCAAGAAAACTGATATTTCATACGAATTACGAAAGTTCCTCGCTATAGTTCAAATATGCTGTAGGTTTGTTCTAAAAAGTTTCATTTTAAGTAATGTTGACTTTTTCATACTGATACTATTAATAGTTCACGAAATTTATCGACTTCCCTGATAACCATGTACAGTAAAACCCCCATTTACACTTAAGTCGGAACCGTGTAATTTGGGGTAGTGTAATTAGGGACGTGAATCTCATACAAAATAAGGTATTTTATTTTTTCCGCGAAAAATGAAAAACTAAGATTTCCTTTAGTTTTGCAAAAAAATGAATATGGATGAAATATTTAGTCACTAAGTTATTAAATGCCAAGCGCGCCAAAATCCAACACATAGACAGTCGCCCGGCTATGCGTGTATAGCCTGGCAAGTGTTGAATACACATATGCTAGCCAACATTTGACTGTATGCACCACACAGACGACCGTCTCGTAACAACTACAATGGAATGCGACAGTGCAATTGGGGGATTTGCGAGAAGTAATTCGGGGTAGTTTAATTGGGGGTTCCACTGTATATCTTAACGAAGTGGGCTTAGGAAATAATTGATAGTTGCATAGTAACTTTATCTATGACCCTTAATACCCAGATTCGGAAAGGGGTATGTAGGTTACTATAAAAGCATGAAAAACTTTATAATACATTTTTAAATAAATCAATAAATTGGTTGAAAAACCAAAGTATGAAAAATGGCAATCTACGACTTGATTCGGTGACCCTTCAACCTCGTGAAAAACAGTTTTAATCAAGCGGCTACAATACCAAAAACACATCATCCTATTTTTTAAATGTGGAATTCATATAAATTTATAAATGTTTTCTTCAGAAAACTTTTTGTTGTTTTCTGAATGCGACCGTGAAATTAGGGGATTTGCGGCGAATATTTCAAGCCATCGCGTAATTCGGGGTAGTGTAATTGAGGTTTCCATTGTATGTATAATGATTTGACATTTTTATATCTGTAATTAAATTCCCTACATAGCTGCACTGTCAATATGAAAACATAGCATGCTGTAAAGCATATTAACCTATCAATTAATTGATTTAAATCATTTTATTGCTTATCCAAATGTGCTTATATAGAAATATAAGACATGAACCACTTTCGATAATCATCCTCGTTAATAACAATTAAAGAATATTTAAATAAAATACAATTTGATATTTTCTAGGTGATATGAAATATAAATTTATAATCTAGCAACACCTACATGAACAATTTCCGAAAGACTTTGTTGTGACATTGAGTGGGTTGGTTGGCTCCCTTGATAATTTGGTTTTGTTCCTTTTACCAGTCGACTAAGGTCAAATACTCGCGAAAAACAAAAGATTATTTTTTTATTTACAAGTGTCTCACGGGGGGGGGGCGCAGGGATCGTGCGTGGAATGTCAGGAGTGTGCTTGTTTTGACATTTTTATTTGAACCTTTTGGCTTAAATCGGTTTTACACATACTTCTCTTGTATGATCTTTAAAGGTAAATGCGGTTTGTGTCAAAAGTCAAAACAAAAAGTTTCGATGGTCGCCTTTGTGATATTTTGTTTATTTGTGCTCGCATATAATATTTGCAGAGTATTTATTATAGTCTGACTTATTTGAAATGTTTTTTCTTTATATTCGCAGACATTTATATTTATTTTACCATTTTTATCAATTTTCTAACCCATTCCGATAGCGAGCCCAATGTTAATCGCCTGTATGTTTATATGTCAGATTAGTCGACATGTGATTATTATGTGTAATTTTATTATAGCCAACAAACTAGGATTAATCCACATACAAAAAAATATACCTATCACCTCAGTAGTACAAATCAAGTAAATATCTGTCTGGTCTGTACCGCAATGGTCAACGTCGTTGGATTATGTGACGGTTATCACGGGTTCGAATCCCAGTGCGATAAGCAGTTTCCAATCGATTTTTGTTCCAATCCTAAAATACGAGAGCGTAACAACAGGGATTAGCTAACCACTATCCCTGTCCTTATCCTATCTATCCCTACTCTCTTAAAAATGATTTGTTGAGCAACTGAGTACGAAGCAATTTTTGTTAAAAACAACTTCTTGTTCAGTGAAAACGGACATGGGTTAAAAAAAATGAATGGTATTTTTTTATACATGAAAAACTGTGATACTTATCTTGTCAAAATTAACACAATGAAACATATATTGCTACGTTGTTCAAATTCTTCGTGAATTATCACACAGTGCCATAAAAATATAGCGCAATATTTCAACCTCTAGTGTTTTCCATGCAAAATATTCGCGCTTAATTATAGGCACACCCGCTTTAACTGCTTCCATCCTGATACCAAAGTAACTTACTCTTGTTTGTTCGGTCCCTATGCCCCTTCAAAAAGGGTCAGTTTGTGTTTGAAACAAGCACTAACTTTTGTTCGTGGGATGAATTCCAGTCCTCGGTCATGTAACCGAATTTATATTTTTCCGAGGCGGAATGACGCCGAGAGAAATAAAAATTTGAGCAGAGAATTTGATATCATTTACAGTTCGCGGTAGTGCCTCACAAATTTGAATCGCAAATTTATAACGTGTCGTTTTGTGGTAGCAGCTGGAAACTTCGCTTATATACCTCCTATTGCGTGCTGGGACCCTGATAACGTAGTCAAAAAGTCAGGGGAAAACTTTTGTTACTAAATATGTGGGAGTGATTGTTTGTTTTATTTTACGTCTTAATTTATTCAGAATTCGAAATTTCACGTCATTTTTTAATTAACAAAAGAAAAAAAAACATGGCTATTATTAAAACACGCAGAAAAAGCCGAGTTTCAATAATTATGGATATTTTTGGATTTTTTATTCGTTAGATAGAACGAATCACGAGATGTGTTTTTTTTTCTAAAATTCTTAAAATATTTCAACTTTAATGAATAATTATTAATTTATTGTTTTTATTTGTTTCAGGTAACAAACCCGTTTGGATAAATATTTCGTTTAAAGAAGCCGTTAGAGTAAGTGATTTAAAATTACTGTAATGAATTGTCGTTTTCCCAGTGTTAGTCGGAACAAGCATACAAACTAAGCGAGTCTAAACTAGTTAGATAACTGTTTAATTTGTGTTGTCATCCCCAATTACTTATATGCTCCTGATATATTCATTCCTTTGACGTGTACGTTCAAACGGAATCTCACTAAACTCTGTCCTCTATCTGCCAACAAACCATACAATGGGATAAAGAGTGAATAATTTCACTGTCTCATGCGTTTATTATGGGGATGTCTATTCGTCAGTGGTTTGCGAAAGTTTCAGCGGACGAAATTTACCGTAGATCTTGTAGCACGACTGTGCTATCCAAAGTGTTGACAATTTTGTGTTATAATAATAAAAAGAATAGATAGTGCCAGGGGTGGGCTGGAGGGGGCTCGGAGGGGCTTGCACGAGCCCCTTGTTAATTTGAGAGAAAACAATATTCTCAGATCGAATTAGTATATATGTAGCTGCGATTTCTGACTTATTATTTACGACAGCTTCCAGTATACAATGTAGTACATTTTTAGCCATTTACATTGATTAGTTTATGTAAAACTGCATATTGTTACATATTATAAGTGTTTTAAGTAACAATCGATTACTTATTTAAGTGTTGCATAAAATTGCAAAGGAGTGATTAAAAAAAATAACTCCTTACCCAGAACACCAAGAATTACTTTTCAAGCGAGCCCCTTGTTTACGTATTGGGAGCCCACCGCTGGATAGTGCCTTTCTATCAAGTATTTATTGACATTGAAAAACATGTATTCATTTTAATTGTGCGTTATATTGTATAGCATTCACACATTTTAGATTGTGGTTAATTATTGTTTGACACAAATATGGTATTTTTTCGTCTGTTTCTGCGTGTCCAAGTTTTCTGGGATGTTGGCATCGCTGTTTTTATTTCCCGCTTTCACGGGTACCACAACATAGTGGGACATGAGAACCCCTAATTGTGCTCCCTTCTTCTTGATTGTGGGAAAGAAATCATGCGCAAATCGATCGTTGTCTGTACTGAAAATAAATGTTACTAAAAATCGGAGCGCCATCTAATTGCAGCTTTTGAACTACTGCAATGAAAGCAACCGGAGTTTAATTAATTAATCTTTTTGTCACTGACAGATTGCAACTTCTGATCTAATGATGCTTCTTCCTAACAATGCGAGACATTACTTACTGACAAAATTCTTAGAATCCTGTTTTATAATGTAATAATTCATCATGTAAGCCACCAGTACCTGTCATGTATTCATTAACTTTTGTAAATAATTATCAATCTCCCTCCGTAGATCATCAATCAATATGTTTCCATTCTAAGCATATGTGTACAGCTCGTTACTACTGACATAATATTACCTTTCTGTTGACACATAGTATAAAACAGGCAGTTGATATTTTCTTTTTTTGTGACTATTCTGTCAAAGAAAAACTTTCATATTGTTATTAAAATTACCCGTCCCGATCTAAATAATAATCATTCATAATATTATATATGAAAACATACCTTCATAATGCTGTAATTCTTTTAAAATCTTTTTTTAACAATTTCGTGTAGCCTTTGAGAGTAGACTAACGCAGACAAAATATAAGTAAAACCATAATTTAGTTAATTCTTTAAAAGCTATTAATGGATTATTCAAAGTTTTTGAATGTTTAATGATGATAAATGTATCACCTTCTCACAATACAAGCGCGCTTATTGAGTGGACTTTAGTCAGGCAAAAGGAATTAACCCTCAGTTTTTTTAAAATTGCTTTTTGTCGATACAATGGGATACACGTTCAATCAAAAGGATGTATTCTGCCAATTACGAATTAGTATTTTAACTTCTCTCTTATGCTTGAAAAAAGAAGGGTTTGTAAAAATTGAAGCCAATGGTTTTCTTAAAAAACTTATCAAATTTATATTACATTGCTATAATGAAACACCAGTTTATAAATCTTTGTGTACTTCAAGGTAGTGTTTATTTAATAGTTTGACATTGGTCCAAAATTTTGAAAAAAAAAGGTCTTCGTCTCTCCTGTAAAATTTGTTCTGTGTGGGTCTATTTATTTTACCTGACTATAGGTAAAAGGAGTCTTTCAAAACGAAGAAGACGCTTATTCTTTTCAAAGGTTTATTCCTTCATCATTCTTCCATATATGTACTATTTCTTCATCGTACTTGTTACCGTTTAAGCAAGCAAATAAAATCGAGTCACTAATATGGTATTATAGAGATTATTGATTATCAGTTCTAAGTACATGGTTATTCTTGTTTTTAAACCAATGCATTATCTGAGAATAATACTCGAATATAATTTGACACTCGGATTAAATTAAGCCGGAAAATGTAAAAAAAAAAAAGTAAGTGAGGGATAAATTGACCTGTTAAACCAGCTTGAAAAAGAAGCGAAATCAAACTGATCAATAAAAAGACGAACGCATCGCTTAATTCCCTCTTAAAATTCGACACGAAGCTCTCCGTCTGCCAGTGTAAAAATGGCGCAAGCTCGTGGATTACACATCCGGGGGTTAAACTCTACTGAACTAACCCCCGGGGTCTGGCGGACCCACGCAGGGAGTAATTGGGTTAGTCGCCTTCCACGCAGACGGGGACGGAACGCGGGTCGGGGTTCGTATCCCCGCCGGGCTTGTACGTGCGTGGGGACCTGGGACGAGAAGCGTATGGGGTATATTCTGCTCTAACGAGGTACATTTGAGGCTGCCCCACGTATGGTTATTTAGGGTTTTTTCTCGAGCGCGCCAAATCGAATTTGTTACCGAAAATTTTGTTTTCTGTTCTTTCGTAGCCAACCGTCTAATGACAGGCTTCTCTTAGCCGATATTCTGACACTAGAACAACCATTCTATATTTATCTTAAACACAGATATTTATCTTGAAACAGTCACCTTCCTGTAGTATGAAACACATTATGTACATAATTCGATACAATGAAATAAGTTTCTGCTTCACTTGTTTCATATTGTCGTTTAACACGAAATGTCTGCTAACATTTTAAACACAAGTGAAATAATACATACTATTTGTCAATGAAAAGATGCGTGGAAATGATATGTGAACACTTTTTGTAATCTTCATCCGCTCCCAAGTTAGGACATAATATGCTCTCCTGATAAAGGTATGTCAAACATCAAAAAGGGCTTGTTTTTCAATTGCTTAACTTCTCTTATTGTATCGAAGAAAGTAGAGATATAAAAGATAGGGCTAGGAGATTAATTATGGTTAGCTAATCGCTTTCGCTATACCCCGATATTATAGGATTGGAAGGGTGGGAGAGAGTTTTTAGACATCACAAAAATTGATGCCTTCAAATAGAAACCTATTCAAAAATACTGTTCGTTCTTTAACTTGAACCCTTGTCACAGGCTGCTAATGACGTTGGCTTCTGCGCCACGAGCTCAGTTTGAATATAAATATATTTTTTAAAATCGATAACTTATAATTACTTAATAACTTATAATTATTGTGAATTAGCCCCAACCTTCTATCCGTTATCTCTCAGAAAAAAAGAGGCTAAAAAACTGAATAACACAGTTCTCGCAAAACAAGTTTGTTTGAAATGCTCCATAAATTCAAGAATCCCCCGTTATTTTACGATTGAAAGGGTGGGAGAAAACTTTTTAAAATCGATCAAAAAATGCCGTTGGTACTGGTTAGCTTGAACGCATGAAATCTGTCACGGATGCCAATAATGTTGTCCACTGTACCATTGACAAATCACTATTTACTTCTTTCAAACCAGAGCAATACAGTGATCAAATGAACTGTTTGATTATCAAAACTGAAGTGCTCGTACTGAATTATTACATCAAGTATTTTTATTTTCTTAAAACAAGGTGAGAGCTTAAAATGAAAAAAACTCCAATAAATGGTTTCTCAGACTCTTAACGTTATTACAGCTTTCGTACGGCCATTTAAATAAATTGTTGACTCAAATCCGACGGCCTGGCGATAAAATTTCATTTCCAGTTTCCGCTGAAATTTGCTTTTTTGTTTGAGGTAGGTCTGCAGTTCAACCCCTCTGCCACCGCCTAGAAACCGGCTCGCAATAATATTATCAACTTCACTCAAAAGTTACTTAACAACGATTACGTACACCGTTAAAAGCTCTAATTAATATTTCTATTCGTAAATATATCTAACCTGCTATCAGAGTGTGGACTATTGCGGTATTTCTAACTAATTCAACATTTTATTCAGTCAAGAATTCTACTACTTGTTTTGGGTCACTATTTCTATTCTACTAATGTGTCTTGTCATTGATACATCGATTTGAAATGTATACTGTTTATTATAAACATAAACAAATCAAGACATGTTGAGTTTTCTATTTTTTTTCTAATGAAAAGGAAGATAACAAAATAAATATGTACCCATCACTACGATTCAACAACTTGTGCTATTATTTTACTTGGAAATATCTTTTTATGTTATATATTTTGTAAGAGATATTTTATTATAGATTTCTTTTATATTCTTAAGAGTTTTCAACCACTTTGAACCAAACCACTGACCTCGTAAATGATGAAACAGACGTCTTTGCTAGCTCTCTCTCTTTATGCTCTATTCATCTGTAAAGAGATTAATTCATTTTCTAGATAAAGGTGAAGTACTCGAGCGCAAAATATTAATATTATATCCTTTCAAAAGATTTCTTTAATAATTATTTTGTAGGACTTAGTTTCCTTTGGTATTTTTCAAATATGTCTATAAATACAAGCTGTGTAAAAATATGTACAAGCTTCCTATAAAAGACTGACGATTTTTTTTATTGAATCAAAGCTTTTGTAACAGTGATCGAGTGGAAAACATTTTTCAATTTTATAAAATGTTTTGTTTTCTTCTAATGTTTTTGTTTTCAAAAATTTACACCCGCCAATTTATAAAATTATAGTTTTAAAGATTTTCATTAATTTCGTCCTTAGATAGTTAAACGTTTCCCTTTTTTACTTTATTTAATATATCAACCTCATCATAATTATGTTACCACACCACCTATAGCAGCTGCGCCGTCACATTCAAATACACAATTTATTTATTTAATAACTGTTGTTTGTGCATTAAAACAAACTGATATTAATAGCACCTAAACCAAAAATACTACTTTTTAAAATCTATCATTCTTCAAATGTATTATTTATTAGAAAAAAACAGTAATTACCGATATAAGTTGCTGCCCTGTTTCAATATGCAGTAGTTTTTTTTTCTTTCTCTGAAAATACGTATACCAACCTACCCCTATTTGCGGGAATCTGTTTCATCCCTTCATTTCGTATTTATTCCCCATCGATAATTTTGTTCTACACCATTGAGGGTTGATCGCGTGGCAAAGGAAAAAATATAATATACTTGATCGGAAATACATTTTGCAGATCAGATAGCCGTATTGATCTCAGCACTGGTGGATTGTCATTCAAACGATGATTCGTTTGTTGGTAGTTTTATTGTTATTTTTCAATATTCATTCGCCATCTCAATTCATTGTTTTCTATTATACTAATTTTGGACAAAATAATTGATATAGTAATCATATTTGCATTTAAAAAACACTCACAATTATGCAAATCGTAGTCGTCTGACATTCTTTAATATCCTGACGAATCCTTCTTGAGTAATGGTCTTATCACTGCTTAATCCACCGCCCTAGTTTTATTTTAAATATGTTGATTATTATTTCAATCGATTATTATAATAATATAAATAAATCCCAAATATTTTTTTTAAGACTTCTCTGGTCTATTTGTTTATTTATGGAACATTTTTGTTCTTAAATGTTAAAAATCTAATGACTATCGTATACTGTTTCGCAATGAATAGATATTCACTTAAATTTGTTTAAATTCGTGTTATCAATTGTGCCCCTTTTTAATCTATCGTATAAATGACTAGTGAAATAAAAATTGCAACTGAAACATCATTGAGGTGATATGTATTACAAAAATGTGTTGACTCGAATATACATAGTTCCTTTCATTATTTGGTCAGCATCCAATACTCTCGTCGCACAGTGGGTATTTTATTTGGGTTTCCAACCAAATCCAACCGAACGTGCATAATACATACGAATGTTACACAGCGACATTTAAACGTGTGATATTTGCATTTTTAACATTGCATCGTAAATGGGATTGAAAGCTTTATCCCCCCGTGTATTTCCGCTGTTTTGTTCGTCGCATTGTAGCCGCTGTGCAACTAATGAAGTAAAATTTCTCGTAATTGACAATTTTACTATCAGCACATTATTTGTCATCACTTCATAATTGAAATTGTCAATTCTCGTGCAGCTTAGTCGAAAATATGAAATTTAAAACTTTATCAAAAAAAGTTTTCAAAATGCTTTGTCGCTTAAAATTATTAATTTTTACTTGAAAATCTCTTAAAAATCCCGCAAAAAAATGATTTGTAATTATGTACTACGTGTATTTAACAAATGTATTGATCTATTCTGTTTTTTGTTGTAATTGTCACTACGGTTATTTATTATTCAAAATGTTTTAATTTGATAAAAAAAAACCAATATGTACATTCTATTTAAATCGTCGTTGCGCTTTCAAAATCCGCTATGTGCCAGTTTTCACGAAACAGATTTTTGCATCAAACAATTTATAACTCCCTGCTCCCGCAAAAAAAAACGATTATGATAAAGGCATTCTAGAATTGCTTTACATATGTGTCGATATACATAGAACCCGAAACCCGGGTCCTTAGTGACAAAATCTGTGAGATTGTTCATAGTTTGAACGATTCAAATTTAATATTGAAATTCCACCAAGCACCTTCAGTCGAAATCTTAAATTAAAAAATATGTGTCGATGTTGTCGAAGACAGACATTGTATTTCGTATTGTTTCTTAACGACAGAAATGTTTGGAAAAAAATACATATGCTAGTTTGATAATAGATTATTGATCAACCAGTTCTCTTAATCTCTCTAAAGTTAGATAGATAGTTATGCGCTCGGCAAATACACCATGTTGCTCTAACTCGACAATCAAATTGTTTTTAATCCCCGTGTACAACAATCCGGAGTGCAAGTCAAACAATCAACAATTTCAGTTCTTTTGTGATCTTGATAAAATAAGCCGTTTCAGTTTTGTAATAGAACCAACCGATAGCCTGCCCAACTGTTCAAATAACTCACTGTGCGGTGTATTGACAGATGCATATTATTGCGAAATTTATTGTTCATTCCGTTTATCTGTTTTTTTTTGCTATCCTCCGAGCTAATGCCTCCCTTGCGATTGTGCTCTTTGTCAGCCAGAGAAAATAACTTCTCTATGTGATAAAATCACATTACGTTTTCAATTTTCATTGTCTGCTGGCGACCTCGTGAAATTTTAGCCACCCTAATCCACATTGCCATAAAAATGATTGATTTATTTATTGAATTGAATTTAATTTGAAATATTTATTGCAAACTCCTTTTTTGATCCATTTATGATGTCATTGTTAAACCACTGACACTTTAAGGCCTCCCTGACTAAGATCTTTTACCCGTCAAATACTCTTGCAAATACATTGCTGTGTTGAGATTATTTATTCGCGGAAATCAAGTACATAGTTCTTTTACCCACTAATGGCGAAATGTGCTAGTTGGAGAAGATAAGTAAAGTTTCACTTTTAGGGTGTTCACTGTCAATACTTGGTGGAAAGGCATTATATTAATAAAAACACAATAATCCTTTGTACTTCATTCCACTTTATTTAATATGTCAGGACCGTTTTCGCTCATTGCGAGCATTGTCAACTGATAAGAAATTATTATTATATTATATTTCTTAAAAGTAAAGTAAAGCATGTAAAACCGAAAATAATATTTCGCACTTAGAAATTTTTGGAAGCAGAATGTACAGAACGGAATATCGAAAAAAAAATGATTATTCGACATTTAATTTCTGTTGATCGAGAAATTTTATAGGTTCCTTCCGTACAAGATTCATTCATATGCAATCACAGAACCGTTGTATTTATTATTTTATTCATTTGATAACAATATAAAAAATTAACGCTTCTTACGATAAGTTCCAGTAAATTACAATGCTATATTCATTTTTTAACAACTGGTACGGAAATATTAATTTACAAACGCAAATATTGTAGTATTTGCCATCATCGAGAGCGAATTGAATGCAGCTTGCAGCGAATAAATAATATGCAATTTCAGATTTATTACAACATATTTCCCCTGCGCTTATTCCGAATGCCATAATATAACTAATATTCTCTTATTTGACTGTTATTGTGTATATTTGTAATAAACTACGCAGACTATTAGTCTGGGCGGTTAATGTTTTATGAACTTGCGAAGTGCGGTTGCCGCGTTGTTCACTGTGATAATTTTTGGCGAAGAATCCATTATTTTACTGCGAGATTGATTCAGTTTTGAATTTTAACAGCTATTCAACTGTTGCTTTGGAATAATTGAAACAGTTTACATATATTTTCGAAATTTATGTTAAAATAATACCGTTGTTGGAAAGAAATTTGCATTATTTACTTGATTTAATGTTAATACATATTATAGCAAATACTACCCGGGTTTTATTTCTTATGACCCGAAGATACCAACGAATTTATATACAGAAACATTATAGTTCATTTATTTATTGACTTGGCATTTACTTGGTATAACTCAATTATAATAGGGTAAAAATAATCATAGTTCTGACGATGGCAAAAGCCGAAAGCCGAAGCTATCAACTAATAAATATAAAAAACTGAAGAATTAAATACTTTGCATTTTTACCCTATTATAGTTCATAGTATTTTGGCATATTTTTCTCTAAACAAATTTGTGATTAACTGCGTTTTGATATTTCATGAAATATTTAATATGTGCCTCAAAGTAAAACGAGCTTTATAATCATTAAAAATTAAACACACTTTTTTAAAAATCTAATACCACATGTTTTAATAGGACCAGTTTCGCCTAGATCAAAGATCAAAGGAATTATGTATCGTTTTATACTAAAAAAATCCAAAAGTAAGTATTTTATTCATAATATTTTAATTTAATATACAACAACAATTTGCGATGTGCTATAAGCCTTATTTGCGTATATTTAATTAATGCATTTCGCAAAAGAATTTTGACAGTTTGGTTCTTTCTATATTTCATAGTGTTGAATGCAATATGATTTTTAAAATGACTGAATATCTGTATTTCAGTGTGTATTGTTTATGATCCGTGGAACGCTGGAATGTGCCGTTTTTTTAATTAATTACAGCGAGTGCTGCACAACTGCCGGTCGTTACAATTACAAAAATACACAAGCCTTCTCGCAGAGAAACAAACGTATTCCGTTCTAACTGAAAACAGGATATCGGGCGCGAAAAAAATGCCTCCCAGTTCGCGTTCCGTCAGTCTTTTTTTCCAGAAGCCTCCGTGCTCCCCGAAAAGGCTTGATGTCGCATTGAAAACCTTTTGTGATTCGCATCCGTTTCCCGGTAAAGCGCCGGCGGAGTTTCACATAATCGATTAACACCCCCCGCCCTCGCGTGGGGCCCTAATAATTGCACTTGCAATTCGATAAAAGCTGCCCCGTTATCTATAGGGGTTGATGATGAACGTTTATGCGTTATATTGTCAGCCTATTGTGCTCTTTCCCTTCAATCGTATCTATTTCCGCCGCCATCATCAGCCATCGTTTGTCAAAGACTCATGAAAGACTTGCCTTCTTTCTTTCCTACCAACTATATTTCAGAACCTACGTTTCATTACAAGAATTCTGCTAAATAATATTGAAGGCGTTGTAAAAATACTATCTATTCATTTAATGATACAAGTTACATACATATATAATATTAAAAATGAGATTGAAAAGATAATTAAATAAGTCTGTTTCGCAATTGTAGGGTTATAATGGAAAACGTACTATTTCCAAAATTCGAACTTTTCAGTAGAGTCAAATACTATAACGAATAACACAAACAAAATAACATTTGCATAAAAATATGATTTTTAATTAGAAAACGGTAGTGTTTCAGACATTTTATATTAAAGTGACAGGACCAGTCGATTGCTTATGCTTGAATTTCCCTATCTGCATACCTAACTCAATATCGCTCATTTTGGAAATAGTACGTTTTGCATTATAGCCCCACAATTATTGTACTTATATTGTAAAAACTACAACATAAACCATTCTAAAAGATAATCAAAATATGATGATCGATTGGTGACAAAGTTTTTTTGTGCACACAATACTTCACGATTTTTTTACAAAGCGCCACTAGCCACAGCACTGGCAATTCAATTCTCGTTAAACGTGAAAAAGTGAGATAATTTTTATCACTTTGAAAAAATACACATTTGCTCCATAAAATGCTTTTAAATACAGCCGAAGGCAGTAGGAGAGTTTCTCGTTAACATCCGTTTTATTACGCATCCCGTTGTTTATGTGCAAAGATATAAGGGTAGTTTTCACTTGCAATGAAAAAGCGGACTTGCAGCATTTGAAAGCATACTCTCAAAGCTTATTTACAAAGCTTTTTCATATCTCGACTATATAAAATTTCTAAAATTACAAATGTCCCAATATACCGTTTTATTTTTGAGTATGTATAAATGTTTGCCCTGCTTTTTAAAACATTTAATTTAACATTCTTTTTGTAACATTGACTGTCTTCCTTTACTTTTTTCACTGTTAATGATTCAACAATTAAATTGTATTTCTTTATAGTAAATCATTCTATAAATGTTGTTACAGTTTGTAAAAAATAATTAATCATTTGTTAATATAAACCCAACTAACAGTAACATATTCCAATAAATGTTTTTAAACGTGCACAGCTTATATTTTTAACGGAAATATGTTTCACATTTCATTCGATTTTATAATTTTTTATATCAAAACTTTTTTCTGTTTCATTTTAAATTTTTTTACTATCGCTCGTTTCAGAAAAAATCTCATTTTGAAATCGAAAAAAATAAATAAACGGTACGCTTCTTTTTTTATTGCAAAACCATTTTATTATATCATGGAAAAAATAGCAATTCTTATATTGGCGTTATTGATGTCTATTCATCTGGGATTAATTCGCCGTTTATTATTTGCGATACCGGGAGCGCATGTTTTTGAAAAAGTATTTTTCCCACTGAAATCGGATGTCGAAAATTAATTCGATCCAGGGAATTGGGAATTGCCTTTCGGACACTGACAGTTATTTGCCTATGTCCCCCTAGACACAGTAAATGGAATCGATGATATAGGATAGGGCGTACAAATTAATGTTTGGCATACAGCGGAACATTCACTCATCTACGTCGAATTTACCTCCTCATGCGTATTATGTCTTGTTACCTTCGTTATTATTTTTCAGAATCGTCGAAAATCGTATGATTGATGTTTTTAAGTAACATAATCAATTCTCAGCAGACAACATTAACGATAGCTATTTCGATATTTTCTACCAGCGTCTGATACAATATGAATTATTTACAGACTTTCAACTTTTCATATAGATGTAAAACACAATATAATCTACTTATTACACAATTTAATTAAATGCTCAGGATCATTTTCGTTCAGGGAGTGAGCGCTAATTGATAACAATTACACTGCTTAAAATATTCTCTCTATAAGCAAAAACATTTACCTTATATAACATTTTATAAGTAATTTACGCTAGGAATTATTGTAGAAGTTTACATAATTCTATTGCTTACAAAACTTCGTTAAATAATTACAATTTTCCGATCATGCGTTTTCGTAATTATTATATTTTAATTTATCCATGTCTGCTCTCTATGCGGATCATAAAGCCTCCTAATGGAGGATCTCAACAACAACAGAAGTTTTTTTATACGAGAACTACGTATTACTTAGTTGCGATGAGGGTATGGATAGAACAAGACTAGTGTGTAGCTAATCGCTCTCGCTACACCCCGTTATTTAAAAATTGAATTTGCTGGATAGAGTTTTTAGACATCACAAACATCCATGCCTTTAAACAGAAATCTATAAATTGATTGAAACAATACAGTTCAAAACCGCGCACCACGAAACCTGCATTTACATAAATACTTGATATTAAACAAATTTCTCTTCCAACATTCATTTTATGTATGTTCATAAACATTCAAACAGAATATGAGTGTAGAAAGTACTGTTTTCTTATTTTTGACGTCTGTTTTATTTAACTTGTTTTGCATACATATTTTATATTGCGAAAATCTTCATAGAAATCGTACGCTCACTGTCTCTCGAGCCAGTCGTATTCGTAAGTATGACAACATCTCAGACCAGATAACTCTTCTGCTGCATGCACACATTTGCGTAATATTTTCGCTGCCTGACCCACATTGAGCTAAGGGGGAATACCATGCAGAAGCGACTCTCGTGTATACACAATAATAAAGCGAGACCTTTTCGGGGATGATTTATGTTCTTTCGCGGACAGGAAGTGCTCTGTTCGTCCTATAGCTTCCGCAAATGTGCGCGGCGCTCGGTTCCCAGCGCGCGGGGCCAAAAATGGCGGCCCGTAGACAAATGGCGCTGCTAATGTGTCGACCCATATCCGATCTAGTTAAAATCACATAAATAACCTTTTGTCAACTACTAGACTGTTGCGCAAAGTACGGTTATTTGTTCACCGTCCAAATTAATAATAGTGCATTAGTTTAATCGCTTCCATTTCAGGAAACACTTGAATAAGTCATTTTAAAATAATAAAATATATTTTTTTTTGTATTGAAATGATTTTCAATCAAAAATTTGACATGCTCTATTTTGAATCAATAAGATCTCAGCTTTACCAAAGTCGGCTCAATATCATCCGTATTGTGAGTGTTCTAAAAACATTTTAGATCATAAACGATTCTAAGAAACGTATCAATTTAGGTAGAAATGAAAAAAAAATGACCAGAGGAAAAACAAACTAAAAATATGGTTATCATTTACGTATATGTAATTATAATAATATTGCAACATTTATATGAAAATAACGTAGCCTGTATTTTAATGTCGCAACATATGAAAGTAATAACCTAAGTATGCAGAATATTAAACTTGAGAAACTCGTAGAGACATACATGCTTATACAATGCAAAACTCTCAATTTTTCCGACTGTGATTTTTTTTATATCATTTTCTATTTTTCATAATGCAGTGACGTTCGCTCGATTTATTAAATCAGTATAACGCTATAAATGTTTTAATGTGAAATTGTCTATTTTTAATCTTTTATATACATGTCTCGAAGGTAAGTATTTTTTTATTTAGCGCGACGCATCTTTACAAATGGCGTTTATGATGTCAATTAGTTGCATATGATTTCTTCAATCCTTTTGGATAATGGTGAATCAATAACATTAAATTCGACATTCGTCCGGCTGTTGAAAAATCAGAAGATGATTATTTGAATTTATCATAATAAAACTACAGTTTCTTAGGTTAATGAAAAAACACAATAATTTCAAATTAATTAATTATATCCAACGTCATTTAAATTATGAGAATAAATGGTTTAGTAATCTTTTATTATAAAATGCAAAAAAGAGAACGAATTGTCATTTTATTTGTGTTCAGCGTGAGTTATCAAACAATTTAATACATTAAATTAAGTGCAAAAGGAAGAACGTGTCTTGTTTATTACAACACCCTCCACAACCAGGCATACACTAAGCATCAAACCATTTTCCAATCATTTGGGGACTGGATCCAAAGTATCCACTTAAATTAACTGCAGTTATTAACTATGTGATTATAAAAGACAGCAAATTTTTTTGTTGATTAAGACAGATAAGATGAATTTCTGGACTTCCAAAGCTGTTTGAAAGTCTTTGGAATTGCATGTATCAGCTTGCTAACAGCAAACACTTAGTAAGCAATGACCAACGGGTCGATGTCTCGGTAAGTGGCCTCTCTTTTAATCAGGTCCCACAGTGCTAGAATATTCCGTACGACAATACATCACTATCTTTTGACAATGATGATTCTTTTATTACCCGAAATTTGAGACAAAAAGATCATTATTTGATGATTTATTAAAAAAGAAAAATACAAATTTCAATGAGTATAATTCAATTCATGTGGTACTTACTGTTTAGTCGGAAAAATATCACGAATTTACATTTATCTGTTATCTGTTATCTTGCTGGCAAAAAAATTGACGAATATCTTTTATGGCATATTTGCAGAAATACTTCATAAATATTATACATTATTTAACGTACCACATATTCTAAATTTTACGAATACATTTCCAAATGCGTTGTAAAATACCTACGCCATTTTCTTTTACGCTGTGTGTGACTGTTGTCGCAGCACTTTTTAGTATGAACGTTCAAGTATGTCCCACTGAGTACAAACTGCTTTTCCATGAATGGGTCAAGAAGCTTGGAAAGGCGCTCTTCGGAGAAAATAAATATCCTTTCCGCTGGTACGATAAAAACATTTGCGACGGGAACTACATTGTGTACTTAGTGAACAAGTTCTGGCTGGAAAAAAAAACCCTTTGAAGAATTTTCCATCAGTTTTTATTATTAGGGAAAAGGCATTTTATTGTTAGTTGATAATGCTAGTTTTGTAAGTGGAACCGGTCCTCTTCTTATTTTAATGTATAATACGTGTATTTAATTATCATTGAATAGTTTTTTTATTCAATTTTAATATTATTTCTTGACTATTATTAGCTCCGACTGTTAGTGCATATGAACAACGCACCGACTCTTTGTAATTCTCAAGTCATCCGCCAATAACTTTGCTATATATTTTTTTTATTAGGAAGACGTACTCGGCAGAACATAATTACATATATTTTTTTAATTGTTTTTGATTTTCTTGACAATAATTGCTCGAAAACAAAATTAACTATGTATTTTTTAAAAAACAATAAGTGTTTTCACAATCTGTAAGCTGACATTCAAATTGTTATAGTAAATAATTATTTATTAGGATTAAAGTATCAAACATTAAATTTCTTTTTTACTACAAAATATAACAAAGTTAATCAATGTTCTTAAGTTGCAGAGTTTACATGATTCGTTTAAATCAGCGCTGTCCAACTGGTGGCCCGCGATCTGTACATTTTACAGCAATTTTTTAACTGACTTTTCATTTACCTATTTACCTAATTGGCCCCCGAAATGTTCGCTAAAGAAAAAATGGCCTGCGGGCTAAAAGAAGTTGGACAGCGCTGGTCTAAGTGAAGAAAATTTATACCGTGATTTATTATTTCACAAAAAAACTTGATTAGAATTCCAGGTATGTACGAAGATTGTATATTTATAAATAATATGAAATGAAATCCTGAATTCCGAGATTCGCAAATCTGTGTGTCGAGTGAAAATCTCTGCTTCTACAAAAACAATGCAATATTTTCATTTCACGAAAAAGAAAATTCCCCAATGAATTCTACGCTTACAATATTTTCACTCTTGAATAGATATCCAAATATGTTTACATAAAAAACTATAGCCGTTGGTTGAGTGTGTACTATTTCCCTAGTTTTTTTTTTTTTGCTTACGGGTGCGATTTCAATTTTGTTATTTTTCCCTCCCATCTCCGCTTGTCGAGTATGTTATCCTAATACTTGAGCCGTTTCCAAGATACGTCGCGCGGACTGCAGAAGGACGTCTCCGTCTTTCTCGTGACTAGCAGGCCTACAGTGACGACGATGGGAGACTCAAGCCCTCTCCACGTATTGCTATACACACACAGAACAGATGTACAAATACACAGTTATAGTTAGTATAATCTGTCAAAAATTATAACAACTTTACGTAAGACATATTAGTCGATAGTGTAAACATCCTGCAGTGTTATTCCTGCTTGCAAAACATTAATTTTGGACGATCCAAAGTACTCAACACAATCACATTTTGAGAATACATGAAACATATTTGTTTATATAATTGTTCTTTATATATTCATTCCACTTTACCAGACGTTGAGCATAAATTCATCGAAGAACAAATCAATAGGGTGAAAATTAACGAAGTATTTAATTCTACCAGTATTGTATATATTATAAGCAAGGCAAGAGGCCAGCTGCGCAGAAATTTCAATTGCACGGACTTGCGACAGAAATTGCGCGGACCGATCAAATATTAATTGAACAACTGTCTTGTAGTGCGCGCCAAGCCGGAATGAGTGCGCGGGAGCGTCCCAACTGCCGCGCGGCCGCGCACGCGCGCAGCTTAGAGGGAACGTTGATTATAAGATTTTTATTTGTTGAACTAAATACTTTGCTATTTTTCACCTTATAACAATGGAGTTCTACCAAGTAAATGCCAATTCAATCAACAAAACAAATAATATTTGACATTTTAAAATTAAAAGCGTAATATAAAGCCGCCTGTTTGGTCGAGTGGTCAACGTTGTTGGCTTCGGCTACGGAGGGCCCGGGTTCAAATCCTGGTAACGGACAGTTTTATAAATTGATTTATGAATTTCTGTTCAAAGGCATGGATGTTTGTGATGTCTTTAATTCCCCCCTCCCACCCATCCTATCCTATGAATAGGGCGTATCGAGAGCGATTAGCTTACCACTAATCCTGTCTTAGCCCTATCCTTATATCCCTACTCTCTTTGGAAAAAGAGAGGTTGAGCAACTGAGTAACAAGCAGTTCTCGTAGAAACACACTTCTGTTGAGATAAACTCCATTAGGAGTCCATATGCTTCACATTGGGAGCGGACATGGTTTAAAAAAAAAAAAAAATATATGTGAATTGACGTCATTATTCCTCGAGATGGTTTCCAGATAATTCCTTTTTTTTGGAAATATAAAATTATCCGTCATCAATATTTTTTAGATTTGGTTCTCAAATATTTGAGATCTTCCCAGTTTCATGAAGAAAATGTGTAGACTTTTTCATTAATCTTCTAAATCCCTTGGTGTATGCCATCCCGTTGGAATGGGCACGGGGATTGAAGCAGAAACTCTTTTTTTGTGTGCCAGTGGGTCTGTGTACACACACTTCAAAGATGTTTGCCGAAATATTCTGTGAACCTTCATATTTTCCGGCCCGGCAGAAAGCCCGCATAAAGAATTCATTGTACGACTTCATACTTTCCACGTATATTTTAAGAAATTGTTTGATCCCTGTCTCCGAAGGTAGGCTTTCAGCAGTAGCGTGCAGTGAATATATGCAAGACGGCTTTATCTTCCTTATACTGGTCTTTTGTATCAAAGTCGTTAAGTATTATAATTCAAGAGAAACATATAAGCTAGGTTATAGTTGTTTCTCTCGTATTACTACTATACACCGAGAGCATCGACATAATATGATACAAAAAAAACTAAAACTCAATTATATATACGTAGAGGTAGAAATAGACAATATTTAGAAAGAATTTACACCAGACCTTTAGGAGTTGAGTGACATGTTAATCGTTCACGTTTGGAATCGTTGGAATAACAAAGTTATGAACTTTTTTTTATAAATGTTCATAACTTCCGCCAAAAATATCTTCAATTTTGTAAAGACTCGCAACATCATCATTGGTCATGAAGAGACGTTGGAACTGGCTGGGTTACGTGCTACTGATGCCTCCGAAGAGCTTTAATTCTGCCGGACTCCGACCGGTGGAATTCCGGCGTCCTGAATGAACGTTGGGTACTTACTATTCATAAAATGTACTCGGAGGAATTCTGGCATACAAAGCAACTGGCGAGAGACAGGGAAACATGGAGGTGGCGATCTTTGCTCCACATAGGGAACAATTATGGTAAAAAAGGAGAAATTATAAAACAAACAACTCCGTCTAAATTGCCAAGTAAGCCGATATTGGAACGGTAAAATCTGCTCCTCTCACTGGCATTACCAATAACAGGCTGGTTCTACACTGTATAATATACCTAAAATATCACAATATTGTAAATGCGCAAATTATGCATTTTTTAGATTATTAAATCTCGACTGATGGACTGAGTTAATACTGCTTTTAATGTCTATGCACGCTACTGGTCTGTAGTCATTTCTTGCTAGCCTTTCGCCATACGAGTTACACCGTGTATCTGTTTTTCTTCTTTACGTTTGTTTTTGTTTTTACGTGCAAATGATATGCCGAGTGTATTGCCGGGATTTCGGAACTTTCGGATATTTATTTTATTCTTTCGTAATATTTGAAAAAATAACAAAGTTTACACGCGAAACATTTCCTAAAAATATTCATATTTTAGTATACAAAACAAAACGAACATTTTTTTTGCGTCCTCGTTTTGTACTGGGTCAAACTAAATATCAACTTTAGCATCAAAGCAAATAAATCGTACATTATAAATATGAAACGAAACTATACATGGTATAAATCCATTATAGTTCTAGTTATTCTAGAATACAAAACATGCTAATTTAACATCGTTTTATTATTAATTTATAGCACGATAACGCCATCACTAAACGAAACAGTTACATGTCATACATATAATATAATGGACAAAAAATATTACAATTGATAACAATCATAATTCGTTTCAAAAAACGATGTTCAAGTTTTTAATTTTATTAGGTACACTATATCAGATATATCTTGGGTTTGTGGTCAACATTGTTAGCATTCATGAGAGACTTCACGAGTTCAAGTCCCAATACGGACAGAATTTTTCATTCGATTTCCGTTCAAAGGCATTGGTATTTTTATTCTTAAATAACGCGGCGTAGCAGGTTGAGTAACTGAGTAATTAAAAGTTATCGTAGAAAAACTTCTATTGTGATATATCCTTAATTATTTTTGAATATCAACGTTTTTTCAAGGTTTCAAGTAGCAATTGAAAATTAAACACTTTGAAGATCTTGTAGCGAATCTGAAACATACAAATATAAATATGTAACGTAGTTGAGATAGATCTGTTTGCTAAATCGTATTTTTTCAATTATAACAACACTTGGATTGACTTACTGGAATAAATCAAGCAATTCGCTAATATTCATCAATGTATGATTGTTGGAAAAAGCAATCAGCAGTATATACTAATTTACCTGTGTTATAATATACTTGTGTGCCCTGTGATATTAAAATGAAAACCAGCCTAAATTCAGACTTAATTGAAATATCATTACCTGCTGAATCACGGGCGTAATTAATTAATTTCGCTATAGAAACGCACCTGTACATTGAATACGCTCATTTCAGTTATATGGCGTGCTCCTAAAGCTTCATTGTTCCCTAATACCATTTCTATTTATTGGGACAGATAAATCTCACACTCGATTGTCTTGTATAGAAATGTTTCCTTTTTGTTAGAAGCTTAATCATGATAGATTGTTATTACTTAAAACTATTTCCTATTATATTATACAAAGAAACTACGTCTTCAATTCGCAGTCAAATTTAATCAATAACTATTACTTTATTGATCAGTCTGACATACATATTTTCCTGATATGTTTACTACACGAGATTTATTATCTTTTAGACGGATTTAGCAATATTCTCGTAAAGATTCATTTTCAATATAAAATTGAATATTCCACTCACTGTGCATCAAATTGTGACACTATCAGTGGAATATCAAATTGAATTTCAAAATGATGTACTATCGTTCGCGAACGATACCATCGTTAATCGATATTGTATCGTTATTTAAAGAAAAACAGTAAGCCAACTAGCTCAATAAGGTAATTCTAATAAACGAATCGCCGTTGCCAATTGACTCGCGGTTCACGATTCACCATTGATCGACTGATTTAGTTCTTTGAAACTCTAAATAACTTAAAGCTTAAATGAACTATGTATCGTTTGTAAGAATAGTCACTATAAATTAATTTATATTCCACTTATACTTTCAGCTATTTGCATCCAAATTTTAATTTTAGTTATATATGCTGCAAAAATATTGTAATTGTTCACAAGTAATAAGTAACACAAGCCATACAAAGCAAAACTATATATTCGTGTGAAATTAATATTATATTCTTTCAATTTGACATCAATCGATTATCAATCGATTATCAATGATGATACAATTATTACGTTCAAGTATTAAAGAATTAATATCATGTTTGCAATGTCGATTTCAAGTCTAAATATAGCTGAGTTGTTTTAAACAGCATAAAATCAATAGATTTGATGTTATACGAACAAATACAACAAAGTTGTAGAAACCACTCGCTTCTGCCGAACGTGCCCGGTTTATGTAATTTCATGAAAAATATCCTTCAGGAACTCTCAAAAAGAACTGTAGTACCGCTCGAGCAATGTTTCCTAAAAATGTAGGAATTAGATACATATTTCCGGTGAACGAAATTTAAACAAAAAAATTAACGCTTAAGTGATTTTTTTTATGATATTTTGTTTGATTAAATATTATTCTTTTAGCCATATAAAGCAGCAATCCGAAAAATGTTGCATGCTAAATAATTGACTGAAACTATTTCAAAATGGAGGATTGTGCTGTTTCTTTGTAAACTAACGAATCAAACAATCAAATACACACAACCTATGTTGTAAGTTTCGAGGATTAATCCAAAGTTATCGAAATGGTATACTGATTTTGATGGAAATGATACTATATTATTATTGTCGCAATACACAAAATTTCTCATCATATGAATACTCACTCGCTTCATGTTTGCTTGTTCCGCTGTTTTAAAATCCACACCATTAGTGAAATTGCATCATGTGAAAGCATTAGAATAGCCCATATGACAATTATTACCATTCTATCTGCGGTATACGCCATTTTGTAATCGATATTACTCGTATTTAACAATCTTGTATTAGGCGCCCATACATAGCAGTAGAATCGAATGGTTAAACACATCATTCTAACTGCTTTAAGAATGCGATCTCAGATATTTTCTTTTACATATTTTTTCTCTCGCAACTCATTTCATTGCAATTCTTATTATATCGTCTATTGTTTTTTTTTATCAATGACTCATTTGTGTATCCTTCAATCTTAGTACACTATCAAAATAACCGGCGGATTCTTACGAGAATATTTAACTAACTAAATAAAATTGTCCCAAGATATATAATATTTGTATTCATTAATTGACACGCAATTAATATAGGTCGTTTCAAAAGCACGATTTAATTCAATATAACCATGTTTACACGTGTCAACGCATTGTGTTTACACAATGGGTCTCCAGAATTCATACAATAACACGTGTAATGCGAATTTGAAGACGCGGAGCACAGAATGTCAGAAGAAGTAATTTCATACATGCCGTGCACGCCGGCCTAATGTTATCCGGCACAAAACAAAACATACAATAAGTGCGTACGTAGCCTACTTTTCGTTCTGTATGATTTTGCTCAAAGAGTGAGTGAAATTGAACATGTTACCTGCGGCTGTATACGGGATGAGGGTGAATCGGCGGGACCCACTTTCCGATACACTCTTCATTACTGTTTTATCCTAGTGAACAATTTTTGTTATATCCCACAATAAATGTATTCTATATGGTTGTATTAGGAACACAGAATAAATAAGTACGTTCCTGTTAATTTAAATTATTACGCGTCAGGAAGCTTTGTATATCGATAAACATTATGAACCGATAGGTCTTAGTTATATTTATAATACCCTGATTATGTTTGATAAGGGTTTTAACGATTGTTTAAATTTAATTAACGTGGTCTTAACTTTTCGGATAAATAACTTACTACCTACAACACTAAATATTTATCTGTGATAAAAGATAAATGGCATGTCCTCTTGTAACAGAAAACTAATTGTCTATAAAAACTTTAATATCATCAATTCAACAAATAAATAAGAAATTAAATGAAAAAATAATAGACATTATCAAGCCAATCATTAATTAATGATCAAACAAATATCAAACAATCGTTGCCAAAACCCTTTCAAGATGCTTATGTAATTAATTATAAATAATCACCTGAATTTAAACTAATTTTCATTGAATAATTTCATATTTGTTGTGGTTCTGAGAAACATGTCAATTCATGAAATGTAATAAATACTATATATATTTCGCAATATAAATTAGGATGATAGGATGACAGATGTATTGTGTATCTCTTCTAAGCAAGTGTATATCTTAGTTGAAACATGGTTCTGACGACGGCATATGCCGAAATAGCTATTATAGCTATAAATTCAATAATATTTGTAGAACTAAAATACTTATATATTTTTTCAACTTATTACCAAGTAAATGTCAATTCAATCAATAAAATAAATAAGCACATTTACAATTATTTTATGAAATATGCTTGATGATTTTTTTGAATTGCTAATAATGTACAGAGTACAGTATGACAAGATCACTTATAATTTCACAAAAAAATACATATTATTTACTATCTATGTTTTATAAATCAACAAAACGTTTGTTTACTTCAGATTTTTCTGCATGTTGACAATTTTAGTCCCACGAGACATAAACAAAATACGATAGAATAGGTTGATATTTTCAAAAACATTCGATGTTTATTTACTGACGACAAATTAATGTGATTATTTTTATTTTCCTTGCCCACAAAAAACAACTTGACAAGAGAGCGTTGATATCGTTATTTATAATTAAGAACAGATTTTATATACACAAGTCTTTTTTTACACATTAGATACGTTCAACAAAAACCGTGTTAAAAAATCATCGAATTCATAGATTAATTGAAGTCTGAATTTACAAAAACGGGTTATTTGAAAAAGTTACAACATTGTGGTATAAAAAGTCGTGTAAAAAATGTAATATTGAAGATCTAATAAGTAAACTATACAAAAAAATATTTATCATATTTTTTTTTCAAGTAAGAAAAAATTATACTATTCATCGCTACTTGATTACATTATGGCACTTTTATAAGGTGCTGGACATAAATCGCTTCCATCGCTAGAAATTTCTGACACGTCTAATGTGTAAGGATCTAATGAATCCTTTTGTTTGTTATAACTTTCTTGTTATAAGAAGATTCGTTATCCACTTCTGTTTTTTTTTTTTTTGGGAATCGTGCTAAAACAAATAATTCGTGTAAAAAAATATTATTTGTTGTTTTTAGTGGACCGTGTATAAATAAGCCGGGCTTAAAAAAGAGTATGTATTATTGTATATTGGTAAGAAATTTTCGACGATAAATTGATGTCGCCTTTTATTTTAAAATAGTATGAAAAATGAGTTGAGTTCCTATTATTGGTAATTTTACGTGTCTGAGATTTTTACGACTTTAACTCTTGCGGCTCGGAGACTAGAAAAATACTTGTCAGCCGATGGGGGTCTTTTTTGACCCCAGTGGTTTCCTCATTATTGGCCTTATTCTTATGAATTTCAAAAAAAAAATAGTCCAAGGGCTTAAAAATATCTCTGCATCATTCCTCATACATTTTTTTTATAAAAATCTGTGGTTTTTTAATAAATAATCATATTTTAAGTTGCGCGTAAAAAAGACGTCATGCCAGCACACATATGAATTGACTACTGACGAGTGTTCTCAGCGTTCTAAGTTATCTTACGAACAATCGTTATCGCGGGCGCTAATCACCTGATAAGCGTTATCGGGTATTTATATAAACTACAAAAGGTCCAAAAAACTATGATATAAGAATACCTTAATTATAAACATTGTATCACCCATATTAAAATAGATATTTAAGAAAATGTTGGTATTGGGGTCGCATTTCTTGAGCTTAGGAACGGAAAAGTTATCATATTAAAAGAAGCTTCTCGGTCTTGGTATTTTAGTGTCATTTTCGTTTATTTGGGAGTAACGAACTTTAACTGAAATCTGGCGCTGATATGTCTCGTCGTTTGATTTTTATGAAGAAAGATCTCAGCAAACTAAAGAGTCGTTTTAGCAGCACATGTGCAAAAGTGTCATATCGAGACGTCGTTATGATCTTTTCTTCATGCCCTTCAGACGCCATCGAATCGTTTTCACGTTAGCAAAAATTGATATACAGTAATTTATGAGCAGGCGTAGGAATTTTAGTTTTCTGACTTACCACAAGGTGAAAGGTGACGGGCATAGACTCAAAGCTATCTTTAATTGCATGCAAAAGTAATCTTATGATAAATTTTCTCATACAATATATCATATTATATTTTAAGGGTTCTATGAATAATTAAAATATGTATTATCACATGCATTAAAGTAAAATATACAAAACGCTATGATAGTATTTTGTATCGCAAGTCAAGAGAAAGGCAATAAATGTTTATTTAAAAAAAATGTTAAATTGGCACCCCACATTTTAATACACCCTAAACAAGTGTATGCACTTAACGGTATATTTATTCATAACAACGAAAATTCAGCTATTAAAATGAAAATTTCTATGCTAGAATATCTCGTATTAACTTTGCAATAATAATTAGTTAACATCAGTGTTTCTCAACGGGGGGACACGGGCAAATGTCCATAAACTCCGAGGTTTTTGAAAATCGGGTAGCGATAAAATATTTAGAAAATTTGCAAAATACGTAAATTGCTGGGGATTAGAAATTATAATTTATGAGAAAAGGCTAAAGAAAAATATCGCGTCTGTTCAGTTTGGAAAACCCGTAAATTACTGGGATTTTAAAAATTGAAATTCTGGGAAGACCTAAAAAAAGATCTCCCCGGATCTAAAGATCCCTATCCCAAAAGTATGGGGGTCACGGAAAAATATGAGACTCAAAAGGGTTTATGGGTCCAAAAAGTTTGAGAAACTATAGTTTACATGATTACACGGTATTACAAAAGCCTAATTTCAATACTTTTCTCAATCACGAGTCTTCTTCAACAGAAGTTTTTTTTTCTACGAGAACTGTTTGTTACTCAGTCGCTCAACCTCACTTTTTCCAGTGAGTAGTAAGGAATGAAGAATAAGGCTAGAACAGGACTAGTGGTTAACTAATCGCTATTGCTACACCCAGTTATTAAAGGATCAGAAGGATGGGAGGAGAGGAAATTATGTGAATTGACATCACAAACACCCAGTCTTCGATCACAACTTTGAACTGAATAATTCTCAAATTCACTGTGATCTGACCGGGAATCGAACCCAGACCTGCGTGATCGGTAGAGCAAGCTCTAACCAACTGGGCTGCAGCAGGCTGCTTATACCAGAACAATAAAAACTGTTTGTCAGTTCGAATTCATCTGTGTACCTGCTTGTTGCTTAAACTCTCGTCGTAAAAATGCTGTTTATTTTTCGAATATAATTTTGTGTTAAAATTTCATCAAGCACCATAAGTAATCTTAAATTTAATGATGCACCATTAAATGGATTGATGTGACTTATTTATTCGCAAAATTTAAATCATCTTTGATTTACAAACTGCAAATTTATTGAAAATGAGTTGGAGCACTTCTACATACTTACGTGTTTTTATTTCCCCATTCCTATAGAAAACTCATATAAATCGTCTGTCATTCAAGTGGAGCACAAAATACTTCTTTGGGTTAGACATTCTTTGTGATATAACATAATGATTTATAGAAAAAAAAACATCTCTCGCCTTTGACAGTCGAAGATTATCTCTAAGACGTCATCATGTCATGTCTCTTTCAGTGTTTCGTCTCCGACCTCCCCCAATCCCCCGGTCCACGCCATAAAGAGAGCGTTGAAGTTTATTTCGCGAAACGTGTTGCCCTGACACAATTCAGCAGCCGATCAACGGAGAAGTTTTAATGAAGCGTCTGGCACTTCCATTGTTTAACCTCCTCGCCACCTCTGGGCGCCTGGTAGCGAGCTATTGTCAGAATCCCGCCCGAAAAATTCGCCCTCAAACAGTTTGCTGCGAATTTTTCCATCTTTTTATCATATCTCCTGCCTAAAACCTGAACACGAAATTTAACGTTACGAGGATTGCTTGCTAACCATTTAATAATTACTCATTTCAAAAACGGCTCAAACAGTTTTCATCGTCTATTTCAATCCAATAAGGTTTCAATTTTAAGGTGTTCACTGTCAATACTTGGTGGAATGGCATTATAATAAAAATAATAAAACATTTTATGTGGAAAAGGTACTAAAAATGTTTTATTATTTTTATTCCAATAAGGATTCTTTTCAATATGTACATACATGTGGATCTCTACCATGTATTTTTTGCCACGCAAGCAAGTTCAAGCAAGTTCAGTTCAAGTTCATCCGTGCACTTGAACGCCTGAAGATGCCGAAAGGCGAAACCCGGGTCGTTAGTGACAAAATCTTTGTGAACGTACATAAGTTTAACGATTTAAATTTGATATTGAAATTCCACTGAGTACCTTCAGCCGAAATCTTAAATTATAAACAAGCGTTTAAAAAAATCGTTTTTATCAACAAAATTCTAAACTGTTACCAAGTTCTTTAATGGGTTGCAGATTCGAACACAATTAATCCCCGTTAGATGCATACTACAAAAATACTTCTTTTTGGTAGATGTAAACCACATAATAATTATGTTTTGTATATTGAATGTTAATTTGGGAAAATCTATATGTAATAAAATTTCTCAATAAGCTTTCACTGCCAATTACAGTAATGGTCGAATTGTCTGAAACCAAAGGGCCTGAACCCTGAAAAAATAAAATTTATGGTTAATGGTTCACCACTTGTTATTCAAACAATAAGGCTGGATGGAAACAGTAGAGGATGTCACGTGGTACGCGCTTTAAGGCCTATTTTATCTGAAGGCTTTATTTTGTGACACAAGCTTCTATTGTATGCGCAGAAAAGCTCTTAGGTTAAAGCTCGGTTTTTCGGTTTTACCAAGTGTGTTTCGTCGACTTAATTTGATTGTTATGTCATGTGCTTCAAAGGAATTTACTTACGCAAATTATTTGAACTTAAATTCCTTTTATCTGAAAATAGTGTTCATAGTGCCCATGAGTATTTTTATTACATGTATGAATTGAGCAGTTTTTACGTGAAACTACTATTAAAGTGAAATTATTATTTAGATTCTATATTTCTTCGGTCGTTTCATTCCTGTCTACCTTCCTCTAACTAAGAAAACCATTATTAAAGTAAAAAAATATGAAACAATATTTAATAAAGTTTTATTTTAAAATTTCTGATGTTATTATTCCAATGCTCCTGTTATATGTTTATATATTGATATTAGCGCTAACGTACATATATCCTGTATTCGGTGTACATATATGCATAAGTTCTCCCTTCTTTTCCCTAAAGCTCTAACGAAGCAATTCTCTTTACATAGCAAACAATGCTGGATAACGGTCCCATTTATTTACATGGAAATATAAACAAAATCCTTACGGGACTAAGAATCAAGACTTTTGTAAATGTCAAACATAATTCCAATTCCAACCGATCAAACATTGCGTAAAAAGAATATTTCTCTTTTATTTCGTCCTTATAAAACAGGAGCGAAGAAGTGAAAAGAGGTGAATAAATCCTTTCATCTTTCTTCGAAGCGTTTGTTGTCTATCAGCTTAATGTGTCAATTTTTAAAATAAGAAAAAAATGTATCTTTCATTTCATGTTCTTATATTATAGTAACTAATTATGTAAAATTGCCTTTCTTAATTATTGCTTTGGTAATGTAGTTGTTTGCTTTTATTTACTTTTATTTTAAATAATATTTTTGCTCAACATTCTACATATGTATGTTTCACATATTTTCCGCTTTTCCGTATGACATAAATAACAAATCAATGATATCCTTTAATGAACAAACCAATATCAATCTATCACCGTTGCTTAAACCGTTCCAAGATGCTAATGTTTAAAAAATAAAATACACTTTTGCACTGATTCCACTCTAATTAAATATTATCAGGACCGGTTTTACTCTTAGTCTACAAATCAGCTTTATTATTCTTTGATGGGTTTTGCTATTATGTTTTAAAGGTAATAAAAAAAAAATTGAATTTGGTATTACTTATTCATATTTTTTTACCTTTATTTGTATTTTTTTTCAACATCAATTGTTTGTTTAATATTCATGTTAATTTAATTTTGTTTAGTTTAAATAACTGTAATATTGTATCGTCTTATCAATTGATAATGCTCGTCATAAGCGAAACTGGTGCTGATCTTATTAAACAAAAGTGGAATTAGTGCAAATGAGTTTTTTTTTAAATATAATGCCTTTCCACCAAGTATTGACAGTGAACACCCTAAAAGTGAGATGATCATGTTATTTTATAAATCACTAAAAATTTTACTTTTATTCTTTACTTTGAATAATCCCATATCTGGGAAATACCAAAACCAATTTATTAAATGTAAAAAATACTATATTTTACAATGTCAATTAAAATGTTAGAGTGGATGTAATGTGTCTCTCTTCTAAACTAGTATAATATACATATTTAGCTTAGTTAACATAGTTTTGATGAGGGCATGAAATGAAATAGCTACACAACAGTGTACAAAATATTATTTATATAGCTATAATGCTTTGATATTTTTTCACCATATTACATAATAAATTCAATGGCTTTGCAAGAAACTTAGGTAGAGATACTTTTCAAAAATATTTTTAACGCATCCAAATTAAAAAATATATTTCAATATACCCCAAAACACTGTTGTTCGAAGGAATTCATTTTCACTTCTGATCGTATTATTTACAGCATCTTAACTGTGCAAAGTGCGAGACCAATCTTCGTTAAGAACATTAATTTTATTTTGAAAGAGGTCGAGTAAAGAAAGTGTCACTCTTTATTCGTATACCCATTGTACTTTCTGATGGCCTGAGTCCTAAAGTGGCATTCTACTTCTTTGTACCATGAAATCCAATTACGCAAGGAAAATATTTTATTTATTTAAGTAATTTTATTCGCGAAGTTCCAAAATCAAGATTTCTGTCACATTAACGTTTTGAAGTAAACTAGGGTTACCGTATTTCATATTTCGTAACAAGCAATGATTTGATGGACTATTTCATTCTATTGGATTTTGTTAAATATAAATTTATATACTGATTGATAATAGAAAATTTAAATTAACTTTGATTATTCCACGTATTGTGTTACTAACTGTGACACGTGTTTCGCCTCTTTCAGAGGCATCTTCAGACTTACTATCGCAAAGTTTGCTTAAGTAATGAGGCAAGATTGATTCTAACATTTTAAAATTACAAAAAATCCCAATCTGATTGATTACAACTCATTAGTATAATTAGTATCATTATCTGTTTGTTTTATTTCGATTCTACGCCCCCCTCCTTGCTCCTCTTAAAAGGAAAAAAACCCAAACCTCCATTTTGTAATTTTATAATTTTAGTTGCGATAGTAAGTCTGAAGATGCCTCTGAAAGAGGCGAAACACGTGTCACAGTTAGTAACACAATACGTGGAATAATCAAAGTTAATTTAAATTTTCTATTAAAATGAACTTCCACAAAGTTACCGCCGAAACCATCGAAACTGATTGATAGTACTTGTTAAAATTTTAGTATCAAACAGAGTTAATACGTGCGTTTCAATGTCTGAACATGCTGAAATGCGAAACCCGAGTCTTCGTGTAAGTAAACTTATTAATGTATGTACATATACACGTTTAACAGTATGTTTTTATTTTAATAAAAACACAATATTTCTTTGTACTTTATTTCCACTTTATTTATTAACGTCAGAACCGGTTTCGCCTATGGCGAGCATTATCAACTGATGAGAAATATAATTTAACAGTTCTATTTATACAATAACAAATTGAAATGAAAAGGTGTAAACAACAATTGACATTTTAAAGAATTTACAAATTACTGTAGAAGTGGAAAGTAGAAAGAATATATTAAATATAAGAACACAATATTCCTTTGTACTTTATTCCACTTTATTTAAAAAGTCAGGACCGGTTTCATTGCGAGCATTGTCAGCAATAATATTGTGTTCTTATTAATATAATGCCTTTCCACCAAGTATTGACAGTGAACACCCTAAAATTGAGAAAGAATATAAATAAAGTAGAAATAAAATACAAATGAATATTTTGTTTTTTCTTAATATAATGCCTTTCCACCAAGTATTGACAGTGAACAACCTAAAATAGACTATAATTAAACAAATTAAAATATTTGTTTTAACTTTGTCGTCTATTTTTGATACATGCCAAGAATCTGTATAATATACTTTTGATCTCGTTGCTTTCGCAAGGAAGTATTCTTTATTACCAAAAGATACCCACTTCGTTACGTCCACTGCAGCGATTAGGCAAAGTCTTTTAAGTAGATTTAGTCAGGTCTTGCTGAACTTTTTTTGCTTCTATCATATATCCTGTTAATAGTGGGTAAAAGTTCTTCGCAGTCTCCATAATTGAGCCAGCATAGGACGTACACACGAGACCAAACTATTGACGAATAAGCCAATTACGGCAGCCGTGACGCATCTAACTTTTTCGCCTGATACCTCCTACGTCGAAAGAGATTTATCGCGCGGCCGGAGCTGCTTCTTTTACTCATTTTTTATTTTAATCACCCACCTATTCTCGTGGCATGCTCTCCTGATCAAGTGTGATTAGAAAATCATGTTATTCGGGTAAGCTTTAATTAAAAGATGTATTAGACAACACACGCATGCTTTCCTGTTATTCTTATTAATAACATAATAAATGTTTTCGGATATTTGAGAACATATTTCAGTATGTATGTATAATGTACTTCATTCTTGCTCGGTAAAAAGCTCTAGTTGTTTGACGTGAAATGTTTTATTTATATGTAATTCAAAAGGTAATGCGATCTTGGTCTTAGTTAATTTTAAACAAATTCTTCACAATTTTACTTAATATGTGTAGTATTAAACCCCACAATCAAATCCAAATTTTTATCAGTAAGCTTTTGTATATGAATCGATTTATTTCATACAAAATAACTTAGATTATTCCACGTATTGAAGTTACCGCCGAATCCATCGAAAGTACGATTTCTTCTCCTTCATTATAGAAAAACCTTGCTTACGTTTATGAAATAAATGTTTTACGTGAGAAAAATATGCGTTACGTTTAATTTTGAATAAAACATTTGAGGGCCGCCACAAACTTCAAAAAGGGCCCGTGGGCCGCGGGTTGTATATTACTGCTTTACTAAATTCATGTATGTATATTTTCTGGATGCTTTATTCCCTTATTTTAATATTGCTATGTATGATTTCACAGCTCAATGATAAAAAAACAGAGGTAAAATTCATTGATTTTCCGTCGATGATAATTATTTCATGCATTTGAATTGTATTACAGTGTGTTTTAGTTGTATGTAAGTATGGTGTTTTCAGTTCCATAAAACTATTAAAAGGCTATTTTTATAAAATGTGTAAATCACTAGCTATCTACTCAAACTTATGGACACCTCTGTTGTAACTTGTAAGCGATCGTTAAAACCTTTTCATAAGCAAACGACAGAGCGAGAGAGCGGTCGGTCGCCCTGCGTAAATTTAAACATTGTTTTAGAGTCAAAGGTAAAGGAAGCGTTCATGGCACGGTCACTTCCCTACAAAAGGAGAACCGGAATTTCTGAGTCTATTTCCTTTAAATAACTGTGCAAATACCACGAAACTGATTAGGGTCAACCGTTTCCTATAGAATTTAAATAAATAATATTCAATCCTGCGCTCCTGTTCCACTTTTGTTCAAATAACGCCCATTCACAATCCTCTTCCGCCTATATTTATCGTGATAATATTTATTCTAATTACCCAAACGTGAAATTATAGTCCAATCACGGCCACCCTTTACTGTTTTGGCTAAATGGGTTTCCGCCTAGGGATCCATACTCAGCAGGGCGCTGTTGATAATGATGTTGTTTTAATTTCTGTTATTTTATATTTAAAAAAAAATACATGCAGAATATTGAAATCACGATATTCAATTGAACCATATTATTTTTATCTTTATCTTTATCTATGGGTATATTGATTTTGTAATTAAGATTAAATGTCAAAATTAATTCACTTTATTAATGTAGCATTTTATCACTTTGTCAAAAATTTCCCAAATTTTAATTATGTTTGTAATTACTTTCAATCGCATTCTGAATTTATGAATCTGGGATGACTTTTTAATTATATGTTAGATGTGTTGAACATTTTAATTTTGTGTTATTTTAGAATCACTTTAATGTAATTGGCAATTTCTTTTCAATGCCAACTGTTGTGTATAACTTTTCAATTTTGTATAAATAGCATTGTTAATTAACTTTTCCGTTACTAAGCTCAAGAAATGCGACCCCAATACCAACATTTTCGTAAATATCTATTTTAATATGGGTGATACGATGTTTATAATTAAGGTATTCTTATATCATAGTTTTTTGGACCTTTTGTAGTTTATATAAAAACGCGATAACGCTTATCAGCTGATTAGCGCCCGCGATAACGATTGTTCGTATGATAATTTGGAACGCTCTTCAGTAGTCAATTCATATGTGTGCTGACATGACGTCTTTTTTACGCGCAACTTAAAATATGATTATTTATTAAAAAAACACAGATTTTTATAAAAAAAAATGTATGAGGAATGATGCAAAGAGATATTTTTAAGCCCTTGGACTATTTTTTTTTTTGAAATTCATAAGAATAAGGCTAATAATGAGGAAACCACTGGGGTCAAAAAAGACCCCCATCGGCTGAGAAGTATTTTTCTAGTCTCCGAGCCGCAAGAGTTAAATTTTATTTCTTATCAGTTCACAATGCTCGCAATGAGCGAAACCGGTCCTGACATATTAAATAAAGTGGAATGAAGTACAAAGGATTATTGTTTTTATTAATATAATGCCTTTCCACCAAGTATTGACAGTGAACACCCTAAAAGTGATCAAAATAAATCGTTGGGTTAATTTATATATATATATATATTAATAATATTTCTTCTGCTGTCACCATATCTATTGTATCAATCTATATGTATGATAACAAATTCCATTCTGAATTTTTAAAACAAAAATGTATTATTATTGGGCGCATTAGAGGTGAAGTGAACCAAGTGGTATTTTAGAAAAAAACTTAGATGTGTTGTAATATTCTACACGTCTTCAAGTATCGCAAAAGTGAAGAAAACTCAGTTAATTCACATTACAATAGTGCAATCCACCAAAACACTAAAGTAAAGACTTAATTTTACTAGTTGGTTTACTTCACCTCTAGAGAGCTCAATTATACCAGACTGCTGAAATGAAGAAGTGTAAAAAAAATGTTTGATATTGGCAATATTTGCACCCAACGTATCAGGAACACAAGAGTTAAATATATCCGACAGGTAACTAAGACATCTAACTACGTTTACTTTCTGACAAGACCCTCGCCGTGATTTATTTGTATTCTGGACGAAGTTGTTTTCCTGCTAGCCTGGCAGTGGATCGTCCAGGGAACTAGAGCCACAGGAAAGGTGTCTGGCTGTTAATAAATAACCTCTTCAAGGCAGTTGAATAGCCTTATAGTCTCCGAGTAAATTTATTAGGGCATTATAAAAAAAATCAAACACACGACGTGAGGTATATGATGATGTTATTATTTTCCGCCAGGACCTGTAATCTGACCATTTATCAATATTAGACGACAGCTTATTTAAATATCGTTTTTCATACAATTTGTTTGCGCTTTCAGGATATCTCATCACAGTAAATGGCTTATTAATATTGTGTAACATCATTTCAAATGATAACAACGTCCTTATCGACTGAAATATATAGTTTAATTAAATCTAAAAAAAAATACACGTTATTATTTTTACACGTTAGATTAATACCACAAACAACCGTATAAAAAGTGATGAAAATTGATTCTCTGAATTCAAAAATGACATCATTGTGGTGTAGAAAATCGCGTAAAAAAAGTTGATAATTAAGACCTAAAAAGTAAATTACACAAAATAATATTCAGATTAAAGATTAAATAATAATATTCATCGCTACTTTATTATATACAAATACTTTTATGAGGGACTGGTCATAAATCGCTTCCATCGCTAGAAATGTCTGACACGTCAAATGTCCTCGGAACTAATGAAGCCTTTTGTTTGTTATAACTATCTTGCGTTGATGAATTAATTGTTGTAATCCGCTTTTGTGCTTTTTTTTATTTCTGGGAATCGTGTTTAAACAAATGATTCGTATAAAAATATAGTATTTGTTATATTTATGGACCGTGTTAATTTAAAATCGTGTAAAAATAGTTAAATGAATCAAAAAATAATGTGAAATCATTCTGAGTAATATCAATCGATTCTGCCTGTTTTTTTAATTCAAAATTACCAGGAGCACAGCAAAATAGTTGAACCCGTACAAAATATTCGTTGCACTTACGTATCTAGTAAACACATGTTTGTTTATGTTTGCCTAATAATTACAGTGTCCAATTATTTACACGGCATTCATTGTCTTAAGAAGGTATCGACCCATTAGCAGAAATAGTTTCAAATCGTTGGTAACCATACACCGATGTATGTACTTGTAATCCGGTCCGGTAAGTCTCGGGAAGAGATCACCGGGTATAAATCACCCATTCCTGGCGGTCAAACGCCATCAAGACAAACGGCGTGTCGCGGTACTGCTCTTCCTTGCCTGTAAGTTTCTCTATATCTGTATCTTTAACGCCTTATGTTCCCCTAGTAAGGGTTGACCAAATAGTGCAATATATATTATACTCTTAAAAAGAACGTCAATACGTGCTCAAAAAAATCAGAAACAGCAAATGTGGGTTATACGTATGCAAGTAAAATTCGATTGATGATTGATACACTCAAAATAGTGGAAATTTATTTCGAAAATAGATACCTAGGCAATAAAACTCACTCATTCGTAATAATCTAATTTATTAATTATTTTTCTTCACTTTTAAGTTGTACACTGTCAATACTTAGTAGAATGGAATTACTCAGTTTTAAGGTGTTCACTGTCAATACTTGGTGGAATGGCATTATAATAAAAATAATAAAACATTTTTAGTACTTTTTCCACATACAATTTATTAGATCAGGACCGGTTTCGCTCATGATGAGCATTGTCAACTGATAAGAAAAACAATAAAACAGTGATATTTATACAAAAGTTAAGTGATAAAAACAAGGTATGACAAACAATTGGTATTACAACCTAGCAAAAGAATTGAAGTAAAATACAAGGAAAATAAACTATAAATAAAAAGTTGAAGACCACTTAGCAATGAAACTATTATGACAAAAACCAATTAGGTATGAATTATCATTACCAAAGTAAAAACCAACAATTAGTGTATATAATAAATTAATCTTTTGTACTAATTCTAGATTTATTTAAATTTTATTTCTTTTGTAAGAATTGATATGGTTTTTAAAAATGTATTTTCAGAATCTTCATGGCTGTCGATTTTGTTAAAGTACACATACTTATTACTTGAAAGCGGGATAAAACTGAAAATTATTAAACTGAAGCTTAATTGTTGTTTACAACTTTTTTTTTTCAATTTTTTTTTTTGTATAAATAACACTGTTTATATATTTTTCTTATCAGTTGACAATGCTCGCAATGAGTGAAACCGGTCCTGAACGTTTAAATAAAATAGAATAAAGTACAAAGAAATATTGTGTTTTTAATTAATATAATGCCTTTCCACCATTTCCACATTGACAGTGAACACCCTAAAAGTGAATAATATAAGCAGGATTGATTTCACTCACCACGAACATTCTGAAAGTGGCCGTAAGTTTTGTAATCGGTCGTGATCATATTAAATAAATGTGGAATTAGTTAGTTCAAAAGAGTTTTTTTTATTTTTTTCATTGAATGGTAAAGAATATAATGTGTTCCGGGGTGTTGCTGTTTTCTAAATTTTCAATGTCAAGTGGCAAAACTTCCAACGCGAAGTTGGCCATTTTGAAACGAGTTCCGCTGTTTACGGCTTTTAATGGCTCTTGTTGTCGAGTTTATATTTTTGTTTTTACAGTCCTATTTTGAATCACACACATTACTCGCAAGTTTATATGAACTTTATTGTTTCTTGGCGTGACAGTACGAGCAACTACACCTTCTTCTCTGATGCATGGTTTTGTTTTTGAGATAAGTACCCCGGCTACAGGGTAACCGTTCACACTCAAGGATTACACAATAATATTTGTCATAAATTGTGTTGCTAATTTCCTTATCCAACCAATAACCAACAAATAAATTCATATCAATTTAAAAAAAAATATTCCAATAACACAACTGCTAGTCAAATTCATTGAAAATAAAATAATCATGAATAAAATTTGAATCGTTTAAATTATGTACACTCACACAAGTTTTGTCAAAAACGACGCCGGTTTCGCCTTTCGGCATCTTCTGAACTTGAACTGACATTTCAAGATCAGTTCAAGTAAAATAACACGACTCCGTCTCCGAATCGATTTTATAAAATGCTTTCGTTTAATTAATATTCCTATGTACTGAATAATTCCATTAGATTTTACCAATCAATATGATGAATAGATTTAAAAAAAATCAAATTCTTTAATTTATTATTTTTCTTCGGTTTTTCCGACTTCGACACCGCCTCCAGAAAAACACCCGATTCCACGACTCCCGAAGCCGACACCACAGCCCTGGTTATATGCAAAAGATATAGCTTTGTGTTCATACTAAAAATGATCATTGCATTGCCAAAATCGCATAACTCAAATCACGCATTTTCGTAGTTACGTCCCCGAAAACGTTAATTATTATGGCTGTATTGTACACTTTTGTATACAAATTTATAAATTGTGAAAAGTAGAATTGGTTTTGAAAAATTCCAAAAATATATAAACAGTGTTATTTATACAAAAATATATCGAAATAAAAGGTGTAAACAACAATTGACAATGAAAAGAATTTAAAAATTACAGTAATTGTTAACACCCTTTATTTCAATTTATTTATTTTTCTTATCACTTGACAATGCTCGCAATGAGCGAAACCGGTCGTGACCTTTTAAATAAAGTGGAATAAAGTACAAAGGAATATTGTGTTTTTATTTATATAATACCTTTCCACCAAGTATTGACAGTGAACACTCTAAAAGTGATAAACAAAAAATATGTAGATTTTTTTTTATAATCATTATAAAACATCAAAACATGTCTTTATACCCATCCGGTATTTTACTACACAGCATGTCAGGAAAATGCAAATTTAAACAATAATTCTTCGTGAAATGGGTAAATCATGCTTTCAATTGAGTTATTGTCGGACACGAGTAACGTTTACGAGAATACAACTAAGACTATGCTTTAAAGTGTCAATAAATATTCATCTGTGACGTTTTTATCATCATAGTTGTGAAAAAAAATATTTATAATAAAACACGCCATCCCGCGAATGTTGGCGACAATGGAAATAAAACACTTGTTTTCAAAAGCGTACATCTAATTCCACCCACTCACAGCGTTAACATATTACTTCTGATAGTATAAAATATTTTTTATTTTTATTGACATACTAAATAATTATTATCTGCCAAGCTGACATCTAAACGAAAAATTCTCACAATTTTTTAATAAAATTCACCTTTATTATTATAATATTTTATACCAACATCAAAAAATACAATAAGACATTTCAATCAACTTTTTTTATATCTTATACTTTCCGTGACATATTTTCTTGCTATAAACACTGACATGTCCTTTTATGTTAAATATCATGTTTTTTTTTGTGTTCGCATCAAGATCATTCTTTAATTAGCGAAACAAATGTCTTGAATTTATTGAAGTTCGCACCGAATTTTTTTGATTTAAGCAACTTAAATGTTTGCCTCTTTGATTGTAATTTTACCACCATTGCTATCTTTAGAATGTTTCACATATATTGTAATCAATATTAACTAGCTGTAATCCCGTTGCCTTCAACGGGGGGAAATTTTGTTGCATTTTTAAATAGTCAGAAAATTTACTGGCGTGAAAAATAAATTGCAATCATGAATTCCAATGAAAATCGGAAAAAGAAAAAAAAGGCGAAATCTCGGAACTACACTCAGCCAACATTACGGCTATTAATATATAGATTTTAACATTTATTTAAAAAAATCTTTTAATAATATAATAAGAAAAGATGTTCTTTACTAAAATTGACTAATATAATTCATTCATTTCTCTTCTGTTTCAGGTAAGGAGCCATTGACACTAATACATTTGACCACTTCTTTAATGTACAGAATTAAAAATTTGGTAAGTAAATAAAATCTACTTTATCACATGAATATACCAAATCGTGCACTCGGTTAAACTCTAGGTTTATATATGTAAAAAGATCACGATTTTCGATCAATGAGTTTTAATTAAAATGAGAAAGGTATTGTTTAACCTACTTTATAAGCAATTCAGAATAATAAATATTTTGATATTTCACTTAGATACTGTGAAAGGAGATCTTTATAAACACTGATCTGATGATAGTTAATTAGGTTTGCATCTTCCAAACCTACGATGTCTAGTATGATAGATATACATCCATAATTTATACATAAATGTATTGTCAACATTTCCTACATACTATTTATGGAATGTTTTTGGGGGATGTAGAGAACATGCATGGCACTCTCTTTTGTTCTGGGTGTATTTTATTTTCTGTTATAATTTAAACAGTGTTAAAAAATGTTGACACTTTGATTATTTAGAAAATCACAACAAATACATAGTTTTAAAGTGTTTTCAATTCAGCTAAACTATTAAAATTATTTCTAGTCATATTTGAATGGTCTTGGTAAAGTCTTTTATTAATAGTTACTTAAACAAAAGAATGGTTTGTATTACGAAAGTGGACAATTTATGCTATGTTAATATCAACTTTCATTAAACGCGACTGCTAAGTATGCAAACCTGTGCATTTCCTGGAATTTGTACACGGTTTCGCGGTAATTTATATATCTTCATTAGTTAATTAGGGCCACTCATTCGGCGAGCAATTCTCATTTGGCGTGGCAGGCGACAGACGGCGATTTAAGGCGACACGATGTACGAAGTAGTAGAGGAAGAAGAGAACGAGGAGGAGAAAGAGGCATTTAAGTGTCCCGGAGCTCATTACCTGTCCGAACTTTGGAATGGCGGAGTTTTGTACCTGTGCTGTCAGTGGCGGTAGACACGTGTTGCTTACACATCCTTGATGTATAATATATATCGTACAAAGCTACCAACCATTTGATCAAATTGTAATGAAGCTAAACAAATTTAAAAAAAAGTGCAGAATAAATTTTACATGTATATAATTTACACGGGAAAACTGTTTATTTCTTTCTCACGTAGAAAACAATTAACATTATAATTATTAATTGATTTGGCATTTACTTGGTAGAACTCCATTTATAACAGATTAAAATAACAAAGTATTTTAGCTCTACAGTTTTTAATAATTTTATTTGTTGATAGCTATTTCGGCTTGCGCCATCGTCAGAACTATTCTAGTTCTGACGATGGCGCAAGCCGAAATAGCTATCAACAAATAAAATTATTAAAAACTGTAGAGCTAAAATACTTTGTTATTTTAATCTGTTGTTAACATTATAATAATTCATTACATCAAATTTAGTTTTTAAAATATCTTGTCACACCTTTGAGGGTAATTTAACATAGTTATTTTCTACACCACCTTACCAAGAAAACGTCCGATAGTTTATATTGTATAAAGAATTAAATTTTGATTAGTAAATCAATAAAGCGAAAATGATCCAGTTTTTTTAAAAATCTACAACTGAATTGATTGATACTGAATTGATACTATATATAGTTCAATTTGAATCGTACAAATCATGTACATTCACACAAGTTTTGTCACTAACGACCCGGCTTTCGGCATCTTCAGGCGTCCAAGTGCACGGATGAACTTGAACTGACTTCCGTCCATAATGAATGTACATAATTTAATCGATTCAAACTTAATATTGAAATTATTCCAAGAACCTTCAGTCGAAATCTTAAACTATATATAGTTCACATTTAAAGTGTTCACTGTCAATACTTGGTGGAATGGCATTATAATAAAAATAATAATAAAAAATTAATATATGTACTTAGTTTTTAATATTTTTTATTGAAAAAAAAATATAGCAGTTATTTAATAATTTATAATTCTCAAGATCAGTTTTACTCTAGTGAATATTTGTAATTAAAAAAGTCAATTGAGTATCTCAACCTAATTTGTGTTCAATAAATTACATGCTATGAATACAATAATAATTTTTATCTGACTATTTATAAAGCAAATGTAAAATTATTGTTTATATAACTTCTGTATTGTTCTATCATACAAAATATGTTCACACGTACAATCGGAGCTTTTCGATAAAAGCTCCGTTCTCTTGTACGCCTTGTATTCTGGTAGTACAAGCGGTCTACTTTGAAACGGGCGGAATTTTCCAAAGTTCTCCGTTGTCCATGTTAACTGCTCGAAAGGGAACATACTAAAATCACTCCGAACATTGTATCGTACTTTGTTTTAACATAAACAGACTTTTAAAATTCATTGGGTTCCCTTTGCCTTAAAAGGATGCCTAGGCTCACTTACATTTGCAAGTCTTATGTAAGATTATTTTTTTACGAAACTTGAACATGTTATGTTCGCATTGAGAAGCTTACACTGTTTACATTATCATAAGCTTTTCCAGTTCTATAAGGAAGTTCCTTGACGTGTTCTAACTTAGAAACTTTCACGTTTTAGACAATTTCCAATTCTCATTCATATCTTTCCGGAGAATATGAACATTAATTGGAAATATTTAATCAAATATGTTTATGATAATCATTACTAGTAATTCAATAGCTTAATTGCCATTTTCAGATACGGTATTAACTGAATGGTGTGGCTGTCTATAAAAGGGTCTTATCACGTGCTATAAATGTTGTATTGTATATGTCGACTTTGGAAAGGAAAAAGGACGTAACCCACCCATTTTACAGGAGACACAAAAATCGTTTTTTGATGATCTTAGGTTAAAAGCAAATTATGAAATATACACAACCCTGAAGTGCACGGTTACTGATAAACTGGTTTTATACTGACTTAGCCTAATAATAATTTATTAAATTGTTCAAGAAAAACCTTTTTTTATGTCCTTTTTCTTGGTTGCAATTTTCACAAGCCTTTCTTTTTTCAATCTTAAAAGCTAAATTTAGATACAAATTCGACATTTTCAGCTTCCATACTTTTGATACAACGTGTGTCAAGTGGTATACATTGTGATTATCGAAAAAAAACTGAGGGTTACGTCCTTTTTCCTTTCCACAGTCGATATGTAATGTAGAATTGTTGAGAAAATTAGCCACTCGCATTACATTGATCTGTCATTCATTGTTCTTTTCAGCATTTGATATTGTGCTTGTGTTATGGCGACGTATTTTACATGCACCAATAAAGAAAATGTTGAATGCTTCAATATCGCTTAAATTACGCATCTGTAATATGTGTCATAAGTACTTCAATGCTTTTATGTATATTATTCATCCATCTTGAGCACTTCCGTAATGTTTTCTGCAGAAGTATGCAGTATGTATTTCCAAGCACGAACTCTGCGCCCTATATAAATACAACTGGACTAATTCTAGACGATTATTGTCCATAGAAAGCAAAGTTGGCACGGCGTTAATGCACATAACGTGAGACGTCAGAGTGTCGCGAAGATGGCGGCCCGCGAAGAATGTCGCCATGTTTTTGTTGAAATCGGACGTTTACCGATGTAATTGCGTAATGCTATTTGGCTCAGACCGACGGACATTAGGTCGCGAAATTGCCGGAATGCTTTGCCAGTCTCAAAAACACAATCGTTAAAGGCTGTTTCGCTAAATACGTGCGACTGAGCTTTCCCCGTTAAGCATTCCCAGCCGTGTGCAAACTTTCCGATTTCGAAAACTTATGCAGAGCTTTTAAAAAAATTACATACTTGTACTATTTGCTAAAATTATTTTTCAGTTTAGAGCTTTACTTAAACGGTGAACTAAGTGAATATCAGGTAGTATACATTCGTTTACTCAGTATCATCACCAGTCTAGTTATTAATGAATACAATTATCAAATTATTATTCAAATTGGCATTTACTTGGTAGAACTCCACTGTAATAAAGTGGAAATATATCAAATATTTTTTATAGAACTAAAATACTTGGATGTATTTTCACTTCACTTTTATTATAAATTATTTTTTATTACCCTATTCATTTTTTATGGAAACCAAATATAAGTCAATATTTTCAATTGGATTTGGCGGTAAATTTGTAAAAGTTCATTTTTTTATCATATTAAGTTTGATGACTTTGTTATTCCACTTGAGCTACATATTTTGACACTTGTTTCGCCTCTTTGAGAAGCATCATCAGGAAGAATATCGCAAGGTTTACAAATCAACAGTTACTGTTTGTGGCACAACAATCAAATTAAATTTTATATTCAGATTTATAAGCTAAGTATGGCGTTGATCGATTTCAAATGCTACTTAGATTTTTTCATTGTTTTATGGATTATTTAAATTTTACGAGTTATACTAAAAGCCTTTTATATAAAGGTACTAAACGAATATATGACACTATAAAAACCTGACTTTTTAAAGAAATAAAGTCATATATAAATGTGAGAATATATATTGTTTTTTTTACCGGTATCCATAATATAGTAGGGCCATAAAAGAGGTAGAGGAATCACGAAAAAGATCCATCGTGACCGAGGTGCCCTCATTTCAAAAGCCGCGAAACTGTAACCGCTTCGCAATCTCATTACGCCATTCAACACGTAAGACGATTTCTCCACCATCCCTAAAGCGGCCGTAAACCCGCTAAGCCCCCGATAAACGTACCAAAAGCAATATCTCATAACCTATCTGTTGATAACATCAGGCCGGCGTCTAGCGATTGCTATCTCCACCCGTTTCTGTGCTCCGTGGAATATATACGCCTGGTACGCTGAATGCACTTCGCACGTCCCGCGGAAGATGCATTGGTGCACTGCGGCCGTCAGGGCAGCAGCCTAATGGCACGGTAAAGATGCATTACCCGCTGTTTGTTATGCTCCCCGGATATTTTGCGAGTGCGCGTATGTGGGCGTGTACTCGAAAATCAGTGAGGAATTAAATAACAGATTAATTCTATCGTTCAACATCAATATAATTATACTTTGCTCAATTATTTAATTCGATATTTTAAAAAGGCTCGTATTTTTCCGGTCAGAATTTATATTACATTGCTCATAATATATCGGTCAGAATAAATAGTCATAATTTAAATGAAATTTAAAACAAAACCTAACCTAACCTAACCAAAATGGTTATACAATACCGTATGATATTTTTGTTCTGACCAAAAATGTATTGAAATTCTGACCATTTAATCTGTTCCCTTTTAAAAATATGCTTAAATTTAAATTAATTATCTAATGGTTAACGTAATTGGCTTCATTATATTAATTGAATTGGCATTTATTTACCACGTGGAACTCTTTTGTAATAAGGTGAAAATATTTTATTTCCACAAATATTAATTTATGTATGGTTGATATCTATTTTGGTTTATTAAATCAATGACATCCAAATTGACCAAGGAAATATTAATAAATCACCGTTGCTAAAACCCTTGCAATCCGCTAATGTAATTAATCATGACTAATCATTGAAATTTAAATGTTATCGTTCCGAGAAACAATGTAATAAAGCAATGTAAATTCGTATGTTAGAGTAGATGAGAAGATGTTTTGTGTTTTTTTCTAAGACAGTTTACATATATAACTTAGTTTATGTAAGTTGTAGCATAGTTCTGATAAGGGTATAAACCGTGAAGTAACATCATCTGATTCTAATAAACATTACAAAAGAGTTATCAAAATCAAATTTAAAAGTGGTTTGTATGGCTACCCTGACAGAAATTGTTATATTATATGAGCCCATGAGAGGTCAAGTGAGCCATGTGGTATTTTATAGAAAAAAGTTAGATAAGTTGTTATATTCTACACGTCTTTAAGTATCGTAAAAGTAAAGTAACCTCAGTTAATACACATAACAATAGTACCTCCAAAATTCACCAAAAAGACCAAATAAAGACGTCAGTGTACAAGAAAAATGTTTTACCATTTTACTAGTTGGCGTACTTCACCTCTCAAGGGCTCATATTATCTATAGTTGTATCTCTTTTATCTGTTTGTATTCGCAATTTATAACATAAGTGATTCATGATTGTATTTTTTTATACATGTCCGCTCCCAATGTGAAGCAAATGGCCTTCTAATGAAGATATCTCAACAGAAGTTTTTTTCTGCTAGAACTGCTTGTTGCTCAGTCGCTCAACCTCACTTTATTCAAAGTGAGTAGTAGGGAAAGAAGGATAAGGCTAGAACAGGACTAGTGTTTGACTAATCGCTACACCCAGTTATTAAAGGATCAGAGGAATAAGAGTAGAGAAAATAATGTGAATTGACTTCTTCTTGAATTGAGTCTTCGATCAAAACTTTTAATTGAATAATTCTCAAATTCACTGTGATCTTACCGGGAATCGAACCCGGACCTGCGTGATTGGTAGAGCAATCTCTAACCAACTGGGCCACAGCAGGCATGGTTGTATAGTGTCTACTAAGTTTTTATTGTAACTACAAGTAGCAGTATATCTACGCCCTTTTTCAGAAGGTTCTCAAAACTAAAAAAAATCCATAAATTTTGTTCAATCAGACAAAAATCTTGCGTATTATTATGAATGCTTCGTCGCGGGTTAGTTGCTTGAAAACCCACCCTATATAATAAATACCATGTTATAATAACTTATAAACACACAGGCCCGTTGTCACTTTGGACAGATATGACCCAATAAAGTTGCGAGTCCCACCCCACGGTACCTGGTCGAGTCGTTAGTGGTCCATTAACGCTGCTTTATGCCCTACGCCAAGTGTAAAGACGACTCTTCACTTCGATGTATTTCTTCGGAAATTCTTCGGTTATTTCCAACGGGTTCTCGTTACAAAGTAAATTAAATATGTTTACGGTGGAGTGTTTTTGCTTAGCTCAAAGAAGACTCTTTATACTCTTAAGATATATCATGGGCTCTCAACCCTTTGTACTCGTGGTACTTTTAAATTACTATGTGTCTTTCGATCATCCAACAATGTAACAAAAACGACATAAAAATTATTGCCCGGTAAATTATTATTATTTCTTTCATTGTGTGAACAATATTATCTGGACACATTTCATTCAGTGAGTTAATATTTTTTAAACTATTGATTAATATTAACATCATATTTAATTTTATGCCTACGAAGAGATCATATTCGCACTAACTTATTAAAAAATACAAATAAAACTTGGGCTCGACAATAACAAGATCCTATAGAAAATTTAATCATAATTTTTCATTTTTTTCATCAAGTTGATAGTTTATTCGGCTCTTTATAAGATAGGCGAATCATCGTTCTTGTATTTATTTCCACTAATATTTACCGTATCTAATGTAAGAAAATGAATCTGTAATTAGTATTATCAATGTCTGTATCCTTCTCCCTGATTCCAGTAGGTATAAAAGGACAGAACTTTAACTTTTATTTTGTGATTTATAACTGAAGAATAAGAATCTTTTTAAATTTGAATCGTTCAAATTATGTACATTAACACAGATTTTGTCACTAACGACCGGGGTTTCGCCTTTCGCCTTCTTCAGACGTTCAAGTGCACGGATGAACTTGAACTGACGCTTAGTAAATGAATGTTTCGTGCCTATATAAGAAATAAATGTATCATTGAGTTTAAAGCCATTGCTGGCCATATATAATAATTTAATCTTAATCAGGCAACAAATCGTACAAGTTTTACCAAGTCTCTGATGAACATGAACTGACGCTAAGTAAATGAATGTTTTTTTTTATCTTAACCGTGAACCTTACGATGGTCTGTCTGGATAGTGTTTCTCAAAGAGACGAAACACGTGTCAAATTTTATAACACCAAAAAGTATAATTACGAATATTCGTAATTTGATATATATCAAATTCAATTTTACATATCATTCTGTGATTTTAATGATTTATTATTATTGAATAATAATTATGCTGTATAAAATTTTAATGGATCCCACAATACGAATATTTTGCAATTGTTATACTATAATATATGAAGAAAAAACACAGTATTCTTTTGAACTTAATTTTCACTTTTATTTATCAAGATCAGGACCGGTGTTGCTCATGGCAAGCACTGTCAACTGAAGCTGTCTTTGTGTTTTTATATTCATTGTCTGAAAATTGTGTTTTTTTCATAATATCACACCCTAAAAGTGGTATAATATATTAGGTACATAAAGTTCACAATTTTGTAACAAATCGACTTTGACTGTTCATCAATTAAAACTTTTTCTCTTTTTTAATTTTACGGAAGAGTCCTTTAGTTTTGTTTCGAAAGTTATAAGATATAACTTAGCACCGGCTTGATGAAGGTCATCCACCCCCATTGGCTGTCGAGTCGGGGGATAGCGTAATTGGCCAATGAAGGAACGCCGCGTGATCTCTTTGACAAGCATTGTTCGCTTATCTCGGGGGATCATCGCGCTATATTCCTTGAAACGTCAAGATCTCCGGAATATACACAGAACAATTTGAAGAACAATGTGGCGTATTATCCATAATTTATGACGGAGAGCGATCGATATAAAACTTGGATATCTTTCTAGAAAATTCAGTGGAGAGATAAACTCTCGTTATATGTGACTGGGTTATTGAAAAGATAAAACTAAAGAACAATATAAATAGCTCAATAACTATTTACTCACCTTGCTATTTTAGAATATAATTGCCTTCACTTTTATAAAAAAAAAGCCTATCAGAGGTTTATAAATAACCTGACGTAATTGCGTTAGTATTCAATTATATAAATTTATATTGCTAATTAATACATGTGCTCAGTTAGTTTCCCGCTATGATTTTGAAATACAAATATTTTGAGATACATCCTCTTTCACTTCTTTATATGTTAACCCCCCTTACTTGTATTTGATTGAATTCTTCTTTCAATTCTACCAATAGTTATACTTCTGTTCTCTTTAAGTCTCTTGCTTTATCACGTGGTTTTATAGAACTTCGTTAATCCAGGAAACCATGGGCCGGTCTTTTGGGGTCATATGGTATTTATAGAATAAAACTGGATTATTGAATTTCCACTAATGTCCCAATAAGATCTACTGTATTTACATATTTTATTCATATCCGCTGTCTATTCGGACAATATGGCCACCACACGGATCCTCTAAGATTCTCTCTTCCTTGCCAGTCTCTTAACTTCCTCCCAGCATCCCGTAACTCCGCCAAGTACATTCTATTGATAGTCATCAGTGGCGTTAAACGACGGCGAGATCCATCCGGTTGGTAGAAGAGACAGGCAGGGTTCAGAATCATTTGGGGAAACTGTAGCACATGTCCAAACCAGGTTTACCGTCGCTTTTTATTTTGGACGTAATAAGCTGTTGGTTAGTCCGCTGTCTTATCTCATTACTCATGACTAAGTCATTCAAAAATATTTTTTTACAAGAAAATAATGTCTCTTAATTTTATTAAAATGAGGGAGTAAAAAAACTTTATAACTTCTATAGTGGTGTTAATTTATGATAACTATACTCATAATTTTGCTCTAGGTAATTGCATTTTATTATACCCCATTAACAATTTACGGTTCTGATATAAGTTTCTTCGAAATCAGTCTTTCGTAGTTTCCATTTAAAACTCACGTATAAAAGTTATGCTTATTTTTATGGACAGTGTGTTCCGAAGCGAGTAATTCATTTTTTTTTACCTCTTATTCTATCAAAGTCAGTTATCCTTGCGTGATGTTGGAAAATTTCGCATTTGGATCTCGCCATAAAAGGTTTTTTACTACTTCTCCTTGATTAACAGTTTTACGGTCTTAAATTAAAAACGCTGGCCGCGTGTTGTTTTTGACTTATAGTCCGTTAATTTTCATTATATGAAAATTGCGCTTGTTTGTATGGCCGAGTACCTCAGTGAATTTATAGCGTCCTAATAAAACAACATTGTAAATGTGACATAAAATTTCAATCAATTAAGTTTTTTTTTTTATTAATAATTACAAATTTTTATGGAGATGAATAAATCATTTTAACGATTCATTAAAACGATTATTATATATATATTTTTTTTATTATTTCCATACTAGATTTCGAGCTCCATTCGTGGTACATACATACATCCAATCCTCTTTTTGCACGGGGGTTACCTTCCATTACATAAAAGAATTAGATGTACAATAAAGAGTGGTATAGTAAAACCTTCATTTCCACTAATGTCGGGACCGTGTAGTTTGGAATAGTGTAATTGGGGGAGTGAATCTCATACAAAACTAGGGATTTTGTTATTTCCGCGAAAAATGCAAAACTAAGATTTCTCTTGGTATAAAAAATATGGACGAAATATGTAGTTACTAAGTGCAAAATCCAATACACAGACTAGCTAACATTTGACTGTATTCACCGCACAGACGGCCTTCTCGTAGCAACGACAATGGAATGCGACCGTTCAATTGGGGGATTTGCGGCGAATATTTCAAGGCAGCGCATAATTTTTAGTAGTGTAATTGGGTGTTCCACTGTATATAAATACATCAATATACATAATTCTCAAACGATTTTTACTCGATAATTTTAGTTTATATATTGGTGTATTCTTTAGCAATTCATAGTAAAGCTTTCGTCGTGATAAAAATTTCAGGACAAAGACGTTTTATTTGCTATTCTTTGGCTCCTGTTTTATCATAAAACATTCACTGTAAGGACAAAAGATCATCGCTGTAATGGGGCGCATGGACGACCGCGCGATGTCCCCTGTAATTTAAAATGTTCATCTCTAATACAAGAAGTCAGTCAAATTATAGCCACCGAGCGCCAGTCCCTATAATTTGAAAAAGTCACTATCTACTAGTGTTCCACAAAGACCTTTTTAATAGAACAGTCGCTATTTATTTTTACGCGATCCAACAAGCTTTCTGCGCTCCTAATACTTACCTTGAACTAATACGATGTAATACATGGTTGATAAAACAAATTGAGTGAAAAAAGTGTATTTTATTTTATAAGAAGCTTTTTTAATTTACAAAATTACTGTAATCGAGTGTCAATTCATTTATAGTACTATAATACGCATATCGCATACCTTTTAAATATAATAATTAATCAAGGTTTCTATCGGCAATATATCATTAAAATTTTCTTACATATATACAATAAAGTATTATAAACGATTAAGAATAATATTTTGCTTATTAGGTGGCGAAACTTGTGATCTCAAGTTCAATAAACATTAGATGAAAGGGTTAAGGGGCGAAAGCCCGACAACCCCACAAACGAACAGACCCCAAGCAACCAAGCAAAGATCTGTTATCAATATTTGGAAAAATATATTTGATTAACCATTTAGTTCCTATTGTGTGTATCCACATTGTAAAATTCTTATTTCAACCATTCGCTAAATACCAAAAATATCTAGCTGACATTTATTGTAATCTCCAATCTCAATAAATGCAATGCAAATATCAGACAAATTTATTTGTGGTCACTTTGTACCTCGTCGCTCCTCAATCCTATTTCCGACGTTTCGGTACTAAAGTGTTAAATTTAAGAAATCGTTTATCACTGTTTTTTACTTTTTATAAATCTCTACCTTATGCATGCGGTTAAGTATTAAATCACGTGACATAAATGTTTGCACTTCATGATCAACAAAACAAATGTTTTTTATTGATGCAATATTTGTAAAACATACTTATAGCTATTCAATTCTGAGTAGAGCTCGGATATGTATGTATTGGAAAAAATAGTCATCGCAAAACTATTGACGTCTCCTCATAAATAAAGTATTATATTATTCTATATATCTTTGTTCTTTTACTCTGTCGTATTTGTTAACTGTATATTCAAACAAACTTTCAATCGAGAACATAATATACGATAAAGTTTCTTGTTGCAAATAAAGTAGTTTTTCAAATGAATTAATCTAATATTCGCCTTATGTTTTATTTGCGAGCGAATCAAAAGGTAACCCTCCTCAATCGATATTGTATGAAATATTCACATGAATCGAGAATGTAAAATTGCATGGGACAATAACTGCTCCACCTATTTCTGTTATCCTGATTCTACTGTTCCCCCGTATTGCATGCGATAATAACGAACATTATTTAATTAAAATAATATGATAGCATGATGATCTAGGTCGTCTTTGACTTTTTACCTCCTTGACGTTTATGCTGGTCTGTTACTGTGAACATTTTTTCTTTAATAAAAATAACTTAAATAAGTAGGTAAATATAATTATTTATATCACGACTTGTATTTCTGTGTTTATTTAAAATTTGATGCTATAATTAATTTACTAATATACTTATCCTTCATATTACAAGTTGACATTTGTATTTAATACATATATAAAATGTTTTAAAAGATTGTAAGTATAAACGTAAGTTTTAATATCTCACGGATCTAATGCGGGCATATCCAACACGTAGCTCGCGGGTTACAAGTGACTCAATTAAAAGTTTTTTGCGGCTTTTCGTGGCGAAAAAAATTTAAAATATTTTATTTGATGAATTTGTGATTAACCATTTCTGATCCTGGTTAGTCGCTTGCCGACGCCAGACATTCGTTTGTGATAATGTGAGTGTTATGCGGGACAACGCTAGCCAACAGAGCAAGACAAAGAAAATTAAGTTATATTGGATGGTTATAGCTATGTATATAACGTGCCGGTTGCTATCTCGCTTTAATGGGCAAAGTTAGAATGAGACGGCTGTATTTACATCAAAGGACTGATGATTCCTGGAAAAGTTATTCTTAATCAAATCTTCATATTATTATTAGATTATATTATATTTACATGTGAGGTACTTCAAAGATATGTAATATTGTATTTGGTTCACGAAATTAATTCAGTTGGATACCTCTGATGTAACCGAAAATCCACGACTTTTTACACAAAACAGTTAATTCTTTTTCTTTTATAGCCTTTAAAAGTCGTTATTTTAACGTTTCAGGTGTATCAAAAACGATATGAAACGGAATAACGACCACATTAACCTAACAAATGTTGTTACCTTATAAATTGTACTCAGCGGGGAGGTGTTGATGTTGAGAAAAATAATGATATGACCTGAATAGAGTTTTCTTTTTTATTTGAGTTTTTCAGGACATTTCTAGCGTTCTGCGTTCTATATATCCCTGATACTGCAAACTGGAAGAACATACTTAAAAGCGGACTTCTACGTTAAACCATTATTTATCCCTTAAATATTAAATAGAATGAATGTCCAAATTTGACCTCATTACAATAAAAAAAATATTTTTAGAAACTCACGAGTCTAAAACAATACATTCATATGAATAAGTTATATGCAGTAAATCATTTCTTATCTCCGATATGCGTAGGTGTGTACCACTGTATCAGGCTATGTAAATAATCTGAATAAATTTACCAAATAGCTACTTTTCCGTTTATCTTCTTCGTACTATGAAATAAGATCTCTGTTAGCCTTGGACTAATAAAATGAATCCACAACCATTCACAAAATCCATCCTTCTTATTTTTATTACATATTTGGAATAATATTACAATATGGATGTATTTATTCTACTCGGAGAATGTTAAATTCAGCTTTATGACTAAAATGCTCCTTAAATTCAGAGAATTTTATATGTAAGGATTCGAGAAATCTTTCTTGAACATTTGATATAAATACTTACTAAAAGTATTTTATCGAAATATATATTCGTTTTCCTTATGTTTAATATCAATTTTGTAAACGTATCTATAAATATCATCTACAATCAGAAGAAAAAAACAGTTAAATTTATCGAAATCAATATCAATTTAAAGATACTCATTTGGAAACTCGTTTTTCTTTACTTAACTTGTTTTGTGTCATGAAAACACCAGGAGAACATATCGCTCGCTCTTTACTTTTACTGCTGCCTGCTCTCACCATCTGAGTCCCACAATCGAATTGGTTTATATCCTCTCCATACGCCCAAAATGACCGGATACAATTCATGTTACCCTGATCATTCCGCATTGAGTACACACGGGTCGCAGACATCTATCTGTTCTTTTAGGACGGTCTTTCTTTTCTTATTGCGAGAAAAGATATCTGGTAGACTCAAATAAATAAATACCTTAGGTCAAATGATCTTTTCTTTCGCTTCTGTTAAAAAAATAAGGCGAATTAGATTGTTGCCTGGGGTTGAATGATTAAAACCTTTTACAAAGGTGTTTTTTTTATTATTTTTTAAACTAAAAACACACCAAATGAAGACGCTTTTGAACATATTGGTTTTTACTGTAAATGTCACCTATAAAACATTCAGTTATTGGTGTTTTATGCATACTTGTCATCAGCCGAGTACTCTAATTTTGTTCAATTTAATAGTATATGACCCCCTAATGTAGGTTTCGCAACACAAGCTATTTCTACGAGAACTGTTTGTTACTCAATTACTCGAACTCCCTTTTTTAAAAAATAAATGTAGGGAAAGGAGGATTATGAAATTACAGGTGTTCAAACAATAGCTCTCGCTACGACCCGTTTTTTAAGTATTAGAAAGATTGGATGAAATATTTAGACATAACAAACACCCATGCCTACGAAAAGAAATCAAGAAATTGATTAAAAAAGTGCTGTTCCTACTAGAAGTCGAAACCGTGAGATCCGTCACTGAAGCCAACGACGTTGACCGCTGTGCCACGGACCCGAGTACATTCTACACGTATTCATAGTGTTCGGAGAGTATACACTATGGGGCGGTATAACCTGTGAACATTCTCTCAACAATTGAGGAGCAAACATTCAAAAAGTGTTTTGTCACAAATTTTGAAAAATGGCGATATATATCAATTCTAATAGCCCATAATAAAACCTATGAATGGAAATCAAAATAAGTGCTTAAAAAGGTTTTTTTTCATATTAAAATGAAATCATAAAGTTGACAATTTCATACAAACCGTCACTTTTGCAACACTTAAATCATCATTTTCCAAGCTTTGTATTTGTGTGACAAAACACTTTTTGAATGTTTGCTCCTCAATTACACTCACATACTGTCTCTGTAGTGTTCGTGCACTGTGCTTCAAACACATTGTGATTATTTTCGATTGAATAGCATTATCTATCGATATAATGACACAATTTTATATTTCTAATATCAATTCTATGCAGTCCTGCTTTAGTTATTTGTGTTTGTTGTGATTTAAATAAAGTTTGATCAAGCTAAAAAAATCCAATAATTTTATTGACTAAATCACCGGTTTTGTATTTCACATAGGCGCATGTAAACATATACTCAAGTGATTACTCATCCATTATATGTAATAAAAATGGCATTTTCGCTGCAGCAGCCTTCTCCGTATGTTGACAGACCTATTTGAATATCCTCAAAGGATGGCAAAAGCACCGACAGACTGTGACTTTTCAAAGGACAGACGGACAAATGCTGAAATATTGCATTCTCTACCAGTGATGGTACAACTTGTTGGCAACACAAATAACGCACACATCTTTGTCCATTTAAAATTTGTTTCATGAAGACCCACCGTGTTTTATTATCCCTTCGATATGAAATTCCTAAAAAAACAATTTATGTCATTGAAAACATATTTTATTTACTAATATTTGTGTTGAATTATATTGATCTAAACTTCTATTCTAAAGAGATCAAATTGTAAATATTTTTTTGAATGTCACGTTTAGCTATATTTCATCCCCGAATGTGTGTGACCATACGGTCACGCTCGTCCTTACTGCTATCCTTACACTATTTTACACGGGGCCTATATGAATGATCATGACCATATCGACTGTGTAAATGAAAAAGAACGTAACTCACACATACCAAATTTTACAGGAGAAACGAAAAACGTATTTAAATGATCTTCGGCCAAAGGCAAATTATAAAATATGCACGACATCGAAGTACATGGCGACTGATAAACTGGGTTCTAATTGATTTTCAAAAAACTCTTTTTTTAAGTATTTTTTGCTGGTAGCAATTTTGACTTTACATTCTTTTGATAGAACGTGTATCGAGTTGTATACATTGTGATTATCGAAAAAAGCTGTTTTGAAAAAACTGTGAGTTACGTTCTTTTTCCTTTCCACAGTCGATATACATATGTAGTCACGCGGGGCTTCTACACAACCACTTTCACTATTTATTTTTTTATTGTGTCTTGCGGTCAAAAAGAGCTTAGATTTGCACAGTTAGAATACATTCGCTGGTGCATACATAGTATACATATGAAGGCGAAATATAGATGAAAGTGATACAACAAACGTGAAAAGTTATACCGAGCTGTGTTATACTTTGGAAACGATTGTTTTATTTCATTTGTTTATTATTCAGCTTGAACTGTTACCGCAATGCGAGCCGATCGTATAAGTTTGCATTAATTCAACGATCGGTCGTCGGCGGGTATCGGGCGGTGGCATGTCACCGTGTAATACGGTCTCATAAGACGGATGTCCGCGACTGATAAATATGCAAATCATAAATTGAAGTGGTTGTTTTTCTTATGGGATTTATTTATGCCCGCTGCCAAGCCAGTACGAATCGATCGAGCGGACGCCAATGGTCACTGCAATAAAATCGTGTCACAACCACCCTATAAATGTTTTTTTGACAAAATGAAAAATATTTATCGTGATGCGTAAAATTTTGCTTTTATAAAGTTTTTTTTACACGGTTTTCATTTCGGTTTTTAACATTAAAATAATAAAAAAAATATCGTCAAGGATGAAAACATACGACGTACTTATTGTCCATTTTTTTAATCCATGTCCGCTCCCAATGTGGAGAATATGGACTCTCAAACAGATGTTTTTATACGAGAACTGTTTGTTACTCAGTCGCTCAACCGCTAAGACAGGACTAGTGGTTAGTTAATCGCTCTAGCTAGACCCAGTTATTCGGAAAGAGTGGGAGGAAATTTTTAGACATAACATCCCTTCGAACAGAAATCGATAAATGCTGTTTCTACTGGGACTCAAACCCGTGAAGTCCGGCTCGAAAACCCACAACGCTAACCGCTGCGTCATCGGACTCAACCATTGTCCATTTTGCGGGGTATAAAATAACTACCATGTTTGCTTAGAAGCCTATGAGGACGATTAACTTTTTCATAGTCTGCATTAGCAACAAGCAAACACTTGCAGTCTTAACAGACAATTGTATTTAGCGCCATATTTTAATTACCATCTCAAGACAACGATAATCATATAAACTCCAAAATTTCGTTTCCGTACTGGCTGATTTAGTAAGTTTAAAAAAAGTTCACAATGAAATATATGGTTATCAGTTTAGCAAAACTGCATTTTTTTAACGGTCACAATTATTATTGCAAATCTAAAGACAGTTTACTATCACTGCATATTCCATTCCTAAGTTTATTTGCGATGGGACGGCGCTAAACCTTCTATATTTTAATAATTTAATTATCTATGTAACATAAAATATTGAGAAAGATATCGTGAAAGCTCAAAATTTTAATTTTATGTTTGACGATTTATTAATTTATAAAGCTTTTACCGAAAATAGCTACCGAAATTATAACCGACCTTCAATTTCGTATAGATTATATTACTTATATATAATTTATTTTCGCAAAATTTCCGTGGGATTTCATTTCAATATTGTGCACGTAATGAAATGGTACAATATTAATCTAGATTTTTTCAGTATTCAATTTAGTACACATAACCTTATGTGCTTACAAGTAAAATATTATTTTATTTTATTTCTTTGAGTGCAATAAAAAGCTGGAAACCTTACGAAGCGAGTAAGATTTGAAGAAGTAGCGTTCTCATATCAAATCTCGTGAAAAGACATCGCGAAACAATACACGGTGTCCTGCATGCAATTCGATGACACGTGCATTTCGTTCGTCTCGCAATAACGTTCCGCGAAAACATGCAACTCGGCAGAAAAGCATGCCTGTAAAATCAATGCAGAAATTGCCCATTTGAATAATGATAATGTCGGAATAGCGGCAAGGCGCGGTAGCTCATCGCGATGACGAAATTATTTCAAATGAGACGTCAATCTGATTGGATGCGTCCTCTTTATCGGAGGAATGCCATTGGATGGACCGGTCACGTGACTATTGTTTTTGGCAGTGTAAAGAACACGGTGTGTGAAAAATATGGCGTTTGTTTCAGTCACCATGAATTTATGACACTGAAATCTACATATGTTGAATCACTCTTTTTAAGGATTATACATGGATCGCGTGATAAAAAAAATATGGCCGCTTTCCTTCAAGAGGTTTTTGAAAAAAAATAATGACTTTGGCCTCAAAAACATTTTCTCTTCAACAAATTGAGTATGTTTAATGGTCTGTATACTCAAAACGTGATTGTATTAAGTAATTCAACCCTTTCAAAATAAGTGCTTTGCACGCGGGAATAGCACTATGTTATTGGATTTGTTATAAAGTTGTGTGCATGTTTTGCAAAAAAAAAATCGAAATATAAAAGAAACTTTCCAAATTTCATTTAATATGTTAGATTGCTACAAAAATTAACAAAATCATATTTTGTTTTCAGTGTAAGAAATATAGAGAAATAATAAATTGACTCCCAAACGTTGTCATTGTTGGAGTGACATACAAGTGAAGTCGCTGCCAATTGGGTGAAAGAATACAAGTTTTCGGACACCTTGTAAACATTTAGGTAACAGGGAGGCAGGAGAACGACATATTTGCGTGTCAGGCATGCATTTTGTCAGATGGCATTTTTCCTTTTGTTTTTGTGTCACTCGGGAGAGACGCAATGACAAGGCGATGACAGGGGACGATAAGAGACGTCTTGTTACTTCTTTTGCGTAACCTTCCTTAACTGTCGTCAACGGGTTTTGTATTTATTTATATAACTTGTAATCAATACTCGTTTGAGACCCTTCTCAAGTGACATCCAATCGAAAGGATAAGTAGAAACTAATCTAATCAAATAAAGAATACTCTGGATTTAACAGAGGAACCTTTTCATCATATAAAGGATTATCCAAGTAATACGATACCAATATTGCTCACGTAGGTCTTCTTTATGTTTCTGAAATTGATTTCGTAACGAAATTTACAAGTGAGGTATAATCGGATACATATCGGCAGAAGATCTTAAGCGACGCAATTAGGTAAATTGCGTTATGAACCAATATTTTTTCAATATCGCCTATAGCAGGGATGGGGAACCTTTCCTTATCTAAAGGCAGCATTATTTTTTCTGATTCGACATAGGGCCGCAGTAAACATTAACTAGACCCTAGGGAATATTTGACCGGAAACAATTTCATGCCAATTTCTAAAACCCAGAATTTTTCGAATTTGCCCAAATTTTTTGGTGACTTTTTTTAGGTCTTCCAGAATTTTTCAAATAAATCTCAGAAATTTACGAATTTACAAAAAAATACAGATTTACAGAAATGCAAAGAAGGCCGCAGGTTCCCCACGCCTGGTCTAGGGCAACAGTGAGAAAAAAATTAGAACGTCAACTCATTCGCCTGATCTTTTTTAGGGCCTGCGCACTTAAGTGTTTTGACTTGTTATCGTTTGTTCCATGTCGACCCCGGTTAAAAAACGTTGATCTAGAGAACTGAAAGTAGTCAGTATAATATCAGGACAGACACTATCCATATATTACTATTAACTCACCAAATATAAGGAACTCCTTTATCGAACTTAGTACTTAGATTATTTAAAAAAAACCTTCTCTTGTAAAATTTATAAATTGTCGGTTACGGTTTTCTGCCTATTACGGGTCGATATATCATCAGTGAAATAAGAAAGATTTGGTTTTTGCAAACAATTGAAACTCGCTAAACAGCGTAAGTATCGAAAGAGTAATTCACGTGGTAAAAGAGATATCTATTTATATAATCAACTTATGACCCTTACACAGTACTTCCTTTTTACACTGTTTCGAAATAACACGGTGCTTTATCCCTTGCAAGTATTTACTACTCTATGTACAGAGCATATTATAAAACGCACATAGCAAACCAACTTAAATTTCATTTTAGTATGCAGAGAATGAAAAGATTAACATCATTCGTATTTTGATGTTCTATTATGATATATTATATTTGTATAATATTGAAATTTAAATTAGTCTTATATTTTTTTAATTCTATCAAAATGAGAGAAACTCTTGTGAAACGTGCATTCAATAAATCTATCTACTGGCGAAGGAAAACGATACAGGGTCAAAAGTCCAGGTTGTAGAAGGATCAGGACAGAAGAGGCTGTAGATGGCATTGCATTGGTTTATGTCCTTAGCGGGTCTATGGAGTATGTTCGGCCTTAGCATGGACACCTCTTGCACTAGTCGTGACCTAACATCGACCGGGGATTTGTAACAAAATATGTGCATTCGTGGAACAAACAATTTATATATTGTTCTGGGGTTGCTGTCTTATTCGCGGATGCACGATTTTACAGGCGAGTGCTTTCAATGTCAAAATGTATCTAACGTCGACTTAAAAAAAAAACACACTCACAATACCTCCTACAAGTTTCTGCTGCTTTGATATGTTCATTTTTTTAAATTTTGTCAATTTGAAGAATCGTTTGAATAAAATTACAAATTGCCAAATCCTGTCTATTTGATACATTTTTTACACCATAACATTTGAAAGAAAACCTGTTGGTAAATTTGTTAAGATTTTATTACTTCGCACAACAATTTCTTTATTATAGTAATGTCGCTTATCAATTAATTATCAGGCATATTTTATCCGTTATCAAACTCATAAAGATAAAAAAATAATTTAATACAATACTGAACGTGTCAATAGGAAAATCAAAAGTAGCTTGTGGAGTTCCTAATTTTCGAATCTCAAGAGATCCAAACCGAATGATATATTATTTTTCAACTAGAGGAGAAAAAACTTCACAAACGCGCGTGTCCAGGATTTCAAAATTAAGTTGACAACTTCTGAATTTGGTATGAACCTTGCCAGTTGCCAGGTAAAGGTAAAGTTCTTACCACCACACCACTGTTGTAAAGAATTTAATGCTGATGGTGAAACAAATACCTGGTAAAATTGCTGTGTTAACAATTTCGTTTCATTGTTTTCTTTCTGGCAATAAAGTTACAGGTAAATTGTTTTCGTAAAGTTATAAAAGCAAACATGCCCACCGGGATACTAAGAAACCATTAACAACCCATATGGTTTATATTTTAATATAATTTTTTAATCATAATTGCCTCATCCATTACAATTTTACTCAGCTGTTTTATTGCGGCCATAAACAATAATATCATTTCATCCGGCATTAAAACAATGTTTACGATTGTTTTTAGTTTTAATCAATTTGTTAATACCTAAAAAAAGACCAACAGTCTCATAAATAACAGGGGAGCAGCGCAGCTAGCGGGTTCCATCTGCTGCATTTTGAACCCTTTAATAATAAATAGCTAATAGTTTTTTTTTTATATTACTGATGATCGACTATTTATATTTCAGAATCAACAAAAACTATCTGAAGAACGTTATTCAATGTATTGTTGTTTAAGTAAGTTATCCCATGTACCATGGTCAATAAAAAGGTACCAATTTTATTTTTAATGTGTTCACTGTCAACAACATTTTCAACTAATAAGAATATGCATAGGTACATTATAAAGTGCTATTTATACTGAACAAAGTAAATTTATTGAGGGTGTAACAAACAATTAGAGGTAAAAATATGAAAGGAATTTACAAAATTATAAATTATATTCTAAAAAAAATCAGAATTATGAATAAAATTTATTTTTAGTGACTTATCTTAAAGTCCTTTGATATTTTCGGTAGATTCGGCGGTAACTTTGTGGAAGTTTATTTTTAATATACAATTTAATTTTATAACTTCCACTTGTGTTACCAATTATGACCAGTGGCGGATTATCCTATATGCAAATCAGGCGCGTGCTTAGGGCCTCCGAATCTTAGAGGCCTCAAAAATAGCTTATTTAATATAAACCCTATAATTTTTGTATATTTTTTACTATTTTACTTGAAATTTTCTGTCGATTTTATGTTCTCCGAAAAATAGGGCCTCCAAAATTTATTGCGCCTAGGGCCTCCCATGTGCATAATCCACCACTGATTATGACACGTGCTTCGCCTCTTTGAGTAGCATCATCAGACTTAACATCAAAATGTTTACGAACATTCGATTCGTAAAATAACAAAATTATCAAAGTTTATTTTATATTACTTTGATGTTTATTCACTTAAGTAGCAATAAAATTTGCAGTAATGATTTCCACGTGGTCCCAGCTATCCAATGTTGCCTGATGTTTTACAAATGTTAAAATGTATATCAGAGATCAAAGAAACTTTGATCGTGCAACATCTTTTTTTTGCGTGCTATACGATTATTTAGTAAAATCTCAGAAATTGAGACCACTGTCTACTAGCAAAAACAGCCGGTTATTCCTTGTTTATTAAATAGGTGTTTCTCTTTTTTATCCAACGACTATTTATTGTTATAAACATTTTAAAAAATCGAGAAAAAACGTATCCGTATATGGTTTTATTCTTTAAGTGTTTATGAAGGGGTATCAGGCGCACATGTTGTGTTAGGCGGTTTGTTTTAGCCGGCCACTAAAAAGCTCGGTTTTGTTTATTACCCTATGATGACTTTATGACTCTCCAAACCATACAAGAAGAGCAGACATGATTTTTTTAATGTAGCCTTTAATGGCCGCAGGATTATTTCAAGTGGAGTACATTTACAGCTTTTACTCTCTTGAATCCACAGTCAACATCACGGTGATGGTTTTAAAATTAAATCAAGTGCAATGATGACATACGTCGATATTTTGACTCTGTGTTGAAAAATTAATCGTGGATATATTGTAGTGCGTTTAAAATCCGTGTTAACCCTTTCACAGTGTTTCAAGTGGTTGATACATAAAAAAATGTTATTAAACCGTTTATACTTGAAAGGTTTTTGACTTATTTTTTCTCACGGGAATTCATTTTTTCAACGACACACATGTGTTGTTTAATAATTATTAATTACATATTAGTGATGGATACATAACGCAGTGGTAAAAGTCGTTGGCTCGAATCCTAATACAAACAGCATTTTTTCAATCCGAAGGCATGGATATTTGTGATGTCTAAAAGGACATTTCCAATCCTAAAATTACAAGAGGTGGCGAGAACGATTAGATAAACACTAGCAGTGTCCTGACCGGGGGTGGGGAACCGTTTCTTCTCTAAACGCCGCAGTAAAGATTGATTGAGGGAATCTTTGGCCGGAAAAAAAATCATGCCAATTTCTAAAGCCCAGAAATATGCGGATTTCCCAAAATTATCAGCGTGGGACATTTTTTTTTAGGTCTTCCAAGGATTTTGACATCGAAAATCCCAAGAATTTACTGATTTCCCCAAATAAGTAGCATGGCACCTTTTTTTTTAGGTCTTTTACAGAATTACAGAATTGGCCATAAAGCCGCACCAGGGTAGCCAAAAGGCCGCAGGTTCCCCACGCCTGGTCTTGACCATATCCTATCATTCGCTTCTGTATTCGAAAAAATGAGAGGTATAGTAACTGAGTGAAAAACAGTTTTAGCAGAAAAAAATCTTTTGAGATACCTGCATTACGAGTCCATATGTTGCCCATTTATAGCGGATATGGATTAGAATGTAAAGTATATGTTTGCGAAAACATTGCTGATTATATTTACGATTTCAGTAGGCTGCTCTGAGAGTTACCACTCGGTTACAAAGAACGTTAAAAGTTAGTCAACTATAACACTATTATGATATTACATAATGGATTCACGTTAAACACACAATATAAATATCATTTTCTTTCACTTTTATAGGTTATAGAAGACACCAACTTTAATTATGGGTAAATTATCCGTTCACAAAAGATATCGCAGTTTATTTATTCCACCAAAACAAACTCTCTTCGGTCGGTAACGTCATTGTCATAAACTTCGTTCGCATCTTCTACCATAATATCAGCCGAATTCGATCTCGTAGATTTGTTTATCGCACCAAGAACACAAACACTTTTGGAAAGGGCTCTTAGTGAGTTACCCTCCCTTAGGGCGACGATAACCTCTCCTTTGACATCATTACGACCCTTCAGGACAAAACGCTCTGTTTTTTTAACAAAACCCTTGAAATAACTCCTGCGGTTTACAGAAAAAGGATATGATTCATTTATATACTCAGTGTTTCTTACTGGAACGAAGAAAGATTTCTTGAATCTGAAGTATTACTGCAAAATATTATATAATACGTCTTTGAAACATATTGTGTTTTTAATTCTTGTACGTTTTTGATAAATGAATACATCTTATCACTTTTAGGGTGCTTACTGTCAATACTTAGTGGAAAGGCATTATATTAATAAAAACACAATATTCCTTTGTACTTTATTCCACTTAATTTAATAGGTCAGGACCGGTTTCACTCATTGCGAGCATTGTCAACTATTAAATAAAGTACAAACGAATATTGTGTTTTTATTAATATAATGCATCTTAGTTGATAGTCAATCTGAGATCCTTTTTAGGGTGTTCACTGACAATACTTGATGGAAAGGCATTATTTTAAGAAAAAAAACCAATATTCCTTTGTATTTATTTCCACTTTAATTGATCAAGATCAGGACCGGTTTCGCTCATATCGAGCATTGTCAATTCAATTTGATTATGTATAAATATCACTGCTAAATTATATTTATCATCAGTTGAAAATGCTCGCCATGAGCGAAACCGGTCCTGACCTTGATAAATCAAAGTGGATATATTTCACAATACAATCTGAGATTTATACAGAGCTGATTTTTTTAATAATTTTTAAACGATTAAGAAGACACTAGCTGTAAGCCCGTTGCCCAGCAACGGGAGATTTTTGCTGCATTGTGTTTGATTTTATTTAGTTTAATTTATTTTATTTTAATTCATTTTATTTAATTTAATTTAATTTAATTTAATTTAATTTAATTTTAATTTATTTTAATTTATTTTAATTTATTTAATTTAATTTAATTTAATTTAATTTAATTTTAATTTATTTCAATTTATTTTATTTTATTTTATTTTATTTTATTTTATTTTATTTTATTTATTTTATTTTATTTCAATTTATTTTATTTTATTTTATTTTATTTTATTTTATTTTATTTCAATTTTTATTTTATTTTATTTTATTTTAATTTATTTCAATTTATTTTATTTTATTTTATTTTAATTTATTTTATTTTATTTTATTTCAATTTATTTTATTTTATTTTATTTTATTTTAATTTATTTCAATTTATTTTATTTTATTTTATTTTATTTTATTTTAATTTATTTTATTTTATTTTATTTCAATTTATTTTATTTTATTTTATTTTATTTTATTTCAATTTATTTTATTTTATTTTATTTTATTTTATTTTATTTCAATTTATTTTATTTTATTTTATTTTATTTTATTTTATTTTATTTCAATTTATTTTATTTTATTTTATTTTATTTCAATTTATTTTATTTTATTTTATTTTATTTTATTTTATTTTATTTTATTTTATTTTATTTTATTTTATTTTATTTTATTTCATTTCATTATCTATTAATTTGAAAATGTACGCAAACAAAATACATTTCGTAGAAGAAGAAGATGTCTCGAGGACATCATCAGTACGCACACATTTGTGAAAAGTGAAAAGCGAGTGATTATTTTATCGACTTTTAATATATAAATTTAGTATGAATAAAAAAGTGGAGACTGGAAGGTGTGAAATGGACGTCCATACAGACGGACCTTATCGGCTATTAATATATAGATTGCAATTCAGATATCCAAATATCCAAATACATTCTTCTCTTTTTTACACGATTTAAAAGTAACACGGTTCACTGAAAGTAACAATATTTTTTTTATAGTTTTTTTTGTTCTTACGCGACAAAAAACACACCAGCGGATAACAGGAAACTGAGCAACACTAGACAGATATAACAAACAAAAGGCTTTGTTAGATCCTTACACATTTATACTTGTCAAATATTTCTAGCGATGAAAGCGATTAATAGTATTATTTTGCCTAGTTTACCTAACGAGTCTTTTTACAGGATTTTCTATACCAGAACGATTACACGATTTTTTGTAAACGTATTTACTGTGTCTCTACCGTGTAAAAAAATGTTGAATGTATCTTAGATCTATACGGATTTCGGTCCCACAAATATTATTATTATTAGAAAATGTTTATTTACTTTATTTACACCATTTATATGTATATGTTATTACTTGCCGAAAAGTTATCGAAAAACCCCATATCTGCCAAAACCAATAACCCGCGTAATGCGTTGTATTTTTTTATTACCGGCGTCGTATAACGCCTCGTGAAAATATATGCTAAATCCTTGCGGAAAACATTAGCTAACAAAAAGCACATAGCTTTATACGAGCGTGTATTAAGCCAGAAACATGCATATAAACTGCTCTTAATATAGAATAAACTACGAAGTAATTTTAGGAATAAAAAGTAATTTTGCTCACTGAGCGCAATGCGCACAAGTCCAAAACAGATTTAAATGATGTCCAATCATTAAATGTGCATATTAATTTAGAAGTTTAACATGTTTATTGTATGTTTTTCTTGGTTAAAAACTTCAGGAAGATAGCAAAGTATACAATTGATTGATAAAATTGTTTTCTTGCAGGTTATTTCGAAGTCATCCCTGATAGGGAATGTTCACTCCACCAATAGACACATCCATAATTATACAGGGGAAGTCTTCTACGGAAGAAATACATTTTGTATTTGTTTGTAAAAATGTTTGCACTCTGCGAAAAATCATTTTACTTTTAAGTTCTCTTGATTTAACAATTTTAACTCATTTTAATGGAGTGGCTGCGAAAGATTGTTTAAGTATATGTATTTTTTTAAGTAATTTAACTCTAAAGAACACGTAAAAAGGTGTTAGAATTTATAGGTAGATTGATTGCCTGAATTAAAAAAACCGCGTTATTTGAAAAAATGTAATTGTAAAATAAGGTGATAATGAAGATCCAATAATTAAATTAAACGAAATATTATTCATAATATGTATTTCAATTGAGCGCTACTTGATTATGTACAGACTTTTTATGAGGGACTGGACATAAATCGATTTCATCGCTAGAAATGTCTGACTCGTCTAATACGTTAGGATATAATAAGCCTTTCGTCTGATATTATTACTTTCTTAAATTTATTGTTATAAAGAAATCGGTTTTAGGATAAATAAATTCGTGTAAAAATATAGTATTTGTTGTTTTTAATGGACCGTGTTATTTCAAAATCGTGTAAAAAAGAGTTGACTGTAGTTAGCTAGACATATTGTTAAATCTCAACAGATAAGTAAAATCGTAGAGAAAATCAATTCAAATTTCTCTACAGCTGGAAAACGCAACAGGAAAAATCACATATTTATCTTAAATGAATCTATGGGTGAATTTATATATCTCGTTCTATTTCTGCCACTCTGACTGACTAAACATATGAGAATTGGCGAGCTTCTTGGCTCTACCGTATCCATTCATTTCATTTAGAAGCTAAATCTGCATGTATAATATATATATAGTGCAGTGTTTTCTTAGGAAGGAGCTGTAGTGACTCAGTAATAAATGGCTCACAGGAAAGCAGCAATGCGTTAAGATAACACTCAACCTGATGCTTTCCAACTTGCTTATATTATTATATTGCAAATAAGTATATAACCCATTTTGATTTCTGTATTCCTGGTAGGTATGATTTACTCTTCTCTCTTTCAATCAATTTAAAGATGTCTGGAAATAGTATAATTATTTCCCTCGATAAGACTGCCATGGCTAGCGAAACATTTAAACCGTAAATAAAAAACGATTCTTCAACGCCAAATATATGTCTACACAAATGAGTGTAATAAAGTCATATCTACGATCTCTGTTTAATAAGGGATCGCCGCATCAATCCTGATGTCCTAATACTTATTTATTCCCGTAGGCGGATGAGTATCAGGCCGGCATAAGTATTCAGGTGATCATTACATTATTGCTGGAGCTACCAAAGTTTTTACTAGTGGAGTAAGTTACCTCACGGCGCTACTAACGAGAGCAATATCGCATATATCTTATTTTTTTTTGCTTCACGTATCACATACCGGTTTCTTCTAGTCGTATGTCATTATTCGTGATATATGTTGCCATTAATCTGACAATCTATTATTTACGTAATATGATGCGCTTTTTTTGTGGCATAAAAAATTCATTTATATTTTTATTTAATATAAAACATATTCTGTTTTAATTTTGTAATAATGCAAATCGTCGTTATTCTGGAAAAAGTTGGTAAGTAACAGATTGATAGCGTCGAGTAAAGAGCAAATAAAAAAACTCGCTTTTTTTGCCATTTTTTGTTGTGTATAAAGGATACAAACTGTTCACTACGCGTCAGTTCAAGTACATTCTTGCACTTGAAGTGCCTGAAGATGCCGAAAGGTGAAACCCGGGTCGTTAGCGACAAAACTCGTAGAAAAGTACAAAATTCAAACAATTCAAAATTAAGTTATTCCAGACAAAGAATTTATATTAAAGAAAATCAGTTTTGTTGCTTCGCAGAAAGGTGACAATATGTATGTCTCTTGTTTACTTGTTTTAGACCCTCTAGAGGTGAAGTAAGCCAACTAGTAAAATGGTAAAACTTTTTTCATGGATATTAAATACAATCTTTATTTAGTGTTTTGGTGAATTTCATATTTTTATTTTAATGATACTTTTTTAATACGTGTATTAAGTATATAGTATTACAACGCATCTAACATTTTTTTCTAAAATACCACTTGGCTCACTTCACCTCTAATGGGCCCTTGATATTATAAAAAAATTCTCCAAGGGGTCCATAATAATGAAGAGGTATATATTTTCTTATTATACCTTAATTCAATCGTCCGCTTGGCGTGTGCAACACTTAGCATCGAGTGAGTCCGTATTTTGATAACTTGCGACTCGATAAATCTTCCTGTGCTATGGCCATTTGTATCCATTTGACACGGACGTCAGACTAAGCTTGATGTGTATATTCATATATATTTATTTAGGTTAATTACGCTTCGAATTCTGTACATCAAATCCTTACACTAAGTCACGACTTGCGAATTGAGATTGATTTGCATCGGTTCGCGCTAGGCTCTTGATAATTGAAGAGTGAAGATTTTTTGCTTGGTATTCTAAACGGACAATTATTCTACGAATGTTTGCTTTGATTTGACTACGTAATATATTATTATTTATTTGCGAAGAGCCGCGAATTAATATGCAATGCCATATCCGGTATGAATATTTATTTTGTTTTTTCTCAAGAATAAGCACTTACTTAGTGTAAGTACATTAGCCGAATTGACGGTCATTATGTTTTTAATACATTTATATTTTCTGCTAGCCTGTGATACCTGAACAAGATTCAAAAAAAATATAGGAACTTGAATATTCTCATAGAATTAGTATAATAATTAAGATCTTTGAATTTGACGAAATTTATTAATAACCAACTTTTTCAATCATTGTCCATTCCAACTTAATGATTTTTTAACGATAGTCATATGTAATTTCTAAGACTCAGATTTTTTTCAATTGCTCCAGAACGCTATCAATAGCTTTCAACTACGTGATAATACTACATATATATACACGATTCAACAATTTACCAAGCGTCAGTTAAAGTATTATTTTATTATTGTCGGGTCCGTAGTGCAGTGGCCAACGTTGTTGGCTTTCCGTGTCGGATCTCACGGGTTCAAATTCCGGTACGAACAGCATTTTTTTAATCGATTGTCGATCTCTGTTAAAAGGCATAGGTTTTTGTAAAGTCTTAAAATCCCCCCCCCCATTCCAATTCTAAAATAACGATGAATTTCGCCAAAAGTCTAATCCTAGCTTTATCATTTTTATCCCTTCTCTCTTTGAAAAAAGTTACTTTGAGTAACTACTTAGTAGTTTTCGCAGAACACATCTGTTTAGATCAGGGCTGTGGAGTCGAAATCGGGAGTCATGGGAGTCGAGGGTTTTGTCCTGAGTCTAAAAAATCATACTACTTGGACACATTAAAAAAAAAGGTTTAATGATGTGTATTCAAACCACAATAGTTCATAGTGTTGACATTGCATGCTTGGGTGACCAAAGATGATCTGATGAATACATACATATAAGTTACATATAAGTTAAAATTAAATGATTGAAAAAATTCTTTGGAGTCGGGGTCATTTCTTTTCTGTGTACGTACATATGTTAGTACATCATATGCTCAACATTGTGAGCGGACATATTTTTTAAAAAATAGTCCATAATTTCTATAAGAAAATAAAATACAATTTTGTTTTTAACATCGAGAAATCCTAGATAAATCTATTTGTATATAGTCTTGCCAGTCAATAAAATGGTATCGTAAAACGCGCCAGATGTGCCTTTAAATGCTTTCCATCGAAATTGTGGAAGGTTTCTTAAATCACGAACTGCTGTGTGCAATAAATCAGAAGCAGTGTGTTCGTAAATATTCGATACTGATATAAAAAAAGTATAATTAGTGTACCGGAGTTAAACTGTTTTGATTATAGAGGCAAGATGATTTAATAATTATTGATTTATTATTCCATATCGGAGAAAATTTTACGGAACCCATTTGCATACACGCTCGATGCGCGGACCTGTATGGCAACTTTGCGAGCACTTCGTTCGTCATATTTACTAAAGCAGCGATGTGCACACTCTGGCATTCGAGTCTCACTTCAAATTGTTTTAGTTGGGAAAATATGTTCAACAGTATTAGATCGATGAAAGTTTCTTTGTTCATGTGTCGTATCATAGTATACCTTAGATGTTTATCGTATATGTTTTATTAAAATAAAAAATATTATAAATTCTATTATTTCTGTATAATTCTGTATGTTGTAGTTGTTGCCTGCTGTGGCCCAGTTGGTTAGAGCTTGCTCTACCGATCACGCAGGTCTGGGTTCGATTCCCGGATCGAAGATCACAGTGAATTTGAGAATTATTCAATTCAAAGTTGTGATCGACGACTGGGTGTTTGTGATGTGAATTCACATAATTTCCTCTCCTCCCATCCTTCTGATCCTTTAATAACTGGGTGTAGCGATAGCGATTTGTCAACCACTAGTCCTGCCTTATCCTACTTTCCCCACTGCTCACTTTGAAAAAAGTGAGGTTGAGCGACTAAGTGACAAACAGTTCTCGTTGATAAAACTTCTGTTGTGATACCTCCATTAGGAGGCCATATGCTCCACATTGGGAGCGGACATGGATAAAAAATATAAATGGTTCTGTATAAATAGCACTGTATTGATATATTTTCTTGTCGGTTGGCAATGCTCGTTGTAAGCGAAACCGGTCTTGATCATATAAAATAAATATAGAATTATTGTACTAATAAGTGTTTTTTTTTATTTTTAAATAATGCCTTTTAAAATTATTTTAGATTTTCCAGTGATCAAAAATAAATAAATATAATATTTGAAATTACTCACAATTTAAAATCAGTAGGCATTCCTATGATGAAACATTTAAACCATAATCACATTTAATTTCAAAGACCTATAAAGACTATTTTTTTAACCACTTGAATACCAAGCGGACACAGGTGTCCGGAACATATGCAAAACATTTAAAAAATCAAATATTTTGTATTCTTATAGAATATAAGCAATAATAGTTGATGAATATATGTAGTCACATTTGAAAATGTCAGTGATCGTTAATAAAAAAATATTCGCCTAATATTACCGCTGGTTAGCTATAACTGCTTTATAGCAATGAACTCTTTGCGAGTGATTACATGTTACGTGAGTTTAAAAAAAACTCATGTCATAATTATGCGACCTAATGGAAACACATTTGGTAGCATTTCGTTAATTATTTTCAAAATACACCACAAATTCTTCACATTCTTTAATTATTTTTTTACTGTACATGATACCAGTTTAATAGCAGCATAAAAGATAATAATTGTATCATATAGGCTACACGTTATTTTCTATGGAAATAATAGATACATGTTTTATATTTTATCAGAATACTCTTGACTGCTATTATAAAATGTATAAATAATATTCTATAATATAATATATGAACTCATGAGAGTTGAAGTGAGGCAAGTGGTATTTTAGGAAAAAAAACGTTTGATACGTTATATATCGTAAAAGTGAAGTGTGCTCAGTAAATGCACATTAGAATTGTTATATCCCTGCAATAAATATATCGACTGTGAAAAGGAAAAAGGACATAACCCACACATATCAAATTTTACAAGAGGCGCTTAGAACGTATTTTGATGATTTTGTGACATATGCAAATTATGAATTATACACAACCTTGAAGTGCACGGAGACTTCTAAACTTGTGTTTAATTGACATAATCTAATATTAATTCAAGAATTTGTCTAACAAAAATCTTAATTTCAGTATTTTTTCTTGGTTTTAATTTTTTACACGGTCATCTTTTTCAAACTTAAAAGCTAAATTTAGACGCTAACTTGGCATTTGTAGCTTGCATCCTTTTGATAGAACGTGTATCAAGTTTGATACATTGTGATTATCGAAAAAAACCTGTTTTGAAAAATCTGTGGGTTACGTACTTTTTCCTTTCCACAGTCGAAGTATGCAACCCACCAAAACGTAATCCATCGAAGTAAAATTGTTATTGTACTTCAAAGTCCAATAGGAAGGTTTGAAAATTGTACTACTTGGCTCACTTCACCTCTTCAGAGCTCAATGTTATTTTTATTTGATACCTGTCGAAATTTCCGTTTTCAACATAAACTTGTCAATCAAAACAACTGATGTAGCTAACTAAAATTTAACTTATCAAATTGATAAGAATCAAAATCAATTTTAATTTTCCTTCACACTTTATTTTTTGACAACATTAACATATTAGATTTTTCTGGACTTCCTAGATGCCAGTCTTTTTTTATCAACGCTGTAGCCTTTATAATCCTGTACGCCTTCCGGCTCTATACACGTGTTCCTGTTTCCAAATAGTAATAGTAAAGTATAGAGTTTCTAAGGAACGAGAACTACTCAATCCTTTCACGACGACACTAATATCGATGACAGTAATAATATTTTATCTAATTTTTCTTGTTTTTTTGTCGATTTATAGTGTTTTTGCCTAACGCCTAATTGAACTGCATTAGTATGAAGTTGATTCGGTTAAAATTTGACTAGGAATCTTATTATATTAAACAAATTTGCTATGCAGTGTCTCATTTATAACTATTAACGAAAGTGTCAATACATCTAAGTGCGTTAGATCATTTATGTACATTACTTAGGTTCATTTTACTTTCCTTTGTTCTTGTAAAGCCATTAGAAATTCTAACTGAGCGATTTTACATCGAACGTACAATCAAAGACAGAAATTTTAACGGGCATCCTGCCTTATAAAAAATGGACAAACATTTATCCTATTAAATAGGTAACTTGTACAAGCCATTGTTTTCGTTCCTACATCCGATAAATTGGTTTACCTGGTACTCACAATTTTTCAACGCCTGTCCCCAACTGGCAGTAACGAATCGAGAATATATTATGCCATCTAACAACATCAGTGTAAATTTTATTGTATTATTTTAATAATTTATTCATACGTAATTCACAAGTGCAATTTATATTATATTTTGTAATGAATCATGATATAAACGTTTGCCTTTCTGGACCGGTGAGATGAGTAATTTCTATAGTATTAATCAATTAGCACCTCATTAGCGAAACATGTCTTTTGGCACAAAATAAGAGCAATTCAAATCTTCATTATTTCATTTTTTTTCCTCTATTTTTTTAAGAAATGATGTAGGGAAATCTTTTTTAACTAACATATTTTTCCAGTAGCTGTACTCACAATCATCGAATCTTTGAAATATTCTGATCATAATTGAAGGCCCCAAAGAACAATAGGTCTAATCTACCATTTTTCACTTTGTTTTAATTCTCCGATATTTGGATTCTCCGATAACCATTTCATGAAGAGAAAAATAACTTAAGTTAACATTTTACTTAGAGCACGTGTTTGTAATACAAGTTCATTTTCCCTTAGGGCATTACTTACCTTTTAATAAATGACATTCGTAACATTGTTCACATATGTATGACAAGCTTAACAGACATCTCAAAATATTCTAATTTGAAAAAATTAAAAATAAACATCTTTAATTGTGTGTAAAAAAATGTAAGACATGCATACTTTAAATGTAGTGCGATGTTTGTCTTTTGAGCCCTTCAATCGCGAACTAGATTTATTATATATATTACTAATTGTATAGTGAGTTTCGCTTCCCTCAATTTAGTTATCAGTCATAGATATTTGTGATTTTTTCTATTATTTTTTGCTTCTTCTATTGTGTCATTTTCGTTAACGTCGCACAATAAATAATCTTGCCATATCTCGCATTGCAGTGAGCTTCTTGCTTGAATATATATAACTGAAATCAACAATGTCACTTTGTAATATGACAAATAAATTCACTTTGACGACTGACTTGATTTGACATTGTTTTAACGCCCCCTAATGACTCCACTCCAGTGCCAGGCGGCTTAGTTTGCGTGAAAGCCAAATGAAAATGCGGATCTGCCCGCTGGCGTGATTAAGTGATTCCATTAAGAGCACAATTATAAAAACTGCCTCGCATTACACAACCAGTGTATTGAGACATTCGCCTTTATTCCTATCTCCCTGTATCTTCCTTCTTTGACTAATTACCTACATTAGCCCTTAACGCACTGGAGAACAGAATTAAAATAATAAAGCAGAAACATATCTGAGAGCTTTAAGGTTGATATTTTTAAAGGCTCCCGTTTTGAGGAGCACTTCGAGCGTAATCTCACCAAAGATTATTGATTTTGTTTTATTTAAAGTCAATCAGGGTTGTGAAGTCGTAGTCGAAATCGTGAAAAACGAGCATCTCAGGCCCATTTAAAAAATATATTTAATAATGTGTATTCAAACTACAATAGTCCATAGTGTTGACATTGATGCTTGGCTGACTAAAAATGATCTGATGGAATACATACATACAAGTGAAAATTAAATAATTGTTCAATTATTCGGAGTCGGAGTCGTCTTTTTTTGACACGTCTCCACAGCCCTGGTTACAATTGATGAAATATCTTATATTAATTATCACCTTTACCGCTAAATTCACCGAAAATGGTTAAAAATTAGAATTTTAATTGTAACAGAAGCAGAAATCCTTTAACATATAAGTTTTGGTTTCATCTGCTTTGTAATGATATGTATTCCAATACGCATAGTACTTATTTTGAATAGTCTGAAAAACAACACGTAATTGTGCTAGATTTTTGTGTGTAGCAATAAGTACAAATAATCCAAATATTAATAAAGCCTAATTTAATAAAAATGAACTCATTTTTAATGGGCTTAAAAGTTTTAAGTAGTCTAGTATGTACACTCGTTTTATTATGTGCGCCGAGTAAATACTTCTCCTATGCTCTTTGAAAACGGAGCATAAAACATTTATTCTAACAAAAAGCACTCAATTAATAAACTTGCACAAATTGGACGGGAAACGTAATTAAAATTAAAAGGAAATGGTGATTTCGTAAGAACTGAAACTACTTCAGCGACTTGGTAGAATTTGTACGATTGTTTGGGTGATAAAGATGACATTATTTATATAACCAAGTTATTACGCACAGAAGGTCTACTTTAAGAAATTAATACATGCGAACCATTATTACAAAAATTGTGTCACATTATTTACAATCAATGACTTTTTAAACGACCCTCATCATTTTGTAGTTAGTTAAAAAACCAATACGAACTCTTGTCTCTTTTCACTGGTCTTGTCGGCATACCAAATTCATTGGACTGTTCATACAAGTGAGCGAGAGGGAGGCATTCATTTAAGTGACCGAACTGCAGAGTGGTTCGTGTCGTCGTTATCTACTGCGCTAATGAAGATGGAAATAAATAACTTTATATGCAAGGCGGCCTATTATCTGTACAGTTATTTATTGATATGAACACTTACCGGGGGCGTCTGCTACTCTTCTGTATGCTAGCCTGATAGCCTAGACCCGTTTCGACGAAAAATCAAGTTGCCTTTTTGCGACGGGTACATGCATCAACCGAGCTGCCCACTTACGCCAGGTTTTACCCTCTCGTCTTTTATGACAACCTGATAAACATCATTCGATAATACTGCTACTAATATGACAGAAGCAAAAAAAAAACACTTAATTTCATTGACAAATTTTGACTGTAACCTCATATTAGGGTTTGTCGGTTTTCAAAAACCGGTTACTTTGGCTATATTTGTGACATTCGAAAACCGGCTTTTCAACTTCATAATCGGTTGTGTCGAATTTTCTATAAACGAGTCTATAAACAAAATGACAGAAAATTTGTATCTTTTATTTGATGGCTCAAAGACCATAAGCCCCACATCATTACCCAGCGAAAGGGTATTTTCGATACCAGGAATTTTTGTTACAAAACGATCATTGGACGCTTTTTTTTTTCTTAAATCACATTTTCTGAAGAGCCAGCCAAATAATTTCTTGTTGTATATTATTATGTACATACATAAACAACATAAAAAAAATAACATTTTCTCGCGTTTTTAATTGAATAATCTATTTTTTGTATAAGCCTTACCTCATATATTATGAAAATATAATATGAGCAATAAATATTGTTGAATCTCTAGAATTATCTATATTTTACATATTTTTTTATGTGTGCCTACTTCATATAATAACACTTGTCATCGCAATCAGTTTTGCATTCCAGTGCGACGCAGTTTAAATAAAAACTAATTATTTTTATATAAACATTTTCTTTGTTCCATTTATTTTGCCATGGTACAATAACTTGCTATGATGTATCTTCCGAAATAGTGTGTCAAACCAAAATTACTTTTAGAAATATCTTCGACATTTTTTTTGTAATTAATAACAAGGTATCGTGAAGGCTTCCGTGACGGATACGAACATCACTTTTTCCATCAATTTATCAATTTCTGCTCAAAAGGTATTGATGTTTGTGAATCCCGAAGCCTTTTTCCAATCCCGGGATTTCGGGATTGAATTATTTTGAATCCCGGGATCCCGGGATTGAGATTTTCTCACCGAGGAATTTGAAATCCTCAATTTGGTATACTTTTTTCCAGAATCTCACAGAAACTTTTTTTTTTTTTAGCTCACCGAGGAATTTGAAATCCCTGATTTGGTATACTTTTTCCCAGAATCTCACAGAAACTCGTTTTTTTTTTTTTTAGCTCACCGAGGAATTTGAAATCCCCGATTTGGTATACTTTTTCCCAGAATCTCACAGAAACTCGTTTTTGTTTTTTTAGCTCACCGAGGAATTTGAAATCTCCGATTTGGTATACTTTTTCCCAGAATCTCACAGAAACTCGTTTTTTTTTTTTTTAGCTCACCGAGGAATTTGAAATCCCCGATTTGCCAATTTCGTATAAATTTCGAGAATTTGCTAGAAATTTCTCAATCCCGAAATCCCGGGATCGCGGCCATCTCAATCCCGGAATTTCGGGATCAGAAAATTGAACGGGATCCCGGGATTACGGGATCCCGGATCCCGGGATTGGATGCCCTATTTGTGATGTTTTAAAATTCCAATCCAAAAACACGACAAATAGCGAGAGTGATTAGCTTACTACAATTATTGTCCTTCGTATCCCTACTTTCTTCGACTGATTAACAGTCAGTTCTCGTAGAAAAAACTTTGTTCGGAGGTCATACTTTCCACATTGGCAGCGGAAATGACTTAAAAAAATATATGGAAAAATGAATATTATAATATTATAAGTCGTTTCATTAATAATCACTAATGTATATTTTGTTGTCCAGTGTACTATTTATTATATCAGACTCGTACAAGAAAGTTTGAAATTTATTCAAAGAATAATTCTTCGTCGACTTATGAAGTAATTTCTTATAGCTGTCGTTTTTCAAAGTCAAGTTAATTTGAAGCGTGAATAAGTAACTATGAAGCACTTAATTTTATATTCCTGTCAGGTATTTTATACAGTACAACGGATAGCATAGAATTCCTAGCCTAATAATACAACATAGCTTTTCGGTTATGATATTAGTAATGCGGGCACTCCCAGTGGAGTGCACAGGTGAATTAAATTGATAACCAGACAACACTTTTCTTTTTAATTATGGTCACATGGATATTCCAGTTTAAAGTACTGCCTGATAAAAATGAATTTGATAATATGTATGCTTGTTTAAAAATATCGACTTTAAGTGCAAGGTAGACTTTCAATGTCAAATTTAAATCGTAAAAATTGTGCACATTCATACTAGTTTTGTCACTTACGATCCAGGTTTAGTCTTTCGACATCTTGAGGCGTTCAAGTGCATAGATGCATCTGAACTGACGCTCGATGAATAAGTGTATCGTGGAAATAAGGCTAATATTTGCAAACCCGGCTCGTTTCAAAATGGTTAAAAATGAAAAAGAGTATTTTTACCTTTGCATTACTTTGAAATGATATTTCGTATGCATGTCATCAAACCAGGCTTTGAGAATAATTTAAATACTTCTAAAATATATTTTTATTATCTAAATTACATTCATGGATAGTGTTTCAACAAGCTTAGAACTGACTTGGTTTGCAAGTAAAAGCTTCAAATACAAGAAATTAATTTAAAAGCCATTGATGGCGACATGGATTAATTTTACTAATGATTTGATTTAATGACGTGCAATTAGCTGGAGTAATAAGGGGGGCGATGATTTTTTTATAATTATAGACACGTAGCTGTTCTAATCGTAAATTTGTTTTTTTCAACCAATTAAAGTATCTCTCTTCGATGTTTTAGATACTTATTACATGTTCTCATGTTTACAATGCACATATGCTCAGCTAATTTCAATAATTGAAACAATGCTTTCATTCAAATTTGAAAACTGTTACGCCACTGTTCAAAATCGACATCAAAAGCCCTGTGCGCTAACCGAATTGTTACAGAGGAAACTTGACAACGTTAATAAAATAAATGTACCCAAGTCATTTTTCACTCATTTGACAAGTAAACCCCATTATTTCACCTCGCCGTTCGTATTCATATTGCAGTAAAAATTGTATAATTTTGCAATTTATAAGCCAGATATGTCTCATTTTATTAGCCGCTTAAATGAATGTATGATTTTTAATGTTTCAGAATATGTGAATAAATGAAAATGTGCTATATATTTTTTTCATTTGCCACGCCGAACTGTGCGCACTGGCTCAATAAATTCAAATTATAAAATCTTAATGTTTTTGCGTTGGTTTGAAACACAAGATTTCTTATCGTACTGGAGTTATTAACAATATCTTATGCGATTACAATTCAATCATTTAAACTTAAATGCTTGTTAAAGTTACTGCTGTTTGCAGTAATGGGCTATTAATATGTTTACAAGAAGTTCGTTTTTATCACTAATACTTAATATGATTATTCCATGTTTTAAACGTTTTACTAAAACCGTTCTAGACAATATTTTATACGTTAGAAAGTTTTCAGAAACACGACTGTGCATCAATCACTGCGTCATTAAATTTTATTATAATGCACTTGTATACATTGCATAACACAATGACCTGAAAACGGCTCGCAAGCATGAGTCTAAATTGACAAGAGGTACGCACGAGCTCCTTCGACCCTCCACCTACCCACCCACCCCTGGATGTCTGATATATTTTCCTTGACTTCGATATTAAAATTAAGTTTTTTTTAAATTTGATATTATTATATTTTTTTATAAACGCAATTAAACAAGCTTTCTTTTAAACATCTTGCATTTGATCAAGTTAAGCAAAATAATAGTTTATTTCCATGTTCGTAACGATTGACGTTGTACAATGGTAAATTTCGTTTTTTTATCAATGATAGAACAAACTTTTATCGCTATTTTTTTTTAATTCAGGTAATACAATTGTTGACGCCATGAAATACATATTTTTTTATAGATTTAATTTCTGTGGGTGACAGGTAAACTAGACTATGTCGATTCTGGCCAAATTAAAATACCGCTTCATTCAGTGAATACTGTAGAAAACAACCCATGTATTATCATAACAAATCGTAGAAAAAAAACAGTGTTTTTTCAACGCACAATTCATGAAAAAGCTGTGAACTGTGAAAGGGAAAACTGTTTTGACATAGACAGATTTTGGTCCAATATTTGATTCATTTTTAATGTTTTCTTCTCGAAAATGATAATCTTTCATACAAACTTACTTCATGTAGGTGTACCAAAGAGAATTATGTACGTGCACTTTTTTACTGGTTTTTAATGTTATACGTTCCTTTTATATGAGAAATTCGTAATTTTTAACCAGATTTATCGTTGTTGCAATATTTAAATTCCAATGGACTGAATTGCCCAAAAACCACTAAAAATTATCAGAACAAGTCAACAAATAATGTTTTTTTTTCATTGCTCTCGTAGATATAAGCATGTACTGTCAAAGCTGAAAATAATAGTAAAAATTGGAGTTTAGTCATGCTGCGTACATACGTTTTTATATTTCAACGTTACCAACGACCGACCGCAAAAGAGTGTTACGTTTCCTATACAAAAGCCCGCGTCCACTGGTAATGGATATTTATGGCAATATTATCGAATGGATTTTAACGTTGAACTTTATTTACAGGTGCCTGCCTATATTGATTTACATGATTATTTACGCGGTGTGGCAGCACTAATTCAGGCGCTGCAAACCATTCTCAATTGATTTTTTAAAAAATCCGTTTGCATGAAAAACTAATGAAATTGTGAAAAAAAACATTAGCATTGTTCAAATTATAAGTTTTGTGTGTTGTCACCTGCTGTGGCCCAGTTGGTTAGAGCTTGCTCTACCAATCACGCAGGACTGGGTTCGATTCCCGGTCAGATCACAGTGAATTTGAGAAATATTCAATTCAAAGTTGTGATCGAAGACTGGGTGTTTGTGATATCAATTCACATCATTTCCTCTCCTCCCATCCTTCTAATCCTTTAATAACTGGGTGTAGCAATAGTGATTAACCAACCACTAGTCCTGTTATAGCCTTATCCTTCTTTCCCTACTACTCACTTTGAAAAAAGTGAGAATGAGCGACTGAGTAACAAACAGCTCTCGTAGAAAAAAAGCTTCTGTTGAGATTCCTCCATTAGGAGGCCATATGCTCCACATTGGGAGCGGACATGGATTTAAAAAAATCTTAAAAGAAATATTTAGCGATTGACAAACAGAAAATTCACACTCGGTAAATCTGCTGAATATATTAAATGTCAACACGAAATAAAAGGACTAAACATCATTTTCGGTTAATGTACGTATATATATACCCAAAAAGAAAAATAGAATCACTGTTGAAATTCTATTACTGGTTGATAAACAAATGAATTAAAATTCCATACATTTTATTGTGTTATTTTTGTAGGGTGGTAATTTGAGTATGCGTTATTTCGAATATTGAAGTTTTGCTTTATATTTAGACGTAGATCATTGCAGATATTCTATTCTGGTTGCTGACACCTGCAAACACTAGCGCAGCATTTATCCGAGGCGCAACTAAACTGGTTTTGTGAGTAGTTGATCGAAAATGGCATTTTTTTAATCGAATATTTTTTTTCGTTTACATCTTCCACGACACACGTTGGACTATTTTTATAAACTATTTATTTGCTTTTCAAATGCGGATGTTTGGATAATCTGTTATTTTGACTGATTACCCGGCTGTCATTTGTTATAAATCGCCGATATAACTCATGTATTTGAAGCAATGTTCCCATCTTCATACAATGTTCTGTTTAACCCAAGCTTCATTTCTGCTTTAATCATCAATAATAATGTTACACTGATCTCTTTATTTTTAAACTGCGTCATAACAAAAAAACATTGTGACGGGCAAATCAATTTCTGACTTAACAAAGCTTGTTGACGTATTGTATTATATTTGTTTTACTAGATTTTCAAAGCGTATTTTTTACTGAAAAGAATACACATTAATACAATATTATTTTTATTTATAATGAACGAAACCCTTCCTGCTCATATTAATTAAATGGAAATAGTTTTGTGGACATCTTATATTCTTTATGATTTCTTTACTTCGGCAGTACAAGTTTTTCATTTTTTACAAAGAGTTATATTTTTCTTAAAAGAAAAATTGGCTTGCCAAACCACAAGTTAGTTAGACGATATTTTTTACGTCATGTAGTTGTTGTTGACAAGGTGACCTTCAGTAAATATTATTATTTATAAAAAAATGTCTGCATCTAAAGTAATTTACTCAATACGTCAATAGCAATACACATTTTCGTCGGAATCCGTGATGGAGCGAGCATATTTGGGCTTATTGAAAAGATTTGCATTGCAAAATATTTAATCCACAAAGAGATCGTGCCAATTTGTCACATGCTTCGACGATTGCCTGCGCAAAACATTTTATCGAGCGGATGAGTCACTTCGGTTCTTGAGATTACGTGGATTTGCATATTATTAGAGAGAGTCTTCGAATGACATATTCCTTTCAAATATGTTCGACGATGTTTGATTACTGTCGTATGTCTTATTCTTTATTATCTATCGATATCCATTCGTACTTATAAGCGCCTGGTAATGCAATATTCAATAAATGAAAGTATTACGTAAAAAATAAAGACATATTTACTAATTATTTTTTTAATGTAAATTAAGCTTTTATTGATTGACGTTCACACAGAAATTCATCAGCTTAAGATATTTCATATTTAAAATGAATTTTCAAATAGCAACCATCGAACACAAATGCTTCTGTAATACCAACCTGAAAGTATGGAAATCAAAGCACTCGTAGTCTAGTGCAAAGACTGTTTTATTTTACAAGCAAATGATCCTCATTTGGAAATTAGCAAACACCCAGGATTAAGGAAATAAACATTATCCACTGTAGCTTTGATTATAGAATAATTATGCGAATTAAAAATCCTCTTAAGAATGTTGTGTTGTCCTCGTAAGAATCATTCACTAAACCTGTTGAATAAAATAAGAGAAAACTTATGGCCGAATGAATGCTTGTATATATGTCTATAGATAATTGTGCAAAAAAACTAAAAGCTTAGTTATAATAGGTCACCTTGTCTGAGGCACCTCTTGATTGCTCGCATGTACACTTCACTTCTTTGAGTTCTCCCCGACTTGCATTGCTTACATTGTGATGCCCAGTGCCCACCATTCTGATTCAGAACTATAATGAACGGTAATAATATAAATCACGGCAAGTTTTTCTGTTCTCCTGATACCTGTTCATTTTTATTTTGCCCAGAACGATATAAAGCAACTAAAAATGAATACTTTCATATTAATTTTATTTAATAACGGCTGTGGAGTCATTAAAAAATAAAACGACTCCCGAATTTTTATAAACTGAATTCGATTTTTAAAAATCCAGGGCTAAAAAAAGACGACTCTGACTCCAATCTTTAAAATAAAAAAAGACTCAAATTCCAAAAGTTTTTTCAGTTATATAACATATGTATATACGATCAGATCTTATTAAGTCAGCTTAGCATGCAGTGGCAACACTATGGACGATTGTGGCTTGAAAACATTTTATTTTTCTAAATAATTGAGTCATAAAAAAATTCCGACTTCGGACAAACCCCACGACAACCGACTCCTATTCTACATCCTTGCTTTTTACTTTGGCTATCTTTATAAACAAAACTTTTTGAAAGGAGTCGGAGTGGTTAGTTTTATCCAAACCCGACTCCAAAAAACTACAAAAGGTTGACTCCACAATCCTGTTTCAAAACATTGTTATTGATACTTTTTACTATTGGTTGAATGCATAGTTTATCATTAAGCTTTTTTCTATATATACCCACACTAACTGTTTTGTATTCTCAAATGTTTATCTTATTTGTTTCAGGTATGTAACCAGATGTACGATACGAGTCAATATTACAGTAACGTCAACTCGTAAGCAGTTAACACCTACAAGGTAAGATGTTAAACACGTATGAATAGTCAGATGCATATTGAATGACACGGAGATAATATGTCTGCTGTGAGTCATTCAGTACACACGGAAATGGACAGATTTAATTGCATAATGCTTATTTAGCGGTATAAAATTACGAGTATCAAATTTACTTCTGTATAAATAAACCAAAGTGCAAGCATGGAATTAGAGCATAAGAAAAGGCCAAAGATACCGCTCCATATTTAGTCGAACGCTTCTACGGGTCGTGGGTCGTGACTTCGAGTGACAACTGACTCCTACTGTTCACGAGATAAGCACACCATAAAATCTTGCCTCCTCTTTGTTCGCTTCTGTTGCTCTGATACGACGCCGATGTTCTCTATCGAGAGCCGCTGTTTATTTACGAGCTTGTTGTACAGTTTTTTCCTTTTGGATTTGGGAATATATTTGAATCTTCCTCAGTGCTTATCGGCTCCTAGTAGCTGGCGGAAAATCCTTGTTGTTTTCGCAATGTTGAATAGGTTTTTTATTGAGAAATAAAAGATTGAACAGACTTATGTGGTTGGTTGGTTGACATACTTGTTTGTCATTGCTATTTACTGTGAATATGTTTACTAATCACTTAATAAAAAATATAATACACTTAATAACGTAATAACGAAGACCCGATAAGTAAATCACAATATCATTCATAATCTGTATTATAATTAAGAAAAAAATAAACTATTCGTCGCTACTTTATTAAATACAAAGACTGATATGAGGGACTGGAGAAAAATCGCTAAAAAAGGACACCTCGGATGCGATAGGATCTAATGAAACTTTTTGTTTATAATTACTGCCTTGTGTTATTGAATTTTTTGTTATTAGAAAATCCGTCATGTACTTTTATGATTTTTGTTTCAATTGTTGCCGTTCTCATTATTGCCGTTAGATCTTTTTAATAGGGTAAAAATAGCAACGTATTTAGTTCTACAGTTTTTATATTTATTAGTTGATAGAAATAGCTACTACTTTCAACTAATAAATATAAAAACTAATGGAGTTCTACCAAGTAAATGCCAAGTCAATCAATAGTTTTGTTTTTGTTACAGTTTCAAAAATATAACATGTAAGTACACAGTACAATTGTAATAATAATATCAACCGATAGAAAGTTATATTATTCAAATTTTAATTATTACAATTCTTTTATCAAATATATGACTATTATAAGTTACCCAGATTACCCAATATTTAGGGATGTAAGGCACTGATATGATAATTTTTTATGCCCTCTTATTTTCCGAAAGATAGAGCAAGCATTGTGTTCCCCCCTTTATCGTAAGCAAAATTGCGTTACAAAATATACATTTTTAGGCGCCTTTTATCCTCAGCGTTTAGTCGCTTTTAGATCCATCTGAAGAGTATCGGTTTTCAATTTTTATACACCGATATCTTACCTGTATTTATCTCATGCTACCCTAGTATTTACTCCCTTTAAAATGTATTAGGGCGGCATAAAATGTTTGAAAGGTATTATTGTTATTAGCTGTAAGTATTTCATTACACGTTCTCGCATTTCTTTTATGTTATTTTCTTTTTATTCAATGTTTTTTCTTTATAGTTTTTGTCACATGCTCACAAACGCATCGATTGATAATATTATATTTCAAATATGTCAAAAGAAATATTTAAACTATATCAACTGTGGAAAGGAAAAAGGACTTAACCCACAGTTTTTTCAAAGCAGCTTTTTTTAGATAATCACACTGTATCAAACTTGATACACGTTCTTTCAAAGGGATGTAAGCTGCAAATGTCGAATTTGTATTTAAATTAAGCTTTTAAGTTTGAAAAAAGATGAGCGTGTGAAAATTGAAACCAAGAAAAAAAGGTTTTTCCTAGACAATTTTTAAAATAAATATTAGATTGTGTCAATTAAACATCAGTTTAGAAGTCTCCGAGCATGTTAAGATTGTGTATATTTCATGATTTGCTTATGGCCCAAAATCATCAAAACACGTTTTTTGTGCCTCCTGTAAAATGTGTGGGCTACGTCATTTTTCTTTTCCGCAGATGATATCTAAATCGTGTATGAGAAAATATGAATCATAATTTAATAGTTTCTTTTGTATGGCTATTTAAGTTGAAACTTTCTATATGTGAGTTTATATAATATATGTAGAATATCAAATTCGTAATATTTTTTTTACATTATATTGTGTTGGCAATTTAATATTCTGCGGCTTCTCAATTTTTGAAACCGCAATTCAATTTAATTCTTACCGAGCTCTGAAAAGCGTAAGAATTAATGTAACATTCATTCTTAAACGAAACTTTCTTTAAAAATAGCGTTTAAATTGGATTCGCAGTGACCTTATTTCGACATCTTATTTAAGTCGTAATGATTTTCGTTTTGTTCTCGATTTCTTTCGTAATCGATCGTATTGCATTCATTGCCCTACCTGTTGTAGGTTGTGTAAAGCTGTTGTTGTTTTCGATGGGCAGCCGCTATTTACCTATTTTGCCCTCGATTATTTCAATTCTCCTCTGACGAGTTTCTCCCAAAAAATATTTTCATTTTATTGATCCAGTTTGACAAATCATGCAAAAACTTTTCCCCACCTCTTTTAACTTTGTCCATAGAATGACAACTCGTTCTACCAGTATATGCTAATTCTACCAACAATCTATTTGTATTACGCTAAGGTATGGAAAATGCGAACAAAATATAACATATGGCTAACAAGTTAGAGATCACTATATCCCCCATTTGTATGACAGTTCTAATACATTTACTATGAGTAAAAGATTATATTATAATGAATGACTGCTTAAAAGGTGTAGTGATAATGCGTGCAATAAATATATGTACCAACAGAAAAAAATCGTAAATCCAGATATGTATTGTTTATCATAAATATACAAGTCTTGCGTAATCTAAATTAGAAACGTGACTAATTATAAAATATTATATATAGGTATAATATTCATTACCGATTCAAGTTGTCTATAATGGTATATTAAAATACTTCCTTTTAATTTTGTATAATGCGCTGAGAATAATCTATTGGAATTAGTCATCATTTTTATCGATCGAACTTTTTATAAAAAACACCTCAATTATCTGCCATCATCATTTAAAATTCCATTTGTTCCAGCTCATCATTGAAATTCATAGTTTTTAATTAGGTTTTTGGAAGGTTAATATGTATAGACGTAGTCACAGTCTCCTAAAATATTAAAATGGTCGTAAACATTAATATGTTTAAATAAAAAGAATTGCAATTGATGATTGTATTATCATGCTATCTATGATTATGTTTAAATTATATTATAGTAATAAAAGTTATAGTAGTAGTTTATAGCAATAAACTAATTTTGTAAAAAAAATGTAGAACTAAATACTTTTGTTTTTTAATATTTGGCATTACAGCTATTTTAAAGTTAAAAGATTATACAAGAAAAACTCGATAATAATATATTGTAAGTCATTCGAGATCAACTTGAGGTAAATTTACATTACTGACACCCATGCCTTAAGTCCCAAATTTTAATTTGACATTGGCCTTACCGGGAATTGAGCCCAGACCCGCCTGGTCAGTAGAGTAAGCTCTTACTCTTAAGTGTAGTCCGCGGACCACTTGGTGAATTTTTAGACGCATTCGATCTTTTTTTATATCAATATGTAATATTTAACACCAAAGTCCAGCTAGTGGTCCGCTGGATTAGAATTGTGAATTTAGTGGTATGTTAGCCCAAAAAGTTTGCCGACCGCTGAACTAGACCACAGCGGGCGACGACCTTAAGCATATTACAATAGAGTTCTACTAAGTAAACGCCAATTCAACCAATAAATTGAAATAATTTTTTTTTATAATTGTAATTAAAAGCAATGCTTTATGAAGCCCTCCTTACACTCACTTATACATCTACCGTAATCATCGTTTGCATCCCGTTTTTATAAATTATGCAGTTATTTTCAATTTTTAATTCAACATTAATATTACGGTAATTAAGTGTATTTTCAATATTGTCACATGTCTCCGTGCATATGTAATCAGACCGATCAAACGATTACACGTTATCATTTAAGCCAGGTTGCAACCTTGGTTGAAAGCAATCCGGGCAATAGAGGCACATAAAGATAGCAATAATAATAAGTGTAATGATGATCTCCTGGTATTACGAGTTTGGACATACATACACCGAATAATTATACCGGATTCCCCAAATTCTGCGTATCACTTCTACTAATTCAATAATTATTGTTCGGATGATGGGAATCTTGGATTTAAAATATCGCCGAGTCATGGCTGGAGCCTTTGTGCACCGGCCGACGGTTATCAAGCTCATTCGGAAGCTTATGAAAAAGTTTACCCATTGACAATAGAGGTAGATATGGAAATTTACCTGGTACCATGTCGGTCCGATTTGGTTCATTCGGTTTTTTTTTCGGTACTATTTCTTTTGTCCGTATTTAGATCATTAAATTACTTATGTACACAAACATCGTTTGAAATGTGTTACTGACACCTTAACAGGTATTATGTATAATATATATTTTCTTTTAATATAATATATTGTATCGGGTTGGATTGTATTCTGTTTGATAATAAATGGCTTACTTCAATGAAAATGAATAAACACTTAACCCTCAAAAAATAATGAACACTTTATATGTACAAATCATATTGGTAATATACATATATGTTTTTTAGTTTCGAGAAAAATATGCTGAGTTTGGTTTTCTATTATTGTGTTCATTGTTTTTAGAATTTTTGGGGTATTTTGTCAAATTACAATATTTCGTGTACTTTAGTATTATTTCCAGCCATTTTATGTTTAAGAAATGCAGCAGGATAAAGTCTTCCAAAAAGTCCCTTTTCGGTTATTCTTATTTATACATAGTCATAGTCAAAATTCTCGTGAAATTCTTAAGTGGGCAGAGAATTCCTGGGTAGGCGCCAATTTGCAATATAGATAATTTTTATCTGCCGAAAACAGCGGCAAAAATGTTACGCAGATGACATGAACTTATTTTGTCTTATGATATTTCTTAAAAAGCACCGCGCTTGTTTACTCTCGGCTACCCTTCGATATCAAACAGATCCTTTTAAAGCTCACCGACAGAGAACTTTCGAGATCCTCGAGTCAAAGATAACTCTCCTAATTATAGGCCCTTCTGAAAAAGCTCTGAAGATAACCGGGCACAGATAAGCCTCACTTAGACTTTTTTTCATATCATAAAAGTTTTTAGCAATTTGAGATAACTAAGAGGGGCTTTCAAATGTGAAATTCGCCAAAATAATGAAAGCAAAATAGGCTTTTTTTATTGCTACCGTTTTTAAAAAGCTTAAAAAAGCGAAGTTATTCTTTAAAGAGTAAGCTTTCAGAGTAGTCTACCTAATTAAATATGACCATAAAAATAAAGAGAATATTTCAGTAGCTTTGTACTGGAGGAGCTTTTGGTTAGCACATGACGTGAATTTGAATCTGAGCGTAAAAAGCTACATTATTTAAAACTGAAGTCAGACAAATTCAACCTCGCATTTATTTATTAATGTTAATAATTATTTTTTTATTATTAATGTAATACATGTAAACATTATTCTTATGATTTATTAAATATATGATGGTCAACTGCACCAATTCTTCTTTTCTTGGCTTAAGTCATAATCGATTACTTTTTAACATTTTTACAATATTATGTTTTTATTAGTATCCTCATTTTAATGAAACACATTTGTATTGTTTCACCCTAATGAGCACAACAGTGCATGGTTAAAAGATAGGTCCCGTGCAGCTCTGTGTCGGGCCAATAATATCGCATCGTTGTGGAAGGTGGCCGTTAAAATGCGGCTGCATGCACACGGGTGGTGGTGGGATACTCAACAATGTAATGTGTTGTAAAATTTATATTAGACTATTTTTACAAATTTATTACCTTTTGATTTATTTGTTTGATTTGATTAACATTCGCTGGATAGGTATACTTAAAAATTCAATGCCCTAACTAACATCTTCATTACATTCGCCGTGTCAACTTTGAAAGAAGAATATCTATAGAGCTGCCTATTGTGTTTTATTTAATGCCGTATCTTGATTTAATAATAATTGCACTCATTGTTTTATATCATTCATTGTTCTTGTAAGTTTATTATACGCGGAACAATACATTGAATAGGTAAATATGCAAGGAAAATGGTCTACAAACGGTACTTGTATTCATGTGGGTAAAACACAATCACAGTGCCGACGATTCGGCTTCACAATAAAGTCACAACACTATGACAAGGCTAATTTACTCTTCGCCTTTTGTCAATAAATACTATTAATAGGTAAATATAGCCTCGGCTATATAGTATTCAGTGATTTTTTCGCTATATTATCATATATTACGCCGTAGTATATACGTAAGCCGAAATAGCTGTTAATTAAATATAAAATAGTATTTGTAGAACTAAAATACTTATTTTGGTCTCAAACATTAAAGCCTCGCATGTCAAAACCAATGCTGGTAGATTCATTGATTATGGAGTTATATGTTAAATTGTCCGTTTTTTATTATACTGAACATCTTTCACAAACAGATTTCAAAGGTTTTAATAGTAAGCTGGCGATATGCTTAATTTTGACCATGAACGAAGGATTATATGTATATATTATTCGATATTTTGTATTATTTAATAAATATGTATTAGAATTTCATTTGATTTCTGGTAATTATTTCACATCAAATATCTTAATTTGGACTGTAAAAAAAATATTTTGAATATTGGTATATAAGTTAGGACTCCTACTTAGTCCAAATATCTATCAACGTTTGTTGCAATTAAAAATTAATTCTTTTCTCTTCATAGAAATACGCGGAGAATTTTTATCTTAAACGAGTTAAATGATGTTTATTTGTATTTTATCGTAAATATGTTCCAACCCGAAACACTTCACCGCTTCATTTTTATAGTTACTTACTTTTTTGCTGGCCGAGGCAAATATTGAAGAGAATTTTTCCATAATGGAATCAATTAGCTTGATTTGATAAAAACGGATGTGGCTTCTTCTCACATTTGTGAGTTTTTATTGACATATTCTTTCGGTAATACAAGAAATCTAAAGCTTTTTGCATTAAATTTGTAGAAATTCACTGTCAAAAAAGGTTGAAATAAAAAGTATTTATTTTACAGTAGTATATAGATAAAAAATTACTTATTTAATTTTTAGGTAGATATATAAACAAATTCTTGTCATATGGTAAGTCAAATATTTACATAAGTACTTAACCACTATCATTATAAAATATGAATGGTATAATCATGTAGGCAAATAACTTTTGTCATGTTGTTTAACATCCACTCTCTTGATGTGAACTCTCATTTTCTTTTAAATCTTACATAACATATACGGCCCTGATGATTTTAATACATTTCAAAAAATGTTGCATGCAATTTGTCACGGTTAGCTCCTAATAACCTCCAAAAAGCTCCATGCGTTTTTTTCCTGGAACATCTATCCTCGATGTGAAAGGTTCAAAAATACATGGATATATTGTGTTGCGCCATGTTCGAGACACGCATCGCGTGCTCCGCCCTGAAAGGCTTGGATAAACCCTAATGGACTCCGTTACCCCCCGAGACCTCTTTCAGTTTATGACGTCCTGATAAATAATAATGCCTCATTTAAAGTTATTAGGGTAACAGATTTTCTTTCGGGTGGCTCATGCAAAGTGATCCGATCGGAGCGTGTTTTGTGACGTTGTGAAATTTATAAAACAATCAGCGGTAATTATTATTCTTTTACGCGAGCACTCTGTTTGATGAAATTTCTGCCGCGTGTCGAATGATTCTATTACTACCTATTCGCCGCTATGTTGCCCCGATAAAATCTTACAATAAATTATAATAAATAGGTTATTTGATTGATTTTATTATCATGATGTGCGCTTACAGTGCCGATTATGCTGAAAGTGAATAAGGCGGATCCAGTGACGCCATTTGGGGGGATGAGGGTTTCATTAACTCCCCGCTTGCACATACAAGACAAAATTTAAAAAATAACGAACTGGGAATTTCCTCACTGGAAAAAACTGAAATTTTGTCCCTGGGTAAACACTTAAATATCATAATTTCATACATCCACGATTTCAATAATGTATTTCATTCTGTTTTTTTTTATTATTAGCCGGTTCCCGGTAAGCGTTGCAATCCCATTCAAAGAAAGAAAGCGTTTTTGTTTTAAATGTGTTTATTGAAGTGCACGTTTTCTTTTCTGTCTGTTTGACGTTTGCTGCCGATTTTCTATCTTACGACACTCGCGCCACCTACTGAAATGTAATTCTACTACACCTATAAACTTCGCGCAAGTTGCATGAACGGTATGGCAGACATATAAACATTGATATTTACATATTAGACCTACTGTAAGTTAATTTTAATATGCCTATAAACCTTCGCGCAAGTGCAAGAAAAAAAGTTTGTCAATGTTATATTGCAATCGAATGAGCGGTGTGGCAACGAACAAATAAACATCCATTTTTATATATTAGATATTTATGCATATAACAGATTTGCATAAATTCTCTTACATTTATTAAAGCCATTATTGATTCAAGTAGAAAATATGATTTCAAACAAATATAGCAGATTTTTGACTGCTGTTTTTTTCTTCTATATACATATATCATTATATTGTTAGACAGATTTTTTGATACAAAGTAGCATGATCAGACATCCTATATGCTTTCAATTTCTAAATACTTTGCAAAATGACTATCGTCAGCTATTCACATCCCGCTATATATATGTTATAACTTATATATGTTACAACTTCACTCTAACCGTGTGCTTCCTTATACTGTACGTAGTTGATTTTCATTTATTATCATGCAATATTAGCGAGATCTTTCTGATTATTATTTCTGAGAATCGTGCAATGATTAAACAAATATCTGAATCCATCCGAACGCACGAATACGTCTTAATTACTGCTGATTTAGTGTCTTCCAGACAGCCCTAGAAACGCTGAATATGGATTTTCATCTAAAGAAATAATTTGACATACAAACCCACTCTGAGCCATTCTAATCTTTGCCTCTGATTACGTTTGCTTAATGTAAATGGTGTGTTTTCCCACAGTTAAAATTGTTTTTCAGCGAGTTGAAAATGTCGCCATAACCGACTCCGTGGTTTAAATAAACCAACCATCTTTCTCTCGTATTTTACTTTGATTCCATTTAATATTGTTCTGTGTTTTGCGGTTCAGCTTCTGAGCTCTTGTATTTCACAAATAAAATAAACCTCTTTAATTATGCTGTATTCAAATAAAATTTGGTGAGAACCACTTAATAATTGAGTTTGAAACATTCAATCAGAATATGTATTTCCGTTTATTCTGCGTGTCATAAAAACAAACTTTCGAAGGCCATTTTTGGGTAGCTGTATTTTTTTTAACCACAAAACAATTATTTATTTTACAGCCCACCTTTACTTTCATGAATATCGTTGATTTGTTTTGTTTGATAACGATTCTTCTTCTTCAAATGACGCGATCTTTGTATCAATTTACGTTTTTTTACGTTACTGGGAATATAATGATGTGTATTTTGTGTATGTGATTATTTCTAAAGAGTTTTACCGGGTAGATGTATACATAGATATCCAAATCGTCCGTTTTGATTCAGATGTATTTAAAACATATCATCCATAGGTCATACATATGCAAGTGAAAGAATGCTGGTATTGCATAGTAACGGGCAAAACAATTGTAGGTTAATAATGAAATTATGATAAACAAATATTTCTGGCATCTCTAATAAATACGTATTTTTTTGAACTCAGCAATTCCCTGATTATAAGTGACTTTTCAGGCAACCGTTTTACTTGAAGCCGTATCAAAGTTGATTCCCCTGATATATGCTCACATTGACATAAATAATAATGCCTGAAAAGAAATGCATCAGTAGTGCTATTCTTGCGTGCACACACCTATGTTGGACGATTTGAAATAACCAAGTAAAGTGGAACCCCCAATTACACTACCCCAAATTACGCGCTGACTTGAAATATTCGCCGCAAATCGTTGCTACGAGACGGTCGTCTATGCGGTGTATACAGTCATATGTTGGCTAGCGTCTGTGTATTCAACACGTGCCAAGCTATACACGCATAGCGGGGCGACCGTCTGTATGTTGAATTTTGGCGCACTTTGCATTTTATCACTTAGTAACTAAATATTTAGTCTATATTTTTCGTGGAAAAAACCTAATTCCTAATTTTGTATGAGATCCACTCCCCCAATTACACTACTCTCAATTACACTGTCCCGACTTTAGTGTAAATGGGGGTTTTACTGTACAGTAAAATAGAGTATTGAGTAGAATAAGTACTATGCACGCAGAAATAGCACTACTGCGCACATCTCTTTCGGCTATTAAAAGACCAAAAAAAGAATTATTCTGTTATTCATAAGATTGTCGGACTATATGTTACTGAAGATTTTCAACGGTATTGTTTCGGATGTCGAAATCTACCGCGTGGAAATGAGTGGGCTAGAAAGAAAACTATTGGGTTAAATTTGCCTGAACTTATTCAATACACACTCTAGTTACAATTTGTAGTATTATTATACGATTTTCATAGCATTGCATTCCATCGCAATGTAAGGAATGAAGGTATAATATTTTTCCGAAAAAAGATCATGCCAATGTGCCAGAGACAAATAAACACATTGATTGTTTTGCAATATTATAACAATTTGAAAATCTAATATGAGTCAAAGGTTAGGAGAATCGTGTAGCATTTGAGATTTAGACAGAAAATGATGAGGCAATGTTGTCGAATACATCGATTCATCAATACGGTGATAGTTTACGCATTATTTGCACGTGAATCGTAAATTACACTGCATAAGCAAAATAAGGTTCGGCTTAGCGAGTAAGTAAATGTTATCAAATTAATATCATCCCAATAATCAAACAGCATCAATAATACGTAATTTCTGTTTGCCTATCGTTACTATCAATTTCAATAATGGCAGGTAGATATTCTGTGTAAATCGTTAGCAAATACTCGGCGAGGCGAATGCCTTCATATTTCTGCGGACGTGGTTGGGAATAGGGTTGACAACACGAATACTACCGGGTATATAGATATGGCCTGTTTTTATTTGGTCAGTTAATTAAAATAGTTATAGCTTAAGAAATATACTATAAAAATGGTTAGTAAGTATTATTAATCACCAGTTTACAGTGGTACAGGTTTCAAGATCCAAGGTATGAAATGTTAATTTTTTATATATTATATTAAAATTTTTGGCGTTGTTTTCTCTTCCAGTTGGTTGTATCAAAATATCCTTGATTATATTTCATTCATCAAGCGATTTAGAATATTTTAAATAAACTTTTATGTAAAATAATATAATTGACTAAATAATAACGAATGCAATACTTGTTCAATAATTTTAATATCGATTTATCGATTTTTGTTCGAAAGCATTGATGTTTGTAATGTCTATTCCCTCCCATACTTCTGATACTAAAATAAAAAAAAGCGTTGCGAGAGCGATTAGCTGCCCTAACCCTAACTTTAATCTCGTCAAAAAAAAAGAATAACAAGTTAAACACTTATGTTGAGATACCCCCATTTAATGGATATATACTTCTACATTACGAGCAAGCGTGGATTAAAAAAAAAATAATGCATGGCAAATTGAAAGAAAATATTATTTCATTAATCTTTTCGTTAACGACCCGAGTTTCGCCTTTCGACATCTTCAGGTTTTTTCAAGTACACGAATGCTTAAAAAACCTGAAGATGTCAAAAGGTGAAATTCGGGTCGATAACGACAAGATGAGTAGAAGAGTACAGCATTCAGACAATTAGAATTTTAAATTGAAATTCCATCGAGCACTTTCAGTTGAAATTTTAAATTAAATAAAATAAATGTGTGATATCATTTACATTAAAGTATATTGTTTTTAATGCTAACAAATGAAGGCTTTAAATGTGGATACAAGGCTTTGGCACTCGAGCAGATGCTGTACGGAGTCGATAGTTTCTCGCAATAACTAAGTATCAAAACTATTGAAAGTGTTTCATAATAGCTTGACATTCTTAAGTAGGCACCCTGCGTATGTGCTATGCTATGTGTATGCTTGGCATTTACGTGCAAATTGAATCACGTCCAAGAGTGCTTTATACGTAGCTTTGAGTGAAAGCTTAATTCGAACGAGGCTGCGTGTCTCTTCGCTAAACAACGCCTTTCGCTTGTTACGGTAATGAGCGTCGGAAGCTCGCGGAATGAGATTCAGGCAATCTCCTAAGAAGCCAGCTAGCATCTATTGCGAGCTGCTGTCCTGGCGTAACGAACGGGTTTTTGTCTTGAGCCAGGAGTCTCGGCGAGGAGGTGGTGGATTTGTACGCTGTTAATCTTCCTGGTATCCACAGGTCTTAGACACGGCTACTTTCCTAGTTTACTATATGGGCGTGTAGAATCTCAAATTAATTAAGGTATATCCACAATGAAATGGATTCAATTTAATCCGTGTATTGTGTTGTTACTGTAACTAGTTTTTTGAATATTCAAGTCTTTTTTTATTATTCGCATACTTAGTAAGTTATTTTTTTTGTTATAGAGTAGTTTATTTAGTTTAGACTGTAAACTTTATACCATAAAGTACTCTTTCAAAAATCTATGTTCGCCTCGAATGAGGAGGATTATAGTATCGCAATGTAAGTAACTTAATTAAATGTGTATCTACGAGAACTGTTTGTTAATCAGTTGTTCAACCTTTGTTTTTTCGAAGAGAGGAAGGATAGACATAATAGAGCTAGGATAAGACTAGTGGATAGCTAATCGCTCTAGCTACCCCCCGCTAATTTTATTCTTATATAAACACGATACGTGTAATTTAAGATTTCGACTGAAGGTGCTTGGTGGAATTTCAATATTAAATTTGAATCGTTCAAACTATGTACATTCTCACAGATTTTGTCACTATACATTAGTACACACGATACATGTATTTACTAAGCCTCAGTTCAAGTTCATCCGTGCACTTGAACGCCTGATGATGCCGAAAGGCGAAACCCGGGTAGTTAGTGACAAAATTTGTTTGAATGTAAATAATTTGAGCGATTCAAATTCAATATTGAAATTCCACCAAGCACCTTCAGTCGAAATCTTTAATTATAAATTGATAAATTGATTGGGATTTGAATCAGTGAGATACGTCAGGGTAGCAATCGACGCTCTTTCTGCCAAAAAACGTTAGCAAGTATAATTGTATAGATTGTTTTTTTAATTACCGCCAAGTCCATTCACTATATTTTTTTTTCATTTCGTATTTTAAAATGAATTGAGACGTAAAAACAATAATTACCCAAATTCAACTCCGCTTATGACGAAAATATTTACGTACAATAGAAAAAGTATTAATTCTGTTGTCAACTTTGAATGAATAACAAATCCTATCGAAAATTTAAATACACAAAAGCTCTCCGTTCCAAAGAAATGCATTGTGTTATTCAAGAATAAAATTTCAAAGATGCCCGACAAACAATGCAATATCATTTTTAATTCGACGTTGATTACCTCCTTTGTGACAAATTTTACAGCACCTTAGCGTTAATCTCCTAACTATTATGGTCGCCTGTTTAGTATTCCACTCGCGTATATTGACATTAACTCACGACTGCACACACCTTTTGTAATTCCCATTGACTATGGGACAGCGCTTTGCAACTTATGTCCGCCGGATACAATAAAATAACTATTGCATCAGACATGAAATTTATTATAATATTTAAAGATTGTAAATGTTTTAATATATAATGATTTTTCGGTGTTAATGTTATTTATTTACAGGGTACGGCTGTGGAGTTGTCAAGGAATAAAATATTCTCCGATTCCGACCTTAATACATTTTTAAGCTTAATAGCATGCTAAGCGATTTCAATACACACCTTTTTAAAGGACTTGAAGGTATTAGTTTTTAATGAGTCTGACTGGTGTTAAAACAATCCGACTCCACAGCCCTGGTATAAAGAATTTTCAATCGATTTATGTTTGAAGGTACGAGTGTTTTTATGTCTTTTCCACTCTCTCAATCTCTCCCACCCTTTCAATCAGTGATTAGCTTACCACTAGTACTGTCCTAGCTCCATCCTTCTATTAATACTCCTTTTGGAAAAAGAGAGGTTGAGGAAATGAATAACAAGCATTTTTGGTAGAAACACTTTTTTTGAGATAAACTCCATTAGAAGTTCACTGTCAATTCTTAGTTGAAAAACATTGTATAAAAAAAACAAAACACATTATTTTTTATAATACCAGGACCGGTTTCTCTCATCGTGAAATCAAACGGGTGATGTCACTGTTGTATATTTAAATCATAAATAATAATACAGTACTACTAATCTGACAATTCATATTAAAAAAAAAACCGCTAAAATTTGTCAGCGCAATGCAGCAATAAGATCACGAGCATTTTTTTGCAGTCAGGCAAAAACTGACACGTTTCTTTATCTCAACCCTACCCTTTTGTAAAATCACTTTTTGCTTAAATTGATACTTATTTTACTACCTGATAAGGATTTTATTTGAATGGCAAAATCACTAATAACATTCGCTTAGAATTTGTCACACTTTCTTACTTCAAAGAAAAAATATCAATTGGCTAACTTATTCTGGTATGGGGCTGTAGATATCTGAAAAACAGTGGTTTTTCGTATTGACAGTATTTGGCAAGACGCGTTATAAGGCTCAGGGGTTGAAGATCACTGCAGTCCTCTACGTCGACTGCATTCTCTTACAAAATCGTGCCCTTCCTCGGTACGCATGCGTGTCTCTGCATACTGTGCGCATGTCGACGCACGTGTCAACAGTACCTACAGCAGATTCATATCAAAGAAGGAAAAATCCCTCATACATGTATATACGAGGTCCGGCTGTTTGAATGCAATAATGTATTCTAAAAATATGTTAAGTGTTCGCTTTAGCGTTGTCGCGTGATCAGGATTTGTGTGAACTGTTTAAATGAGAATAATTATTGCACTACATAGTCGCACGATTGTTTTTATACCACGGAATTATTTATGTGTATTTTCCTCAATATTCGCATTATTGACGGACCCTGCTTACATTATGTGCACCTGATACTTTTCTGTATTTTTATTTGATTTTAAAACACCACCGTTGTTACCTCTACCGCCCGAGTACTTCATTAAATTCGAGAATATCATTAACCGTTTGAATACCGCGCAAATCATTAACATGTCCCAGAGATACTGCGTGTTTTTGAGAAAAATAATTTTGCCTAATATACACTCGAATTCGATATTTTAAAAACCTATATTGATTCAGTATAGATAGCACTACACATATTCATCAAAATAATGCTTATATTCTATTAGAATACCAAGTATTTGATTTTTTAAATGTCTTGGACATCCGTGTTCGCTTTCATATGTTCCGAACGCCTGTGTCCGCTTGGTATTCAAGTGGTTAACGAAACTGGCTGTAATAAGTCCAAAATTGCTGAACTTTTGTGCTAACTACATTTTACCATATATATTATTGTTTATCAGTAGTACTGTTCTGTATTCATTGTAGTCTGATACTGAAAAATGAGCCATGAAGAGAACAATAAGTTAACTAGTAGCCCTCACTTAATGACTATCCTTTTGTCTTACCATCGATGAATGGAATGCTTAAGCTACCGTATTACTATAAGTTCTTACAAATCTGCAATTGATACTCCGTTAGTAGTTATTATCTTTGCGGTAAAAAGTTTATTATAGATTAATCGAGTCATTAGAGTTATTTTTGTTATAGTCATATTGATTTCAAGAGCAATCTAGCGTTAAACAGGGCTTTCATTGTAGGTACGATCTGGCAGAAATTAAAATCTCGGGTCGTTAATTTGCATTTGGCCCAAATCATCGAAAAATGTTTTTCTTGTCGACCATAGTCGAGTTATGAATATGTAACTATATTGTAAGTGGTTTATTTTAATCTATCGATGTATACTTTGTAGGCGAAGCAAATAAAATGTTAGCGCCTTTGTAATATATAAATTCTCACGTGTCATTCTTTAAACTGATCCATTGCTTGTCTCGATCTACACGCATCAGCTTTTTTCGAATCGATAAATAAATAGCGGAGTGAGTTCTCAGTATGATTTATAGCTCATACATTGGCATTAAATAGTCCATTGATCGTATTTATTTATTTCGAATAGACTCGGCCGATACACGGCGAAGTTGTTGCGGGGAATGTTAGTGCAGAACTCGTTCAAAACACAACACGACCAGATCCACCGAGATGTTTATAATACCTCACAATTCTCATTCAACCCGATAATTTCCTTTGTTGTTACTTTTTCATTTCGCGAGATGCTCGTTCGAACGTACCCGCCAAGCTATAGTGTAAGTGCCTTCGTTCGAATAAAATCATTGAGATCTCATTTCGATTGGTCGTCTTGTTTTTATTTTTCTCTACTCGGAGCAACCATTTGCCATTTAAGAGAGAAAAGAATAAAAAAAATCTCTCGTCTGTACACAGTACACGTGTAGAAAAGATCTTTTTCAATTTTATTGCCAATAAGAAATTACAATCTAGGATTAAAATCAAATATCATCAGATTTGCAATGAAATTTCATGTGCATACAAACACATATAATTTATTCCCACACGTGAAATTAGTAAAACATTGCTTTGGATTCCATTACATCGAATAGATTTCGGCTGAATATTTTTAGACGTAAATGATTCACACGACAATTTCCATAGTTAAGCTTAAAATTGTATCAATTAACTGCTTTATTTTAAACATATAATATATATTGCATGTGGGTAACATCATTGTTATTTTACCTTAACGTCTTTAACGCAAACTGGTTCTAATTCCACAAACTTGCTTTTCATAGAGGATTAAGTAAGAAGATGAATAGTTGTAAGCATATCCACCGTTTCCATGATACAGTTTGTATAAAAAGCAATTAAATCTTCACGTACATATCCAATATATCCATTTCTTGGAATACAAATTGATATATTGAATACATACGTCTAATCGTAGACTCAAAGCCTTTGATAGCGGATAGTAAAAAACACATAAGACTTAAGTATTCAGCTACAGTCGACTATCGTTAGGTTAGTTTCTCCATCTTTACTAAAAGACTAATCTTATAAGACAAGGTTTGCTAAAAAATCTTTTCTGATATGCGGTGTATTCATACATGTGTCACGATAAAAAATATTGTACAAGATACACCTTATGTCGTGACTTGAGTTCATTATGTGACGAAAATGTATCTATTGTTGCCACCAAAACAGCTTACAAAGGCATCGCCAGCATTCACTTTCGTGCATTTCGTAATATGCATTCATTTTTTTTTTGTATACTTCTCTTAACCTGTGTCTTGCTGTGCTGTCTTCTGTCAACCTTTGTGACCCCTTTTAAGCAATACTTAAACATAAACACAGTCTACCACTATTATTGCGAGATACAAATTGTGGTTGATCGAATTTCGTGAACCTTTTTTTCAGACAGGGACGTCTATTTTAACAATTTACCATTTGGTACTAATAATAATATGACCCCTTTTAGCTTCGTAGTATCTTTAATTTTGACGATAATTATATTTATATTTAGACACCTTTGACCTTGTTCACGAAAGCTTTTTTTTGATTATTTGGTGTAAAAAAAACACACACCTTTAACAGAAATACTTTGGACGTTGTAATCATTTAGGAAACTTTGAGTCGCAAGGGGACGCGGAAAGTCAAAATATGCTTACCTTCATAATGACATTTTGTGGAGGAATATAATACTGTCACTGATCTGACAGAATATGGTAGATTACAGATTGATAATTCTGAGTAAACAAACAATGAAAATTTTCAGCCTTTAGGACAAAGCTTCTATCATCGATATTTTATATTACTTTGACAAATATAATGTCAACATATTTATTATTAGTTACCAACTTCTGCCAGAAAACTGAAGTTATATGATACAATTATTGCCTTTATGCTCCTTAATTACTAAATGTATTTATTCTGAATTAGCTGAACACACTGTGTACTATAGTGACTATAAGTATAGAGTTAAATGCTAACACAACCGTATGGTCCAGATATGGAGAAGCTGACGTAAAAAAACTTATATTTGTATTGATCGAAGATTCCTATAAGCAAAGATATAAAAACTTTTATTCGTTGCGATAAAATTTATTGCTGCATAACTTAATTCTTCTCCTTTTTGGCTATGAACATGTAACTATAAAAAGTTGCTTGTCATCGTCAATATTATAAATGGCGATCGACAAATAATAGATATTAAGTTTCTAAAACAGACACCTCTTTACAAGCATGACCGCTCAAAATATTTGTCGGACTCCATTGCCCAACACAATGTGTTTTTTTTTTACAGATCGTGATTTTGCTATCACAGATCCGATTCATAAGAAACTTTCAATGCAAATCACTTTCGGTTGTCCCACTTGCACTTATCGTATTAATAAATCTAATTAGAAACAAAAAACGGCAAACAATTGTAATTATTGTTGAAAGCAAATAAAAAATATTTATCGGTAACCTTTCATCGACATGTTTGATTCGATTGTTGTAATCATGATAATTTGTATTGTTATAATCGAAACAACGTCCGCGGTTAGAGAAATCTTGTACCATTCATACGAGAGAGAAAAAAAACAATTTGAGTACATACTTAAAGTTAACTAGCTATTTTTTCGTGGTTACAAAATACTGGGGGGTGCGGATGCTTTGAGAAAATGGTTAATTACATTGCCTTAGAATTACATCAGCTTCTTGTTGGATCATTTTCACTTATAGTATAGCTTTATGAATTTTTATGAATATTTATGAATTAAATAAAATAGTATATACATTTTGTGATAACATATTTATAATATTAAAAATAATATTAAATATGTATTTTGTTATATTTTCAACAAAATAAAAAATCAGGTTCACTTGTACCAGTGAAAACCATCCAATCCACAAGCGCAATTATTTTTGACCCAATTACATTCAACTCTTTTTTTACACGAGAGATACTTTTACCAAAAAGCTGTGTCAAAATTGGAGATTGGTTTCATTAATTTAAAAATAGTGTTGTATGAAAACAATTAATGTTGTGGTATAGAAACACGTGCGAAAAGTATTGTACATAATATGTATTTTAATTTAGAAAACAATACTATTCATAGCTACTTGATTATACGGGGAATGGATATAAATCGTTTTCATCGCTAGAAAATTTTGACACGTCCAATGTCTTAGGTAGGAACTGTGTGTTGTAATATTCTTGTTAATAAATCCACTTCGTGTGTTTTTTTGTTGTTTCTGAGAATCGTTTTAGAACAAATAATTCGTGTAATAATGTACTATTCATTTTTTTTAGTGGACCGTGCTATTTTTAAATGGTGAAAAAAAAACTGTGTTTAAAAATTACTACATTAATGGATCTAGCATTCCTTTTATTAATTCATAAATTACTCAAAAATATATCTTAGTATTTTTCTTATTATAAAAATCAGGGCTGTGGAGTCGGAGTCGCGGTATTTTGGTCGGAGTCGGAGTCGTGAAAAATGAGCGGCTCGATTTTTTTTTTGAAAAAGACATAATGATGTGTATTTAAACAAAATAGTCAAAAATGTTAACATTTCATGCTAGGCTGACTAAAGATGATCTGATGGTATACATATATATATATAATAAGTTAAAATGAAATTATTTAAAAAGAATCCTCGGAGTCGGAGTTGTCTTTTTTTCACGCGACTCCACAGCTCTGATAAAAATGATTACCTTTAATTAGTATGATATTAAACTACTAGCATGAAAAACCTTTCTTAAAATAATGTCGCGTACAATCAATGTCTTATTTTACAATCTTTCTCATTAAAAATATATTTCATTTGATATACCTATAATATAAATCAAGCAAACCTACATAACAGCGTTGAACGAAAGCTCTCTTGGAGATGTAATAAAATCCACCTTAAATGCTAAAATAATCACTTCAATCAATTGCGTCTCCCGATTCGCTCATTGTTATCTGAGTGCAGTTTATAAAATAACATTTAAACCCACCCTGATTGGCTGTCCGGTGTTTGCCATATCAAAAAGAGCTCCTTACACAGACCTTAATTAGACGTATTTTATACGTCACTAAAAATATCTTGTTTCTCATTCTGTTTCGGTTAAAGTGTTCCGTGGTAGAGAGGGATGAAGTAATGGAATGTCATTATCGTTAATCAATGACGACTCGTGTGAATATAAAACTGGAAATTTGTATAATTTATAATAGTGAAGAAAACTTACAGAGTCGAAAACATCAAATAGTGTCTAATAGCCATATTTGTTTTCTCATTACATCGATGTCAGTTTATTATTCATATTATAGACCTGGCATATTGTTTCTTTTTGGCTCGTAATTACGAGGAAGATGGGACCGACTGAATTTACTCGTTATATCAGAGAATAGGTATTTTTAAATGCTTACAAACATACCCATCACATGAAGACATGTATCTGGACAAGTATCTGGAGCGGTCACATTACACAAAAAGTCGCAATTCAAACAAAAATACATAATTAGAATCTATTTACACACCCGTTACGCACATATTACATTTTTACCTGACACTTGATGTATTAAATGCTTACTATTCTACTAAAAAATGTCCCCTGTTTTTTTTGTTGAATATTTGTATTCTGCACACATCTGATAAGTCTCTTCGCTAAGATAAACATTATAAGAATAGTACCTATGCGTGTTTCTATTAATTTTAAACTTTCACATGGAATCATAAATTGGTTTAATTCTTACAAATATAATGCCTTCCACCATTGACAAATAATACCGTCCCTTGAAGTGATACTTTTATTGTTTTATTCCACGAGAAACTGGTGTCATGATATTCATTATTGTATCATCATAATTTAAAAGTTTAATTTTTATTATGAAAAAGTTAATAGACTAATATATTTAGTCGTTTCATCGGCGCCACTGTTCGAAGAAAAGTATCCCAACAGAATGCACACATAGTGCATTGGGAATCATTCTATCAGGGTAAATTGACTGGATTAGTCTGTTTGCTGAGGTGATTCGATCCTGACCCTAATGGACACGTTCGATTCCTTTAATGGACATGCGCTTGCATAAAGATTTTTATATATTATTGAGTCTGACATTCCACCGGCAACCATATTCTGTATTATAGAACAGTGCTTCCAATTCCGGGGTCCGCGAAAATTTTCATTCTTTCAACATTCTCTGTGATAAAATGTGAACATGTGAAATAAAAATATTTCTTGGGTCCGCAGATTATTGTTTTCAGATTTAGGGATCCATGGCATCAAAAAGGTTGGGAAGCACTGTTATAGAATGTACGTTAATTTTAACATTTTTACCGCAAATTGACCTTTAAATATGTTTTTAACAAATGACTGACAACAGCTTATTGTAAAATTGTTTCCAAAATCAGTGTTAAATATTTTACTCGAAAATCCAGCTTATTGAAAAATCAAAACTGCAGTATTTTTTTTTAAAACTTAAAACGATTTTCATTTGTTCATCATTTTTACTCAATTTAACACATGATTTTAGTTTTTATTTTCATAACATTTAATTTTCATGAATCACAATATTTTTATGATGGTTTTAAAGTTTTTGTAAATACGTTTACTTCTCTCTGAGCATCCTCAGTTTATCACATTCACGGTATCGTTTTATTAACTCATTCTTGTCCAAGTCGTTTTCACGTTAATACGTACTTCATTTAAGTTCATTGGCAGTTGGCACTATCCAGAACTTACCACAAATCATACCAGGTCTCTTAGTAATACTGTATATGTCTCCCCGACAGGTTAAATTAAATAAAAAGTATCGATCTTTCAATGATCATTACAACGAATCCACATTCAAGATGGCGCCTATAGTTATTGCTTTATTTGAATGTTTATCGATTTGTCATGTTGTTTATGGTGTGCCCTCCGTCCGTTTGTTCGCTCCGCGTAAGTGGGCGGCTCGGCCGAGAAAGGACCACGAGATTTGAATTGATGAAGCCATTAACCGAACTACCGCTTTCCATATAAGTACCTAATCAATTTAATAAATCACCATTCCAGATTAAATCGTTACTTTTTTTTATTCAATCCGGGTAGTTTCTGTAACTACTTTGAATATCGCATGCGTCGGTCTTGAGGTAATCAAAACTAAAATTATACCTTATGCCTTATAACAATTAGTCAGTATGTTTGATAAATACACATATTCATTGTTTTTTTTCTCAATCGAGTAACCTATTTATAATTCACTTTTAGGGTGTTCACTGTCAATACTTGGTGGAAAGGCATTATATTAATAAAAACACAATAATCTTTTGTACTTCATTCCACTTTATTTAATATGTCAGGACCGGTTTCGCTCATTGCGAGCATTGTCAACTGATAAGAAATATAATTTAACAATGCTATTTATACAAAATTGAAAAGTTATACACAACAATTGGCATTAAAAAGAAATTGCCAATTACATTAAAGTGATTGTAAAATAACACAAAATTAAAATGTTCAACACATCTAACATATAATTAAAAAGTCATCCCAGATTAATAAATTCAGAATGGCGATTGAAAGTAATTACAAACATAATTAAAATTTGGGAATTTTTTGACAAAGTGATAAAATGCTACATTAATAAAGTGAATATGCTTAATGATATGAATATGCTTAATGATAGTTTTATGTTTTCCCCGCTTCCAAGCTTTGTTTAAGTGATGAACACACCAACTACTATGAATAAATTATTGCTACTCACTAATTATTATTACCATGCATGTACAAGGTTACACAATCAAATTTCAGCAGAGAAACTAAGATTTGGCATTTTTTCTCAATCAATAATCGTATAAATTGTTTGAATTTCATTCGTACAAAAAAAAATGCTCAATACAATGGTATGAAGCCAAAAAAGCTATAAACATTATTTTATGATATTCTTTTACAACTAAATACCTTAAAATTTTAACGTTTATCCGAAGTTACTGCTTATCTATTTTGTACTTTATTAATGTATAACGTAATTTAATTTGATATGAATTTTCGGCATGGAGAAAATTCTGTGTGAAAGTAGTTATTCATTTACATTTTAACTCCATTTTTACACGGTTGATACGTTCCACAAAAACATAGAATTCATAGAAAAATTGAAGATTGCTTACCTGGATTTATTTGAAATTCAAGAATATTATGATATTGTAAATCGTGTAAAAAAGTACCAATGAAGTCCCATTAAGTAAATTACACAAAATATTTTTCAAAAAATGTATTTTAATTAAGACAAAATAATACTATTCAACGCTACTTGATTATTAATTATACGGGGACTTTTATGAGGTAATGGATATTAATCATTAATTGATTTGGCATTTACTTGGTAGAACTCCATTTATAACAGATTAAAAATAACAAAGTATTTTAGTTCTACAGTTTTTAATAATTTTATTAGTTGATAGCTATTTCGGCTTGCGCCATCGTCAGAACTATGTTTAAACTAATATTTTGCTCAGCTATATATAGGATATTAATCACTTTCATTGCTAGAAATGTCTTAAAGATATAATGAAGCATTTTTTTGTCTTGTGCTGTTGAATTTATAGCTATTACGAAATTCGCTATCCGCTTCTGTGTTTTTGTGTCTTGAAACCATGATAGAACGAATTATTTTTGTAAAAATATAGCATTTGTTTTTTGAACATCGTGTACAAAATAAAAGAGTTACCTTTATGATTCTGAATACTCTGGATAAGAATAGCAGAAATATTATTTTTTAGAAGATAACAATCCGTTCACTACTGATAGAGGCACCGCAAAACGTTTTCATTTAATAATCGATTATTTAAAATGAAACTTTTGTGCCATCTATTACAACAAAATTTCTTTTTAAATACGGCATTCGTGCCACAATGATTAATTGTACATTTAAACAGATTTCTTTTTGTTCTGCTGAGTTACGCAATATTTATTATTTAGTAGGCAAATTGAAATTTGATATTCTTTGCCAAAATGATTGACATAACCTTTCAGAGACGTTGCAAAACCAAATTGGTTAGGCAAAGTTTAGCTAGTGATAACGTAATCCACTGCAGAAGCACGCAACCATTTTGGCGGGCCTGCCAATATAGTCTATCCACCGAGTACCATTCCAATATATTAACAGCTAAGTTTTCGTTGTTCGTCAATGACTTTTTCAGTTAATAAAAGCTAGAAACAATTATATTTTGAATATTTATACAAGTAATGGTTCACAAGGCAAAGGCAGAACGCAGGGAATTGTTTAAGGGAAACCAATTTGTCTCGCTTGCTATTTATATCTTCGTTCTGAAGAAACAAGGACTAACTGCTTATATTCCTTATACCGCATACATTTCGACTAATGGTATACAATTTTCATATTACTTTATTTTGTTTGTGGCAAATCCGGCTATTGGTGAATTATAAAAAAATACACTACTGTGTTAAGCTCTGAACAGTGATCGGTTTCCGAAAAACAATTGTATTTTTTGTGAGTCAGAAGTATATGGAGGTGCTACACTATGGTTGTTCTTCACTGTATTGAGACGCAAGAAATACAGAATAATAACAAAAATCATTTACAGTTTATTATTTTTAAACATTTTATAAATCTCACTGACCAAGTGAGACATTCTTCTTAATCATACTGTAGTTATTAATATACTGTAAAATATCAATTCACCTATTCGAATAAAAACACTATCGAACGCAACTAACTATACACATCCATTGTCCAGTTCATTATTCAGACAACTCCGAATTTTTAAAAACTGTGACTGAATATACAGTTATGTGTAAAATATTGTGCCAATTTAATACTATTGAATTAAAGAACATGTTGATATTATCTAGGTCAGCGTTTCCCAAACTTTCCCCCCCGCGAACCGGTTATTTTAATATTTCTCCTTCGCGACCCACTAAATTTGTTATGGTCTATTATACTACCGGCCTATAGGTAAAATAAAACAGTATATTTATGTCCACAGTCTTTGTATGTTATAATAAAAAATATACAGATTGATTTAGTTTAGGAAATTGGCGACCCGGCATTTTACTTTCTGCGACCCGGTACCGGGTCGCGACTCATTATTTGGGAAACGCTGATTTAGGTCATTATACGTATATTTCGTAATATTGTACTGAATACCACCTAATACTGAACCCGATCATAGTACATTATCTGAAAACACTCGGGCATATAGATGAATAATGTTTGGTTAATTATGACCATTTGAATATTGCTCTCCACATTATCGCGAAACAGGTTATTTGGAGCTGTCTGACTAATGAACTGAAAAATCGATGTTCAAATTTTGACTCCATATTCAGTTTGCACATCAATAAAATCTTGCCTTTCTGCGGAATACCCTGTCCGTGTCGAAAATGCCATAGTCGTTAGTAATAATTATCGGCCGCTTTGGCCCGGTATTGTTGGCCAAATGAGGACATCAATTGTTGGCCACAGCTGCTCAGAGATCTGAAACAAACGAACACGCAACTACAAAATTGCATTTGGCAGGAATAATGGTACTACACTTTGTAATAAGTGGAACGACTCTGCCGGAAATGTGTCTGATTCATTTTTTCATTAGTGATGGTGTTAAAATTTTAATTATTTAATACAAAATGGATAAAAGTTAGGTTAGGTTCGGTATGCTACTTAAAAACAAACCAATATATAGCCAAGACTAAAGTATATACATCATTGGCATCATCATGCAATGTTGCCATTATACTGAATCAAAAATGGAACGTCTTTTTTTCTGTAAAACAAAACAGTTTTTTATCTGCACAAGGGCTAATGTTTCGCTTATTCGGAAACCGGTCCGTCCCCTTTCACACAATCCCACCAGCCGAAGACATGAAATGGTAATACGATTGTGTATTTGGAATGTGATAAATAAATTGAATGGATCTTATTTATCTTATTACCGCGGCCTCCTGTTTTGTACGATTCGGGTGTGGCGCGAATATTGACAGAATTCGAACTTGGAGCTCTTCAAAATGGCCGCCGACTCAATTCTTTTTTTGCTTTTTTTTACAGCCTTTTAACTGCTTGATTACTCCATTTCAGTAAGAAAGAAACGTATAAAAGATTCATGGTGTCTCTTCTACCATGTGCTAGAATCAGACGAAGCAATTAAACGTTGATTGATTGAGATTTGAATTTCGAAATTTAATTGGAATGAAAGTAAAAAGAAGAACATCGATATGTATCTCTGTCTCAGTCTTTAAGATGTTTTATAAAAAATAACGATATCATCGTGAACAGTGGGCTTTTGAGAACAGTCTAAAAGTCAGACTAAAATCATATTCGGTAGTAAACTTTGTTGTGTTCCCTTTTTGAAATTTTAACACCCCGCCATAACGTGACATTTTTCGATTGGTTTGTCGAAAAACAATTTAATATCTAAGCATTCCGTCATACTACTTTAAAGTTTATGGCGTGACGTCATGGTTCGAGAAAAAAATAAAAATGTTTTCATCTCATGCGTCCTAGTGGCATAAAAATAAAATGAGTAAAGAATCTTAATTTAGTACCCAAGTCTACACGCTATTAAAGAATGTATTATACATTATTATAATAGTATTTTCGATGATGGCGGTAACTTTGAGGAAGCTCATTTTTAATATAAAATTAAATTTGATAATTTGTCAATTTTAACCGATAATAATAATAATAATGTCGTTGGCTGCATAAACACAACGGGTGGTGGTGGGAAACCAACTTGTAAAATAATGTAAAATTATTTAGTATGTTTTTTAACACTCATTCTACTAATTTCAAATTTATTGCTCGCGACGAGCCTTTTCAATTGATGAAATGATTTAACTGATCCCATTGAGAATGCTTGCTATGGACGAAACCGGTCCTGATCATATTAAATAAATTTGAAATGAGTACAAAATGCTATTTTTTATCCATGCCTTATATGTGAACACTTTGAAATCGATTTGCTAATATTGTTGGAAACAATTTCCAATTGTAATATATTTTTTATGAAAAAGCCAACGGCTTAACCCGTCCTAATTGATGCAACTTTTCAGTTAATTATTTTGTATGTAAATGTCATTTGTATTACCATTATTGTCTGTTTGTTTTTCTATCATCCCCTCCTTGCCTCCCATTTGTATTATAGTATATCAGAATGGTAAAATTAAAATCATTCATACTTAAGCAAGCATTTGTGAAAGTAGTCTGTCTGAGGATCCCTCTGAAAGAGGCGAAACACGTGTCACAGTTTCTAGCACAGTACGTGGAATTAATCTAAGTTATTTTATATTAATCCGTTCTTTGTTATTACGAATATACTTGGACGTAGGTATATTTATTTAGATAATATGAATAAATAAACCCTTAAAATTTGAATGGTTGAAAATTGTATTGTTTTGTTGTCACCCAGACAGTGGCTTCCAATGTGTGGTGCACGAAAATATAAATACACATTATAATTTAATGTAAATTTGTTTGTAGACAGAGTTATAGAAGTGTTATAAATGAAAAGAAACATTTTCTCGCGAATCCTTGGAAATTTTCTTTATAAATAATGTTTCCCTTAGTTATGAGTTTGCGCCCTGGGCTCGACGTTAACAAAGGTGTGTAGCGTGTCACACGCTCTACAATAAACTGTCTGCGTCCCAGGACAGGCTGTCAATTGTTTTAAATTGTGTGCGAAGGACTACTGTGCGTTCTGCTAAATCAAACAATGCCTCTTGGTTATATAATAAAAATACCTACAATCATTTTCGACACAGTATTGCGGCATGATCTCAGTCTAGTCAAACGACTTTCGCGCGAGATTGTCAATTCAAAAATGCCCAATTCGTATTTATATGGCATATCATATCGACTGTGGAAAGGATAAAGGACGTAACCCACACATAGCTAATTTTATAGGAGGTACAAAAAACGTTTTTTGATAATTTTGGGCCATTTGCAAATTATGGCAACCTTTAAGTGCACGGAGACTTCTAAACTGGTGTTGAATTGACATAATCTAATATTAATTAAAGAAATAGTCTAGGAAAAACTCTTGTTTCAGTATTTTATCTTGGTTTCAATTTTTAAAAGCTCGTACTTTTTTAAACTTTAGATACTAATAAAAAGCTAAATTTAGATACTAATTCGGCATTTGCAGCTTACATCCTTTTAATAAAACGTGTATCAAGCTTGATGCATTTTGAGTATCGGAATAAAGCTGTTTTGAAAAAACTGTGGGTTACGTCATTTTTCCATTCCACAGTCGATATCATACGCAGAAAATCGTAAAAAACAATTTATAAATTTGACATGGAAACGTTTTATTTTTTAATTCAGTTAAAAAAAGGAATTCGTTATGTGCAGTTAGTAAACAGTATAATCAATGCCTATCCTAACATTATATTAAAATTGTCTGACTACTTTCAGTTCTTGAGATCAGCGTTTCTCAACCGAGGTACACTTAAAACAAACGATAATAAGTCAAAACACTAAAATGAATAGTCCCTAAAAAAGATCAGGCGAATGAGATAATGCTCTACAATTTTTTGTCACACGCTGTAGGCGATGTTGAAAAATTATTGGCTTAAAATTCGATTTACCAGATTTTTCAGGTATCGAAGATTTAGGGGTTCCAATTCCGGGATCCCGACCAATTTGGTGATTTCTTTGATAGAGTTTGAAAAAAGGAAAGCTCAACAGGGCTGGAACACTTGGTAGACTTTACTTTTTCAAATGATGTAGCTAAAAAAAAGGTCTGTTATCCCGGGATTGAAAGATTGTGAATCCCGAGATCCTGTGATCACAAAAAGGGTACGGGATTGGATGCCCTAATAACAATGCATTACTCCTTTCTTATTCTTTTTCATAAACCAAAACCGTGTCTTCTATTCACATAACTGAATTTAAAATAAGGCTACCATTCTCACCGTGCGTTGCCGAAATCTTCTCATATCGGAAGCGATGAGAATGTTAGCGGATTGAATCATTACCTGTTAAATAACGCACCATTTAAGAATTCTGAAATGTTCGATTGGTCTGCCTGGTCGTATTTCGATTGTTTCAGTTTTTGGTTAAAATGCAGTGCTTCTCAAAAGATAAATTTTCGTTGTTATTTTAAAAATAAACACAGCAAATTTTATACAATCAGATACTTTCCAGTTTTCTTTGTCAATGTTATTTTTTTAATCGTTATTTGAGTCGCATGATAATAATGTATGTTTTATTTTGTTTACAGGTAAGCATAGATTGAATTGGAACAACACTTCAGATTGTTAAAACTATACACGTAAGTTTTTGCTAATTTAAAACATATCAAACGATTCGCTGTTTGAAGTTTTGATTTTTCTTAAAAACACAATTCAACCTAAAATTGTATCTGAATAAAATCGTTCGACTAGTGCAATAAAAAAATATTCATTGGTGATTAAACGAGAGAATTTCAAAATCACACAAAATTAAACCAAACATAGATTTTTTATTCAGTAAAAAAATGTGCTGGAATACTCCATCTCTAATTAACCAACGATTTAAAATATTTTGAGAGCTTTAAGCTTCATTTATTTCGTTTTGCTCATGTTGTTCGTATATTGATGGCCAGTGCTTGATTTGTTCGCATCCAACAGAGAAGGGCAAGTTGTAATTTATTGCCATACGCTTTCTTGTATTTAAAAGCGTTTTTGATTCGCATATCGCCTACTATCTGCAACACTTGGAAATAAATTAATATCAAGTTAAATAAGAAGCCGAGACGAGAATAATTTGATCACACGTTTGCGAAAGGAAATATTTTATACATAATTTCATAGATCGTTTATATATTCGTCACGTATATTTGTAAAAATCATGATTTTCTATATACACATGGAGTATTTAACCGTAAAAACTTTCTACATAGCATAATTTCGCACATAATGAAACACCATACTTGGTTTCCAGTGATACCTCAACTATCATAAAGTGGAGTATCGTTTGACTAGTCAAAACATGAGTATGTGTACTCTTTAACATAATAATTAGAAAAAAAAACTGTACATTTTTTGTATTACAATAAGTGTTTCCACTCGTAAAATAAACGATAAAATCTCAGTTATATTAAAACTTCCCTAAAAGTTTCCTTTATTACAATTGAGATGTGTTTTTTTCTCGTAACGGTTACCTTATTTTTGTTTCAACGATGAGAACTCTTGTGTCTTATTACAATAGATAAAATTCTCACAATCATCATAACCTTGCAATCATAATCAGTGTATAAATAAATAAAGCATAACTGTATGCCCCCGGTAAATACCATATTAATTATGCAAGAACTATTCAACTTAAGACGTGTATGTTCATATTTAAATTATTAATCACAGTGCTTTACTTGTTTTTATTAGTTGTATAAGAATGAATGCAATTAAAAATTTATTGGATTGATTGTATTTATAATTTTTATTTTATTAATTAAACAAATACTACAAGACATGATTGTGATACTATAATAATACTATTTTGATAAGTATCGTAAATTTGTGGGCACGATAAATAGTGTAAAACAGTTCTTCCCAACCTTGTTCATGCCACGGACCCCTAAATCTGAAAACAATAATCTGCGGTCCCCCCATTTTTTTTCATTTCACATCTTCATATTTTATCACAAAGAATGTTGAATGTATGACAATTTTCGCGGAACACGGGTTGGTAAGCACTGGTGTAAAAGACAACATAGTTAATGGAATATATCGATTACTTAGTTCCATAGAGCTACAACGTTATTTGTTTTAAAAACAATTAGTTTTGATGGGCTTACCAAAGTTTTGACACATCTAAACTGAGCTGTAAAAAAAATATTACTTTCCCAGATACCGTATTGGCAGCTCACCGCTGACATAAATGCTTGCAGTCCAGGGTTTCTAGCTGACCTTTGTAGGATTCTTCGATTGCTTTTCATTAAATGCTTCATTAAGATTGTAGAGCTTTTTTTTAAATATTATAGTTTCATACTCTTCAACTGGCCGATTATGATAAACCTAGACGTTTTGTCTCTCCATTATCACAATATATTTATCGGAACTGTGACGCTCAGTGACAGAGTAAAAATACTCTCATGGTAATAATAATTCCTGGTTCCACGTTCTTGCGATGTGCCACACTGGCTGCCACCAACAATGGCCGGCCAACGATCGCAATGATTTGTTTTATCGCTAGAAAATATCCCGCTCGTGTCACAATTTAATAACTTCATGTGTCAGACGCACAACGCAGGCGTCAAATTAATGTCACCATTTGGAAACCAACGAAAATATTATGTTAGTCACGGAACAACGCTAAACGACGGATCTCGCTGGCTCTAAATATTTGTGACCCCAAGATTTCTTTTCTCATTTATTACTTCGATTGGTCTGATTGTTGGTTGTCTGAAACTGCCGCTTCATATCAACGATCTTATAAGAATTTCATTGGAGATGACATAAAAAAATCTACTTTTTTAACATAATTTTCTAATTATAAGTTAAATTTTGTCGATCGAATTTGCTCAGTGGTAGAATTATTATTGCGATTTTTTGAACCCGTTAGCCTAAATCTATTTTTCTTTTAATTTATGAAAACGTATTAAAATGCATTCATTGCACCCGATTAGTCTGTTATTGTATTGTTTTTCTCGTACAATTTATGAAAATCGGAATCAAGCAGAGTAACGTGCGTAAAATAGTCATCTTCTAACATCGCCGTTACTAATTTTTTAATACATTTAGTTGAAATACTGTATACATTTCAACTTTTAAGTGGACATGGCTAAAAACTTTTACTATTTACCAAGACTCTGTAAGTCTTTAGGAAATAAGACGACTTCGACCATAGTTAAAACAAGACTTTTATTATTTTTTTAGGCTTAGTACAAGCAGTGGCGACACTTTTAACCCTTAGTTTTTTTCGAGCACGACTCTAGTTAAAACAGTCCGACTTTACAGCCCTGCTATTAATTGACGAAGAAATTTTAAAACTAAAACATATTCATTTTATTCTGTGCTATTTGTTATAAAATAATCTTGTAAATTCTTTTATCAGTTGTAAATCGGGGGCTTAGTTAGACAAGGTGTAACTACCAATGTAGAAAGTAATTTTGTATTTAAGTCATATTTTATTCAACGGAAAAAAATATACAGTTGAGAGATCAAAGGTTTGCCTTTATAATAATGTTGTTTTGAAAAAATATAAAACCTTATATATAATACTAAATAAATATCTTTTGTAGTTTTGTCTTTGTCACCTTACGAAATATTTACTATCTTAGCTAAAGCCAGTCATTTTGTTGAAACGAAAATTGTGACAACATATCACCGAAATCACAGATCCTACCTTTTGGTACCTGTCAATTATTTCAAATATGAAAAAAAATATAAATCGATATTAATAATATTATATTTATCCAGTAGTGAATCTTCGAGTATTCGTATATATCACCACAGTGCTAGGAAAGTGTGGCCGTCCAATCGTATACAATGTTTCGCAATATTGTGCTCATTTTAGTTTCGTATTGTTATTTATAGTCTTGTGGCCAAACGACAATATAATAACTGCATTTTTTATTGTTCTTATTCCTCGGGATTGTTATTTCACGAGTATAGTCAGGTTCAGTGACTTGATCGTGGAACTATTTGTGAACGCCTCGCGAAGAACGAACTCGAGAAACGACATAACGAGCTAAGGTTTTTTGTAACTTTATGACCACCAATGCTGTAATATAATAGGGATCAACATATTTTTATTCTATCGAATCGAATCTGTTTCATTTAGACGTATTCTACTTATATCAGCAGTTTCTTTCCTGCGAATGGAGCCGATGAGTTAACGTTATTTGCATATTTTCGTTTTCATTTCTGTTTTCAAATTAGTTAATTTCACTTTGAGTTTATTAATTTGTATCCGAAAACATGGTCGTATGTACATCTTATTTGTATGCTTTCCTGCAATCTTACAAACTTGCAAACTGTGGATAGATTAGCCAAAAACATTTCCAACATTTAACTTTACTTTTGTCAAAACTCTACGAAATTCTATTGATTGTTAACAGTTTCTCGAATTTTTTCGTAAAACCGAAACATCTGAATATTGAACATTTAACATCATAATAGTCCCCTAAAAATAACCATAAATCTGATTCTCCAAGCTACATTCAGGAATAGTAAGCAATGTATACATTGAAAGGTGACTTAAGTAAGATTAGAAGAGGCGTGGGGAACCTGCGGCTTTTTGGCTACTCTGCTACTGGCCAGTTCTGTAATTCTGTAAATTTTTGTAAATTCGTAAATTCCTGTCTGCGGCCAAAGATTCCCTAGTCAATTTTTACTGCGGCCTTTAGGGAAGAAAAAGTTCCCCACCCCTGGATTAAAACATCTCTACATCATAGGCAGGGTATACAATCCCGAATCCTTTTTGTGATCCCGGCACTTCGGGATTGACAATTTTTCCAAACCTGACATTTTCCGAACCTTGGAACCTTCTGCTTATTTTCAGACCTCGTTTAATTTTCTGTAATTTTCTCAATCATGAAATTCCGGGATTAGTACTGTCACAATCCCGGGATTGGAGACCCTAATCATAAGTCGTCACGCATAAAAAATACAGATATTTTATACGCATGTTTTTACCACCATCGACGAATTCAAATAACCCAAAAACAATCATTTTCTTTTATAACCACATTAAGTATTTTTTTTATTCGACCCATACTGTGAATAATACAACAAAAAATAATGGTTGTTTACAAAACGTAGCGTTTAAAATTTAAGGTCAATAAAATGAATGTTTATGATCCGCGACCCAAAACTAAAAATCTGATCCGAGTACAACATCGGATCTAACTATGTTGTAAATTTCTCAAAACGTATCATTTTACACGAATTCTTCTATCGCCGAACAAGGCGAGATCGGCTGTTTGATATGTCGTCATCAGATTCGAAGACCTTTGCAGGTAAAGAGAAAAAAACATCAATACTTTTAAAATAAAAACTTACATTGTCACTACCACAAATTATTTCCATAGGCCAACAAAAATTGTTTCAAAATATGCTCATTTAAACTTATCACAATATGTTACATTAAAAACAATAAAGCCAACAGCTTCTGCTCGACGAAAACATTTAATTATTTTTTCTGACACATCATATTATTGTACATATACCATAAAAATAAAATACTAATTCCACTTTTATTAAATATGATAAGGACTGGTTTGACGCTAATGATTTTTTTTACCATATCCGCTCCCAATGTAGATTATCATACGGACTCCTAATGGAGTTTATCTCAACAGAAGTGTTCCTACTGCTTGTTACTCAGTTGCTCAACCTCTATTTTTCCAAAGAGAGTAGGAATATAAGAATAGGGCTGGGGCAAGACTAGTGGTTAGCTAATCGCTCTCGATACGCCCCTTTTATAAGATAGGATGGGTGGGAGGGGGGTAATTCAAGATATCACATACACCCATGCCTTCGAACAGAAATTCATAAATCGATGAAAAAAAAAACAATTTATAAAACTGTCCGTACTGGGAATCGAACCCGTGACCTACGTAACCGAAGCCAACGACGTTGACCACTCGACCATACAGGCGGCTCGCTAATGATTATCCACCAAGTATTGACAGTGAACACCCTCAGCATGGTATATTTCGATATTTCCGGAAGGTATAAATAGTAATTGTTTTATCAGAATTTTCATATACATACTTAATATGGTTAACAATTATTATTTATGTTTTTCCTTCTTATGAATTCTATTCAGCATGCAATTAATTAATTAATTCAATCAATATGGTTGTACAATTATGTCTGAAGGATACATATATTATTATTATAATTTACACGAAATATAAAACACGAATATGTTCCATTTTTATAGTCTTGATTGTTAAGAACAAACACCAAGGGACTTTATTCCGAGAAGCCCTCAATGATACTTGAACTCAATTTTCAAACAAGCAAACTTCAATAAACATATCTAAACCAGGAGTAAGACAAGCATGTAGCGGTTTTCCATATAATCGAAGTCGAAATCGACTATAATGGCTGCACTTTGGCTCTGGAAAGCCGTAATGGTCCAAACGGAACGCCGACCTCTGAAAAAGCACCCTCTTCAGACCGGACTCTGGCAAAAAGTTCCCCTCTGAACCCTCGAGCGACCTCTTACAGCTCTGGACCTCTCTAATATCCACACTTCAAACTTTTCAGTTGCATTCGGGACTTTCCCCAATATGGTGACCATCATAAGAACTCTGCCATATAATTTTAATTTTAATGAATAAAAGACTTCCGTTTTACGTTTCACTTCTCAACGTATGTTTTTTTTTTAATTCGTATATCATATTCAGATGGAGGCGTTTACTGTAGGATTGTAACGTATTTCTTTTCGTTGATTTGTAATTAAATACATTATTCTAGCTGTAACATGCCCTCTTCTGGCAATGTGAAGCTCTTTTACCGGTGACAAACAAATGAAACTATTTTAAGTATAAGCTGCTTGCTGATGACGAAGATTTTTCAATTGAATTATTATATTTAACTAGCTGTAAGCCCGTTGCTCAGCAACGTGAGATTTTTGTTGCATTGTGTTTAATTTAATTTAATTTAATTTTATTTCATTAACTATTAATTTTCAAGTACGCAAACAAATACATTTCGTAGAAGAAGAAAAATACTCGAGGACATCAGTACGCACACATTTGTGAAAAGTGAAAAGCGAGTGATTATTTTATCGACTATTAATATATAAATTTAGTATGAATAAAAAAGTGGAGACTGGAAGGTGTGAAATCGGGTCGGACGGACGGACGGACGGACGTACGGACCTTATCGACTATTAATATATAGATAATACAATACAATTTTGAATACGTATTCTACTAAGTACTATTATGAGTGAAATCATATTCTGAAAGTATATAATTGAAACTGAAAATATGTTTTATTTTTCAAAAGAGTCTCTTTTATGTATTCCTGTTTTCTAACATCGTTTTATTTATTAATTAAGAATGTGTTAGATCAGTAATGTACATTAATAAATCCATATTAGAGAACATATTTTTGTGATATTATCATGAAATCGTTTGGTCACTCTGCTTTTCAGTATTACACGAAACGGTCTTAAGTTTCGCCGTAGATGAGTGGGTATTTGCGCTATGTTCACTAAACTGCATTGTAGCTGGCTGAAATGCCAGTCATCGAGTGCTACTTAATGCTTTATGCGACATCTGGCCGTGATGTCTTAGATATGAAACTCCTTCGGTGGGTCGCTTTCTGCGGTCCCCCGTATTACATCTCCTATTATTCTTTGTACTGATACTTTCCACGACGATGCACACTATTTCTTTCGCCTTTTATTTTCCGTCAACAACTTGAGTTATCTCTTGTTTCTTTCTCGTCGCGAGTGACAGATGTCCGTTCTTCTTTGATGGAGGATTATTGTAATGCGAAGACGTATACAGTAATTAAATTTCATATTTCTTACAAAAATTATTAACACAGCTCGAATAACGAAAGAAGATTTTTTTCCAAGCTCATTTTTCAGTGGTTTTGAATGTAAAATTTACCACGCTTATATATCAGCATAAACGTATTTTATGTGAATATGTATGCTTATAATTATTTAACAGTTTCCTCCAGATAACCAGTTAATGCATTTTCGCTAAGCGGAATATTTACTTATATATTCATGTCTGCTACCAATGTAGAGCATATCTCAGTATAATTTAAGATTTCGACTGAAGGTGCTTGGTGTAATTTCAATATTAAATTTGAATCGTTCACAGTAGTTCAAGTTCAGACAGTCAGTTCAAGTTCATCCGTGCACTTGAATGCCTGAAGATGCCGAAAGGCGAAACCCGGGTCGTTAGTGACAAAATCTGTGAGAATGTACATAGTTTGAACGATTCAAATTTAATATCTCAGTATCTCAACATAAAGTACAACATAAAATGTGAACTGCTTGTTACTCAGTTGCGCAATCACTTTTTTTTGAAGAGTGCGTGGATAGAAGGCAGGTGTCATGGACAGGACTATTGGTAAACTTATCGCTCTCGTTACTCCCTGTTATTTAAGGACTGAAAGGATGAGAAGGAATTTTTAGACACCACAAACATACATGTCTTGGAACAGAAATCAATTGAATAAATGCCGAATCCGTGAAACCAACAACGTTGTCGAGTGCGTCACGGGTCGGAAATACTTAACACTAATGAATTACTCTATTTTTCCTTAGTTGAAATTTTTTTTGGTCAAATAAAATATTGAAAAACTACAAAATATCATATTAAATGTTATGAACGTAAATTTTCTATTTGAGTTTATTTATATGAAAAATGGCGTGTAATCTGATGTGTCTATAAAACCTATCTGCAGCACAGAACACGAAACTGTAAACACTCGCTAAATTAAAACACAGCGTCCTACAATAATAATGATAAGACATTCCTTAACACTATTCTGAAATCCAGCGTCGCGTTTCTTCTTATGTCAGATAATAATCGTCAGATCTCTTCTCCTTGGGGTGGTCTGCAGCAGGCGCCGTTATTGTGTCGACGCCCTCCTCACAATAGCCCCTCTCATCACAAAAGAAGTAATTACTCCGTCCTTAATCTCTTTCATTTCCATTACGGTACCCATTACGCTTTTTTCTGTTTCTGCCTAGCCTTCCAACTCATTCTACGATCCTGATACCTCTCGTTTTCCTTTGTTTCCATCTTTTTTCGTATATATCCTTGATTTTTTATTGTCCACTCTTCATGGATTAACTGTCCCCTGTTGCACTTCCATGAAGTCTATTGTGTGTGTAAATTAATGATATGACTTCAAAGACAAGTAAAAAAATACATGGGACAAGTATTTTTGGTTACACCATCTTTAGAAATTCTTTCGTAAATTTTCTTATTCACTCTATAATTTTGTTGTAACTTTTTTTTATTTTATATCAATTATACAAAGAAATAAAACGTCGTGGAGAAAAAGTTTTTTTTATTTAACTATTTTAAAATAACACTGTATTTATACACTAAATATTTGTTCTAACCAGGAGTCGCGTAAAAAAGAGACGTGTAAATTGATTTTTTCAAATGTTTCAGCTATACTACCCGATTATTCTTGTTAAGTACTAGAATAGATTCTTATAGATTTCACCAATCAATATGATGAATACACTAATAATTTTTGAATATATTTAAATTATTATTCTCCGATTTTTCCGACTCTGACTACATATCCGAAAAAAACACCAGACTCCGACTCCACAGCCCTGGTTCTAACACGATTCCCAGAGACAAAAAAACTCAGATGCGGACAATGAATTTCTCAATAATTAGAATTCAACAACAAAAGACAGTTATACCAAACAAAAGGCTTCATTAGATCCTAACATATTAGACGTGTCAGATATTTCTAGCGTTGAAAGCGATTTATGTCTAGTCCCTCATAAAAATCCCAGTACATAATCAAGTAGTGATAAATTTATTTTGTCTTCATTAAAATATATATTATAAGTAAAATTTTGTGGAATTCATTTTTTAACCAAATTTTCTAAACCACAATGCCAGTCTCTTTATGAACTGTATTACTTTTTTTACACGATTTTTGTGAAAAGAAGCTACCGTGTAAAAAAGAGTTACGTGTATTTAATGGTAAATGACTGTATGTAATTATGAGTCTTATGAACACATTTAGACCAATGTTTTGTTTATAATAAATCATTATTTTATACGTTTCTATTTTTTATAGCCGAGAATATTGATATTATGTTTCCTTGTCCGCCTTGAGGTGTCGGGTACATTTTTTCGTGACCGTCCTTCAATAAAGTATCGGGGTAGCATGATGCTCATTATACGATGATTCCATGTTAGCCCCCGCGAGTCGTATGACAGCGTGACATGATTGTGGCCAGATATTGTCTCTGATCAGCGGACCGTTTCCTGTTTCATTTAACAGTCAGCGGCTTGAGGTCCGACATGGGGACATCGGCGAGCCTTTCTGCGGTCCTGGTAGCCGATACCATTGTTGTATTGGGTGTTTCCAATTAAAATCTGAAAACACAGATTTAAAATATTTTTCTTCTTCTTATTTTACTCAATCGAATTATCAAATTCGTCAGAACAATGTCTGATAATTTTTTAAATACGAAATATGTATTATATTACTACAAAAGTATGAATTAATTTTATTGTTCAACCTGTTTTTCGTCTGGGTCGCATGCGGTTTTTTGCTACGTTACGTGGGCTGCAGCATATGAAAAGAAATACGTAAATATATCACATATTATACATAACATTGTGACATAACGTAAATTTAAGTACACAAAAATACATATGTATCCATAATATTCATTCGATTACGTAAAGTTTTGCAAACAATACCAGATGTTTGAAAAGGCATTTGTGACTGAGAATGTTTTGGGACACACTTAAAGTATGAATGGGCAGCAGGTTGAATATTGTTGGCTTACTGAAGTGAAATGTAGCGTGGCCGTAGATAATAAGACAAATGAAAAACAACAATTTACCAAAATGTTTACTTCTCAATACGTTTAGTCATCTAATCGTTTTAGTGTAGCTGTAGAAATAAGATTTTTTTACTGCTAAAAAGCGTTAAGTTATTAACAGGTTTCTGCCAGTAACTAACAGCCAACATGTTTTACTTAGTTTGCATTTCTTATTCAAATAGCAAATTAAATTAATGTTATATGACTGATTTTGTATTTTTTACACGATAGAGTCCATGAGAATCTATCTCTCTGCATTCATAACTCAAAACAACCAATTTTCGACGTAACGTTTTCTAGCAGTATACCAACGATATAATATTTAAGATCTAGGGATGTCAGAAGAAGCATTATCATTATTTCTCTTTCATTCGGTTTTGTCTTTTCTTTACCTATTAATGATTAAAAGAATTTTAATTAATACTTTAAAACCAATCTATCTAAAATGATGCCAGGATGTTGATTATCATAACAAAAATCTCAAAGCTTTTAGCAAAGAACAAATATTTGATTGTGAATTTTAAGTATGGCAGTTAAAATTAAGCAGATTTCTGTTACGACAACCACACCGCTTTGAACATTTTAAAGAGCAATACAAGCGTTTGTTCTCGTAACCACCCGGTATAAAATGTCGATTAAAAACCCAAATGAAATTTCCTTCTTCAGAAATAGGGTGTAGTGAAAATACGAGCGTGCGTAGCTGACAGGGGCAGTCGTCGTTCATTTCGGCCACAAATGGCCCGGCCAAAGTGACATCATCGCAGTCCAATCTGCGTCCAACTTGCCGAATGCGGCCCTTTGGCTAAATTTCACCGTCGTGTCTTTTTATTATTTTTAAATAATCAGTTCTTTGTATCATGCTAATTAATTTCGCCTGTATATAACTGTCGACAATGTAACACGTATATAATATTATATACATACTCTCAAAATGTTGAATTTTAACTTTATAAAACATTAGAAGTTATGAATCTCAAAGTATTTTTGTTGACTTGCAGAAACTTATTATATATCTATTGTGGAAAGGGAAAAGGACGTAACCCACACACGCAAAAACCATATTTTGATGATTTTAGGCCATGTGCAAATTATGAATTATACACAACCTTGAAGTGCTCTGAAATGGTGTTTAATTGACAAAATCTAATATTAATCAAAGAAATTGTACAAGAAAAACCTTTATTTAGTTTATTTTCTCGGTTTCAATTTTTTACAAGCTTATCTTTTTCAAACTTTAAAGGTAAATTTAGATTCTAATTAGGCATTTGTAGCTTGCATCCTTTTGATAGAACGTGTATCAAGTTTGATACGTTGTCGTTATGGAAAAAAAACTGTTTTAAAAAAACTGTGGGTTACGTCTTTTTTCCTTTCTACAGTCGATATATTAATAATTATCTCGACTATGTCATTATTTGGGCATTGTATCTGCAAGTGCTCTTTCATAGTGATCTGTGGAGATATGCCAGTAACGTCACTGAAGCCAAGAATGTATTAACTTATTTTAAAAACACGCAAACAACAAATATGGAACTAATTAATTTGCAATACGCCATAACTAATAAAGCTTTATCAAAATTTCTATGACATTATTTTTCATGAATATTTGTATCGTTAAAACAAACAGGTTAGTTATTGGTCCGCGATTTAAAAATTGCGAATTTACTTTAACTCGAAATCTGAAAGATTATCAACCGCTGATCCATCTAAAATTCACATCCTGAGTCTGACTTTTAAGTAGTTTTTATTGATAAAGTTCTTAAATCGATGAAATAGATATTTTTTCAAAATTTGTGACAGAAAACTTTTTGAATGTTTGCTCCTCATTTGTTTTATTTCTTATAATTTAATCGAAGCCCGATAAAAATTAAATTCTGTATTCGTCAGCTTTAAAAATGTGCTGGTGTAAAACACCCGGACAACACTGGACAATAGGTATTAGCTTTTTTTTTAATCAAGCTCATGTTTTCTATAAATTTGATAAAATTAGGGAAGAAATCCCTGGATATCAAATGCATATCTACTCACAGTGTTAACATGTTCCTGAATATTTTCTTTACTGTAAGACCGAAATGAAATTCACCCTCAACATCTGGTCCAGAATCCCAAAAGCGACAATAAAAATTTCATAAATATAATATGAATTCATTAGCAGAGGTTGCATTGAATTTCTATCGGACTCGAAGGAGGCCGCAACGGTCTTTGTACGAAAAGATTTTCGTCCGTGCTCTCGTATCATACATTAAATAAATAAATAAATACCCGAATGGCTGATTTACATTCAATGGAAGACATTTAGTGTTTATTTCAGCGGAATGTCGCGGTCTTCGTTCGGGCTCTTCAACAGGGTGCCTGTAAAACGTGTTTGCTTATTTTGTACACTGAATAATGACACTACAAAATATTCGGCCAGTCGTTATCTTTGATATAAATATCCGTTTAAAAAAAAAATATACTAGAGATCAGCACTATAAGCATTATTTAAAAAGTTATACTAAAGCCGAACACAATTCTATTTTAAATGCCTTTAATATTTTGGCTGCCTTTGGTATTTCTTTACCTATCATGCCGGCTACAATTTGCGATTGATTATTTATTGACGAGATAAGAGAGCGTGTTGAGCACGAAAAAACTGACGAGATATCTTGTATAGCAGCTATCGAGTTAGGAACCAATTACAACCAGTGGTGTAGTGGAGCCAGGTCGGCGACCTGGCACCTGAAAATGAGGAAGGCACCCTGCCACCTTTTTGACTTGTAACTTAATTTTCAAGTGCATATATATATTAAAAATCGTTTTTTATTAATTAAATTGTTAAAACAAGTGGTTTTTTTTAACTTCAGACAGATATAAAAAAAATAGGGAAGAAATCAATGACCGACCTGGTACCTATTTATGTACCACTTCACCACTGATTACAACTTAATATTACAAAGCATAAATCTTAATTGAAACACTCTCAGGAGTATAAGCGAGTTATTTGAAAAAGTTACATGGCCTTTATCTTCGACGGTGATATCAATAGACGATATGAGCTCCTGGGTAATGTAGTAAGCCAAGTAGAGTTATAAGAAAAAAATAGTTAGATGTGTTTACATATAGTATCGTAAAAGTGAAGTGAGTTTAGTAAACACACACTGCAGTAGTGTTTTTCTCCTAAAATAAAAACATGAAATCCACAAAAACGCTTCGTTGACAGTTGTTCTTTAAAGTCATACAAAAAAGTTTGATGATTTTGCTACTTGTCTTACTTCTTAGGGGATTCATATGAATATTAAAAGACAAAATGTATGTAAAATACTATTTGTTACGCTATTAGGGATAAGTTTATTTTAGAAATATTTTGTAGCGTTCTTGTCACTTACAAAACCTATTTAATTCATCATAGCTTTTTATACCTAAAACAAACAAGTGAAAAACCCGTTTTTATTGATTAAGCTCTTACTTTGTGAAGTATTAAATTTGTATCATTAGGAATTGTAAGAAGTGCTATTATCGCTATTTGTTTAATTTGAAAAGTTATTTCATGTACACCCTGTCTTTTATTCCCGTCCTCTCACAAGGTTTGCCCGAAAAGTTTTTCACATCGTTTTGCGCAAAAAATAAGGCTACTATTATATAAGTATATATACATATTAAATTTATTGTCGCTAAGAATTAAGAACAAAACAATTGCTCCTTCGAAATAATGTGACAATATAAAGCCTTAAATGTTGCCCAAGCCCTTGACGTAATAAATTGCTGCTCCCTCTCAGTATCTAAATATAAATGAGCTCCGATTGTTTTTGTATCGATATTGTTCTGGCATGCCGACTTTATTTTCTGCCAGCCCGATACTTCGTCCATTTGAAATTTTAAATTATGGAAATTTTGTTAATTAATTACATTTATTCCATTGGTATTTTTAAATGATTACACTGTAAATTCATTCACCTGTGCTCAAATCCTAGTTGGGCGATTGTATGACATATGTTAAAAGCTTTTCAATTCATAATATAGTTCGAGATTTTTATAATATTATAATGGCTATTTTTACCTTTCTTCTTCTGTACATTATATTGAATGTTAAACTAACAATTATTAATCGAAGAATTTCACCACTGTGCGTATACCACAATTATAACGATTGTCAAAGAGAAGAATGTTCTTATTTGAACCGATGCAGAGCTGCACTTGACTGGTCGTTAAAGTAAACATACATTAGAGAGAACGTATATAACAAGCCTTTTAATATATAATAATCACTATCACTTCCTTTATTCAATGGCTTAATTCAGAGATGCACAACATTTTTTTCTTGCGGGCCGCACAAACGTACGATTGATTCGGGCCGCGTAGAAAATGAATTTAAAATACGCTCAATCATATGTTTACACTGGGGATACGTTTTACGTATTACAGCCGCGAAAAAAAGAACCGTGAAGAAAAGATTGAGATAAATGTAAGGAAGTTTTCATTTGACCGTGTTATTTCGAAACCGTGCACAAAGAGAATTGGATGTTCTTAACTATAAAAAATGTTTTATTGTCAAATATTTAGACATAGACGTTGTATTTATAATTCAAACGTTAATACGATCTTTGTCTTTAAACTAATCCAATTTTTTCTCAGTAAACCTATTTATTCTTCATTATCAACAAAAAAGATTGCTTTAATTTGTTAAATTCAATGATTCACTCTTAAAATGTGTAATATATTTTAATTTTAAGATGAAACATTAGAGGAAATGGAAATCCACGAAAAAATTCAGACACAACGGACCGTGGGTTGTGCATCCCTGATTTATTTGATTGTATTTTGCAGAATAATATTTACGAAACGTTACTATTTTAAACATTGAGTGTCGCTTACTCTAAACTGAGTAATATCTTGCAATTATTATGTCGCTCACTTAGGACGATGGGGTCTGTTATAAAGCAAGCAGCACTAAACTAACGCAATTACTTGCATTGTCCGCATTACCGAAATGTAAATTTTGCGCTTAGCCTAAATTTACATTGCATCCATAAACATTACCTAACTAGCATTTCAAAATACTTCAACGAGAGTTTAAATCAGGCGAAATAAACACCCTGAAGTTTCTCAATGTTTTCCACAGTCCATTAAACGGGAGTATCATCTTGTTGGTGCAAACTTGCGCATCTTCTACCACACGTACGTTGAAATACCGCCATTATAAGGCCATATGCTCCACATTGGGAGCGGACGTGGATTAATAAAATATGTTAAGGACCTGTTATCATACGTATTTTACTGTTTTTTTTTTGTTTATCCTTCACTCTAACTCAATTTTATATAAATAACCATATTTTGATCTACAGTTTTCAACATTCGTGACGAGCGAAACCGTTTCCGATATTTATTTTGATAATTTTTTTTTAATAATTTTTCCATATTCAACCGTCTTATATCAACAGATCAGAAAAATATGCATTTTTATTGCGTATTATATTATGTTGTAGTAATTTAATTAAATAATCCCTATTTGACAAGATAGATAATTATGTTGAATATTCCATTTCAGTAATTAATACGTTTCGAAAGCGCACGAATGTTTAGTTTACGACTAACCCTTTGCGAGCGACTGTCCCTCGACTCCGCGCCTCGTTATCCTCCCCCCACAGCGGCGGACGCCTCCGTGAAACCGCAACTGAAATGCAGGCGGTGCATCTGTCATATTCCCATTGACATGTTTTGCTTGCGACTGTCGCCCGCCGAATTACGCCCGAATGACAGGCAGCATGATGTGTGGGCTGGCCGCAGAAGAAGGGTTTACTAAATCCGATTACCCAATAATTAACATTGATTAGTTCAATCAATCATGGCGCATTTAGGACTCGCTAGATTCCATCAAAAATTACGTAGCGCGGCGATTTCATACATTTAGATCCGTCAATGTGTATCAGCTTTCTACCCTCGTTATTGGGTATGTATGAAAGCTTAATATTTAATATGCCAATCGTTATTCCAAATAGGTTTGAACCACGTCACCTTTCAGTGAAACCTTCATTATTCGATTCCGAGTGGGTGCAATTATTAATCCTCCTAAAAACGGATTCATATTTTTCTTTACTAATCACCTTGAGTATAATAGATCATGCTCAATTTGGATCGGATAGGAATGCTCAAAACGATTTATTTGGTAATTTAAGTGCCTAAAACTTATGTTACAAGCTGTAAATGCCTTCCAGATATATGTAATCGTACTCACCTTGAATCAAAATTAATACCGTAAAATACTTTCTGAAAATGGTGACTTAAAATAATTGAATATGCCAAAATATTTTTTATTCCGAAACTATAATTATGCTTGAAATTAACATTAGTCACCACTTAAGCTTTATTATTACTGTTTGATAATCTTAGTAATTACATGTTAGAGGTGTTGAATATTTTAGTTTGTGTTAGTTCAGAGTCACTTATTTATCATTTGTACTGTAATTTGTAAATTGTTTTTTTACACCTTTTTATTTAAATTTGTTTTGTATAAATCGGTGCTTCCCAACCTTGGGTCCGCAGTTTTTTCGCGGGGGTCCGTGAAAATTTTCATTCTTTCAACATTCTTTGTGATAAAATATGAACATGTGAAATAAAGAAAATTCGAGGGTCCGCAGGTTATTGTTTTCAGATTTAGGGGGTCCGTGGCATGAAAAAGGTTGGGAAGCACTGGTATAAATAACACTGTTAAACAACATAATGCTCGCCATGAGCGAAACCGGTCCTGATCATGATCTTGACTTTATGGAAGTACATTTTAATATAAAATAACTTAGATTATTTCACGTATTGTGCTACAAACTGTGACACGTTTCGCATCTTTTAGAGGCATCCTCAGACTTTCTTACATTCACAAATGCTTGCTTAAGTACGAATGATTTTAATTTTACTATTCTGATATATTAATATAGTTGTGTCATTCGTATCTGTAAAATAACCCTTGACATGCCCGCATTAGTATAATTACATTTAAAATTACCATGTTATTTGTCTCGTATTTAAATACGCCAATTTCTGATGCAATGACGTCACATCACATGGCTCGGAATAGTAACGAGGCCGCGGAGTGACTGCCGGGTAACGAATGCTTTTGTTAGCCACCTTCTGACGTCATGACACTCTGTGGAGCTTTTCGCATAAGAAACGTCTAATGAATGTGTTTCAATAGATTTTCCGGACTCTATACAAATTCGATGAATGTAAACAAACTCGTGCGATAAAAAGATTTTTAAAGTATACTGCTACCGTTTATAGGTCATGAAACTCTGAAATGAATTTAAAAAAAGTCTGTTTTTAATGAATGAGTTGATGAACGCTATAAATCGGATTTGAATTAAATTTTGCTCTACAAGAGCTTAATATAACAGCATGTTCTATTCTATAGATCATATTTCGCTCTCTTTACGAATTGCGGATTCAGTTATTTTAAGTCTTAGAAACTATAGACCAGTATTCCTCAACATTTTAACACCAGTGAAAATGGGAAAAATAAACCGCGGACCTGTGTCAGCCAGAAATTATATCCAATGTTGGAATTTGATTCCGTGTAAGTGCTTAATAATTATAATAAACATATTACAGCAGTTTTTTAAATGAAAATACAGTGGAACCCTCAATAACACTACTCCGAATTACGCGCTGGCTTGAAATATTTGCCGCAAATCCCCCAATTGAACGGTCGCATTCAATTGTTGTTGCTACGAGACGGCCGTCTGTGAGGTGCAAACAGTCAAATTTTGTCTAGCGTCTGTGTATTAAACACGTGCCAGGCTATACACGCATAGCCGGATGACTGTCTGTGTGCTGGATTTTGCGCGCGCTTTGCATTTTATCACTTAGAAACTAAATATTTCGTCCATATTATTTTTTTTGCAAAACTGGGGGAAATCTTAGTTTTGATTTTTATGCGGAAAAAACAAAATCCCTAATTTTGTATGAGATTCACTACCCCAATTACACTATTCAAAATTACACGGTTTCGATTTTAGTGTAAATGGGGGTTTTACTGTTCCGATTTTTAAGGTGTTTTGTAAATTTTTAAAAAAAATCAGAAACACCCCGAGAAGTTAAAACAAAATGGATTCCACTATCACCGTTTTATTAGCATTTTTACACGATTTACGCCGACAGAGAATACGATTATTCGCTATGCTTTATCACTATACTCCGGCTTAAACCGCTTCTTTAGTCTTTGGCTAGATCCATAGATAACCATTTATAGACCTCTGGCTGCGTCTGCGCCCCGTGCGTTATAGTTTGCAATGTCCATTTTATTTTAATTCTCCGCGAGTAATTCCGGCTTATCTCTTCTGCCTGGTCTATTTGAATTAATTTAGGAATCTTTATCCTTATACTTCGTTGCGTAAACATGTGCTCCTGATACTTTTTTTTGTTTTATTTCTTACTTCTATTATTTGCAAAAACTTTGCGGCTATCTGTGTATGAACATCGGAAATGTAAATGGGCCTACGTATGTAAGGTTGCCCCTCACCGGATATAGATCTATCCGCCAGGGAATATTCGTAAAATATTCATTTTGTTTTGCTTGTATCATATCGACCTTAGAAAGGAAAAAGGACGTAAACCACAGTTTTTTTCAAAACAGCTTTTTACGATAATCACAATCTATCAAACTTGATACACGATCTATCAAAAGAATGCAAGCTGCAAATGCCGAATTAATATCTAAATTTAGCTTTTATGTTTGAAAAAGATGACCTTTTAAAAAATTAAAATCAAGAAAAAAGACTGAAATAAATATTTTTTCTTGACATTTTCTTTAATTAATATTAGATTAAGGTTGTTTATAATTCATAATTTGAATATGGCCCAAAATCATCAAAACACGTTTTTTGCGCCTCCTGTTAAATTTGATACGTGTGGGTTACGTTTTTTTTCCTTTCCACAGTCGATATGTTCGTATCGACGTTTCTATGAAATTCATATTGTGAGTTGGTAGATTTTATGTCACTAAAAGTGAAGCTATCAAAATGACTTATGGATATTTAATTATTCACTCTTCTCATTCTTTTTCTATTCCGATTATATTATTTAATATGGAAAAGTTACCTAATAATGCTTTCTACTATGTTTTTTTCTTTTTAAATACAAAATTAAATCGAGCTTTTGGCGAATATCGAAACTAAAAAAAACTACAGTTCCCTAGATGGATATTTTGTGAATAGTTAGAAAAACATGACGAGACAATCATCAATCACCACACTATATATTGTGGTCGAGTGGTCAACGTAGTTAGCTTCAGTACCAGGGGTCACAGATTCGAATCACAGTAAAGATAGATTTTATAAAATAATTAATATATGGATTTCTGTCCAATGGATGTATGTGATATCTTAAATACCCATCCTTTCCTTAAGTGGACGTAACGATAGTTATTAACTCACCACTAGTCCTGCCCTAGTCCAATCGTTCTATTCATACTCTCTTTCAAAAAAGAGAGGTTACGAAACTGAGTAACAAGCATATGTCGCAGAAACACTTATGCTGAAATAAACTCCATTAGGAGTCCATATGTTTCACATTGGGAGCGGATATGGGTTAAAAAACAGAATTAATATTCTAAGAATAGACATCTTAATATTGATAATATATTGCAGATACTTTTATTAGGTTTATAATAATAATTAAACATACCGCATTATATGGCAGTTCTTTTTATCATAATTATATAATTGCCTACCCTGTTTCTACCAATATCAGCGTTCTCCTATCCTCAAGCATTGTATTCTCTCTTGATATCGTATTTTTTTGGAAGCAGAAAATGGTCTTGCATATCTAAAAATATCGTTAATATACGACGCATTGTTTCTCAGTACAGTATGTACATACAAAACCACAAACTAACGAATTCAGAGATTGCGCGATCTAGCACCGGGATATTCTAGCATATGATAAGACATTGGTAGAATAATTAAATGTAAATGTAATTATTTTACCATAGTGCGCCACTGTGTTTTTATCATCAAATTTAAATAAATTTTAATAACAAAAAATACACATTCGGACCGATAGGAATGCTTAGAAATTTATTTCTTCCTTTTTAAGGTTTAGTACATTATGATTAATTAACTCTCCTTTACGTAAGTTTTAATAATACGTAATATTATATTTTTACACAAATTATTTGTTCTTACACGAATAAACAAAAAAAAACAGATTTCCTAAATAACAAGAAATTTAGCAACACAAAACAATATTAACAAATATAAGGTTTCATTAGATCCTAACACATTAGACATGTCAGACATTTCTAGCTATAAAAGCGATGTATGTCCAGTCCCTCATAAAAGTTCCCGTAAATAATCAAATAATGATGAATAGTACTATTTTTTTCTTAATTAAATCACATAAGTATTAGGGATTTATATTTTGTACAGTTTTTTTATTGCGTCTTTATTATTACTATTTTTCACGATTTTCTTTACACCGATTTTGTTATTTTAACCAATCTTCAATGTGTCTATGTAAGCTATCATTTTTTACACGGTGTTAGTGGAACATATCTACCGTGTACAAAAGAGTTGAGTCTACTTTCCACGTCACTCGTTTTGAATAATGCGACAAAATGAAAATTACAGTTATAATGTACATAAAGTTACATGACCATCACTGGTGGAATTAAAAATATCGTATCATTTTACGGAATTGCATTTGATGAAGCAAATGTTGATTCGGTCATTGTTGGTATACCTATTACCAAATTAAAATTTTATCTATAAATTGTATTTATTATTTGATTTTAAAAATACTTACCACACAGTTTCAATTCATGTTCTTATAAATCGTTTCGAATAACAAATCATTTTTATCAGGCCAACAGAATGACAAATTATATCGCAATGTCTACTTCCAAATTCAAGTGACAGTTCCAACCGAATACGTCGTTCACATTTCGAGCTTTAAATAGTCAGAATATGACAAATAACATAAGAGACCCAATTATAAATTTAGTGTAAGTGTAACGAGCGACCCGCTGTGTTCATGTTATCCGGATACAACAGTCGTCCGCGTGAAATATTAAATCGATATCATTAATCACCGCTCTATTTGCCTTTGTGAGTTCAAATTTCCTTCGCGCGCTCTCTGGCCCAAAAATAGTAATGATTTTATTGTCTGTGATTGATGGATAGCGCCCCAGTTGTTGTTTTGAAAACTATCAAACATATGTGTTGAATTGATCACGATTTTTGTATTGAATGGCGTAAAGTTAACACAATGTATTGTACTTGCATACTAAATATTATTCTTACATTTGAATTTCACAACGTCTTCGCCAACCAAACGGAGCGTACCCCGAAAAATCATTTTCTAATTAAAAATGAAATATAGATTTTGCTTGTAATAAAAACAATTAATTTAAATAGCATAAAAACTACGGAAAACTATTGCAGTGGTGCGCACCATTTTTAATCCAAATACAACTTCTTTACTTGTAAATTTGTAAAATGCCACTCAATTGAAAAGTAAATATTCCAACCATTTCTTACTTATATTCTCGCCATATTGAATAAAGCAGTTCAAATTTAAATAAATCTCAATGTTTATTCGCAGTTTCATAAGTTAGAATGTGGATGACTAGTCGCAGCGAACTCGAAATTCAAAATTGTGTAGCTAGTCTTTATAACAATCACAATGTTAATAGTATATCTACGTGACAAAAGGAAATAAACATTTTTGTTTTTATCAACTTAAATAATTTAAGCTTGTCTATTATCAAATAAAAAACAGCTGTTGTTTTTAAAAAATCTTTGAAAGCTTTGAGTGCCATCTAGAAATTCTGAGTGGTACAGGTAGAACAATACCCTGTGCGCATCAGTGGAATTTTGTATTGGATATTATTATTCGTAAAAAAAGTGTGGATTTCCTTAAAAGCATTAAATCTTTAACAGAGCCAAAAATCTCATGTCGTACAAACCGTATATGTGACATGTCCAATAGTAAATTTGTGAAAGGACGCCACTCTAATATTTGATATTACAAATGATTGGGTTATTGAATAACCATATTCCTTGCAATCGATTTTTAATTGAAATCAAAGTCATCACTGCACAACTTATTCTTTAACGTTGTATAATAATATGATATTGTTACTTAAAATCAATTATGAATGCTTTCGGTAACTTGGTACATATTATTTAGATTCATTGCACCAGCTTTCTATTATATTATACAAAGGTAGTATGTACTTGCACAATAATTGATTTCACATTCATTGTAATTGGCTTAGCATACATAATATTATTAAGTTATTACATCGAGATCGAAATCTCTACGGCACTTTTATTGGTAGTCAATCAAATCAAAACATAACTTTCACTTTCTGAAACATCAATTACCCAACACTAAAGCGTTCAATAAAAGCATTAATGGCAAGTAAAAGCTTATTAAATGATTCAATATTATTTATTTTGATAGTTTATTTATTCAGACAAATTGATAACAATAAAACTACTAGCTCGTCAAAAAGTAAAACTCACCGTGGACGCACAGTGTTGTCTCACATAATTATGTTTAATCCTTAGACTTTTTTTGTTTTTAGTGTGTTTTTAAAACTACCTGAAATTTATAAAAACAATAACATTAGTATTCATATACTTAGTATACTTAGATAAGATTATGATTAATAGATTATAAATATCATACCATAGTAAAAAAATATATTTATAATTTGGTAATTAAAAAAATTGTAAATTTTCAGATTTGTGTAAGATTTCATTCCTACTCGATACCTTTGCCTATGGTTATAATCAGGGCTGTGGAGTCGTGTAAAAAAAGACAACTCCGACTCCGAAGAAATTTTTCAATAATTTCATTTAAACTTTTATATATACCATGTATACCATCAGATCATCTTTATTCAGCCATGCATGAAATGTCAACACTTTGTACTATTTTGTTTGAATACACAATATTAAATATATTTAAAAAAAAAATGGAGCCGCTCATTTTTCACGGCTCCACAGCTCTGGTTATAAAACATTTATATTATTTGCGGAATGCCAGCTCTACACGACGAAATAACTAACTTATTTTCGACTAAACATGGAGACTGCCGTTTTTGTTCATACAGCCCTCATGCGAGAAGCTTGTGAAAAAATAACCATATCCACTTTTTCCTTAACATAGAAAACCACACTTTTTTTATAAAAACTTTGTCATTTTTTATTATAAGGTCATATTTTGACCCTTAATTGCATAAAAACTACCAGTTTTCAATGACATTAAATAATGATTTCTTTTTGGATTTGGGGGTGTTTGATCCCAGGCTCCTCAGTTATTGATGCAAAGATTATACAAAATCAGTTGATTTATACTTATTCTTATTTTATGTCATCTTTAAATGTATGTACATCTTAACAGCTTAACGACCGCGGACGCATATTTGAGTCTTTGAAAAACAAAGGTTGCTGGCCGGCGGACTCATATATGCGTATAGGCAAAGTATCTGGAAGCTAAGAAAATTAAATTTTGTAAAGATATCTCAATTTGTTTACAAATTATAGTAAATTCAGTATTTTTTACGGATTTTTCGCAAAATTTTATTTCGCCAGGTGAAATTTTATAAAAAAAAACGTGCGGTCGTTATATTTGGAACTCGAAAATGTCCTGCATAAATAAGCTTTAAATGACGAAATGCATACAAAAATATGTACCACTGTGTGACGCTTTCGCCTAATACTTTCCAACATGACCTCCGAACTCCATTTGTGAAAATACTTAACATGTTAAGGCAGTATTGTTCGCCATGTTTGCCAAGTCATCGATCAAAATTCACGCTGTATCAACATTAGATCTGAAACGAAAGTTACAACACATAACGCGAAGGACAAGTGACGCCATGACAGGACACTTAATTTTATTTTTCTTTCCCCGATAGGCCACTTGCAAACCAATACTCTTACTATTTATCGATTTTTACAATCAGGCACCATAATAATATCTATTAACAATAACAGTAATCGGTTATTGAAAGGTTACTTCGGACAATTAATTATGTATCACGATAACATCTCACTACCAACTAGACTTCGTGATATTTATTAATTTCTTTTTTAATATCTATTGTAATATTAACATCATGACCTACTGTAAATTTGATACTCCCTTTCGTCTGATCTACATTATGCTCGCCTAGTACAAATGGTTACTTATGTTCTACCATAAATGAAAATAGATACTTTTATACAAGTATTTTGATTTAGTTTAATATGATTTTTCAGTCCTAAAGAACAGAGCGCACTCTAATATTTGTTTATTTTTTTATCTTGAATTTGAATGCACATATAACCTTTTCTTTCATTTACCACATATAAATAACCCCTTCAGTTCTAAAGTTTATTTCAATGAATGGCTTAAAACAGAATATACGCCTAATACTTTCGATGGTTTCGGCGGTAACTTTGTGGAAGTTCATTTTAATAGAAAATTTAAATTAACTTTGATTATTCCACGTATTGTGTTACTAACTGTGACACGTGTTTCGCCTCTTTCAGAGGCATCTTCAGACTTACTATCGCAAAGTTTGCTTAAGTAATGATATACGCCTGCTTATAAATCTAATCCATCAAATTTTAAATTATTGTAATGAAATAAAATATTTTTTAACAGCTTTATTTATAAAACACATACAGTGGAACCCCTGGCTAGAAATATTCGCCGCGAATCCCTCAATTGCACTGTCGCATTCCATTGTCGTTGCTACGTGACGGTCGTCTGTGCGGCTCATACAGTCAAATGTTGGCTAGCGTACACGTATTGTCACACAGTATACACAGACTGTCTATGTGTTGGATTTTGGCACGCTTTGCACTTTATCATTAGGGAAATCTTAGTTTTGCATTTTATTGCGGAAATAATCAAACCCCTAATTTTGTATGAATTCACTCCCCGAATTACACTGTCCCGACTTTAGTGTAAATGGTGGTTTTACTGTATTCGTGTTAGATTTATAAAAAAACCTTCGATTTTGAATATTTTATTTTTAGTTTTGTAGAAATTGGTTAAAAATTCACCAGTAAACATTAACTCATTGTGAAATTTATATTCCTGTAATGTGGGTCCAAAACACGTCACGTTTTCGTTTCTATTTTGTTATACATCTAAACAAACTCACTCCAACACATAATAAATGCGAATGTAAATCGAAATCTCGTTTCCTGTGTTCTGATTTAAAAATACTCAACTTGAATAAATAAAGCTTTCAGCCCGTAAAAATAACAAGAGTGCAAAAGGCGTTAAAACCGAAGTGTTTTCAATCCGCTCACACGCGGATCCCTGTGGCTTAAATTTCGCGGCGAAGCGGATATGCGCTCTGAAACTTCAAATTCGATTTCTCGCAACAGAATAAATAAATGCATTTCCGACATGAGTATCAGGGCAGCAGGAACAATTCAAGGGATTCCATTCCCATTTCGCTCGCTCCAATCTGGCTGGCGATCTGGTCGAGCTACCCCGGCCATGGTGATTCTCTCGCCGTAATAATTCCGGCGAGAAATTGTATGGCAATCGAAACATTCGTGCCACAATCATTATTATTGTACGAATGCTGCGTCCGCCCGAGACCGTGGATATTTTTCTTCACGCCACATTTCCAATGAACAAACGTTGATAAATCGACTTCTCTTTTGGTGCTCTAATACTTTCAATTCAATATTTGAAGAAAAATTATTGCAAACATTCAATCGAGTCTTATTTCAAAATCGAACAAATTATTGGAAATTGCAATATACAGAGCTGTGTACTATTTTCTCTCCAGTCGAAAAAATCATAATTATTATTTATTTATAACTTTGTTACTTCATTTTTTGTGTTACAAATTGTAACAAGTGTTTTGCATATGTGTGAAACATCATCAGATATACCATATCGCAAGGTTTACGAATAAACAAAATAATTGTTTATTGATTGAATTGTCATTTACCTGGTAGAACTCCATTGTAATAGGGTAAAAATATCAACGTATTTATTAGTTATACAGTTTTTATGATATTAGTTAATAGCTATTTTGGCGTGCGCCATCGTAAAAACTATGTTTAAACATACTTACGAAATAGCTTTAAACTAATATCATAAAAACTGTAGAACTAAATACGTTGCTATTTTTACCTTATTAAAATTACTAACAGTATTTACACACAATCATCATTTTTTTGTTATAATTAAATTTGTTATTTCATCTGTTATAGTATTTTTCGTATCCTTGCCATAATCTGTCACGAAATTTTATATTAAAAGTTTGCTTGGTGCTAAAGTAAACATTAAATAACATTAATATCTTAAAACCCCAAATGTCTCACGAGTCTGAGTTGTGATTTTGTCCCAACATAAGTATCTTCACCCTTATCCGTGGAGTCCAAACATATTTTCTTTTTATCACTGTTGGCTACCAGGACAACAGATTTCTGTAAGTGTATTTCTTCTACGCCGGCTTTAATGGAATTTCTTTTCAAGCATTCTTTCCAAAAGGCTTAAGATTATTTCGCCCGCTCTCGTATATAATGTTCTACCCGAGATATAAACGCCTAACGTCATGCCCTATGGTCGTGAGTGGAGGACTATGTTATTCGCCCATTGTTTTATGCCATGGAAAAATGCTCGTTGACACATTGGGCGAATTAACACGGTGAATTTATCACCGTCTGCCACCTAAGAAATGCTGATTCTTTGAAGGTCTAAAAAGCGCTTGGAACAGTGAACTACTTTCGCGATGTTAAGGACATCGTTATTGGTTAAATTCGCGCTCGTTAGAAAAGTTAAGATTTATTATTTCAAAGCTCTCCCGCGCCTTGAAAGCTTCCCGAGGAATAACAGGCAAGAATTATTTAATATTGTGTACGCAGTGAAGTGTCAAAATAATAAGTATAGCTTATGGAGGGGCTTTATTCTGAAATCTTTCATAATATAACAACCAGTAAATATGTAACAAATTTCTCAATTTAATTGTATAATTCCTTAAAACTTAAACTGGATATTGTTCGAGCTTATTATTTGAAAAGGTACCTTTTTTTCTACAACAATGATATCAATTAAAACCACAAAGTATCTGCCGAATCCAATGAAATAATACTCTGTCTTGTCACCGAAGCTGAGCGATAACTCGAATAAATAAAACTGTAAAATATAAAGTGATTATTCGATCGATTTATTTATTTGTTTCCTGTGTCGATGATGTTTCAGTTCCTTAGTTGTAAGTGAAACGAAAGCGTTTTAAAATAATTTGTGCAATCCTAATCGACTGCCAACTTTCTTTAAAATTGGATATAGTTTAATAAGTAAATTGAAAATGGTTTTTAAATCCTATCAACATGGCTGCACTTTGACTTATGTTTTGTTGTCTTCCTTAACGGTCTAAATTTCATTGATATTTTTTTTTAATAATGATAAATAGTTAACTTTAAGACTAGTTGAGATATACTGTCAATGTTGTAAAATAAACAGCAAAAATGAAAAACATCCTCGTCTTTTTTATGGCCTTTTGACCATTTTAAATTTAATAGATGTCAATAAATTTACTTATTTATGTCAACAAACTAGATTACTGAATTTAATTTTATATCATTAAGATATATTTTAAAAATATCTAATCTTACAGCGATTGGTACGATAAAGAATACCCAAACGTTTTTTGATTTGAATTGTTAAATAATACGCTTTCAAAATTATTATCATCGCTCGTCGTTGAAACTTATCAATTTAACTTTCTGTCAGTTCGGCCGGCGTGGCATTATTAACTCATTGTCATCTCGCCATGTTATCGCCCTTCCTTCATAACTGTCATCTGACATACACTCGTACCTGTCATTAACATAATTCGTCAATGGCTGGTTCGACCTCTGCCAAGTCACATTATGCCGTACAACGGCCGTAACAAAATAACAAAGGGCGTGAAGAAACCACAATTCTCCACGGCGCGGCAATGGCGTTAATTCCAGATATTTTTTTTAACGATTGCCACATCGATTGAGTTTCAATTATATTCGTAAATATCCACGCTCATTACATAAACTTGAGTATTATACACATCGTGGTACTGCATAAATTTATTGAAATTGTGAGTTTCTATTTATTTTTCTTCTCGCAAAACAACTAACTGTCCTCAGCTATTTTATTCGACTTTGGAAAGGAAATAGGACGTAAAACCTCAATTTTCTAAAACAGCTTTTTTTCAATAGTCACAACACAATGTAAACAACTTGACACACATTCTATCAAAAGGATGGAAGCTAAAAATGCCGAATTAGTATCTAACTTTAGCTTTTAAGTTTGAAAAAGATGACATTGTAAAAAATAAAACCAAGAAAAAACACTGAAATAAAACATTTTCCGAGACAATTTAATTAATTTTAGATTATGTCAATTAAACACCAGTTTAGAAGTATCCGTGCACTTCAAGATTGTGTGTAATTCATAATTTCAGTGCTCATTTCACTCGGTGAATCTTTTCCAGAGAAACAATTATCCACAAATTGAAATTTAAAAAAAACCAGTTGATTTATGAATTTGTGCTTTAAAGGTAAGAATGTGTGTAATTTATACATTATCTTCCACCCATCCGACCAGGGGTGGGCTCTGAGGGTCTCGCGCGAGCCCCTTGTTGAATTTTACCAAGGCCGGAGAGCCCCTTGTTAACTTATGATAAAACAATATTCTCAGATCAAATTAATATATAACTGCAATTTCTTATTTATATATTATCTACGACAGCTTCAGTATACACAATAGTACATTTTTAGCTATTTACATTGATAATTTAATAGTAAATTGCATATTGTTACACATTATAAGTGTATCAAGTAAAAATCAATTGCTTTTTTAAGTATTGCATAAATTTGCATAGGAGTGATAAGAAAATTCATTCCTTTCTCAGAACAATGAGAATTGCTTCAAGATTAAGCGAGCCCCTTGGTAACGTATTGGCAGCCCGCCGCTGCATCCAACGCTGAAAACAGAAAATGGCGAGAGAAATGACTTAAATATCAGTACTTTGCTCCCTTCTTTATGCGTTAGAATACGAGTCAAATGTCAAACATAATTCGAATATAATGTTTTATTTCGACCGTTTAAATCGTAGAATAAGTGAAGAGAGAGGTTCGTCAGTTGCTGTATGATGATATAGAGATCTCGTTTATCTGCCCAGACTTCTAATTGCCTTCATTTGACTTTTTGCTATTTCTAAACGTTTCACAAGGGACCCATAGAGAAGTCTAAGTGTAATTGTTGTAATAAACGACTACTCCTTGTTGAGAATTAAAGCCACTCAACTTTCTCATGCTGCCCTTTGAAAGTAACCTAGAAGTATAATATATATATATATATTTATATCAATCGTGCTGATGTAGTGAGACACGGTTTTGAAATAAATCTCTAATATTTGTCGCAGTTTTTGACAGCACTGTTTGAAGTTTTGCTTTTTGCCTCTCTCATAATTAAACCTGCGCTACCGATGATACATTAAGAAACTTATATTCAAAGAATCATTTGTGTCACTGTTTAAGGTGTGCACTGTCAATACTTGGTGGAAATGCATGATAACAAAATAAAACGCATTTTTTCTGTAATAAGTACAAATTCCACTCTTTTATTTAATCATTACTGGTTTCTCTCATGACGAGCATCATCAACTGATAAAATACATTAATACTGTACTATTTACACAACAAAGTAAACTTATTCGCGTGTAACAAACGATATAAGTATGAAAGGAGTTTACAGATAAAGATACAAAATATGAATAAGTGGCACTAAATTAACTGTAGTTAAAATGTTTATTCCCTCTTACAACTAAATAAATAATTTGCAATCATTTCAAATCAAAATTGAGGTACTGTATTAATGTATTTTCTGATTAGTTGATAATGCTCATTGACCGGTCCTGATCATATAAAATAAAACTGAAATTAATACATAGTGCTTTATTTGAAATCGTTTTTATATTGAAAATATTGATTATGCAAGAACATAATTTCTACTAAAAATAGCATGCTTCGTTAACTGAGACTGTTTTAGAATATATGTTTTATATTATACATTTTATTTTATATGTTTTTTTAAAGAAATACCACTCGCTTTGTGGTGATCGGTAGTGGCTGATGATGGTTTGTTGTCAATAATATATTCTGTTGAATAATGATGAATGGAGATTAAATAGTGTTTCACAGTGTTGGCGACATTGTTCAATACATTCTATTTGTTTTTCTCGGTATCCCCGCCCAGTCGTAGTTGGCGCACCGGGCAGAGTGTGGGCGAATTGTCGGGCTGAACGCCCTTAGCGGAATTACTAAGTCCGCACGTGTGCCCCCTTTCAGATGCGAAAAAGAAAAACAAATCAAATTTATTGCACTGTGCGACATCGATAATATCTTTTATATGTATATTTTGTCTTCGGTTTAAACCATTGGTGTGTCAACTATGTACGAAATAATACTTTTCTACCTTCATGTTTTCAACTAATCTTCCAAATAAATAAGGAAACGTTTACTTGATAAAGAAAAAAATAGATATCATAAATAAAAATATATTTTAATAAATCATACAATCTCGTTTCCTCTTTCGGTGTTAAAACCGTCGTGATTTGCTATTTTTTTTCGTATCTACCCACCTTGCAAGAGTTTTTATTCGGCTATTTTATTTTTTACTGGATTCATAAACAAACTACAATAGAATTTTTAAGCTTTCATTATGGTGAAGATGTCTTCTCTTTGCCTTAGTTTCAGTAGAATGGAGACAGTAAATCATCTGCTATCGAATCAAGGAAATTCCTCAAATATACAAGATATACCTGTTTTAATGATGGGTTGTAGAATTACAAGTTAAATTGATAAATATATATTTTTTTAATATTGGTATTCTACTAGTATATTTCTATTTGTGTTGTTATTATAATCTTCACTGAATTTCTAAATGTTTAACTTACAGACCGAATTTTAATTCTTGGATAACGATTTTGTGACTGCAATAACATGTAGTCATCATTTAAAATATAAACATTTACAAACATTGCCCACTGTTTGTGGATGTCTGCTTTATTATACACGCAAAACCTGCATGGCGCGTTATTCAACAAGAGCTTTTACTGTTCGTTGAATTTGTCTTTTTTCATTGTATTGTTTTCTAAGTAGAATTTTACAGTCCATCGTTTTATGGTTAATACACGAATAAATAATGTATATTATATATTGTTAAACTGTTCTAACTTGGCATACCTAGTAAACAGTTACTAATTCATTATAATTAAATTAAAATATCTTTAATCTCTTTTAAAGCACATTCACGATTATTTTCGCATTCTTTGACAAATCGTGTAATTTTAAATGTACACTTTAAATGTGTCCACTGTGACGGCACTACAAATTCACATTTATTTAATATGATCTGGACTGGTATAGCTAGCTTAAGACGAGCATAATTGGAAAATTCGATATATTTTCTTCATTAATTTTGTATGCTGTAGTTCAGGCGTGGGGAAACTGCGGCCTTCTGGCCAATTCTGTAAATTTATGTAAATTCTTAAATTCCTGATATATTCTGAGTGTAAATTCCTGTTTCCGGCCAAAGATTCCCTAGTCGATGTTTACCGCGGACTTATGTCGAATCAGAAAAATGAATGCGGCCTATAAAGAAGAAAAGGTTCCCCACCTCTGCTCTAGTTTATGTTCATCCGTACACTTGAACGTCTGAAGATGCCGAAAGGCGTAACCCGGGTCGTAAGTGACAAAACTTGTTTGAATGTACATAATTTGAACGATTCAAATTTGCATATTATTTTATTGTTCAATATTTTTTCATTTATGAGAATAAACCTCTTAAATTTGATGTTAAAGTATTATAAATACAAGTTTACCTGTAGTATCAGAGCGACATCTTTGTTGCCGGCCAACGGGGTTAATCTCGGCAATATGAAAAGATCTCCTCCGTTTATTGCGCTAACATTGAAAATAATGCCAGGCTCTTTGTTTATAATTACGTCTGTTAAAAGAAAGGTTTTATTGCGTGTATTTTCGCTATAAAGCCGCTATAATTTTCATTAATTTTAATCTACGATCCTTGCCGTAATTCCCTACACGCTCCACAATGGAGACTAATGCAAAAAGCTACCTTCTATAAAAAGAATGTCTTTCTGCTGGGACTTCCACCGTTAGGTGTGCAAGAATTTAAGGCTCTTAAAATTAAATTAATTATGATTTACGCATTACGTCACATTACGCATTTCGCTGCGTAGCTCTTAATGCAAAACCTACCGCTAACTTAAAACTCGGCTTGGAAATGGTTCGCGGTGTACGAGAGAGAGCACTTTCCCCTCAAGGCAGCTATTAGGGGAGCAGAAGCGAGCGTAGGCCTACGTGAGATGCAGAGATCATTCCACCCGCAGAATTTAATGACTAATTCGTGTCTAATGGTGCTACATATCACGCCCCGCCCCTCCGGCTTGGCCGGGACGGAGACCCGCTACTCACGGACGGTTTCCTGGTATCCCGGTACAGCCTGAACTGAATGGTTATTGATAAAATTACTGGAATTTCCCAGCTAACTTCCGCTTTTATGCTTCTATACTCCTCGCTTCCGTATCATTTAAAACTAGTTTAACGTTTATAGAATCTGTTTTAAACGATCAATTTAAATAAGATGAGAGCGCATTATATTCCCTATGTTTATATGATATGACTACATGATTGCGTCCCAGGTATCTGAAGTGTAATAATATCCGTTTATTACCCTGTGGGTTTATTTCTCGTAGATGTAATAAAATTTATATGGAAGTATTTATTTCATTCACAAGTTATGCGGTTCTGGTCGTTAACTATTATATAAAAAATACTAAGCATTATAAATGTAAAACAATAAAAATCTAGGGAATTGTTTCACCGGTGGCATGTAAGTAAAGTTTTCTCAAAACCAAATAATATTCAGCTATTTAAATTATACAATGTTTAAAATATGAATTATAATCGTGAGTCAAAATCAAGATATAAAATGCGTCAAGAAAAAAAATGTTAATCAGCAATGAAAAATATTACCAACAGTTCAATTTGAAATTTTATAAAAGGCACAGAGCTCACGAAGAGTGATAATGTCAGTGTTTCTTTCATGTGTCTGATTGAAAAGCTTTCCATGCTTCGATTCAGCGTTTCATCAGCGAAATGGTGAAATAGGAAACAGTCAATTCGTTTCCGAAATCCATTTGTTCGCATCCAGCTGTCAGCTTTCATTAGTCGAAGGTGCCAAAACATAACAAATAATAACACAGCCTTCAAAGGGCATAAGAATCAAAGAGCTTTCGATTCGGCACTGCCTTGCTTTGAAGTCACTGTCTCTTGCCTTTATCGGGGTCTGAAAGTAATTTCAGTGCGAAGTTATTACTGACTTTCTTACTGGAGTAAGTAACTCACTGTTTCGTCGATGGTGCAATTATCGGAAAATTAATTAAGAACAAAGAGAATTTGATATTTATTTAAGTTACAGACAACTTAATCAATTTAAAGAAAATTTTACTTGTTTTTTTTTGCACACGCGTATGTTCAATATTCATCTGTCAATGAGTTTATTATGATATTAGTGTATTTTATTGAAATATTTATCCAGTGATGTTTGTGCAACAGCTCTTTTTTTCTCTTAAAAAATAAGTTTATAACAGGCAATTGCATACTGCACCTGCATTTTAGTAAATTGATCATTGTCAATATCTTGTGCTTATAAGCAATACATTCTTCTATCATATAAAAGTAATCTTCCGATTCTTTAGTTTCAAAGTAAGTTACACAATGCATATGAATTTACTAGTAATTACGAAACCCCACAAGTTAAGAACCTACTGTAATTATATCAAATGTATAATATTGCATTTTTCTTTGTTAATAATAATCTCTATCATGAATATACCATTATTATGAAGTTTATTCATTTTAATAATAAATATATTTAGTATTTCCTTTCTTACACACGTGCCCAATAACTTCAATAATATCATACCCCATTAATTACTAATTTTATTTACCACGTATTTCGGCTATTTGTGTTTTTGTACATTTCCTTCGTTATTTAGCGAGCCATTTATTTACATTTGTGTCCCAAAACCATACATTAAGAATAGTATAGCACGTGCCGTTCATATTATTGCAATTGGCACTTCTTTTCTGGGGACGATAAGGTCGCTCGTGTCAGATATAGTCAATACAGGTTCCAGTGTGTCTCGCCCTATTTGCGTTGCAAACAATTCTTGGTGCGCATGTGATTCCTTTTATTTTAATATGTATAGGTAAAAAATCTTTCTGTGTGACTTCGTCGTATTTATTTGAAAGACAGATTATTAGAAAACCGTAAGACAGATTATTTGTAAATATGTTTATTTTAACATTAAATCATTATTTCCTATAATAATTCAGCGTCAAACAATAATAGGTGTGAGGTACTCGTATTCCCCAACATTTGCCTGTTTGATCATCGTTTTCTGTACCCTGTAATCTGAAAAAGAGAAGAAAGTGTGTGTTATTTTAGAAATATATAAAAATAAGCTTGACGTCGCCTGTCAAAAACATCCCCTTGCATAATATCTTTTTATTAGCAAGTTTTAGGGGTCGATCCGTTATCCGAAACACCCCTCTCGGCTCTCTAAACAGAACACCGTTTCCAAATCAACTTATGATAAAAGCCAAATGTTCAGTTTATCATCATTAATCATGATTTTAAAAGAAAATTGCATTACCAGCTGTCACATTCTATAAGAGTTCAGTGTGAAGCTTAGATCTAATGTTATATAAATGATCTTTGCAACCAAACAGTGGGAAATATTTAAACAAAAAAAAATACGTATTTATTTGATTATGGCGAAAAGGATAAGCTCATGGGAATGCCATATCCTTTTCGCCAGCAATGGCTTTGGACTCAGTGATGCATTTATTTCTTATATAAACACGAAACTTTCATTTACTAAGCGTCAGTTCAAGTTCATCCGTGCACTTGAATGCCTGAAGATGCCGAAAGACGAAACCCGGGTCGTTAGTGACAAAATCTGTGAGAATGTACATAGTTTGAACGATTCAAATTTAATATTGAAATTCCACCAAGCACCTTCAGTCGAAATCTTAAAAAAATGTATTTCACATTCTGTTAAATTTTGATGGCACTTATTTCCGGAACCACTGCTCGTCAAGGGGGACCCACCCTTCGCGACAGCATGCGAGAACCTGTTGTGTTTTTATTTCGTAATAATGTATCTTTTCAGAGTGACAGTTTCGAACAATGAGTCATTAAGGATCCCCATTCTGGCGTGTGATGCAAACAAACTTCACGTGCGTGCACTCTTTACAATAAATAACGGAAATCTATTAAGCAACACTTTATGGCTTTCCAATAACTGGAGCTGACACGTGGCCAGCAGAACCACAGCTTGAAGCAATAATACTTTTTTAATATTGCATTTTTTTAATCTATGTCCGCTCCCAATTTGGAATATATGTCCTCCTAATAGAGATATCTCAACAGAAGATTTTTTTCTACGAGAACTGTTTGTTACTCAGTCGCTCAACCTCACTTATTTCAAAGTGAGTAGTAGGGAAAGTAGTATTAAACTAGAACAGGGCTAGTGGTCAATGTTCCCTCTAATTTTCGGAAGGTTATGTGCGCAAAAATTATTGACTGTGCAACTTTGACAAGAAATAAAAAGATTTGTGCGCCACATAACGGTATTTAGACCTACTAAACGAAATTTTTTTTTTTAATAATGATAATAATTAACAACACTATTTAATGTCAATAAATCTATTCTGGTGAGTATAGAGCTAATTTGTGTGCGCTCTGTTGTAATGTATGTGCGCGCAATCGGCAAACGCGCGCACAGCTTAGAGGGAACACTGCTAGTGGTTGAATAATCGCTATTGCTACACCCAGTTAGGATAAGAAGGATGGTAGGAGAAGAAATAATGTGAATTGACATCACAAACACCCAGTCTTCGATCACAACTTTGAATTGAATAATTCTTAAATTCTGACCGGGAATCGAACCCAGATCTGCGTGATCGATAGTGCAAGCTCTAACCAACTGGGTTACAGCAGGCTCATACAGGTTTTTATTTATACGAGAAATTGATAGTAATCAGCGTTCAATTAGAATTTATACTGTGTATCTAATAAAATTATCCACTCATTGATTTAAAAAAGGAAAAAGAAATATTTAAATATATCGAATTTATTTATATGATACTTCATCTTCTCTTGCACTGTTATTACATAATATTTACTTGATGCTAGTTAATGGTCGCTCGTTCGCAAAGGTAAATCATTATACGTAACAATAAATAACAGGGCCGTATCAGTGTATCACCGCTGCTCTAACAATGTTATCTTAATGGAATTACTGCAGGGCGGCGACACATGGGACATTATTTTATTGACCAATTCATATATTATTCTGAGAAAGAAATATTACTTTTGTAACATCCATTAATCAAAAGAACGTATAATAATTTATCACAGACTTCATTTCCTTGCTCCAATGTAGGTCATCATTTCAATTTATTAGCTTCTATTGTTTTGTATGGCTTTTGCACAGTTGACATTTTGCGATAACCTCTTAAGACGTTGAACACTCTGGACGGCTTTTAATATGCATTTAATTTTATGAATTTAGAATTTTGTGACATCATTTAATAGGTGACTAAATTTAATTTTTTTAAGGCGTCTTAAAATCGTAAAAATATTTTTTTTATTCATTCATTATTGGAATTGCAAACACTCATATTGTTGATGAATATTATTTTTTAATGCAAAAGTACAATTATGTTTAAAATATAATAAATAAGACAAATATTTATTTACTTGACATGTGGTATTATGATTTTGAGAAACTCCTCGGCTGTGGAGTCGGAGTCGTAGTCAGGTATTGTGGAGTCGGGAGTTTATAACCAGAGTCGAAAAAATCTTCCGACTAAGACCCAATTTTCAAAAAAAGTGAAAGATTTGTATTCATACCACAATAGTTCACAGTGTTGCCACTGCATGATATTATTTACAATTACAATCTTTATAATACATATAAGTTAAAATAAAATTATTGAAAAATTTCGTAGTCGTCTTTTTTTTTACACGACTCCACAACTCTGAAAAAAAATCAATCCACTATTATCGTTATTTAAGATTCAAAAAATACGAAAATCCATGCATGATAACTTCCCTCAGTGTAACATTTTTTTAATCAAATAAAACAGTAAAGTTCTATCTCTTGCAACAGTTACCGACTGGGATGCAAAGATATCGATCTTTTACGCAAATAAAATTTGCTCAGTGAGGAAAGGGAAACAACTAGCATTGCGTTTAAAATAATCATGAATGTATGTAGATGTTATAATACTGGCCAAATCATTTTACTCCCTGTAAAATAAAAATAAAAATTCTTTGAATTGCTCTCATTATTTCCCAACTGTTCGCTAAACCAGTAAATTAAATAATAAAGTTATTAATTTTCATTGTATATATAAAATATATCCGAATATTTGAATTTTACACTATTGGTCACGTAAGCTTATTTTGCATTAGGGTAAGGCACGGGTTACATGAAGAAACGTATTTTATTAAGGTATTGTTTAACTGTAGGTATGTCAAAAAAAATATTGTACATACTACATGAGTTCTTATTCGTTTGGTGAAGGTTAATTTATTAAATATCTTATGGTTTACGTATCAAACAATCAAATGTGAAAAAACTTGATATACATAACGTATATGGAAGCCAAAAAGATTTTTCAAACTGTCGCTATGGTATTTCGTTTTCTATGAATTATAAATTATCAAGCACCACACAAGATATGAAGAATGATTTATTTTTCTACGTGAACGTTTATTTATTTTTCTACGTGACAAATGCGTTCGGGCACGAAGAACTTGACTGAGAAAAAATCAGATTTTTCGCTGCCGCGTAACATTTATTAATTTCTTACATCGCTTCTGCTAATGAAAACACATGAACGGCTTGAATAAAAATAAATCAAAATGTGACATTTAAAAATAATAATAAATTGCCGGACAAACAAAAAATGGATGCGTACCGTTTGCCCGAAATAAATTACCATTTGGTTAATTGAATTATAATATTATATTATCTAGAATAAACTTTTACAAAGTTTAATGCCGGGTCGTAAAAAAAACTTTTAATTAAAATTTAATTACGTTCCGGGCTTTATTTGTACTGCTTAGACATAATTATAATGGACATTTTATGGACTACATCAGGGACATAAAATTATAAACTCGTTTATTGCCTATAGTATTATTTTTGTAATGAATTCTAGTAAGTACTAAAATGTTTGCATGGGTGGTGTGGGTTGGGAAAGCCAATTTATTTTCTTTTATGATACGGATATTTTTCTCTGTGTATTGCAGAGTTTCGTTCTACATATTTCGTATCGAATTATTGGTTTATGGAATATTTAATTAAATATTGCTCGACTCTGATTACAATTTTAACTTTGGAATGACATCAATTTTCTGTAAAATCATATCATACTAAATTGCGCTACCAAAAATTAGTAAGTAACAAAACTTGCAAAAAATTATTAGATTCTTTGGAATTAATTCTTGTTGGTGCACTGATTAAAAAACATTTATTTTCATAGACAATTATTATTTATTTATTTATTGTTAAAAATCAAAATTATAGTTAATTAAAGGCAGGCAATTGTCCATGTCTATTAATTTTCAACTCTTACTCTTCTGTAAGAATGGCGTTAATGCATATATAATTTGATATTATTATTATCTTTGTAACATAAAATATCGATCTTAGAGGCTTCATCCTAAAAGCTGAAATTTTTCATTTGCTGTTCACTCAGAACTGTCAATCTGTTACTTTCCAAATTCTACCATAACAGTAACGGTTGGTAAATATGTACGTATTTCAGAAGTTTCGTCTCATCCTCATCGCAGATAATCTAACACCTCTTCCATTAATCTTTTCTATCATCTTATTAATCATACATGCACTTATAAAATAAACACTGCAAAAACAGTGTTTTTGCGATATTCCTCGTTTCACGTACAATTATAAAAATATCATTATGTAAATATAATTTAACTTATGTTATTTAGCTTATTAGTGTACACTGCATTCATAGTCAATGTTCGTTCACGGGATATGTACTTCAATTCGTTTACCATACAATGCGTTTGTATGCCACACCCCTCGGATCATATTGAAGGGGTGTGTCACATGATTCAAAGCAATGTCGCTGGATCACGTCTCCTACGCAGGTATGCGAGCCCTTATCCATGGGTGGCTTAATATGTGACGTTATCACTCTTCATTATCTTCTACACAAATCGATACTCAGTCAATACAGAATAAGTCTAAGAAAAATTGTCTTTTTGCAGAGTCTTCTGTAACTCGAGTTCCCATTTCTTAGTGTATTCGTGTTCTTATATATTGTGCTATCTATGTATATTCAGACGTAAATTTTAATGTTGTATGATCTGCTCCATACAACATTCAATAAAGCTTCTCTTAGAAAATATTACCCGAGAATATAATTGAAATTTAAAGTGATGAAAACGTAGTAATTGGAGTTGATTCGAAAATAGCTCAAACAATATTACCTACATTAATAATTGTTAATTTATTGTTTATCAAACCCTGCCTGCAAATAAGTGATCGAATTTACTCAACGGTACTGGCTTTTAGTAATCTATTAACATAATATGATAATTATAAGTATTACGATTTGATTGAAATTTCTATGAAGTCTTATTTTGAAGACAGTGACAAAATGTTATATCGTTGCTCAGTTTTAGTTTTTCTACATTGTTAGAAAATGCTGCCGATCAGCAATGAATAGATGTGAAAGATTCACATTTTCAATTGTAAAAATAAACGGAAAAAATTAAGTTCATCGGATATTTTTTATTCGATTTAAATAAAATAAAAACGTGAAAAATCTACAATAACTACGTTATGTAACTTGTTCTTATTCAATTCAAGTATAATGTTTAAAACCATTTCCAATTATCATTGTTCTTGGCACCGTTAAATCGAAAGCTTCCGCATGGTCAAATTAGCTTTCGCAAGCTCTCTGGGCAGGCAGCCGTCGCGACGTTTTAGCGTATGCGTCGCCGCGCCTCCTGCGTCAACATGCGCCAGCGACGCGTCGTGCGTCTGACACACTACAGCCTGCAACACTTTGCTTCCAAATGCATTTTTACACGCTTCCTTGAGTTTCTTCCTCAGGCGATCATAATCGAATTGATACAGTGCTATGCCGTGTAAGCTCTCTGGCTTTCTGCCAAGTTGCCAGTGATATTTCGTATTTTTTCAACCCCACGGCTTCTGCGTCTTTCAAATGAAGAGGTAACACATACGAATTTCTACAATTATTCACGAAATCTCACTCAAATTTTATGAGCTCTGATATTATTTTGCAGTCAAATTAAATACTTGGTACACTCGATAAGGAAAAATTAAAATTAAAATCTTAAATACGTGACATAAGGTGTATGCTGGGACCCTGGCGACTCAGTACAGATTTTGTATTACATGAAGAAGCACAGACCTGCTTAAGATACAATATAGGCATGTGCGACGCAGACATGCGTCTTCCCTGCGATGAATTCCGTTGTACAGCTGACACAAACTTCTACGTGACGCATGCACGTTTGATTTTTCTGCGAAAATTACCGAAAAATAATTGAATTAGTGATAACTGAACTAAGTATATTTATACGATAATACCAACATCGACTATTTTAAAAAGACAGTAAAAGTGTAATGGAGTCATTTGTGTCACTAGTGCGACGCAGCATACTGCAGCACCTGCTTATTCTGTGCTGCCCTGCGCTGCGTATTTGCTCTTATAATATTCATTGAATAAAAACGTATGGAGACAGAATATTTATTCTATTTACTGACTTGGAAATTACGTGGTAGAACTCCATCATAATAGGGTAAAAATAGCAACGTATAAAAGCTATCAACTAATAAATAAACAAATTGTATAACTAAACACGTTGCTATTTTTACCCTATTATTAACTATTTATTCTGTCAAGTACATATATTATATTATAAAATATGGTATTTTTAAATGGAACTTACTTAGCATTTAACGCGGTTTTTTCAATACAAGAAACGTTTGTGTAAACTAGTGATTGTTGGAGTCCATTTTCTTACATCTTAATTGAATTATCGATACAATAATATTATGTTATATGGAAGTAGGTATTTATTTTATAAATTCAAGTGTTATGTTTGTTAGCTGTTATAATTAACTTTGTGTTGTATCAGAAGTAAAACGATGTGAAAATTAATCAACCATTCATTTAGATACACTGCCATCTATTTTGATAAATTTATTATTATATAAAATACACACAACCGAAGTTGGCTCCAAGTCAAAGAAAACGATCGCCTTTTGCGCTATGCAAATATTTAATTGATTCATTACCCGGGGAACAGAAAGCTCTGAAGTTAGCAAGCGAACGATACGAAAGCCAAAGGAAAGTAATTAATTATTCTGACAAATTATGTTTGATTCAATTTGACACTTGAAGGAGTTACTTTCAATCAATATTCTCGATACCAGGGGAATATAAATTATTATTTTCCGAGATGGTATTCATCTCGCATATTTCTTCACTATTTTGATTGCCATGCGAAAATTTTGAATATTTGATGGTGTTAACTTGATTTATTAGTTTACTTACCATTATGTCTCTTTTATTGCTCTATAATTATTACAAACTAATATGTTAAATGAAAGACTTCCATCTTCTTACCCTTTTTTACGACGCATATATACATAAACCCACTAAAGATTACAACGAATTATTTTGAAATGGATATTTTTTACTTCTTTACAAATGGTATTCACAGCGATATTAAAAAAAAAAACGGTAGAGTCTATAAAAATCTGCATCCGTCGGGATTCGGGATCGACATTCGATTTTTTCCGCTCCCAATGTGGAGCTTTTTTCCGCTCCCAATGTGGAGCATATGGAGTCCCAATGGAGATTATCTCAACAGAAGTGTTTCTTCGAGAACTGCTTGTTACTCAGTTGCTCAACGTCTCTTTTTCCAAAGAGAGTAGGAATAGGATAAGGCTAGGACAAAACTAGTGGTTAGCTAGTCGCTTTCCATACGCCCCGATCATAAGATAGGATGGGAGGGGGGAATTCAAGACATCACATACATCCATGCCTTGTAACAGAAATTCATAAATCGATTAAAAAAAACAATTTATTCAACTGTCCGTACTGGTATTCGAACCCGTGACCCCCGTAACCGAAGCCAACAACGTTGACCACTCGGCCACACAAGCCGCTGTTCTTATTGCACATTTTTTATCAAAAATCTTTTTAGTTCATCACAAGCAGTATCAACCAAGTCGACATCATTGAGCAAACCGCTCATGATGTTTAAAAAGTAATATGTTTTTAGAGGAAAAGAGTGCTTTATTTTTTAACTATTTATATTTCATTTTTTTGGACATAAGACGTAGTGTACGATGATGTATTCACATTTCAATTATTTTGAATTTTCATTTCCGAAAATAATTCACAGGGTCACATACAAAACGGGCGGCGATAATTACGTTCATCAAAATTTTAATTCATTTTTTTTTACAAATATGTCCGTTGACTCAGCCCCTTCATATATTCCGCTACCCTCATACAAGTAGTGCAGTCAGTCCAGCCTGCAGCGAATTCATCCACTCATTCGTTCATTCGTCCGCTCTAGGGGTTTCTACTTGCCGGATAGATTAAAAAAATTGATTGAAACTTCAGTAAAAGCAATATTTCAGAGAGTGAGAGATTCGCTCATATGGAAACCGAGCCGAGCTTATACTAATAATTTGCGTGGATATCGTATTTTTTATGTCTTAACTTGAGCATTTGTAATATGATGTTTTTAAGCGAAATGTTTATGTTAGTTTTAGTAAGTCTTTGAAATGATGATTTTTTATAATGTTTACTTATAATTTGCCTAAATAAATCTATACTTCAATACTTATAAGTATATTTGCCTAATTTAAGATTTTGACTGACGGTGGAATTTCAATATTAAATTTGAACGATTCTTGAGTTCAAGTTCATCCCTGCACTCGAACGCCTGAAGATTCCGAAAGGCAAAACCCGGGTCGTTAGTGACAAAATCTGTGTACATAATTTGAACGATTCATATTTGATATTTTTGCCTGTAAGATTCATTAGCAACAGAAATGGAAGAAGTTGAGTTTCTGCTGAAAATACTAGATATTAATAAGGACATAAACACTTGGTTAAAATTAAATTAAACTGTATTTCATTTTCATCCGAATACAAAATATTTAACTATTAAAATTTAAAAAAACAAAGCCTTAAATAACCAATGTTATTACAAGTTTCTAGAAACAATATAATTCGACTTCTAGCATGGAATCTTTTGTTATTTGATACATATGATACAATTAAACATTAACCTGCGCATATCGTCGATTACAAACTCGGCCAAATATATAATTATGAATTATTACAGTACACACCCGTAATCTATTTTCTCCCCTAAATATTTCCTTTGAACAATTTATGGAATGTTACGGTATTATAATTTTGTTTTAGGGCTGCGGACTCCGAAATTAATTTAAGGTATTTTTATGATTCAATCATTGTAAAAGTCTGCCGGATGTTTTTTTTTGAACGCTTGTGGTTTTTATTTATATCTTTTGTTGTTTGTTTTTTTATAATTACTAATTTTTTTTTTCTATTTCAGGTATGACATCAAAAGCAGAATCACAACAAACAACATTCAAAAGTCGACGCAAAAGAACACGAAAGGTTTTATTAAAATATATTTTGTATTTTAGTCAAATTGGTAAGTATATTGCCATTTCTTTACCACATTAAAATAACCAATTTTTCAGGTAATTGCAGTATAAAAATCATCATAAATATTTAAAATATTTTTTTTAATTGGCAATAAATAACTCTGCAACATCTTCAACAACTTTCTACCGTTGGCAAGCTTTTGTGTAAAATCATCTGGAAATTTTATGATCTAATTAATGTCAAAATTTAAATTTTGGTTTCATATAAGCCGAAATAAATATTAGAAATATTTACATTACAGCCTCTGCAATAATCGTATGCACGTTGTATCAATTTTTTATCCATGGTAATTAATGTTTAAAAAATAGTAATTAATACTTGTAATATAAAATTTCTTCATAGAATACTACGACTAGGTACAACTATCAATCTTTTTTTTCCTCTTATACAGTTGTCGTAGAAATACAATTTATGTCAGCTAAAAATAAGCGATTCTCCATGTATTTACATCATTCAAAAATTTGATGAATTTATAAGACGGATTAAAGCACAAAAAAGCTTTTCTGCTTTGTACTTCAATGTAATACCAAGGTTTATTCCTAGTCTCTAGAGTCAGATAAAAAAAGAAACTATTCCGAATCCAAATTGTTTTTTTTCAATCATTTCCGTTTAACTTACATATCTGTATAGCATCAGATCATTCTAAATACTAAATAAATGTAATGGATTCTAGTAGATTTCACCAACTAGTATAATAAATATACAAATATTTTTTTAAATTATTTTCTCCTATTTTGACTCCAATTTCGCATCCGGAAAAAACACTCTACTCTACAGACCTTGTTCATTTAATATTTCTTCTAGCAGTCACATGACTGTAATCTTTGGCACAAATTTCATATTGGTAAATGCCTCGTGCGCCGATATTATATTTATACGCGCTTTACATGTAAAAGTTTAATCTCACGGATGGATTCGTTGAAAGCTGAACTTTTTCAAAAGCTTTTTAACTTATATTTGTAGCTGCTTGCTTTTTCGGTAATAAATTTTAGGTAGAACACGATATCCACTGGCCAACGCAAAACTTTTCAGATATATTATATAATAATGAATATGCACCAATATTTTCGTTTCTTGCTTATAAACTATACCATTTTTTTCTAGATATACTATGACAGCAATCAAACATCTTCACTTCGTATATAAGTTAAATCTTCATCAACGTGCAAATATGTCCTCAATGAGAATAAATATATTCATTTCATATTATTTATTATCTTCGTAGTTCATTTGAATTATAATATCATCTGATCAATTACTTTTTTGTGCCTAGAACTCTAAAATTAGTCAATACTATTATTCAATACAATAAATATCATTGATTCCAATTCTCATCTGTTGGCAATGCTTACATGCTATATGAAACCAGTGTTGGTAAGTTAATAAAATCTAGCATAAAAAGAATTATGCAATGTTTTTTAGGACAATAAAAATATATAATTAATGTTATGACTAAGCCCCTATAATATTACAACAAAGTTTCGCTGTATAATAAACATCAAGTATTTATTCTTTATAGATTTTTTTTTTAATTCTTTCTTTGTTTCTTTCTTATCACTAATTGTTATTTGAATGTATATAAAAATAACTGCAAATTATTTTTTGAGCAAAAAATTAAAATGCAGATTATTCTTTCTCGTAAAATGCTGGCACCTTTTGTTCCGAGATGAAGTGACTTATTTATTCTTTATTTCTTTCGAGGACATTTTCTGTGGCAAAGAAAATGCCTAATTTTGCGGCACGTGGAATTTGAAATAGCTAACTTTTTTTTTGTTTCTGAAATTATCCACGGTAATCTTTTACCCCATTTGGCGTGATAATGAAACGCCACGAGCGTTATCTCGCGAGAGATAGGGCTCAACCCCCACAGAGAGGCACCCCAAGAAAAAACTGAAACCATTATCATAAATATCAATTTAACAGAAACCGGGAGGAGGTATTTTTATACGGCCGATATTACATTCCACTGCATGCTCAGTACATTAAGTTATACACCTTATACCCCCTCGTCGGTCGTGTGCGCCTGATACTTGCATATTAGTTTTATGAAAGGCGAACCGAATAAAGCCTCCCGTTCTTTTTCTTTTCATTATGAAAGCTTTAAGTTTTCTCGGCACTTCTATAGTGATAGCGAAAAACATGGGATCTTTTTTCAGTATTAAATTTACATTTAATTATCCTTATAGAACCTGATGCATACATTTTACTCGCTGGTGACATTTCCATACACATTTTGTTTTATTGCATACATTTATTTACCTTTTCCAAAATCTTGGTCAATTGAGTCATCAAGATCATATAAAAATAGTTTGTCTAACAAAAAATAGTACCCATATCATCACTTTCAATAGGTGAACTGTCATATATTGGCGCATTTATAAAAATAAAACACATTTTGTAAGTTTGTATGATTTCTCAAACTCTTTAAAATCCGTTGACAATTCTCGCTATGGTTGAAAATTTCAGTGTTAATTTTATTAAATTGTAAAATTGGTACAAACGATTTTTTTATTTTATTTTCATAAATATAAATTTTCACAACAGTGTTGTCTAGTGCAAGGGGTCATCAAGTTGCTTAATCACATAACACATATATTTAAACATCAGCATTGTCGACAAAATTGATTGAAAAATCATAAAGCAACAACTATTACTAAACCCAAAAACGTTTTTAATTAAGAGTAGAGTTATTTTTACCTTTAAAATTAATGTGCATATTCAAATACGCATGGAGCTGTGAAAGTAAAAAAAAATATAACTCGAAGAGCAACTCCCCAGCAAATCTTTTATAGGATATATATTCTCATTAACCTAACTAAAACTTGAGCTTTTTTCAACAGTAACTATTGGATAAAACTTTGCGACCAACATGTTTTTTAAGGATATATGTGTTTTGTGTTCACAATAGTCTTTGCAGTCACGTGCTTTTAAACTGTCCTTTCTCGAATCCTTAAAATAACTAGTTGAACGAATAGAAAAATATAATATAATGTTATCGTACAATGATTGATAGCTTTTCATAACACACTATGTAACTAATAATCAGTATTGAATGTTTTCACGTGAACATTAAAAAAAATATATAGTGACAGATAACGGGCCAATCTTTCTGGTAGTTCCTGTGATATTCATGCTTACGTAGATTGTGTGGAGCTTAAAGCCTAACGAGGAATTATTGCTTACTCCCCATTTTGGCGGCTGAATTTTAAAGAGATGCTTTTCTCCAAAAAGAAAAGCTCCTACGTAATATCTGTAGGTGAATGGGTGAACCTCATATTTGAAAAGTGGTGTCTTTGTAAACACCGTTTATATTCAAAAGCATTTTTCAGATAATAAATAATGCTGAATTTAAAAATGCACCGTGTGTTGTTTACATAGGGGTGCAATACTTTACAAGCTTAACAACTGTTTACAACTTAAATTTTATGGCAAGGAATAAATTCACTTTAATTCACCAAGCACCATATTATTTCTCACACTCTTGAAATTTTCGCAATTCTTTTATGATTATTCATAGCGGATGCATTCAATCTTTGCGATTTTACATCTAAATTCTTCTTTTTAATATTTTTATATTTTGTAGATAAACCTTTAGAATTACATAAAAACCGAAAAGAAACGTAATTGAGTCATCTCAAAAGAAACGTTTTTCAGTACCTATTTCATTACATTGATCGCCAAATAGTAATACGTATGTAGTAAACAAAAATTCGCAATTTGCTGGTTCTGATTTATAACTGTTTTTCGAGCGATTTAATTATTTTATCGTTTTAAACACTTGATTAAATAAGAAAAACATAATAATTATTCACGCCAATCGTTCGATTATTCGTTCGTTATTTACTGTAAAATATCGAAAATACTTCCATTTAATGAAGTTATTGTTTTTTACAATACTTACCTTACAAAAAAACTTTTTTTATTGATAGAATTGGCATTTACTTGGTATAACTACATTGTAATAGGGTAAAAAATATCAGCATATTTAGTTCTACAATTTTCGTTCTAAAATTGATACTTGATACTTTGTTTTTAACGATTTTAAAACCGGATATTTATATTTAAATACTAATCGCCTTTTATCTGAATTATGAATCGCATTATATTTATCGTCACGCGGAGAAAAATGAATTATCCTTATGATCCTATTCTATGTTAAAAAAATATATTCCTCGACAAGGAACCTCGTCAAGATAATCCGGCCGAAGTCGCCATTATGCTAATACGAAAATTTCCATCGCGGAAAACAAATTTTCGCCAAAAGTGTTAGTACTAGCTTTCATCCAAAATGACGCCTTTATACGTCCCCTTGAGTCGCTTTATTAGTGCGCATAACACGGGATTTATTCCACAATATCCGTTGCATATTTTTCCTCTCCCAGTCGCAATTTTTCCTAGCCGCAGTCAAATTGTTATGAGCTCAATAAATATTGCTTTATGCATTATTTTTTGGCATTATTAGATGCACTTATTCTATTTGGGGTTGTTTAATTCAATTGCGCGGGCTGCAGAATAATGTGGCGGTGATTCTTCAACTATCCCCATCGCTGTTATGCGGTCCTGGTGGAATGAAATGCGGCGTTTTGTGGAATAATAACTGTTATAAAAATGAGATATTGCTCCTTAAGTATTTGGTTGCATGCACTACGGATAAGTTTGTCTTGCAACACTGCAATTTCAGAAGTTTTATGCGCTCCAACTTTTTACGCTTGCCTCGTGGTTGGCTGGTCATGGAAATGTATAATAAATATTGCATGCACTCCTACAAAAAAAACATTATTTAATATTAGTTATTTTACCTTGAATTAGTGATTGCTCAAATTTTCTTTCATCTTACATTGTTCAGACTTGCATAAAAAAAAATAACACTTCAAAATCATGACTGGTTTTGGAAGAATTTTTGTAGCGTTCACTGTCGTACTTGGTCGAAAAGAATTGCATTAAAAAAATAAAACATTCTTTTGTAATAATTTCACTGCTATTTTAAATGATATGTTCTCATGACGAATGAGTACAAAATAATGATTTATTTTTTTAATATTAAAGGAGTTAACGGATAATGATAGGAAAGAAGATGAATGAAGAGGAAATATTACAATATAATTATCGATATTGATTTATTTGATCTAACCAATTAATACTTTTTTTTACTTTATACAGTGCCTTTATCAAATTAACAAATACAAGATACAAATAGTTCTAATAATTCTGATACATTTCATGCATACATATGGCAACATGTGTGTTTTTAATCTTTTATGTATGTAATCGATAATTGATTAATATTTTATTACTTTTAATAGATAAATAGTACAACGTTTCCACTGTAAGCGTTGAGAATTTTCTTTTAGTATGTGAATTAAAAAAAATCTTTACTTATTTAAATTTGAAGAAGAAAGTCAAAATTAAATAATTTCCTCTCCAGAAGTGTTCAAATTATCTAGAGATTTAAACCACTATTTCTGTCGCGTTTTTCGCGATTCTGTTCTACCAGAAAATTATAAAATGCAAATATTTTACGGTGCTTTTTTGCGTTATCTGCGTCCCCTTCTCACATTCACTCCACTTCCGAATTCCAAATGAGACAGATGCAGTACATCGTCACTGAGCTCAAAAAGTAATTACAGCCAGTTCTCAATCTGGCGGTACTGCTAATTCATTCAGTCTGCGGCTTATTATTTTGAAAACCGCTTGTTTTTAAAACATTTTGATGTTTAGAATTCAAAATGGTGCCGTAGCGGTAAATAAAATTGCTTTTAATATTTTATACTATGCATAACGTTTGGATGAAAATTTGTGACGATATTTTTTCATTCTTTGTGTTTAATATGTTACTCGTTATATCTATTTTCGTTATGACTCACACATTTTTTAAAATTGTGCTTAATATCGTCTTATCAAAATACTTTTTAAGTATTGATGTCAATGGAAAGGCTTAAAGGGTTAAAAAGGTAAAATAGTTATTTGTACTTATTCCACTTTAATTAATAATGATGAATAATACCGGTTTGCTCATGTTAAGAAACTACATTCGTCAGGTGCAATTAATAGTGACCACTTGCTACTTGACACTGCATTCTACTCGATGAACAAAAAATAAATTTTAATTCTTCTCCCGTCAAGAATCAAAAGTCCTGATTGCTTTTTTTGTAATATCTTTTTATCTCGAAAGATCCTGTCTTGATGGCGGAGTGCTAAAAATACCTCTTAGACATTGAAAATTTCGTATTTACTACACTGGAAAAAACAAAAATCAAATATTATAGTTTAAATAATTTGTAAACTATCTGAGGCAATGTGTGCAATATATTCAATAAGAAAAAACACAATATTCCTTTGTAATTAATTTCCACTTTTATGTGAAAAAAATATATAAAAGTTTAAATTAAGTAAAAAGAAATATTGTGTTTTTTCTTAATATAATGCCTTTCCACCAAGTGGACACCCTAAAAGTGAATAATATATAGAATAAACCAAGATTTGTAAGAGCAAAAATCTCGCTAAATAATCTGCTTTATCCTGAATTTATATGAAGTATCAAGGGATATCCATTTTCTTATACATTACTTGTTCAATCAAAAGAACAATATCTTTCACCACATACTTCTTAGCAAACAATCCCAAGGAATTACTACCATCACCACCTTCAAATAATGCGTACCCTCGTGGCTAACAAGAAGTAGTACACCCATTGCAGACGAGAGGGTCTGATTCCATTCCGAATAAATTGCCTCCATCAAGTTGCTCCAGTATTATTGCTAGCCGTAAAAAACTGACCACTCTCCCGCTTTCCGTACATATAAAATGCATTGAGGATTTTCTTTTTACCTCCCACAATTTCTGATCTCCTTGTAGCTTCAAAAGGAAGTTCAATATAATATGCCCTGTTGACCTTTGCTATTTGAGAATTTTATATTTAATTTATTTTCAAATGTAAGGAAATTGGAAATCGAATTGGCTTTTTCTTCTTCCTTTGAATGACGGTTACTTGGCGGTAATTGATTTTTTTCATTCAGGGGATAAATTTAATATTTTATTGTATTTTTTTACAAGTGATATTATTAATACATAAATGTTGAAAAACAGTTCCGTAACAAATAATTTGCATTATTCTGTTTTTTATTATAAAAAAAATCAATCTGGAAAATTATAGAGTTGAAATTTGACTAATATTTCTGAAATTAAAATATAATATAGGTTTGAATTCGTATGCCGAATATTTACTAAAAATTATTCCAGCTACTTTTAATTGTGTTTTTTTTTTATTTCAATTATTAACTTGACAGGTCACATTAGTATCATTTAAGTATAATCCCTATATATGTTGTCACGACCCGGGTTAAGACTGTCAATATCTTCAGATATTCAAGTATAAAGATGAACTCGATCTGTCATTATTGATGTTCCATCAAGCACTCTTAGTTGATATTATGAACAATGGAATAAAAGGTACTATGGAGTAATAACTAGATTTCAATGAAATAATATTATTTCACATAGTTTAATCTTTTTGACTACATATTGCGATGAAACTTACTACATCAAAATTATCAATTTATAACTAAGCTTTTGTGTGATTTTACATATACTTCCTTTTGTGTTTTTTCAATTATAAAGGCATCATTCAATTTTTAACTCGCTTGATAAATATTAACTTAATTATCTACATATAACGTCAAATGCTTTTTACTGCATTCAAGTTATATTTAATTACACGATCGCATGTCTCTTTGAAAAAGCTTACATTGTTCAGTGGAAAACTTTCAATTCGACCCCTTCATATTCTCGATTCATTTATGGCAGGGTTTTCCATTCTAAAAATCACCCCAGAAGGTAAACTCAGGTCTATGAAATATTCTTCTGCAAGGTTTTTTCTACTTATTTATGTTATTTGGTGTATCGTCTATATTGTATGTTACTTTTTTATATATATAAACAAGAAATATGACCATGTTTATTTTATGTGTAGAACAGTCAACGTAAAGAACTACGTTTGTTATTTTTGTTCGTAAACAATATTAATTTGTTTATTTAATAATGTTTGTTTTCAATTTATTAAAGTAAGCGATAGCCTTAAGAATTAAGGTATAATATTTTTAACTATGCAATATTATGTGATGTTTGTCAATATAAATGACTTCAGATTGAATGTTTACTTATATATAACATAGATGTGTGTAGACAATATCTCCATACTTTGTAAAGTTAACACCGACATGATCATAAATATCATTGTTTATACAAGCGTGAATAAATTTCCAAGTATTTTTGTAGCAAAATTATCGCTTTTCCTACCGTACATTTTCTATTTCCACGTAGCAAATCCCCACTTTACCCTCTTTTCACAAAGAAGCATGACTCTACAGAGAGATATAACCATTTACATTTTTTATCCTCCTCCGTAGATGAGATTTTTTTGATCGCCGTATCAGAATGGCCACCTATATCCTTCCGACGTCCTGCGCTCCTTGTATGATCACCGCTGCCCGCTCACATAATTCCGCCATATCCTGTAAACGTTTCGTGGTTTTTTCGACTTTCTCTCTCTTTGTTTATTTTCCTCGGGCGCTATTGTGGCGTAATCGACATTATCGTTGCGAAAAAATAAACCACAATGTGTAAATCTTTTATGGACGTCGGCCGTTACATGAATGATTTTTCGGTTTATTCTCTTGTTGGCCTTTCGCTAGCTAAAGTTAATGCCCGATGAGATTTGTTGGATTGTTTTTTTTTATAAAACGAATGCCGTCGTTATTAAATAAATGACAACTTTTTCCGTTTATAAATTTTTGCATCGCGCTACGCATTTGTATCTGTTTTTTGAAAGAATCACGTTTTTTCGTTATGCAGGCTTTTAAAACAAATATTATTGATAGTGTATTTTTTTTATTTATAACAGTTGTCGAAAAATATATTGAAGTTATATTACACAAAATGGTTAGTAAATAAATACATACCCAGGTACATACAATTTCAATTTCTTTCAACCAATAGTGATGATGTATTGTGTCCAATGAAAAATGATGTATAAAATATATAAATACGTTGCTTTGATTCAATTTACATATATATACTTTACGTAAAAGTTTAAATGTTTCTGTTCTGAACCATTGTATAATGTTTTACTTATTTAACAACTAACATTTAAAAAAATATGTTGTAAAATAAAAAAAACATTAGTGAGGTTTTCTCTGAATTTAATCTTATGAAATGTCGTGGGGATCGCTTTCAATAATCTAAAAAATATGATCAGGACCGGTTTATCTCATGACAAGCATTTCCAACTGATCCAACCTAAGAATCCATCAACCCTTAAAATCGGTCCTCAGAGTTTTTAATTGTTTTAAATAAAATGCCGTGCATAAAGAAAGATCCCAGATCACTAATATTTTATTTTAATGTGTCCTAGTTTAACGACACAGTATTGTACATATAGGCAAATTCCTAATAAAGAAATATTCAAAGAGTACCGGGTTGACGCACACGGTTTTGTATTACGACCACATTTGCGCCAAGATTTTCATACGTACATAGCCGATTTTCACTGTGTATGTTTATTATAATCCAATTCGCTACATTGAAATCTTTTGACAGGAAAGTACCAATATGGCGACAGCTGAAACATCCTACGGAAACATCGCTCGATGCTTTCACTTTGCCAGCGCGAAAAGTAATTCACAATTACTGAGACGGAAATGATTTTTGTTGACATTATTTTAGCCATACTTGCACACCCATCTCTGGGTTATTTGCTCAGTCTCATCCAATTAAAACTTCATCAGCTATGTTCAGAAATTTTCAAAACAAATTCGGCTTGAGGATGTACAGGCTCGACTCTCCTACAAAAAATATTTCTCGAAAATTTGGTGAAAAGCTTTACGTACATAGATTCACTCGTTTTGCGACATGCTTAGCATAATTAGTCTACCAGTAAAAACACTCTTTCAATCATTAGTTGTTAGTATGTTTATCTTCTTGCTAACGTATTAGAAAAAAATGTGTCAATAATTTGAAAGTAATAGTTAATATAAGTCAATTTTCAATATTATTATAATTTCTTTTCCGATTCTATTACGTATCTCAAGCATAAACTGTACATCTAAAAAATCTGTCCTTTGGAACTCTAATTTATTTTAAGAAACAGAATAGTTAAAATAATTTTCAGACATATAAAAACAAGCATTGAAAATAGGTTGACTTTTACACGCAAGGAATAATAGTTATCAATAAAATATGTATGAAATTAGACGTAGCTTTATTTATCATTGAATAATTTTTATATTTTACAATGCGTTATCTTTTGAAGGACAATATCAATGTTCATCAATTAATCGCACAAAAGTAGTCAAATTTACGACTTTTTAGTAACCCTTTTAATTAAATTTATATGTATGTATTTTCTTTGTTAGCAAGCTTACATATTTAACTCTGATTCGTTTGTTTTTTTTTTGTACAGTTCGGTTTCGTTTCATCTCTTTTCCAATTAAAATCACCCCTTCGTGTTTGTGACCGCAATCCGCCCGACACGTTGCACTCCATTGTCCTCAAAAACACGTTACCGTCTGTCGTCCCGCGTCATTTACTACCCCCCAGAAACCGACCCCTGCCCAAAAAAAAACCCATAACCGTTCAACCCACAAATAATGTTCTTTTCATCAGTTCTTTCAAACTTACTTTATACATAAAAAGAGTCTTATAAAGCAATACACTTTCCAGATATTGTATATATTTGGAATTACTTGACTTGTCATTCAAGTATTGTAGAAATTATATATTATAATTCAGCAAACTTACTATTGCGAAAAATAATCATAAAATATTATCAATAAGTTGCCTTGCTGATCCCCTAAAGGGATAAAAAATTTACTTGAAACATTTGAAAAGAGTAACCTGACTCAACTGGTTTTTTGCATGATGACATTCCATTGGCTCCGTAGTCGTGTGGTCAACGTCGTTGGCTTCAGTTACGGAGGTCACTGGATCAAATCCCAGTATAGACAGTTTTATAAATTGATTTTTCAACCGATTTATGAATTTCTGTTTGAATGCACGGTTGTATGTAATATCTTGAATTCTACCTCCCTCACTCATTCTATCCTAAAAACGGGGCGAATTGAGAACGATTACCTAACCACTAGTCCTGTCCTAGTCCTATTCTTCTACACCACCTCTCTTTGGAAATAAAAGATTGAGCAACTGAGTAAAAAGTACAGTTTTCGTAGAAACACTTATGTTGAGTAAACTCTTATAGGAGTCCATATGCTCCACATTGATAGCAAAAATAGAAAAAAAACATCAAATTATTAATCGTCATTTTATAATAATAGTTTTAATTTATAATTATTACTATACCTACATTGAAGATCCCTTTCAAGGATAAACCACAACGAAAATGACACTTCTCTCGTCCACCTGTGAACAATGAAAAACAAAATGATTTAGTATTTATATATACGGCTACAAAATGATTCATTGCAGTACTATTTTTAATTACTGATTACAATATTTCGTAACCTTTCTGGCAGAAGTTGGTAACTTAAAAATTGTCTAAAATAAGTTTAGTATACAAAGTGATTCCTTGTATTGAATAATTCAGTTGGTGCATTATTGATTACACGAGATTGCCAAAAAAAGTATTTACTTATTTTTAAATGAAATTTTTATATACTGATTAAAGTTTACTAAACTAAATTAAATATTATTTTTTATTAAAATTAAAAATTGTTTTTAACGGAGCTTAAAATAAATTATATTAATCATTTTTCCACTTTTCTTCCACGTCAAAATATCAGGAACACATACGTGCTAAGCGCTATAACTTGCTATATCTTTTCACGTATTCGCTTTAAACTGGAAATTCTTGCTCGACTTTTCGCAACTCCTTTTGTAAAACTAGACTCCTGTATGTTTATGTTACCCCGATACCGAGAAGTGTGCTGATGCAGTCACAAACATAAACCGCTGTCGAACTGTTTTGTAGAATTTTCGCATTTTCAGAAATTCAATTAATCTCAGGGAAATATTTTGTAATTTGAAATTTAGAACTGGGTATGGGAATGCGGTACTTTACCAAATATCATCACATTAACAGGAATTGTTAAACGAATTTATATTAACTTAAATTTAGTATAAAAAACTTGATAGGAATCTCTTCACTTTAAAAGTATGTACGTTTGCTGAAAACTAAGGGTTTTGATTTTTTTTCAAAAACTTGGTTTTTTTACTTAACAGTCTTGTGGGCAGTGTTATATTTTATTGGACATGATCGGTGCCGGTTTCTCTGTCACGTCGTTTTATTTTCCTCCGCAGTTTTTCCTGCAGCTTTTCCAACGAGCACCTGATCTCATTAACTGTGTTTGTTCTGTTAGCCTGCGGTTCGCTTCTGTAACTTGTTGCTTTAATGAACACAATTTCACTTACCTACTCACAAGAGGATACATACCTGTAAATAAGAACGAGATGTCGGTTAATTTTTATTATTTTTTATTTTTATTGTTTGTTATATTTATTTTGAATCATGCAGTATTGAAACAAACATTAAAAGCTTTCTTCGCATTGTTTATAAAATATTTATGACGGCTGGTTATCGAATAATCATCAGAAGCCTTTTTTATTATATAGACTAATAAAACACAGAAAATAAAATTCTATGATGGTTTTCAAGGATCACCTAGCTGGACATTTGTGTCGGTCGTTTTTTGTGCTAATCTTATTAAAATATTTATTCTACGACGAAATTTACTAACTTAATAACTATGCAATAAATTGTTTATAATAAAATCAAATGTTTGGTTCTCTGCATATTCATATAAAAATAGAACATTCGTTCCCACAATTCAAAAACCGTGTAATTTGAAACAAAGAATGACATTGTGGTATAGAAAATCATGAAAAAAAGTATTAATGAAGAATTTACACAACATATACTATTCATCGCTACTTGATTTATATACGGGGAATTCTATGAGGGACTGGACATAAATCGCTTCCATCAGTAAAAATGTCTTTTATGTCAGGATCTAATGAAGCCTTTTGTTTTTTTTATCACTGTCTTGTTTTGTTAATTTTTAAAACTTGGTATTCGCTTCTTGGTAGTTTTCTAGGTATCGTGTTAGACCGTTTTTTTTTATTTTTATTATTGTACCATTTATTTCAAAGTTGTGTTAAAAAGAGTTAATTGTATATATTATATAACGCGTACGAGTATTTTTTTTAAAATAAATAATAATTTATCAATTTAATTATTATCCGTTATCTCATTTATAGTGGAAAATTATCTCCGTTATTATTTTTCAGGCGCTGTGTTTACATAAAATATTTCCGCAGTTTCATATAATTTTCCCACTTCCTTCTGGGCTGGCGAAGTTATTTCTAATATTAATTAAAAGCCAACATCGCTTTACGTATGTTCAACATGGAGAACATTGCATTTTGTTAGCCTTGTTTTCGTGTCTGTAATTTAACTGCGTTTATTTTAAATTAGATACAACACCAACTATGATTATTAAATTATACTAAACAAACTGAAACACCCATTGTAAAATTATTTAATAAACCTGATTCTGCTGTTCACACATCATATGTACATATACTTACTTTAGTATCATACTTTATTCACTATCTGTTATCCAACAGTTAATAATTGCTTTTAATGGCGTATTAATCTTTAGATAAATAATAAAATTCAATTTATATATAATATATACTTTTTTGTAGATATTTTTATCAATATTGTAATCAGTCGCTGAAATAAAATACCGTATTAAGCACAATTTATTTTATATACATAATTTTAGTATATTTTTTACAGTTTCGTTAAACTTTCTAACATAACATTCATATAAACTTTAAATAATAATATAAATTAGGAGGTTACAGCAAATAACAAGATGTGTTGTGTATCTTTTCTAAGGCAGTATGATACTCTTAAGTTTAAACACAGTTCTGAGATGGCGCACGCCGAAATAGCTATAAAGTCATCTTATAAAAAAATGTACTAAAATAGAACTAAAAACGTTGATATTTTTTACCTTATTTCAATGGAGTTTTACTACGTAAGTTCCAATTCAATAAAAAACATTCATTATTTTTAAAAGCAGTTTCTTATTCTTGTAATATTTATTGATGTATAATTACTTAATATAGAATTATAAACAAGTTATTCATTTTACCGTTTTTTTACATATTGACTGTGGAAAGTAAAAAGGACGTAACCCACACATATCAAATTTTACAGGAGCCGCAAAAAACGTGTTTTGATGATTTTGGGTCATATGCAAATTATGAATTATACACAACCTTGAAGTGCACGGAGACTTCTGCACTGGTTTTTAATTGACATAATCTAATATTAATTAATGAAATTGTCTAGGAAAAGCCTTTATTTCAGTCTTTTTTCTTGGTTTTAATTTTTTACAAGGTCATCTTTTTCAAACAAAAAGGCTAAATTTACATACTAATTCGGCATTTGCTGCTTGCATCCTTTTGATAGAACGCGTGACAAGTTTGATACTTTGTGATTATCGAAAAATACCTGTTTTGAAAAAACTGTGGGTAGCGTCCTTTTTCCTTTCCACAGTCGAAAATATTTGTGTACATAACATATTTATTTTTATTCATTATATTAATAGCCGATAATGTTTTTCAGTTTGTTAGGTGTGATGTCGCGCTGGCGACTATTGAAATTAGTTTTTTTTTATATTTCGATATAATATATTGCATTTTTTTTGTGGACAGAATTCGTAGAAATTAAATCACAATTTTCATTATTTATATTAATTTATAAGGTTATCATTGACAATTGATAAAACAATAAATTAAATGAGTTGTAAAATGGTTTGTTTTGCTATGTATTGTAAAGTTTTGAAAAGAAAAGGAATTAATCCGAATAATAATTAGTTCTATTTTAAGTTGATTATTTTGATTTTCTTATTTAATTTTGAATTACTATACAAAAAAAATCATTTTAAATCTACTAAAAATAATAACTTAAATTTACCACACTGTAATAAATATAATATTATAGAAGTAAATTTCGGTGGAATTCTTAATTTTACATAGCTTTTATAAATCCACACTATCTATCTCTAGTAATCAGAGAAAATTATTGCTACACAAATTACCTTCAATTAAGTTCATAATTTATCTCCAAAGCGGAGGCAGTGAGTATTTTTATTTTCAGGTTCTGAAAGATAGCGGCTAAAGAGAAAATATCAAATCATAAATTTCACGTCTCGGCGTTCACTCAGCAACAATTCGCTTTGTTGGCAATTAGCTATGCGACCTTTTTACCTCTGGTTCGTTATTCAACAAAGACGGAAGATTTTTTTAAGCTTTTTAGCATTAAGTTGTCTTTGTGATTCTGCCAACGCGTTTACACTTTCTAAATTCGTGCCTCTTTGAGACACGTGCCGTCCTTGCGGCATTTCTGGTATTTAGAACCAACTCTTCCTTAATGTAAAAGTTTTCATACTAATTCGAAGCTAGCGCCACAACCACGAAACACAACATTACCTGGAAGCTTTTTAATCTGACATGAAACAATTAAAATCATAAAATTAATTTCTATCGAAATTTCGCCGCGTCAATTAATTGTTCCGGGAAAATCTCTACAAGTTTCAATCACAGTACAAAAGTTAATACCATTCATGTTAAAAGTAATTAAATTTGTAATTCGCCAAAACCTCATCACTACTTGTAAGCCATAAACTAACATAAATACATATCACTCTTAAGGTGCTCACTGTCAATACTTGGTGGAAAAGCATTATATTAATAAAAACACAATATTCCTTTGTACTTTATTCAACTTTATTTAAAAGGGTTGTTAAAGTACACATACTTATTACTTGGAAACGGGAAAAACACAAAGTTATCATTAAGTTATTTACTTTAGTAATGTTGAATTTTACTTTTAAGGTGTTCACTGTCAATACTTGGTGAAAATCCATTACATTAACAAAAACACAATATTCCTTTGTACTTCATTCTACTTTATTTATTAGGTCAGGACCGGTTTCGCTCATTGCCAGCATTGTCAATTGATTTTTGAATTGATCTTTGAGTTGAATTTTATATCACTTTGTTAAAAATTTCCCAAATTTTAAATATGTGTATAATTACCACCAGTCACCACTAAAAATTTATTAATCTGCGATGATTTCTTAATTATATGTTAGAGGTGTTAAACATTTAAATTTTGTGTAATTATAGAGTCACTTATACTGTAATTTGTAAATTGTTTTCAATGTCAATTGTTGTTTACACCTTTCTATTTTTGTATACATAGCACTGTTTAAATATTTTTCTTATCAGTTGACAATGCTCGCAATGAGCGAAACCGGTCCTGACCTTTAAAATAAAGTGGAATGAAGTACAAAGGAATATTGTGTTTTTATTAATATAGTGCAAGTACCTTTATTGCTTATAAGTATTGCTATTATATATATTCATTAAACATTTGAATTCACATTATTATTTATTTATATCACCTTTTCTTACATTTAGAAACACTGTACACTGCATTTATTTTAAAAAACATCCTGGTAAGCTATTTCCACATCTTTATTTAAAACGTTTGCTCCACCAGATAGGTTTTCTGTGTCCCTGGTACCTCATTCGCGATTCTCTCTCTTTGTCTACAATCCTCTTCCTCTTAGCTCTGGAAACTTGACCCTCGTCGTCACGACTCGAGTTGCACTTTATAATTAAACATAATATCCTTTCAGTGCTGTGTTTTGCGTTTTATGTAGGTATCAGAACATTTAATAGAAGAGAAAGATAGCTTTTTCTCACAGCTGGAAAGATAGTTCTTTATTTTAAGTTTGCCTTGATAAAAGGTTACAATTTGACATTACAGAATTTTCATTTTATCTCTCAAAGATTTAATGTTGAATTCATTTTATGTTTAGCTGTCTGTGTATTTTTCAACACTAAAATAACACATTTTTTAAAAAGAATGTTTGTTCGCTAGTCTGTTCTTTTCGAACATTATTTATTTTTGGATATTTTGAGATTTTTACGTATGTTAAAGAAAATATGTGTGGCATAATTTTAAACCTATGATATAAATTTTTATAAGTTTAATTGTAAAATATATAAAAAATGAATCTTAATTCTCAAAAGTACAAAATGAATATGTTATAAAAAATTCTACATTCTGAAATTTAAAAAAATATTTATTTAAATTTGACCTAAATGAGAAAATAGATATCACCGCTCGCATTAATCTGTAGTATCTCGATATACTTTTTCTACGAGAACTGCTTTTAAGTCAGTTGATCATTTTTTTCAAACAGTAAGATTATAAATAAAGTGTCAGGTTAGGACTAGAAGATAACTAATCGCTCTCGCTACGCCCGTTATTATAGGATTTTAAGGGTATCACATATCGAAAAAATGCTGTTCGTAATGATGTTATTCGAACCCGTGTGATCCATCATGGAAGCCAATAACGTTGACCAGTGTGCTACGGTTCTGACAAATTATTAATCAAAACATAAAAATCAATTAGATATATATTTTTTAAAAAGTCAACGGTAATTTTCTGTAGATGCTTTCAACCAAGGCAGATGCACATGGAATGGTAAATTTATCAATTCTTATGACGTCTGACTTTATCGACAGTAAAGTATTAGGTTTTTTCATTACAGTATGTACAACATTTTTAAAACATTGGTAGCATTAAAGTTACTACGTCCCGCCCCTGATATATTTATCCAAGTTTGTTTCTACATGCATGTCGTAATGTTTCTAACAAATCCAGGATCTGTTCACCGTCATGCGTTGGTTTCGGCTTGCTAAACCGACGATTCGAGACTTCGCCGCCGCAAAACTACCTTGTAAAGTGCAAGGTGCACTCGTTTTGTGTTCGATGCTCTCCTGTAACAGAATGCGACTGTATCCTGAGATAAGGATGTCAAAGTTGCATACATGCCTTATGCAAGGCATAACTCCAGTGTTATATAATTATATAACACCTCTTTTGTATTGTATTTATTATTTTCAATGTAACTGCGAAAGTTTTTATTTCCTTCATTTTGTATGTACTGAATGAAGTATGTACATATACGTGTTGTAACTTATTTCTAAGAGAAGTACTTATCTCTTCTGCAATCAATGTTAATTGAATAAAAATATCTCTTCCAATTTCAATTACGTACATTGTATTTATTATCTTATTACACTACGAATTAATTGTGTTGAATAAATCTTTGATCCAAAGTGGTAAGACTAGGGCATCCAGTCCCGGACCTTTTTTGTGACCCTGGGATTGACAATTTTTCCAATACCGGATCCCGATATCCCGGGATTGAACATTCAACATAATCTCGTGTATATATTAGGATTCAGGATTGAGAAAGTTTTTGCTCGATAATTTTGAAACCCTGGAATTTTTCAAACGATTTCATGCCAATTTCAAAAACCCATGAATTTCCGGATTTCCTAAAATGAAGAAGTGGGTGATTTTTTTTAGCTCTTCCATGAATTTTCGAATCCAAAAGCCTTAATTAAGACAGAATCTTAAGATAAGGCAAAAAAATAAGAATGTATTTTTTTCTACAATTGTGTTCGAAAAATAAATTTTCAAATGATTGTCATGAGCGAAACGAGTCCCGATAATATTGAAAAGATCTGGAATTAATACAAAATAGTATGCTATTTTAATATAAAGTATTGACAGTGAACACCTTAAAAGTGATTTATTATTATTGTTTTATATAAAGTTGATAACTATCAACTATATTTAAAATAATAATCGTATAAATAAAATACGTCGATTTGTTTTCAATGTATTTTAATGGAGTTCTACCAAATAAATGTCAATTCAATCAATATAGATTTTAAAAACTTTCTACGTAATATATCATTGTATACCTTTATTGTATAGATATTATTTCTTATTTTTAATCATTGCATCATTCGTGGAAAGATTGTAAAATATAAAATGCTATTTGCTAAGAAGAGAAACTATTGTTGTACAGCATATTTCTTCGCAAATTGTGGGAAATAAAAAGGTTAAGTAGGTATTAAATGTAATTAAATGAAGTATACTCAATTAGCAGGAAAACGTGTGTTGCGGGGTTTCACTGCTTGTATATAGTTTTTTTTTTAAATATATATCTTTACAATACCATTAGACTTCGTCTAACGTTAAAGTAAACTGAAAAAAAAATCTGATTTGTCCACAATGATAAATATTCAAATTTTGTTACACGTTCTCATCATAAATATGACAGTTTTTCAAATGACAAGTTAAAAGTACTTTTTATTTTGTGGTTGAGATCTGTATGCTGTTGTGCATGTAAAATGAAGCTGTAATCGATTTCCTTTATATTTTCCTGATAGCCTGGCCATATATACGTCAGTCGCGTAATAGCTGCGTTGACCTCGTGTCAAATGGTCGTTAATCTTCGGAAATAATCGGATATTTCCAGAAGCTTTGAAACGGATGCTTTATCGCTGTCCGCATAACTCACATCTGTCGACAGATTCTTAGTTCAAAGTTTAAGTGTGTACTTTGATAACGGATAATTTTCTCGCCGATTCAATGATATGATCTCCTGATACCTCGGCTATAGGTTATTACCATTATGGGCCCTAAATTAATCATTTATTTAAATTTTATGGTTTTTTTAATTTTAAATCGTCTATAAAATGCTATCTCTTTTTATGTGTATACCTTTAATTCAGACGCATTTAAATTTTATTAGTATAAAAAATATATTAGAATAGTCCCAAAAATATTAGTTTATAAAACGTTGATAGCTTTTTCTGCTTATGCCATCATCAGAATATTTAAAAAAAATATATAGGTATTTAGAGCTACAGAATATAGAATAGATACACAATACATCATCTTATCCACTCTAACATCAACAATTAATAAATTGACTTTAGTGTTTCTTAGAACGATAACGAATATGGGATCAAATTTGAATTGTTTGAATTTTGTACTTTTCCATGAGTTTTGTCGCTAACGACTCGGATTTCGCCTTTCGGCATCTTCAGGCATTCCAAGTGCACGGATGTACTTGAACTGATATGGGATCTTTTATTGGAAATTAATTTTAATTTAAGTGACTATTTATAATTGAATTTAAATCGTTCAAATTAAATATTGAATTTTTACTAAGCAAGCACCTTCAGTCGAAATCTTAAATTATATTTATAATTGATTACGTAAGCGTTTTGTAACGGTCTTAGCAAAGGTTGTATATTGATTTATTTGGTCGTTAATGAAATCATTGGACTGATTATGTCTATTAATTCCTAGTTGCACTTGTTCTTATGGTGGAACAACTAGAATGCAATTACAACTAGGAATATAATATATATATATGCTTAGCAAAATGCATTCATATTGTCAATCAACACATTACCAAAACGTTTGTGTAGTTTTAAAAGTCACATTCGATATACATACAATGTGGTATATTACAACCAAATACGTGTACATATTTGAATAAATATATGAACAGTGATACTGCAAACTTCAACATAACATCAATGGTGTCTATGTTATGAGACGAAAATATGCGGCCATTGATTTAAAGCAGTGTTTATACAGTTGAAATGATAAAATAAATACCCCACCGGCTTTAAAGGCCATTACGGTAACGTGTTTCAAAAATCTCCCAACAATAATATCGTGTCAAAACATTTCGCATTTGAATAAAAAATCGATCGTGAATACTAAAACTCAATCCGGCCCTCTCACGCCATTGTTCGTTTAATATCATTTATTATTATTGATGGCTTTTGTCACAATAACTTTAAATGTTGACATTTTCGAATGCAAATAGAATTACAATGTTGTTTTGTACGTGAGTTTTAAGTACCTTTTTGGTTTTGGTTTAAATAATTCACCTGCCTTTGTGTCTAACAAAATAAGCGACACTATTACCGGTAATTATTTATTACGTTATTTAATACAAATATACTTTTACACTGTCTTAAAAATTGCAATTGCTTTTTGATTGCCTTCTATACTAGCGAACTACCACAATAAATACCTTTACTTTATGAGTAAATTTTCTGAATAAAAACCTATGTTATTAGCTTTCTTGGAAATGTACAAGAATATTCAATAGCGGCTTCAACACCCTAGCTCAGGGTTTCCCAAACTATGTTTCGTGGGACCTATATAGGTGTTCCGCGAAAATTTGCAATGGTAATATACTTTTCACGTAGAGCTTTTTTTACTCATATTTCTATGTAACATGCTTTAAAAGTAATTAATCAATTCATAATAAGTGAGTTAATAATATAAATTGTCGCCTGTGTGGTCAACGTCGTTGGCTTCGGCTACGCAGGTCACGGGTTCGAATCCCAGTACGGACAGTTTTAAAAAATTGATTTTTCAATCGATTTATGATTTTCTGTCCGAAGGCATGGATGTATGTGATGTCTTGAATTCCCCCCTCCCACCCATCCCATCCTATCAACGGGGCGTATTGAGAGTGATTAGATAACCACTAGTCCTGTCCTAGCCCTATCATTCTATTCCTACTCTCTTTGGAAAAAGAGAGGTTGAGCAACTGAGTAACAAGCAGTTCTCGTAGAAATACTTCTGTTGAGATAAACTCCATTAGGCGTCCATATGCTCCACATTGGGAGCGGGCATGATAAAAAAATAATAATATTTTTTTTTCAATACTTTAACTATTATGAATTACCCAACCTAATAAATGAATTGTGTTCCGGTAGCATTTCTAAATTTAAGAAGTGTTCCATTGCACAATAAGTTTGGGAAACCCCACCCTAGCTTAAGGGTGAGTACAACTTTCTACACCAATTGTCTACACTGCTTAAGCACGCCACTGGCTCCCTGTTATTTTTTACAGGTAACTGTTACTTTTGGGGTATTCACTGTCAATACTTTGTGGAAAGGCTTTATGTTCAAAAAATCAAATACTTACTCATCTGTACTAATTTCACTTTAACTTAATTAAATCAGGACCGGTTTCGATCATGGCGAGCATTACCAACTGAAGATTATACAATGCTACAGTGTTAAGCATAGTTAAGTTTTAAAATGGAGTAAGTTTTCATCTCGGCATAATTAGTTCTGTGATATTATAATATAATTTAAAGTAATTAACATTTTAATTTTTCACTTGTTCAAATTTTATTTCTTTATTTGTTAATTCTTTTCAGTACCAATTGTTTTACGCCACATAGATTTTATTTTGGTATGTGTAAATAACACCAACATTTTATTCTCTTATCAGTTAATAATGCTCGTCTCGAGCAGAATCGGTCCTGATTTTTTTTAAATAATGAAATAAGTGTTTTGTTTTTTGAGGATAACTGCTATTCGAATAGAATAATAAGGAATGGGTAACCCTCCAAGGACGAGCGTGACCATATGGTTACAGTAAACACCGTTGTCTATTGATCCCACCATTCATCCTTTTTCTACCTGAATATCGTTGCTTTAACTCATATTTGGTTAAAGAGGGTACAGTCTTCAGTTAGTCATCAGCCGCAGGGACAGAAACGGCCACCAAAAGCACATGCGATTTTTTGAATTTCCGTTTTTTTTAATGGACTTTTTGAAACTGTTAGTTATTTTTTTTATCAAAACATCAAATTATTTACAGTTATTTTGCTAATATATTTGTATTGAAATTATGTTAATCTAAAAAGTTCAAATTGTAAATATTTTTAAAAAAATCACATTTAGCTATATTTCAACCCCGAATGTTTGCGAGCCCATACGGTCACTTTTGTCCTTACAACTGTCTGTACACAATATTACACGGTAATAAAAGGACGAGCATGATCATATAGTCATGCGGGGTTTCTATACAACGACTTGTCGTTTTTTTTTTTTTTTTAATTTATTAGGAATAAAATTTATACGTGATTTCAATATGGCTAAACAAATATTTTTTTTTATCGAAAAAAATCTCTCGTCTCTGGAGGGTTAACTCATCTGGGATGTTTTGAAAATCCTATTAAGGTCAATTTTATCAATAACACAAATGTTTGTAAATAAGTCATTTAACACTGCCTTAATTATAAATATCGATGTATACATAGTGTTAAACGAAGCCTTGGAAGGAGTAAGCGAAAGGAACTGTATAACCGCAAGCTCGTAAAAGCAAGTACTTAAATATAATTCAACTTAATGACACAAAATGATACAGAAACAATATAAATAATGATAGCTGGATTCGCAGATTTATCACTGCTTCAATTAGAGTATGAAGATTATATCACATAAATATATACTGCTGCTTTCGTCGTAAAATTTGTGTAGTTATAAGCATTCAAATGATGTCTTTTAGATTTTTAATGTATCGCCGTCAAACGTTTGCAGTGACTATAAAACAACTACTGTATAACATCGGGGACTGCATGATGGACATTGATTGATATCCGAATGATATTTTTCGTAATTGGAATTTTACGACCAGCAATTATATCGATTCAAAACGACAGTGTTTTTGATTGGGGCAAGTCAAATAATTTCCAGTGATTAATCGATACAAGCGAATGATAAATTTCGAGGCGCCGCATTATTTCTGCGTACCCGGTAGAAGACCTTAATCACAACTGTTTTTATAATCTAATATTTGATTAATGATTCGCACATACTGTCAACTTTTTTTGGATATAAGCAGCGATCAAAACAAGCATTGTTAATTCATTCACTCATATTTCTAATAAATTAACTATTTGACAGTTGTTTTTATTTTATAGTTGCGCATTTTGCACTTCATAAAAATATTTAGTAATTGTGTGTTAAAGCTAGTCATTGATTATTTCGGCAAAAAACTTCACAAACTAAGCTAAAAACGACGCCACGTTTTAAAATTATTTTTTGAGGACATGATAATAGCGTTCAAATCACACAATAATACGAAGAACACTGATAAATTATGCGAAATAAGAAATATTTTTCACTACTATGCCTCCATTATTCGAATATTTTGCATAAATAAAGTGGAATACAGTACAAAGGTATATAATGCCTTTCCACCAAGTATTGACAGTGAACACTCTAAAAGTGATTAAGTTAAACTGTTAAAGTATACTAAGTTATTTATTATAAATATTATTTTTTGTTGGTCCTGTGAATGTAATCGAAAACGTATTGTCTTTTAATTACCATTGTTACTTTAAGTTATTCCAAATTTATTTATTTTGTTTAATAAAATCATAATACAAATAACAAAGATTTTTTTGTTGATATCCCGAATCGATTATTACTACCGGAAATACCTGTCGATCATTATATTTTAGTTTAATATATTAAGAACGAATCACTCGTGTATAACGAGAGTCCAGTATATTTCACTCTTGCTATTTTGTAGTGTTGATTTATACTTACAACGTTTAATAAATTAATCGACGAACGTAGTCTTACAGGGGTTTGCCAAAAAATTACACACATATCAGGTCTAGTAATCTTAAAATGAAAACTATATAATACTCACAATCAAGATTTATATGATATTTCATATTAATAATATATTATTTTTTTTAAATAGGGTAATTATTATTCTGCCCGATGGAAATGCCCAAATTTTAAACGTACGATTTACCAAAATACCAAATTATTTACCCAATCGCCTCTACGTAGAATTATCTCCGTCTCCTGGCCATTTATCTGGCCTGCCGTTTAACGGATTTTAAATAAAAATCGTGGCCGCTTGAAAAACGCCTCAGTATTTATAGGCAATTTTATACTTTTAATCAATAAACTGCAATAAAACTTACATCGTATCAGTTTTTATTGCGATTTGAGTACCCAAAAAGGGCACTAGTACAAATTCGCTTAATTCTCGAGACCGTTTAACCACTCTGTGTATGTATTTGACACATATACATATTCGAATCGTTTTATATTTTTTTCATTCTTAGCCTAGCGGTGGTTCCACTCCATTATTGCCTTATTCAGTAAAAACGAAGTAATTAGAAGTTAGATAGTTTGTCATAATCAGGCATCAAACATTCATTTACCATTTAATATTATAATATTTTTATTTAGATATTGATGTATTGGGATAATCTACTCAAGTGATATGGATAGCCGAATACAATTGTATTTACAAAGCCGAATTTACTCAGGCCTGTGTTTTCTCAAAGAGTCTAGTTGATTTTTGATGATAAAAACCTTCTGACCTTTAATACAAAATATAAGTTTAATTGTGTTTTGTCTTACGTAAAATATTACAACTTTTTCATTTTATCATATCGACTGTGGAAAGGAAAAAGGACGTAACACACACAACAAATTTTACAGAAATTGTATCAAGTTGTATATACGTATTGTGATTTTTGAAAAAAAGCTGTGGGTCCTTTTTCCTTTCTACTATCGATATCCTATAGTTAATTTTGATTGTAATACTTGTGTTTTTACAAAGCAGAGCAGTACAATTTTCGTTTATAGTCAGAAATGTTACTTATACAAGATTATGTATACCCATTCCTCATTCAAACAATTTATCAACATGCAAAAATACACCATAAGTAGAACATAACAATATTGAACGTTCTCTAACAGTTACATCTATCAATTAATGATAAACATATTAATTTAACGATGCACGCGAGAAAACGATACATATAGGAACGATAGATCGGGTTGCTAGAATTATTTATTTATTAAAAAAATATGAGTCCCATCTCTACTTTTATCGTCTTCCTGGAGTTTTAAAGCTCGCTTATAAAACTGTAAAAACAAGCTGATTTCGTATAATGTTCTTTGCCGAGGCATTTTTGTGTCCCTTCGGCTTCTCTGTGGGCCAAGCGGACTGCGTATTATTTTACAATCTAGGTATTCCATACGGTGGCCGTAAAATTGTTTGACTTAAAAGTTTTCAATTATCGAATCCAAATACAACTAAACAACTAAAACAACAATTAAAACAACTTATACAACGTTAACAGATCAATTTAAATAAAAGTGGAATTATAACAAAATGTTTCAATATAATGTAAAATAATGCATTTTTATTATTGAAACTAGTGAGGTCCAGCACGGAAGCCAACAACGCTAACCACTGCTCCATAGGACCCGACAAATAGCATTTTTTTCGATCGATTTCTGTTCGTAGCCATGGGTGTTTATAATGTTTAAAAATTTCCTTCCAGTCTTCCGATCCTTCAGTAACTGAGCATAGCGATAGCGATTATTTAGTTCTAGCAATCACTAGTCCTGTCCTAGCCTAGCCAGTCTATCCCCACTACTTTCATTGGAAAATAGATATTGAGCAACTGAGTAAAAAACAGTTATCGTTGAAAAACTTCTGTTAAGATACCTCCATTAGGGACCATGCGCTCCACATACAAGAAATGAAATGTCCTATTGCGCTTTTTATGTGATCGGGACTAGGGTATCCAATCCCGGGATTGATTCATTTTCAATCCCGGGATTGGGATTAGCTCACCGGGGAATTTGAAATCCTCAATTCGCTACACTTTTCCCAGATTGTCTCAGAAACTCGTTTATTTTTTTAGCTCAACGAGGAATTTGAAATCCTCAATTTGGTATACTTTTTCACTGGATTAATTCAATTCAATTTGCCGATTTCGTGTACATTTTCGGGATTTGCCTAAAATTTCTCAATCCCGAAATCCCGCGGCCGTGTCAATCCCGGGATTTCGGGATCAGAAAATTGAACGGGATCCCGAGATTGGATGCCCTAATAGGGACCATGTAACACATAAGGTTATACAATCATTATCAAAAGACAAATAAATATTAAATGATAATAATGTTGCACTATATAAATGAGCATATTATTATTTACAATATTTACATGAATTGCATTTTGCCATGCGATCTCTGTGTATGTCTCGGCTTACTTAGTAAAACCGATTGATTTGACCTTAATACTACGAAACATGTAGTATTCTATTACTCAGATGTTATTGATCTCATTCATGTGATATATATAGAGTGCGAGATAAAAAAAGATCCGGACAACCGTGTAGGCAGCGGATGATGCCCTGTCGAAGTCTCACCCTCGCTGCAACATCTGCTCCTTTTCCCACAAAACTTTTTGTTTACACCGAGGAAGCAAAATAGTAAAGTTGATTACGTCATCGCGGAAAGCTCCCGGAAGTGGCTTATTTTTAAGATTACGAGACTTTCAAAACAAGTGTTACCTACTTATTCACAAAAAGCACAACTTAATTTTAAAGTTTATTAAGTTATGCAATTTTTGTTTACTGTCATTACCGTTTGAACTTTCGACAATATTATCTGTTATGTGTTCAGCTTAAAATATATCGACTGGTTGATCTTTAATGCAAGGAATAAGTAGGAACAATTTGCTAAAAACTTTTTCTATATTATACGGGTTAGCGCATTTGTACAGTGCATTGATGTTGTCATATTTTTTCTGTACATTCAACATAGCACTTCAATTTGACATAATGATAGTTCTTATGTCATTTCAGATAAGTATTATTGAATATTGTAAAACACATTTAGCAAGCAAGTTTCAGGGCAACAACATTATTTTTTCGCCGACAGAATAGATAAACACTTTACAATGAAGCTTAATATCACTTTTAAATGCATCACATCCTGAAGAAAACTTTGAATTTTTATTAATTTCACATTTTAAAAATAGGATGATGTGTTTTTTGGTATTGTAGCCGCTTGGTTGAAACTGTTTTTCACGAGGTTGAAGGGTCACCGAATCAAGTCGTAGCTTGCCATTTTTCATAATTTGGTTTTTCAACCAATTTATTGATTTATTTTAAAATGTATTATAACGTTTTTCATGCTTTTATAGTAACCTACATACCCCTTTCTGAACCTGGGTATTAGGGTTCATAGAGAAAGTTACTATGCAAATATCAATTATTTCCTAAACCCACTTCGTTAAGATATACGGTGGAACCCCCAATTAAACTACCCCGAATTACGCGCTGGCTTGAAAAATTTCCAGCAAATCCCCCAATTGCACTGTTTCATTCCATTGTAGTTGCTACGAGACGGTCATCTGTGCGACGCGTACAGTCAAATGTTGGCTAGCGTCTCTGTATTCAACACGTGCCAGGCTATACACGTTTATCCGGGCGACTGTCTATGTGTTGGATTTTGGCGCGCTTTGCATTTCATTACTTTGTAACTAAATATTTCGTCCATATTTTTTTTTATCTTAGTTTTGCATTTTTCGCAGAAAAAACTAAATCTCTAATTTTGTATGAGATTCACTCCCCCAATTACACTGTCCCGACTTTAGTGTAAATGGGGCTTTTACTGTATTGTGTCACATACCCACAATAAGTTCTGTTGAGATCCTTCGTTAAGAGTTCATATACTCCACATTTAAAGTGTTAATCGGTAAAAGACAATTAATTTCGATGACAATAAGCTTTTACCAAACAACAAAGGTTTCGATTTTTCTGGGCGTACATATTTTAAATAAAATTGTTTGTACATAAATGTAAATAAAGCAAACTTTGCAATTGAAATACCTTTGAAATTATAGCAAAATATGTAGTATTAAATTTTGATGTATGTATTTTGTAGTATTAACAAATAAACTACTAAAGTAAGCTTTCGTATACATCTTTAATACTATCCCAGACAACTTTCGACGTTTTATTGTGGCAAAGTCCCACGAGAGTACTTACTAGAGATGGCACACGAGTATCGGGTACATACTATCAGTGTTCTCGAGTATTCGTCGTAGTATCGTTACTCATTCGACGGACATTGAAATTTCAAAAAATAACACGCAAATTTCTTCTAACGATAATTTTCGCAACGAAACCTGTACAGATCCTTGTGATTTGATACAATACGTTTTTTTTTATTTTTAGAAATAATAGAAACAATTTTCTGGACTGTCCATATGGGAACTGTTTGATAAATTTTTCTATTATATTTCTTGATTTTTTATGTTGAATTTGATGTACTGTGTATTTTTATTTTATATTTTGTCTTATTATATTTTTCAAGTGCATGCCGAATTGGCGTCAGCTGTTATGTCATGTACTGTAATTTTAATTTTTAACAATAAATCAACAATATTTATGATCATCTCTGCTAGAATGTATTACAGTTTTAGTAAGTTGATCTTACAATAACCTTCGCGCAAGTGCAAGCATACGTTGTCAAAATGAACTGTATGGCAGACATACAAACATTGATTTTTATTTATAAGACCTACTGTAAGTTAATTTTACTATGCCTATAACCTTCCCGGAAGTACAAGCAAAAAGTTTGTCAAAGTTTTATTGCAATCGGATGAGCGGTATGGCAACGCATAAAGTACGAACAAACAAACATTCATTTTTATATATCAGATTAGGTATATTATGGAATGTTACATATAATTGTTACGTGGTTACTCGAATTGTATTGGTTAGTATCAGTCTCGAAATACTCAAATACCCAGGTGCCGAAGTAGTCGATTGTATCGTCATCCTTGGTTCCCGAGTACTAGTTTGTATTGAAAATGTTCACAGTAGCATGAGTTGATGTTTACAGTATAAGTTCACTCAAAGTCTTGAACACTCACGGAACGCTCGGAGCCAAACAATTAAACATAATTCATTTCGCAGACTGACTAGTGGAGTACATACGTTGTTGTTTTGCTAACTAGTTTACGGTGGGGAGGTCGAAGGGGGGGTTGTGACGTCCAAAGCTTATGATAATTTGAAAATTGTGTTATTTCGGTATCTGTTTTTGAGGATTCGATTAGACACTTTGGGCACTTTGACTAAAGAAACAATGTGAAGTCGTCAGCTACATAGACTATTCAATAAGTGTCTCCGAATAAGCTACACGTATAGATATCACTTATCTTCATAAAAAAAGTTTTTCGAGAATGTAGTAACATTCTTATCAATATTTTGACACTTAAATAGAGTGCAATAAAATTAGGTTGGCAATTAAATATAGTCGGACAGCGGTCAACATAGTTGGTTTCCGTGGCAGATCTCACTGGCTCAAGTCCTAGTATAAATAGGATACTATGTAATGTGTTAATTACCCTTCTACCATTCCAATTATAAAATAAAGATGTTTAGCGAGAGCGATTCGTTAACCACTTGTAGTGTCCTAGCCTACTCTATTTGAAAAAGAAAGGTTGAGCAATTGTGTGACAAACAGTTCTTGTTGAAAATGTTCTGTTGTTTGCCACGAGTATAGGAAGCCATATGCTCCCTATTGATAGCCGACATGGATAAAAAAGTGCATATTTTCATGGCTAAAATTTAAACAGTATAAACAAAACTTATCGATAACTTTCTTCTTAGAACTGAAGGATGGATTTCAAGATTGACGTAATATCTTTTTTACGCTTAAAACTTTAACCAAACATTTACTTTTATTGATTAAATTGGCATTTATTTGGTTAAACGTAAATCTGACGAGGGCATAGGATGAAGTATCTATCAACCATGTATAAAATAATATTTATCAAACTAAAAAACTTTATTATTTTTCCACCTTTTTGCGAAATTTTCCCTAGCAGACGCTTTCGTTTCGCCTTAAAATGGCTGGCTATTCTAAATTGGGCGCCAGATAAATTGTACAGATAACAAACGATTATCGACATTTTCCAATACTCCACTCCTTTGCCACGTTTGTAGAATTGTAGAATTACACATCCAACGTCTCAATTTCGCTTGTTTACCTGGAATCGAAGTATCAGGGGGACATAAAACGTCATCGCTACCAATGATAATGCACGTCGTGATTGGATTCAGCTTCTGACTTCGCCTCGGCGCTCGTTGCGAAATGTCATCTAATTAAAACTCGGTTTCTGCCAATGCTAATCTTAAATCTACATGGGAAATAAACTTCGTTCGTTAGAGGAAATTAGAAGTTGGAAAAATAGCCAATTACCGTTGACGTATCAGAACTACAGAAACAGCTGGCTTAAATTATTCATTGATTGCTTTTACTTAGGTTTCTAAGTGAGTATTTTAAACTTAATCAATCTGGCTAACGTTGATTCGAAGCAATTATTTTGTATGAGGCTTATCGGCAGTCGCAGACTAATGAGAAATGGTTTACAACGCAATAATGCTAGCTAAAATATTTCGACAAAACAGAGTGTTCCAATCATCGATTCGCCATTAATCCTAGCTGTGCTTTTATCATCCGTCGAATTGTGAATTTCCTAATAGCCACCTGACACTAATAATATCATTCCGCAAGATAACAAATAATTATTTGGTTTAATTAAGAATTTCGACTGAGGGTGCTTGATGGCATTTCAATATCAAATTTGAATTGTTTGAATTTTGTACTTTTCCATGAGTTTTGTCGCTAACGACCCGGGTTTCGGTCAGTTTGGTCAGTTCAAGTACATCCGTGCACTTGGAATGCCTGAAGATGCCGAAAGGCGAAACCCGGGTCGTTAGCGACAAAACTCATGGAAAAGTACAAAATTCAAACAATTCAAATTATTTGGTTGTCAGTAAGGCTTCTAGTTTTAGATTCTTAAAAAAATAAACCAAAATAATTTGTTATTATCAGGACCGGTTTCGTCACAATCAATTAATAAGAACATACAGTACTATATATACTGTTATATATTGAATGATTGATAATGCTCGTAATGAGCTCGGTTCTGATCATATAAAATAAAAGTAGATTTAGTGCAAATTGGTTTTCTTTTTGAATCTAATGTCTTTCCACCATGTTTTGACAGTGAACACCTTAACGGTTATCTTGGATTTTTGTTGATAAACGTTTTTGAAAGCATGCCTTAAATATTGGAATAAAAAGATTTCCAAGATTATGTATTCTGTTATGATGTTTGCTTCTTGTACTAAACATTTTAATTGCTTAACAAGTAAGATTGAAGATTTTTATATCGGCAAAATCAATTATTGCGAAAGATTTTTTCTGTATTATTGACAAATGTGTATATTCCCTTGAATATTCATTCAATCGAGATTTCCATGTCAAAATACAACAAATTAACAATCAAAACACATGCAATGTTTATGGAAACAGATACCACTCGGGATGTTAATTCAATGATAATAAAGGGCGGCCTACCCCTGCCCTTAAAGTGACGATATAGTATACATATTAACCCCCATGCGAAGTGAACACTGCAGTAGACTTGAACTTTACATTTTATTATTCACCATTTGATTTTAACCTAAGGCTATGTTTGATGGAATATTTTTTCTGCGACAGCTGCTCGTTACTCGCGGTTGAACGCATGTATGTCCTAATTCAAATTGTTTATTATTACTTTATTTAATTTAAGAGACGTGTCCGATTGAAATTTGTTTTAAATGAAATCATTAAAGTTTTACTTATTAGTAAGCGTGTTCCGCTGATTAACAAATGTCAGTGAAATCACAACATATTTATTTTTTAAATCACACTTTGCGTTAACGAAATCATACACATTTTCGAGGATTAAATTAAATTTAGATTATAAAGTTGGTTGTTAATTATTCTTGTCTGTTTAGACTTCATCATATTTTAAAATAACTTCTAATTGCTGGTAAATAAATACATAGAATTATTTAATATAAACGCATTGTTATATTCCTTCATTACAAGCCCATTACGTGCCCCATTAAATTTCAAAGTTACGGTTGTACCTGCCCATTAATACTTTTTAATACTAATCAACATGTCTTCGGTAGGCTTTCCGGGTAGAATTTGTTTGTTTGTGTTGTTATCTGTAATTATCAGGGCATCATGTGTCAGCAGGATATTAAATGTATAATGCCCTCGCCGCGGGAAATGAATTTATTTGTACAGACGAAAAACATGCTCTCCTGATACAATAATATAAATACAAACGAGTAACGAGTAATGGCCGAACTTTTTCCCCTGTAATGAATGTATGAGTGTATGGCCGATGACAAGCAGCCCGCGGCAAACTTATTCCTGCTTTATTAAACCCTATTTAATTTATTGCCTTTATAGGGTAACTTATATAACGTGATCATAAATCACGTAAAATAAGGTTAGTTCTGTACAAAGGACGCATAAAGTTAGTTCTGAATTAAAGCGATTCTAATGTTGGCACGCTCTGCCTGTTCTAATATTACATACATTTTAGTATCGATGTTTTTCAATAGTCAGTGATTTTTGCTTACATATCAATGAGTATTTTATTAATATTAAATATATTCCCCTACTTTTAAACGTTGCTGAATAAACCATTTACTTTATCAATTATATCTCACTTGGTATTTGAATGATTTATTAAATTATTATTGTGAACAAAAGTCTGCGTACTAAAAGTACTAACAAAGTCGTGTTTAATTTAAGTATTTACATTAATAATTTGAAGTTTTTTATCACTACCGTCAAAAAATCTATCTATTAATAGCCGATAAGGTTTGTAAAACGTCCGCAGTAAGGTACAGACCAATGATTTCGATTTATTTTGAACAGCACATTTTTGAAATGAAAAAAAATATTTCAACGGAGAAGAGAGTTAATTATTTGCCATATTGTTAATATTTGAAAATAATAATTATGTTATATTTAAAACGTTCAAATTTCGTTCATTCATACAAGTTTTGTCACCAACTACCCGGGTTTCGCCTTTTGACATCTTCAGGCGTTCAAGTGCAGGTTTCAACGTTTAGTAAATAAGTCTATCATGTTTATATATAAAAAAAATGTATCACTAAGTTAAAAACTATTGATGGCGACATGAATTAACTTAACTAATAATTTGATTTTAATGTCGATCAATTAACAGGGACAATATTTACCTACACAAATAGTCTTTGTAGGTTTTTGAAATTAATTGTGATTATCGTTAAAATATTATAACATAAAAATGCATACAGATTTAAATTGTGGTTAATTTCAATAATGGGTCGTCAGTGACAAAAATTGTGTAAATGTACACAATTTAAACCATTCAAATTTAATATTGAAATACCACCAACCACCTTCAGTCGAAATCTTAAATTATAATTATGTTGTTAATTCAATCCACTTTATATGCTGTAAAACATTATGTCGATTTTTTTTCATAAAAGATCCATTCAAAAGCTTGTCGCGAATTGTGAATATGTACCCTATTACCCCTTGACTGCACATGCATATACAGATAACAAATATTCCAAAATTGTACAACCAAGTAATTTACTACTTATACGGAAAAGCACAAAAGTAAGCCTTTTATTCTAGTCTGTCTTTGTGGATCATTTCGCTGATATTCTTATTTTATGTTAATATGGTTACATATAGAGTTATACCCTACCAGAGCAGCATGCGATGCAACTGGTATCCAATCTAAACAATCCCTGCATGTTCCATTACGCAACCATTATATTTAACCTAGCACTTAAGTGAATGTTTCCCCTATAAAGTTTCGATCTCCTGGTGTTTCAGTTCTCGAACGACGGACCCAGCGGGGAGTCCATGTGTCTACAGGGGCCTGACTGCTTCATGGTGAGTACTCCTCCATTTTTATAGCTGACGGACCTTTCCGATGCATCGAACCAGTGGTCTATAACTCGGGCATACTGCACCATGCGTTATGGGCTTTATTTTCTTGTTGTGTCTATTTGACGTGTTATTTCATTAACAAGACAAGATGGAAACTAATCGGTATGCTTGCAGCTGTAAAATATTTAAATTCCTCTGAATGAAACGAGCATGGACTATAAGACATAAAATATTATTGTGTTTCTTGAAATGCTTTCTTTATACACTGTGCTCAGAAAATGTTTAAACACACATGACAAACACTCGCGGATTCGCATAATTTTTATCTGCAAGATTATAACAGTCCACACGTAAATTGTTCATTTAAAATGCAAGATAAATTATTTATAGTTAATAGGGTAAAAATAGCAACGTATTTAGTTCTACAGTTTTTTTTATATTTATGAATTGATAGCTATTTCGGCTTTCGCCATTGTCAGAACTAAATTGTAATGGAGTTCTACTAAGTAAATGCCAAATCAATAAATATTTATAGTTAGTTATGACGTGAAAAATAACAGAGTACATTATTTCTTCAAATATTATTTTATATATAGTTAATATGTTATAAACTTACGTTTTAACCTACCTCAACTATATATAAAATAAATCAAATAAAAATGGATTTGATACAAATGAGTATCTTATTTTTTGAACTTTTTCCTCTGTGCACCCGATAATTATTGTTATATATATTTTTTAAATTCTGTTTTATGTATATTCAATCAGTTTGGCATGCCCCTCGCCCTCCTCTTGTATTAATTAAACAAAGATCATGTCGTTATTTTATATTATTTATCGTACTGTAAATTGTATGCATGTGTTATACAGTATACTCATAGCGTATCTACATATCGACAGTGGAAAGGAAAAAGGACGTAACCCACACAAATCAAATTTTACAGGAGGCACAAAAAACGTGTTTTGATGACTTTGGGGCATATGCAAATTATGAAATATACACAACCTTTAAGTGCACGGAGACTTCTAAACTCTTTTTTAAGTGACATATTCTAATATTGATTAAAGAAATTGTCTACGAAAAACCTTTTTTCAGTCTTTTTTCTTGGTTTAAATTTTTACAAGCTCATCTTTTTTCAAACTTAAAAGCTAAATTTAGATACTAATTCTGAATTTGCAGCTTACATCCTTTTTATATAACGTGTGTCATTTTGTATACATTGCGATTATCGAAAAAAGCTGTTTTGGAATAACTGTAGGTTACGTCCTTTTTTCTTTCCACTGTCGATATGTATATGATTTTTTGGCTCGTTTGAATAGAATGAGTAATACTTAGAATGTTCTACAAAAGTTTTAATCAAATGATAAGATCTGGTTTCAACGATTTAGACAAATGTTCAGTGCAAGATTTAGCGGGCAGTCTGTACAAACACATGTGTCATTTATGATATTCTCAATTTTATAGCGGGTAAAAAACGGTCTTTTTCGAGATTTCAATCAAAATAAAATTGCCTTTTTAGTTTGTGCGTGTATGAGGTCTGTTGGTGCGCGAGAATCAAGCATCTCGCCTCTTTATTACGCTCACAAACCGTATGTTATTTTGATCGCTCCCCGAAGTACAGTTTATCTGTAAAACATTTTTATTGCACTTCTGCTCTCCGAATACAAATGATACGTTATCAACCCGAGCGCCATCTGTTACAACCTTTTTCTAACCTTTGGCCCTTTAATTTTGGCCCAGCCTATGATATCTAACATATACCAACTTTCTTCTTTCACTTTTACTTGCAGTGCCAGCTCAAGGGATGTTTATTCATTCTTCCTTAAACCCATTGTTCATCAGTGTCGTTTTTTAATGAATGTAATTTATTTATTCTCTTTCATTGGAGGGTAGGCATTCTTAAGAATACCATACCCCCCATTTGTATTACCTCTATAATTATAAATTGAGTAATAGTATCCGTCACTTAAGGTGTTGTCTGGCATTACTTTAAAAGGTATTATATTTTTAAAAAAACATTCAAATTTTACTGTTTGTTATACACGTGATGAGCGAAAGCTGTTCTGATCATATTAAATAAATATTAAATATGTTTTTATAATGATTTATTCGGTTATGCAGTTCTTTCAAATCTATATGTTTTTTGGAGGATTTAACAAGTGTAAATCATAGTAAAACAATACAAATAAATCATTAGTAAGAGTAAATATAATATAAAAACATTTTTTGTGACATAATATATATTTTATTTCGCTATGCTAACACAAGTTGTTGAATGTTATATTCAACATGTTATATAAATTCACAAAGATTTCATACTTACCTTTGTTATTAATTTATTTTATTGATATGCATCAAATTCTCAAAGCCTTATTTTATTTAAGCATAAGAAAACATCGTCTCACTTATTATACATATGATATGCGGCCCACATCTTACTTCGACACTGTTTTTCTTTTACTTCCTAGATTCGTCGGCTGAACGACATTTTCAGTCTTTTCTTTGGAAACTATTAAAGGAATAAAACCTTGTTTTATTTTCAAAGGAAATGCCAAATTGCGTCCAGTGAATATATTAATACAGATCAGTCAGTCAGCCTCTATAAAACAGCTGGTTTTGTCGTTTTTTGGGTTATAATAGATTATCGTACGGTGATCCTTTATTTTTTTTTACATTAACTCATCCCATGCTGAATTAGTTCCCCGTGGATCGGTGAAATCATCTGATGACACACATTTTCAAAACGTTATAATAGTTTATTTCAAAAAGGGTAAAGAAATAATTTAGAATTTCGACTGAAGGTGCTTGATGAAAATTCAATAATAATTTAGAATTATTTTCAATTTGATTTTGTAAGCTTCCATAAAATTCTTGGTCGAACACGACCCGGGTTTCGCCTCTCGGCATCTTCCGCTGTTGATCAGTGCCCGAATGCACTCGAACTAACAGGCAGCGGCAAGTTTGTATTGTCTATATACAAACACACAAGTACATTCGCTCTATACACTCTATACGTACTAAAAAGTAAAGAACTCTTAAAATTTAAATACTTATATTAATGAAGTTTTCAACGGAAGGTTGCCGAAACAAAACGTATGGAAATGTACAAAATTTTAACGATTCAATTTAAAAAAAAATACGTTTGCTCATTTTCGGCGGAATTACTTGATTATACCTGATATAAATTTCATGTCAATTTAAATTCATTAGAAACGTAAACTGATAAATATCTAGTTACGTAAGAAGCGAGGCAATTTTAATATTAGTTAATTGAATACTTAACTTAACTGCAAGATTAAGATTCGATTTCGATAAATAAACTCTTAAGCCGCCTGGTACTCTTGCAAAATGATAACGTCTTAATCTAAGTATTGACAAACATGCAAACGCAAATAAATGTACCGACTTACCTATATCAATCGATTCAATAAGTTTTCATTACTAGATCGGCATGCAACTTTACTCGATTTATTTACTTCGCTTGAGAAATAAATTCCGTTTCTTACTATGAGGATATGCTAATTATTGCTTTAAACCCAAGTTATAATACTATCTAAATGTTACAGTATATGAATTGATTTAGAACCGTTTACACAGTTTAATCAGAATATTATAAATTATGCTAACAATTTATTGGTTTTAATTACAGTTAGGTTGAAAATTTATTGATTTAATTTAGTTTATTGTTTTGATATTGATTATTTCTTGAATTATGTTGAGCTAATCGTATAGACCTTTTTAAGTTATCAATCTTTCTCAATATGAATTATTTTTATTCCGCTTCGATTATTTTAAAAATCAATACGTAATAGCTTAAACCAGTGTTTCTCAACCGGGGGCCACATCATGTTCCAAGAGGGCCACAGAGAAAAATAATTTTGGGGGGGGGCACTGGCAAATATCCATAAACTTCCATGTTTTGAAAATCGGGCAGCGACAAAATATTTTAAAATTCCGGTAAGAGAGCTAAAACAAAATCCGTATAAAAAACGGGTATGGGGGAAAATATGACGCTGAAAAAAGGCCACGGGCTGAAAAAGGTTGGAAAACTATGATTTAAACTGTTGAGACATGGTTTATGCAGTGTATATTCCAAGAAACGGTTTTCAGCTATTTTGGCCATCATATGATATCAGATCGTGATGCATTAGCGAGAAATTAAGCATCGATGGTATCAGGGCATCATGCTTTAACAAGAGTAACATATTTAAGTATTGTTTTTAAGTTACATATTTAGTTATGTTAATCAGTATCAGATACCAGGACACCACGCTTTAGCAGGAGGTAGAAAGTTTATATTGGCGCTGCTCCGCGGTTATTGCGGCAATGTTGCAAACGAGTCGACAATTTGTCGCCCGGCTTAGCTTAGCGCAAAGTCGCGGAATTTGTATGCGCGTAATAGCGTACTTGCCGCAATGGCATATATGGAAAATCCAAATCAAACAGGATATCCGATATTTGCAGATATTACTTTTGCTTCACGCCACATACACTCACCCCCGAGAATGCGAACAAGTAAGTATTAAGTTTAGATCACTCGTCCTAATCCGAAATATATTTTTGTAATTCTAGAAATACGTTCACACTCACAGAGGTGTGGTTGTTAATTATTCTGAATCGTTGTAAAACTAAATAATGTTTTGGTTGATTGTCGCCAATTAAGAACCCATTATTTTATTAAATTATGATTTGGTTTAAGAATAATTCGTGAATACAGACATTCACATTTAATATTAAATCACGGCCATTTAAATTACGTACACTATTTCGACTAATTCCATTTTAATTTTATAATATCAGGACCGGTTTCGCTCCTGATGAGCATTATCAACTGATAATGTCAATGATACTTTGGTACTAATTCCACATTGACTTAATACGGTAATGACCGGTTTCGATCACCAAGAGCATTTTTTTTTATCCATCTCCGCTCCCAATGTGGAGCATACAGCCTCCTAGTGGAGGTATCTCAACAGATTTTTTTTCTACGAGAACTGTTTGTTACACAGTCGCTCAACCTCTCTTTTTCAAAAAAAGTAGTAGGAATTTAAAGATAAGGCTAGGACAGGACTAGTGGTTAACTAGTCGCTCTCGGTACGCCCAGTTGTTAAAGGATCGGAAATGGTGTAAAGGACATCAAAAAAACCCATGCCTTTTGACAGAAATCGAATCAGAAACAGATCGAAAAAATTAATTATTTGTTACACCCTTAATATATTTTTTTACTTGACTTAGTATAAACATCCTTGTATTCGTGCTTGTGATGAGAGGTAAACCAAAGCTCCCTATATACTGCTATAGACTGCTATGGGTAAACCCGTTCTGGTCATATAAAATAAATGTGAAATAAGGACAAAAGAGTGTTTTATTTATATATTATAATGCCTTTCCATCAAGTATTGACAGTGAAAACCTTTAAAATAAAGTAGTAATAAGCTGACTATTTTTCAATACGTATAATCAGAAGCACTGTTATCAGTTGGTGTATGTAGTAAGGCAACAATTATTCGCCTGAGCTTGTTGGTTATTATGTGCATAAACGTTTCGCTATGAGATCCGTTGCGTTATTTCAATCCTACGATATCGTGAAATGCATTCAGATTCATCATTTATGCAGACGTACTCGAGGAAGTGGTGTGGGTGGATGCACTTGAGACACCATTCCTCGCAAAGTTATTCGCTTGTTTATCGGATGAGATTGAGAACAAACGTTGCAATTGTGCGTTGCATCCAATAATGTTCCGCCGTACTGCACTCTAAATTAAAATAAATTATTCATTTATGATATTCGACAGGATATGCGTATTTGAGGATAAAGGATATTATTTTTTCGGAGGCCATTTAAAGTGTTTGTATTACAAGTATGATACTATTTTTACACATGGATTATAATAATTGCTGTCTTGCATACCGAATAAGTCATAACTCACAATCTTCTCATAAATCGACGATACTTTGATCGTCGATCTTCGCGTTGGTTACATCAGGTCTTTTCAACCTGGGGTCCGCAGGTTTTCCGCGAAAATTTTCATTCTTTCAACATTTTTTGTGATAAAATATAAACATGTGAAATAAATTTTTTTTCGGGGGTCCGCAGATTATTGTTTTCAGATTTAGGGGTCCGTGGCATGAAAAAGGTTAGGAAGCACTGGGTTACATAGTAAGTAAACGCATAAAAATTATTAAAAACTGTAGAACTAAAATACTTTGATATTTTTAATCGGTTATAATGGAGTTCTACCAAGTAAATGCCAAATCAATTAATAAACTAAATTTCAATATCGAAGTAACAAAAGTCATGTTTAATACAAAAGGACGTGCTAATTACGTATATAAAGTAAACATAATAATAAGGTGAAATAATATTAAAGTATTTTTGTTTTACAAATATTATTTTGTATTAAAAAGATACAACACAAATTTTTCTAATTGCACTTTTATTTCTAATGTTTACGACTAATATTAAGTGATGACAATGCTCGTACAAATGAGTGTTTTATTTTGTTGAATATAATGCCTTTCTACCAATATTGACAAGTGAACACATTACAAGTATTATTGTATATATGGTTGATAGCTATTTCGGACCATGACCCTTATCAAAACTATGTTCAAACTGATATTAAAGTTTATATATATATACTACGTGAGAAGAGATACACAATACATCCGTTCATCCACTCTAATATAATTCATATTGCAAACTATTTATTACACTTAATAAATTATTATTTATTAGTAATAACATTGGCATCTTGTTACGGTCGTTAAGGATGTCATTGGCATGACATTATTATGACCTTAACATCCATATGACATGTCTTTGTTTTTGGTTATTTGTATGCCGTATTAAAATTTGTCTTAATGCCTGAATATGACAGGAACATTTTTTATGTCTCTTATTTCGTTTTTTAATCATAAAAAATATTAGTATTAGTACAGTAATCATGATTTTAAGATAGAATTGCCTCTACTTTTACGAAAAAAATGCTAAAACCCGATGAAAAAGTATCAGGCGACGAGAAATTGATGATGCGTGTTGATACGAATCCAAATGAAGAGAGCTTGGAAGTAATAAGTTAGGATAAGTTATCGTGGCCCGTGAGAAATCGTCAACCTGAACGTGATAAAAAAAATTGATGCGGTCTCTAATGCGATAGTAGGAAATGGACGGGCATAACTAAGGGTGTCAAGTTAATCGGCTTTTTGATACCCGGCTAGTTGAGTTTTTTTTATAATCAATACTGCCTCCCATGCTATCGCAACACCGCTTCAAAATAATTAATCCCTGTTATTTTTGTAAGTTTATTTCAAATACAATGGAATTAACATATGAGCGTCCGAGAAGTGAATGTAGCCTTGTGTTATGTTAAGAAAACATAAATTAGATGCGTAGTAATTCATGACTTAAAGCAGAGATTTCCAAACTAGGAGGCGTGAACAGTGTAAAATATTTCTTTACCCTTTAAAACGTGTCTTTATTATTAAGTATAAGAAATAAAGGATGGAATAGCGCAAAGATATTTTTTTTCAAATAAAGGCGTTGTAACAAGTTTGGAAACCACTGCCTTAAATTATCGCAAAAGTGAAATGAGCTTCGAAACACATACTGCAATAATGTTGACTTGATTGTACTTTAAATTAAAAGTGCAATATAAAAGTTTTAAGATCTACTTGGCTCAATTTACTTTTCAAGGGCTCATATTGCCTATCATTATATTAAAATTACAGTGACATCCTAAAATTCTCAAATATAAAAAGTACCGATACGTATTGTATGTAATGCCAGATAGTATTAAGGGCCATTCACTACCTAAACCATTATAGAAGAAATTTTGAATATTGCATATCATTTGACTCATTTTAACAATAGTATATTCCTTATTTGATATCATTAACCAGAACGTTTATGGAAACCATTATAAGCTTTGTTTATTGTTAGTATTAGATCTAAATCTGCCGTTTTTTTCAAGAATTACCTTAGTCGTTATTTAACGAGACTATTCGAGTAGTTACTCGAGTACTCGAATAACGCCATATCTGACAAACATGCCGATACTCATTACTCGCTTTGACATCCCTAGTCAGAGCGAGGCCGTTATGCGAACGTCAAAAACACTAACGTCTGTAGATTTAACGATCTGATAAAGTGACTCGGATGAAATGTTTGCTTCAAATGTGGACCACCTGGTTTCCTGGCGAGGTTTTTCCGAGCGTAATTTTCCTCCGCCCAATTACAGGCATTTGTTTCGTAGACAGGTGTATTTTTTTTTATCTCTGCAGAAAAATACGTACATTTGAGTGTACCACCGAGAGTCAGTGACGTTTGAAAATGTTGTTTGTTTTTAGACAGTTGCAAAACAGAATTATATTTTACCATTGCCAAGTTGTTTTTTTGAAATAATTTTGCACTGACGTAGGTATAGTCGTTTGCTTAACATCATAATTTATTTAAAATGTTTTTCATTATGTATTGTACTAAACCAGTGGTTCTTAACCTTTTCGAAATCACGGTGCACTTTTGATAATGTGAAGTGGTGGTGCACCAGAATTAAGAGATCGAAAAAATATATAGACATATTTTTTTTTTTGACTTTTTCGGTTTTCACTATTTTGCGGATTTTTCGGTTTTTACTATTTTGCGGATTTTTTCGTTTTTACCATTTTTTTCGCGGTGCACATGCAATAAGCTCGCGGTGCACCGGTTAAGAACCACTGTATTAAACATAAAAAAAAAACTTTCTATTCTCCGATTTGAATATAAAAAATATTACACACTTTGACTTCCTTTCTTAATTATTAGAAATTTCAGTTCAATCAAGATATTTAATTGACAATTTGTTACATCTATAAATACAATAATGTCACCATTTTTAACACAAGTTGATAGTTTATAATACTGATGAAATATCTTTGTCTGGAATAACTCAGTCGGTGCATTTATTATACTAGGTTGCCAAACATATTATTGTACAGTCGATTTTTTTAAGCAAGCAATTAATTACCCGTATATCAATTGTAAACACATATTTGTGTTAGATCTGTAGTATTGAATCTATATTTTGGTATTATAATTAAGTATCTATGTAACGTAAAATATCGATGATACTATTTACTAAAAGCGAAATTTTTATTTTGCTGTTAACACAGAACTATCAATTTTTTACTGACCAACTTCTTGTCGAAACAGTGACTATATATTTGAATGATGCTTTGTTTAACGCTGAAGTAAGTTATTGATGCAATAAATTAGATTTAAATGATAAAATAAATTTATCAAAACAATGTAGTTTTGCAATTTCCATATAAGTGGTTTGTGATTTATTCCACCATAAATCATAACATATATATGTACGTAATTGAATCCAGATTTATTAGGAGATCATAAGATATTCACCCAACGGTGTGAACTGGAAAAAATAATAATTCGATATTCAAGCTATAATAAAATATTCGATTTAGCTGCGGACAGATTCGCGTTGGCGTATCAGAGACATGAAAAATCATTACGACGTGCAACGGAGGTGAAAATTGCCTTTACATTTTAAGAAGTTGGTTCAACGTCCTATCGAGTGAAGTATCAGGGTGTCAGGGTGGCGCAAGAGGTATATGGACGCCTGACAAGACGGGGCAGACAAAATTATTGGCAAGTTATTGAATATGACATTTGAGTGAATATTTTTATATCCCCCCCGATTCAATTCGCTGCGGTCCTGATAGCGTGCGTTGTGAATAGGTATACCTATATATTTTATCCGCTTTTAAATTCGTTTGGGAAATCGAATTTCGGGAAAATAGCATGGTTTCCTTGATATTGTAATAAATTTTATCGTTATACACTACGCACCACGGTAGATAATAAAAACTATGATAGTACTTCATCTCGCAGCGGTTTCAGAAACAGTCTATATATCTCCAAATATTCGTTTCCGTTTTCAATAATAAATCAAATGAGAATATTTTGTTTCTTGAATACTTAAAATTTTTATCATTTTAACAGAGGCAAAGAAAAGCAACTCATTTAATAAGATTTCCAACTCTACCGTTAAGTAAATTGATGTTAATTTACATTTCATTTTCCCGGAACAGATCTTAAATTTCCCGTTTATACAAAACGTAACTTTAATATTCTACGGTCGCAAAAAAGGCTCCCCCCCCCCACCCTGTCTTTCAGAAACAAATCATTGTTTCGTCACTCCTTGCAAAATAATATTCGCGTGTATATCCTAACAGTCTCAAATAATATAAATAAGACATCTCTCTCTGTGGCACGTCGAATGTCAGCCAGAAAGAAGATAGCGTATCCATTACGGCGTCTATTTTGTTTTCATTACGAAATTGGCAATTTTCGAATGCCTTCCGTTACCCTTACCGTTTTCTGTGCGCCCATTCCATGTCTACAGTCAAGCCCACCCTTTTGTCTAACACCGCTTTTCAATTACGTGTGGGATTTTCATTTTTTTTTTGCCTTCCTTAAGTTTTCATTTTCCACTGCCCGACCGAGAATTCGGCTGAATTATTTTCCCGCAATTTTCTCTTTCCAGTGTTAAGGTATATATATGATTGAGGTTTTCCCGTTTGCGGGGAATTTGGCAAATAAAAATTGGAAAAATGCAAATATTTACTCTTTATCGCAGCTGTTTGCCTGCGCTATGTTTACTTAATTCTTTTTTTCGTCTCTTCAAATAATAAATTGGTTTCTTTTTTTCTTCGTAAGCGATACAGACTATGCCAATATTTGACGTCGAAAATGATTTTGTCGTGAATGTAATCTCGGTAAACATGTTGCTTTTGAATGGACGCAATGTTATTTGGTTGACTTGTTTATTAATATTTTGTTTATTGTGGTTTGGCTTTATACATGGCCAATTTCGAAAATAACTTCAGAAGGCATTCTATATATTTTCAATATTGTTTGTCTGAACTTGGAAATATTTTTTTGTAAACCTTCTTCACTCGCCGAAGAAGATTTTTTTTCGGTCAAAATAAATTAATAACATCAAAGTTTTTGTTGTCTGTTTCTATGTTAGAAGTCTACACCAGTGGTGGGGAACCTGCGGCCTCTTGGCTACTCTGATGCGGCCTTTTGACTTGTGAAAAATTTATTTTGTTGAAATAAATCTGGATATTTTTAAAATAAATACACAATTTTACAATGCAATACATTTACTTTGATCAAAAAAATTTACGCAAGCGTTTGGAAAAAGAGCGTAATCAACCCATTATATGTTTGACAGTCGAAAAAATAGGGGGGGGGGTGTCAACATTACTGCGCCCTTATGCTGAATCAGATAAATGAATGTGGCCTTTAGAAATGAAAAGGTTTCCCACCTCTGGTCTACACAATTTCAACTCTTAGGTGATCGAAATATTATGATCATATTTATTAATTTATCGTATCTTTGACAAATATTAAGTAAACATGATAGTAATGACATGAATCGGTCATTCAGACGGCCTTTTATTAGTGTGTAAAATTATAAATTGTTTGGTCTATAATAGCTGCACTCTACAAATATGAGAGAAAGAATTGATATCCTTTTTAATTTGGCAGAGGTTTTTACCACAGAATTAATCGCGAGATCTCGCCGCTTAAATTTCTACACTGCGGATCCTGTGATCATTAAAAAACTTAGCAAACCAAAAAGCTCCTAGAACAGCGTCCGTAATTGCTAAAAAACCTAAAGCTTTATGGCGAATGAAAAAAGGCGGATTTACAAGGCGACCGTTACTCGCTGAGCTGGAGAAAAATAAACCTCCGCGAAGGTGCCACAAAAAAAACTTCACAATTTTATTTTTGTTTGATTCAAATGACGTAAAATAATAGCTATGGATTTTAAATTCGAAATATTCACAAACCTATACCGTATATGAACTCAAATAACTATTTTTATATTGTAGCCTCAATAACACAAGAAATCGTTTTCTCTCAATTCATGCTAGTCTGTACAAATAAACTAGTATTCATCTCAAATTATAATAAGTACTGGGATAAAAAAAAATGATTCAAGTAATATCATCAATTAAATTAGACTTGTAAAATTAATAATTAATTTGAAAATTACAGGCTAAATGCCATTATTTTTTTGATGTATCTATAAAATGTTTACTATTATATTATTTTGTATGGGATTTTTTGTATTAATATCGTTACAAATAATTATTATAACATTCGTATCGTCATTAAAACATTAGCCACATAAAACATAATGTTTTTTCTCTGGTGTGTTAAAAAATATTTACCCATCTATAAGCGTCTCGCCATCGGTTATTCAATGTTGAACAATGTTCATTAATGCATAAATAATTGTAGTATTGAATAATATTTACTTTCTCCCTAAAAGCTCCTAAATCACCATTCGTATTTATTATAATGTGTATACATATGAATGATTAGGCAGGTGTGTTTTAAGCCAAGGTATCAATTTATATTCAATTAGACCTTCCGATATCAAAATAAAACAGTACGATATTAACTGCTGAGTAAAATCAAACTGTATCAAATACAAAAAATAACAGTTATGATTGCTTCTTCTCTTTGCGTATTTTTATTTGTGACTATCAAACGTTGTTGATTAGTATCTATATATTAATAGCGGATGTCTGTTTTTTTTGATTATTTGTATGTCCCGTGGCCGTCATTTTGATTTTCTACCTTTTCCAAAAGATATTTTATTTTCATTATTATTCACTGATGACATCTAGAAAAAATTTCCGCCCCACTGTCGCCACTTTGGGTTTCTTTTTATTTCATACTAAAATCATATTTTTTCCATTACACATTAAATTTATTTAGTTTGTCATAACGTATACAATGTAATTAATCTTGCAGTTATTCCTTCGTCTGTAACTTGTAGTAGTTTTACTAGGGATTATAATTAACTTCCCGTTGCCTTTCGTCCTTGAGGTATAAAAAAAAATATCGATAGATATAATCAACTGTTAATCTCTTTGTATCATAATCAATTTTGTTTTATAGAAATCATAATGCATTTTTTCTGATTTTATTAGATAGACCCAAAATTCTTAAAATACAGGTCTCCAAACATAACCAATATGACGTTTTCGTTCGAAAATTATGTGTCGTATGAAAACAATAAGCATAATAAAACAGTCTTCACAAGACATTAAGAAATTGAGTTGTGAAAAGTTTTCACAGATTCTAAATAGGTACTCGTTTTTTAATTGTTAATAATAATTAGATTATCAGGAATAGGTTTTTTACTCAGATAAAAATATTATGAATGCTACGGAAAAGATTTGTATTACATATTATATCATTGCAATTTTAGCTTTGAAACTCTATGACGGGATTCTTTGATCCAATCAATATCCATCTCTCAGTGAGTGGAATAATTTATTCGACGTTGAATTAAGCCAATAATCCACATTGCCCAATAAGGACATGTATTTTTTTCAATTTAAGTATGTATCCCAATTAAAAACGTCATTTTTTTAAAGATACAATAAGATACGAGAGAATCTGTGATTGGCTACAGATTCATCAAACATATCGACATGGTTAAGGTGGGATTCTAATCAATTGGTTGATTTATTTTATGTTATTGCTTTTGTATAATGATGTTTGAAAGCATACTCATTAACTCAAAAGATCTTTAAATATTATAATTAAGTCGTTAAATTCTTTTACACTCGGATGAAACGTGTATTCTTTTGAATTGATTGCGGAATTCGATTTAATGTTCAGTCTGGCAAATAAGCAAATAAATTTACGGATTTTAAAGATAAACATTTTAATGAAAGTTTCCTATTGGTCTATTACATTTTCTCGGGGTTCCTCAAACGGTGGAGAATTCCCACTGGAGGGAGTAATCGTTGGATTGATAGATTTTGGTTATTAAATCAATTTACTGATAGAAAATACTGTAATTTTTTATGATTGAATTATGTATGATTCAGTTATTTTACTATTTAGTTAGTAAAAAAGCATGTCAATATATTAAGTACAAATATTATTAATTGATTTGGCATTTACTTGGTAGAACTCCTTTTTAACAGATTACAAATATCAAAGTATTTTAGTTCTACAGTTTTTAATATTTTTTATGCGTTGATAGCTATTTCGACTTTCGCCATCGTCAGAACTATCGAATACGAACGAATAGTTCTGACGTTGGCGAAAGTCGAAATAGCTATCAACGCATAAAAAAATATTAAAAACTGTAGAACTAAAATACTTTGATATTTTTAATCTGATATTTAAAATATTTTATAACAAAAACATTGTTCTTAACTCCAAGTAGATTATCATGTGTTAGTGAAAGGTTATTAAAATTAATGAAAGGGGGGAATGGAGCAAATACGTTTGGGAGCCTTTGTATTAGTTAATTAAACAGCTAAATAAAGGTTCTTAAATATATAGTAATAGTTATTAATGTAAAACATAAACATGTTATTAACTAAAATTTCAGTAATTAGTTAATAAATAATATTATGTACATAGATAGCGCAAATACAAAAAGCTAAAAATATCGTAATATATTTTCTGATTGGGTGGTTGAAGTGTTTAAATAGTTAATTTTTCATTTTCCTATATGACGCTACAAATATATCTACTGTGGAAAGGAAAAACGGACGTTACTCACAGGTTATCACAATGTATCAAACTAGATACACGTTCTTTCAAAAGGATGCAAGCTGCAAATGCCGAATTAGTTTCTAAATTTAGCTTTTAAGTCTGAAAAAGATGACCTTGTAAAAAGTTAAAACCAAGAAAAAAGACTGAAATAAAAGTTTTTCCTAGACAATTTCTTTAATTAATATTAATATTATGTCAATTAAACACCAGTTTAGAAGTCTCCGTGCACTTCAAGGTTGTGTATAATTCATAATTTGCATATGGGCCTAAATCATCAAAACACGTTTTAAGCGCCTCCTGTAAAATTTGATATGTGTGGATTACGTCCTTTTTCATTTCCACAGTCGATATACAAATCTATTATATCGACTGTGGAAAGGAAAAAGGACGTAACCCTCAATTTTCCAAAACAGCTTTTTTTCGATAATCACAATGTATACAACTTGACACACGTTCTATCAAAAAGATGAAAGCTGAAAATGCCGATTAAGTATCTAAATTAAGCTTTTGAGTTTGAAAAAGATGACCTTGTAAAAAATTTAAACCAAGAAAAAACACTGAAAGAAAGGTTTTTCCGAGACAATTTATTTAATTAATATTAGATAATGCCAATTAAACACCATTTTAGAAGTATCCGTGCACTTCAAGGTTGTGTATAATTCATAATTTGCATATGTCACAAAATCATTAAAATACGTTTTTAGCGCCTCCTGTAAAATTTGATATGTGTGGGTTACGTCCTTTTTCCTTTCCACAGTCGATATGTTCAATCTGCATCTTAATATTTTTTTTGTGCTACGAAAATGAGTATGCGTCTTCGTCATGTAAATTACAATTTACTTACATAGGCTTATAAAATACTTGGCTTAGATAATTCTATGTAAATGGTAATTTTTTTAAATTTAAATTTCTTCTGCGATATTTTTTTAACATGTTAAATTGCATTTTTATTTAATTTTAGTACTTTATTTTTATTACTTGCTACTTCATGATATTTTTTTAACCTCAAGTTTTTTGTGCATTAATCAACAATCTGTGTTTCCATTTACATACATACATAGTAATTATATATATTTTTAATTGGATAAAAATAAACTGCATACATAGAGAGCGTGTAACTAAAGGCCTCATGTGGGATTCCACACCGCTGTGGAAAACCGTTTTACCGCCACAATTGTTATTCGTTTAATATGCAAATTTGGCTAAAACGATTTTGATGTACACATTTTTTTTCAGTCGGAAACCGCTCATCGTAAACACGATCTATAATTTTTTTTAACACAGCTCCTGGTGAACGATGAACTATACTCTCATAGAAAACAAACCGCCTGCTATAAATTTCTGCTTTACCGATACCTCTTATCTTGAAAGCGTCATAAAATTTCGCCGATTTCATTAAATCTGCGGCCATCAAAGGCACTCATTTGATTGGTCGTTAAACGGAGAAGTATTTTAGAATGGTTTACGACCTATGCGGTCATTAAAATTGCTATGTTAATTATTGTTTTCGGCTAAATTATTAATGCAGTCGATTAAACGAGAGGTGAATCAATGATGGGAATCGATGCTTCGTTAATATGAATTTATTTTTACTATTTTGAACGCAATTTAACCGCAGTCACACACAGTCTTTATTTAATAAGGTATTATTTCAATTTGTACTAGGAATTTAATTATTTTCTCTGTAAAACATTGTTTGCAATTAAATCAATACCATGACAACCATATAATTACTTGCTGGCTATCTGATAACTTAGTACAGTCTAGTATATTAATCATTTTTTTTTATCAATACTTAAATTTATGGCTCGGATTCTTGCTTTCAGTTTTGCCAAGACTATAATCAATTACATAGTTTCAACAGCCTTATATCGAATACAAAAATAATTCCGTAATTTTTCCAATTTCATCATCAAATTTGAATGCATCACATAGTTGAAAGTTGAAACACACTCGCGAATGACGGTTTGATTACTGACTTTATCAATATTAGTTATTATTTACTGCTTACCTTTCCGCAGGTGGCCTTCTTATCAATTAAAAAATATTGTGGCGTTTTTATATAACTTATCTATGAATATTTATGAGTAGTTATTTTATGCTTTTAAACTTAAAAGCTTGTCTCTAATCCTGATTTATGTATGTGCGATAATAAACTTATAAAGCAGTTTCGTTTTAAAAATAAATAGATACAATCAAATTAACTGCTATTTTATAAGCATCGTTAATTATATTGATGAATTGCTGCTAACTAGTTTTTAGATATCTTCCGAACTCTTTCAGTACGATGATATTTTTTTATTGTTTATTCTGACGTATTCTTAATTAACTAATAATATTTTATACAACTTATTGCATATTGACTCTTTATTGAAAACTAATAATAATAAAATGAATGTAATCAAACGATCATTTACAATTGATCGCAAATCTTAATATTATTGCAATGCAATCACATAGTCAATGTGCACTCAAGCCAAGTATAGAAGACTTTTAATCCCACAGAGTAGTTTGTACCTACACGATAAGAGTATTTGTCTTCAATGACTATCTTCTTAAACAGCTGCATGTATACTAATTAAACTATTAGTTTCGCCATGAAATCTGCTTCCTTTCCCTTGATTCTTAATATTGGACATCGTTATCGTAATTCTAAATTTATTGAAAATTGTGATTATTCTTCAATAAAAAACCCTTTTTCTTTCGTCTATCTCTCCTTAATGACATTATTACTACTAATCAGAACTGAAATGTCTCAATAGAAGCGTGTTTAGTTGTTTTGTAAGGAATAATAGCTTTTTATTTATATGTATATAACATATCTCAAAATGAACGGAAACAATACTAGGACACTGTTCCGGCTGGTACACATAAATAACACAACAAAATGAATGAACTGATAATGAAGTTATTTTGAATACAATAATAATATCATCTAGAGTTATTGTTTGATTTGTTAACTTTATATAGCGTAAAGCTTTTTTTTTATTAAGGAAGACATTACAAAAGATTTGAATTGATTTGGACGTTTAAATATTGGCAATCAATTAATGATTACAAATTGAAAATAATTCATATTCACTTCGGTCATAGAAATGTAATCACCAATCAAACTATATATTTCAAGTCGTGGACGACCCACCACTAGTAAATTATAACCTGGGGACACATGCAATAAAATTGAAAATGTAGATATCGATAGGTACAACGGATTTTCGCAATTTAAGCTTTACAATGTCGTTATAAATAAAATCATTTATTATCTCTCACTTACCATGTTTCCCCGTTAAAATTCCCAACGATAGTTAAGTTGATACGTTATCGGTTTATTGTTTCTGCGGTTATAAATATGTAACGATCGCTTCATAAAGTAATTTAATATTTTCCGCTCTCCGAGTCGTAATAGTGGAACACGTAAAGATTTTTCAAAGCGATTGTTCGCATTTTCATATTCTGAGAATTTTAAGGACCACTTTTATCAATTACCAAGTATGGTTCATTTCCGGAAGTAAATTTCTATTAAAAAAAGCTTTTCCACGCTATTATAGCGCATGCTAGTTTACAGTTCAATTGCTTGGATAATATTTTTTTTATTGCCTTTGTAAAAAAACAATCAAAATATTCTATTCATTAGACAAACATGGTATAGTTTATCCAGTGTATTGAAATCAATTAAACGAAAATAGTATCAAGAGCAACATATAAGAACTGAAATGATAAATACTGTTCAGACTTGCATAATTTTGTATTAAACATTTACCAAACATTTTTTGTTTTTGTGAGTTGATGCATCATTATTGCAAATCCTTTTTTAGTTAGTACGTATACAATTTTAAAATAAACAATATGATGGCGTAATGCAGAAATAGCTATAAACCAAAAATGCACAACCCGCGGCCCGTTTGTTTTTTTTTTGTGAAAATTAAAATACAGCATTTGATACACGTTCTATCAAAAGGATGCAATCTGCAAATGCCGAATTAGTATCTAATTTTAGCTTTTAAGTTTGGAAAAGATGACTTTGTAAAAAATTAAAACCAAGAATAAAAGTTTTTCATAGAAAATTTATTAAATTAATATTAGATTATGACAATTAAACATCAGTTTAGAAGTCTCCGTGCACTTCAAGGTTGTGTTTATTTGATAATTTGCAAATTACCCAAAATCATCAAAAAACGTTTTTTGTGCCTCCTGCAAAATTTGCTATGCGTGGGTTACTTCCTTTTTCTTTTCCACAGTCGATATATATTGATTTTTTAAATCTTATTTGCCGTTCACTTATGTACGTAGAGTATAACAGTAAATCAAAAGAAATATAAATTTTTGGTTACCCTTATTTATTAATTTTCACATACCAGATTCAAATAAAGAGACATTTATGTTTGCGGGGCCCACCGGCGTTTTCCCGGTCTCTGTCTGTTTTGTGTGTGTATTTCGGCCTAGTGGCCAGAACGGAACGGTGGTCGGGCGACCGCGCAGGCCTCGGCCGACAGTTTTGTCGGGTCGCTGTCACGCGATGTCCAGGCAAATGCGACACGAATGTATTCAAAGGAAGTCCGCGATATCACTCAAACTGTTCTGCGCCCCGCGTAATTTATTTCCACTCAGTGAACTTTCGCACGAATATTCTTCACCCATTTCACACAGTGCTACTTTTTTTTGTATAACATTCTTTCAAAATTAGTCCGAAGCGTATTGAATAGACGGACTTTCGTTAAAGCATCACCACTATCATCATTCATCCACCGCAACTGCGGGGTGAAGACCTAATCAATATATCTATAAAATCAAATATACATTCGACTCCTTTTTAGACGATTTTTAAATAACACGGTGCGCTAAAAAGAATGAAAGAATGAAGTTTTATTTGTTCAAACATGATTCTCAGAAACAAAAAACACTAAAAACGTATTTCCTAATAACAATAAATTCAACAACACAATACAGTAATAAAAACAAAAGGCTTCATAAGATCCGAGCGCATAAGACGTGGCAGACGTTTTTAACGATGAAAGCGATTTATGTCCAGTCCCTCATAAAATTCCCCATGTACAATCAAGTAACGATTAATAGCATTCTTTTTTTCTTAAATAAATTACCTATTTTAAATAATATTTTATGTACTTTACCTACGATTTTATTTACCATAATTGCTGTTTTTCAAATTTTACGGTCTCTTTAAATTCAGGGAAACCAATCTTTATTTTTTTTTATGAATTATATTACTTTTTACACGATTTTTTTGTGGAACTTATCTACCGTGTAAAAAAAGAGTTGAGTGTATGTATAATAAGTATGTACATTGAATCCACCAATGGGCTTGACTTAATAATAACCCTTAATTTATAACTTTGAATTAAGCAAACAAATCAAAAAGTCTCTCGGCTAATGAATATGTGCAGCGAATACCAAAAACGCCTTTGTCTAGAAAAAAATATTGTAGTAAAGAAGAACGGCGGAAATCCCGGGCTTAGAAAGACTTGACTTGATTATAAAACAAGAATGAAGATAAGCGTTTCTTAAGCTCTTAAAACAGCACGGAGGAATTTTATTGTTCATTTTAAAAATGCGTTTAATCTTGTCTTTATCCAAACTTATTTCAAAAGCGAAATTTCTTGTTTATTATAAAGGCATTCCCATAGAAAGTTGACGATATAATATTTGCTTTATCACTGCCAATACTCCGATGAAAGTCATTGTATTTTACAAAATAAAAAAACTCTTGTGCTAATTTCACTTGTATTTCAATGATCAAGACCGGTATCGCTCATGACGAATACTTTCAACTGAATTATATAGTATAAATATCACTGCAGACCGATCTAGATGTGTACTGATTAGTGTTCATTTTCATGAATATTTACTGTCATTATTTATAATAATAACTACATGCAACAAAGGCCGGCTTGAGGATTTCGGCGCTTCAAAAAACTAGAACTAAATTGAAAGTACGGCGACAGTGTGCGCCGCACACTTTGCACTTGTGACGTGCCGGCATTGCTTACAACCAATCTTTTGAAATTGTCTAAAAACTAATGCGATTCTTATTGAGAATAAGTTGCTAAACTATCAGTTGACATCAAAGCATTTTTTAATTAAACACGTTTAATTTTTAATAATTCCTTCATTAATATTAGCATTTTAAACAATTATGATTAGACCCACACTTTAAAAAGTACTGGCAGTAAATCCTAGTAACATTAATTAAAATGTCATAACCGCCATATCATACTTTGGCGAAACTGACTTTTCAGAATCGCACGCGCTAAGTTTCATCTCGGAATACATTCAGAAGGTCGTTTGCGCCCGATGGTTTGTTTGCGGCGGACGTCGTCTTGGAAATTTGACGTTTCCAGGTGAAATACGAAGTCCTGATTACGAACTGGATTGCTTTGTTTGTTTATTTGTTTTAATGTGGTCTCTGGGCGACAACGTATAAATAATTTCTTCTTTTTGTTCTGCGCTCCCAGCGGCGTTGGTCTGCGGGTTCCTCGGCGCAAGCGCCTCAAGTCACGAGATTTTATGTAAAACCAGAAGTAATGGTTGGACTTTTGAATAACGTCCGCGTTGTTTGTAATTGGCGTTTCGGCTTTATTTATTCGCGCTGTTTTTATTTTAATGTCTTAAGCAAATTTATGTTCGTGTATCTTTTCTTAATGGGTGTACTTCTGCAACCCTGGGTGCTTTTTTTTATATCTTAGAAATAGGAACTACTTTTTCCCCCGTCAAAAAAACAACAAAAATTAACTAAACTGAATATCTATTTTTGTTTTCCTTACTCGAAGTTATTAAATCATTATTACTTTTAGACACAGCTTAAAGACGTTTTCCAGTAATTTATCTACTGCACTAATGATGAACAAGGCGTTATATTACAAAATTTCCAGTAAATTATCTTAGCTAGGAAATAAAACTATTTCCTATTTTATAAGATTTTGACAAGAAGGTGCTTGATGAAATTAATTGCCAATACTTTAAATTTGAATCGTTCAAACTATGTACATTCTCACAAATTTTGTCACTAACGACCCGGGTTTCGCCTTTCGGCATCTTCAGGCATTCAAGTGCACGGATGAACTTGAACTGACGCTTAGCAAATAAACTCACTTTCATAACTTTATAAATTCATTAGATAAAAATATTAAATTTACTCTAGAAGTCGGAGGCAAAAATATTAACTTTCTTGACTTAAATATTAACATTGAAAATCATTCTCACGAGTTTAAAATATTTCGGAAGCCAACATTCTCTGACACTGTAATCCATAAAAATTCAATGCACCCATTTTCTTATAAACTAGCCGCTTTTCATTCAGAAATACATAGACTTGTGAGTGTTCCTTTAAACGAAATAAACTTTAATATTGAATTGAAAATCATCAAACAAATCGCCATAAACAATGGATACGATATGTCTCTTATAGACAATCTTTTATCAAAAAAACAAGCTAAACTTGCAGAAAAAATGTTATTTAAAGGTATAGTGTCAAAGGACATAGATCATACTAGGTATTGGCGTAGAATCATTTTTTTAGGAAATACAAGTCTCAAAATTAAAAAACAGCTAGCTGATAGTGTTAGACCTGCTTTTTACTGTAAAAACTCTTTAGGCAAATCATTAATTAATAATAAAGATAAAATACATTACTTAAATAAATCCGGGATTTATAGATTGCAATGCTCTTGTTGTACAAAGTTTTATATCGGCAAAACAGAAAGAACATTGAACATCCGAGTTTTAGAACATATGGCAGCCTTTAGATTGAAAAAAGACACGTCTACTTTTGCTAATCACTTAATTTCGGAAGGACACGTGTTCAATCAGGAACAAGGGATAAAAATGTTACACCCAAATACGGACAGTCATAAGCTCTTTTTCCAAGAAATTTTAGAAATCAATAAAGCACAGTTGCAAAGTCTTCCGATTTTAAACGAAATAACAAATTTTCCCACATCTCTTCTATACCCTATATAACCATAAAATCATATAATCATAAAACCTTTGCCGACAAACAGATTATATAATTCTTGAAACTGCTTACTACACAAATCTGTTGGCATTCCCATGAGCTCATCCTTTTCGCCAGCAATGGCTTTGGACTCAGTGATGCATTTGTATCTTATATAAGCACGAAACTTTTATTTGCTAAGCGTCAGTTCAAGTTCATCCGTGCACTTGAATGCCTGAAGATGCCGAAAGGCGAAACCCGGGTCGTTAGTGACAAAATTTGTGAGAATGTACATAGTTTGAACGATTCAAATTTAATATTGAAATTCCACCAAGCACCTTCAGTCGAAATCTTAAATTATGCCAATACTTTATAGAAAATCATTATATGTATTCAACAAAGAAAAACTCTCCATTGTACTAATTCTACATTTATTTAAAAAGATCAAGACCATTTCACTTGTGACGAGCATTTTCATCTGATAAGAATATACAATAATACTGTATACTTATTTACATTTACTTGGCTTAGTATAAATAGCCATATATTAATTTATATTCTTATCTATTGAAAATATTATTAAAAACGCAATATTCCTTTTTACTTTATTTAAAAATGTCACGACAGAACTGATAAGAAATATAATTTAACAGTTAACACATTTGTGAATTCTTTTCAATGTCAATTGTTGCTTACACCTTTTTATTTCAATTTGTTTTTTTTGTAAATAGCACTGTTAAATTATATTTGTTATCAGTTGACAATGCTCGCCATGAGCAAAACCAGTCCTGACCTTTTTTAACTAAAGTGCAAAGGTATATTGTATTTTTATTAATATAATGCCTTTACACCTAGTAATGACAGTGAACACCCTAAAAGTGTTGTAAATATATAAGTGAAACCAGTCCTGTCCCCTATTTAATAAACGTTTAACAAAGAGTGTTTATTTTTTTACGTAAAGCAACTAAAAATCAATAATTGTATTACAAACACGCCCTTTAGTTTTTAATAAGGCCCACGCTAATCTAACAAGTTGAAAAGGGCGGTAGAGGAAAATATTTATCATACTGATTAATTTGCTCCTGTAGTGTGGAGTATTTTGAGTAAACTTGTATCGAATATTCTGACCATTTTTCATTGTGTCACATTAATAAATCAACAGTCATTTATTTTACACATAAATTTGAACCAATCCCGAGAATCAGAATTTATGTGAGCTCCGTTTTTTTAATTCTAACGACAGCCAGCTTGGATTAGGAAACAAATTTTAGATTTTCCCATCGATTAATGCTGCAAGTTTGAGCTTGAAAACGACGCACGAATATTGTTGGGAATTTAAAGAAAAAAATATATCATTAAGTTGATAATTTATGTATTTAAGTTTAAAAGAATACATTTATTTTCTGTGATCATGAAAAGCGTTTTCACCCAATAAAAATCGTCATGGCCGAAAACGGTCCTGATCATAATAAATAATTGTTGAATTAGTGCACATGAGTGTTTTATTGTATTAAATATAATGGTATTCCACCAAGTATTGACCTTACAAATGATATATAATTTCGGTTTGTATTTGATATTTATCAAAATAATCGAAATATTGCATATTATGTTTTATTTGACACAAAGTATTTTTTTACCTAGAGTATATGTATTGATATTAACGGGTCTGTAGCACAGTGGTCAACGTCGATGGCTTCCATGCCGCACCTCACGGATTCGAACCCCAGTCCGAACAGCTTTTTTCAAAGGCATCTTTTCTGTTCGAAGGCATGTGATGTCTATAAAATTCTCTCCTACCCTTCCAATCCTACAATAACGGGGATTATGCAGAGCGAATAGCTTACCACTAGTACTATCTTAACACTACTGTCTTTGAAAAATATGAGAAGTTGAGATACTGGGTAAAAAGCAGTTATCGTAGACAAATTCTGTTGGCAATAAAATATTTATCATTGTTTTAAATGATACTTTCGTTTATTTTTTCTTTATATAGCTAATTATCATTTATGAAAAATAGACCTGTTCTTATAAAAAGCTTTTCTCCCAACAGAATAGAGAACAAAACGGCAATTTTGTCAGTCCATTTGTTACTATTATTATTTATTATGATTACGTAAATTCTATACACTTTTTTTTCAAGAAGAGAAAGAAATCGTATGTCAGCGCAACTTGGCTAGTTATCATAAATCGTTGGCAATACTGTATTTGAATATGTATTGCCAACATATGAAATATTTTTTTGCGCTGAAATATGCTACATGTTTTTAATTTACGAAAAAAACGGCAGATATCTCCGTATGTGAGCGTTTCTTTTCGCCAAGCCTTTTCCGAAATGAATAATTTTGGTCACACTGCCATAAATCATCCCACACGTGTTGAAACATTTCTGAAAATGTTTTCATTCATCCGTACGTAATAAAAGGAGGCGCAAAAATAAACGCGGCCACCTAGCTCGCATGCCGCCTTTCGAATTTTCCTCAAGGAATGTTTTTCATGCGTTGGAATTTTACTCTTTGGTCATGAATTCGTAATAATACACGGAATTGCACGGTTTTAGTTCTGTACGTAAGCATTGCACGGAGCTTGATTTGACCCTAGTACACTCGAATTATTTCCGCACATAAAACTTACTATTTTTAAAACCATATTCGCTCAGAACGTCGAGTTAATTGAGCATTTTTACTTTAGTTGTTTAACGATAATTGGCTGTATGTCGTCTTTCTCTCGTATATAATAAACGAATAAAAAAATTCTCGTATTTTACAAAATTAAACAACAATGAATCTTTCTCACTAAAATTCTAATAAAAGTATCTGAACTTAAGTCGTGTAAAAACAAATGTATGTGCGAAACCGCTCTTGATCAAAGAGTGTCACCCGCTGGGTTAAAGCTTGCTATACCGATCAGGTGATTCTGGGTTCGATTCCCGGTAAGGTCAATGTCATAATTGGATGTTTTCAAATTAAATTTGAGATCTAAGGCATAGGTGTTTGTGACGTCAATTCTCTTCGAGTTAATCACTGGTAACAATAATTTCTTCTCGTATGATTTTCAATTAAAAAATATTTGACGCCTGTGATGTGATTTTTTTTAAATAAGTCGGTGGAATATGTACTATAGATTATTTGTAATTTTATGCCTAGTCTTTCCATGCCAAGATACATTAGTATTTTTTAAATATATTTTTTTTCTCATGAATCGGTTAATTATATATATTACGTAACGTGCCTTAATTTTCCGAAGACAATTTTTCCTTCATCTTTATAACATGCGAACTTTTTTAAATGTTGAAAAAAATTTTTTTTCCCTTTCAAACAGATGCATCTACCATTAAGAACTGATTGTACTAACTTGTAAAAAAAGATCGTTTGGTATTCCGCAGAGTGGCGGAAGTAAACTTTTCGTATTCAGAATACGCAACGTCGTAAAGCGTTAATTTATATATTTTTCATCCCCTTGCATTACACCTACTTGGAATCTACCCCTTAAGCGAAGGAAAATAACAAAATAACCTTACGACAGGGATCGTCCTGCCATGGCAATCATAAACGTTCAAAATATTTTTACAAAACTTTACCTCCCCCTACAAGTCCTTGTTAAATTGCCATTACTTTATTTTACATATAATTGGGTCAATGCGTCTCCAATGGGAGGTGAATTGAGCCAAGTGGTATTTTAGAAAAACATGTTATTTTCGTTGTAATATTCTACACGTCGTGATGAAAAGCTTTATTGAATTTACCACGCCAGCTTCTTGACATATAACAGAAAACTCAGCATCACCAACTTGTCTTTAAATGATAATTGTGGACATCAAATTTAATAACGATTGAGAAAATATTAAATATCATACATAAATAATTTAAGACTTCTACTGATGTTTAAATCGTTCAAATTTTGTACATTTCCACAAGCTTTGTCAACTTTCTACCACAAGTTCCTGTGGTAAATAGGTGTTTTGTTATATGCAAACATAATTACAATTATCTACAAAGCGTCAATACAAGTTTATCCTTACCATATAATGTCTGATGATGCGGAAAGGCGAAAACAGGGGCTTTAATGATAAAACATGTGAAAATGTACGAAAAAAAGTACGTGTAAAAAAACATTCCTTATGGACTATTTTTTTTATCCATGTCCGCTCGCGATGTGGAGCATATGGCCTCCTAATGGAGGCATCTTAACAGAAGTTTTTTTTCTATGAGAACTTTTTGTTCCAAGTGAGTAGTAGGGGATGAATGATAAGGCTAGAACAGGACTAGTGGTTAACTAATCCCTAGTAATAGCTACAGCTATTTATTAAAGGATCAGAAGGATGGGAGCTACCGGATTACCGGAAATCGAACCCAGACCTGCGTGATCGGTAGAGCAAGCTCTAACCAACTGAGCCACAGCAGGTGACATAATATGAACTAAATACCAAAAAAATTAAGCGATATAATATTATTTGCGGTTGCGATTTTGTTCGTTTATTTCCCAATGGTTCCTTACCCCTGTTTTACAGACATAGTCGAAGACAACCTCCGTTATGCATAATTCACAATGAAATGTCCTAAATTAAACCACGAAGAGACGTAGAGTGAAGCAGCTTCCAGAAGAAGATAGGACTTTTAGAGATAAAAAATGCTACGTTTTTTTTGGTAGGGTGTTATAGGTGTTTCTGAAAATGTCTAGTCAAAATAATGGTGCAAAAATAAAACAGTCGTATCTTACAACAGCGTTTCTCTTCAACTTCTCAATTGCCGAAAAAGCTAAACATCTTGATCGAAATATTTTTATAATGGAAAATATTCAATTATCAAAATTAATTTATACATGAAAGTTTTATCGGATATAATCAATCATTTTAGTTAAAGATAGGTAGGTGTTAATTGTCAATCTAAGCCAGGCGTGGGATACCTGCGGCCTTTTGACTACTCTGGTGCGGCCTTTTAGCCAATTCTGTAATTCTGTAAATTTTTGTAAATTCATAAATTCCTCAGATTTTGGATTTGAAAATTTCTAGAAGACCTAAAAAAAGGGCTGCTAATTTGTGCAAATCCCGTAAACTTTTGGGATTTTCGATGTCAAAATCCTAAAAAAAAAAAAGGTCCCACGCTTGTAATTATGGGAATTCTGCTCTTTAGAAATTGTTTCCGGCCAAAGATTCCCTAGTCAATGTTTACTGCGGCCTTATGTCGAATCAGAAAAATCAATGCGGCTTTTGGAGAATAAAAGGTTCCCCACCCCTTATCTTAGCCTTCTGGTAAAATCAATCTCTAGTTATTTATACCCCTAACAATATTTGCATTTTTATTATCAAAATTGAATCTAAAATTATATGTTTTTTGGACAACAATGTTGACATATTTAATAAATTCCTGTCTTTGATTTTTGTTTCAATATCAGAATTGTATATTTTTAGCTACACAAAAGTATCAAGAGCAGAATTTCACCCCGTGACTTTTCTTAATCTCCTCGACGTTAAATCTGAAAAAAATGCCACTTATAGCGTTTAAAGATTAGTAGGGCGGCGCGAGAAGGAGGGGCTCTTAGATGTCTTAAAAAATAGAAGGCCCCTTTTTACAGCCCTAAGTGTTCTTCTCCCAGACAATTTGTTTCGTGGTTATGAATTTTAAATTTTTTACCGCGCCGCAGATTCGCCGATCTGATAATATGCAGATTTTTATATTTATTTTCTTGAAATAATAAATTACTTTTTTATTTCATTATTAGGATGATATCGTTTCATGTACAATATATTAAGGCTTTTTTTAATATGTTTTTTTCTTTTATTTTCAGGTAAGTTAAATTTGTTGCCAACTGCACAATTTTATTGTTACTTGTATGAATGAACTCGGTAAGTTTTTTTAATATCTGGTGTAAAACACAATTTTATTTCGAAGATATTCAAAATAAATTAAAATCCCTAAGATGGTTATTTTTTTGTTTTGTACGGAAACATAACAGGGTAATATATCTTGTGAAGAGGTAAACGTTTTGCATAAATACCATTTCTGAAATAAATCTAACGGTTACAATAGGTTCAATATAATAACTGTCAGATTTTTCACTTCATGCCGATTCAAGGAAGTCTTGTCTGAGTCAATTCTAAACATTCAAATAAAATTAATATTCTGAGGGCAATTTCCAATACTAAATATTATTATGGTTTTGCATTTAAGTGTTACGGGTAGTTGTCAAGATTAAAATTTATGCTATAAATGCTTCTTAAAATTTATGCTATCCTGATATTCAAATTGAAGTTATTGATTTTTTTATTACTATAAAACAGTTAAACATGGCGATTTAATAAAACTTTATCTTGAGTAGGTTGTATTTAATTTATATAGTTTAGCTAATAATAGTGATTATAATATCCTCACGATATCACTTTATAATTATTTTTTTTTGCAGATGATTAAAGTTTCATTTGGAAAAGTTTTTCTCATCACATCGTTGTTGTGTTTTTACGTATATTTTTAAATATTCCGTGTAATTTCTTCGACCTAAATATACTGTATTTGTTCAGGTAAATAGTTCCTCAACATCATTACAATCAAATCGTTAGAAAAATTATTCCATATCGCCATCAATAGCTTTTAACTAAATGATAAATAATTGTATTAATTACAAACGACACACTTAACCTTGCACTTGAAATCCCGAAGATGCCAAAAAGCGAACCCCAGGTCGTTTGTGAAAAAACTTCTAGGTATTACAAAGTTTGAACGATTCAAAGATACATATCGATGTCCATAACTTGAAAACATGTAAGCGACATTTGTTCAATTTTACAGGAGAACCAAAAATCTGTATAAACAAATAAGTATTGAGTAATCAATGAAAATAAAAGACACTGGAGTAAAATATTTATTATGTATATTTAAAATAGTCTGTTGCCTAAATATAAATAAACTTTTTATTAACAAGAATGTTTGATACGAGTTAACAATTTTAATTTTGTTTCTTCTTTTATGATGATACGAGGAAACAATTCCAAGTATTTTGATCAATTCAATGCACCTGTGTTAATTTCATCCATATAATAATAGAAAAAATATACATAATTGTTATAATTTCTTTTAAATCCAGTTACGGATTTTCCACTCTCCAACGCAACGCAAAATCCAATAGGTATTATTTGTTGATATGTATATTTAACTATTTTGTTTCATATTAAAAAAGGTCGATAAATTAAATACATATAGTTATACCTGTATAGTTGTATTTCTAATAAATAAACATCGCGGACTTAGACAGAACTATATTAAGCTATATATTTTACAAAGCATCCAATAAAGATGTCTAGACATAATTTAATGTCCATTTACAAAGCACGCTATGTAAATAAGAATTGTGCCATATTGTAAAACAATTCAATTACACTGTAATGTTAATTTTAATCAAAGCGTAGACTTGTTTCTACTCCATGTTTTCATCTTTGATAAATGTTGTCTGAACCATCCTCTGTTCATTATTCTAGAAGTAAAGGAAAAATTACATCCTTAAATAAGTCACAGGTAACAGTATTTAATATGAGTTTGTAAAAAGCAGGGATGTGGTCTCGTTAAAAAATAAATCGACTTCCATTTTTTTTATTATTAAAACACACTGACTCTGAATTCGGTTTTAAAATATTCATTTTTTCTTCCCTTAAAAAACAGTATTCAATTGAATAATCATTTAAATTTCAACTACATAAACTTTTTCACCATACAATACGATAAATTTGCTAATTTTTAAATATGTATATTTGGCCTACTAATACTGTATGACAACTTCCTAGGTGAATGGGAGTGTGAATTCCTTTTATCAGTGTTTTGATCTCATTTTCTCAAAAAAGAATTGAGAAATTCTTGCCCGATTTTGAATAGAATTCCGAGTCGCTAGTTTTTTCCCGACTCCGGTAAAAATAGACTGACTACATGACTTCAACTCCCATTCCATAGCACTGGTAAAAAGCAAATACGAAAATTGTCATAAGTACTCATTTGTAATATAACATGCAGAGTTTCAATTTGCTTTGGCTATTTAATGAAAAATTTAAAGCAATACCAATATTAAATTTGAATCGTTCAAATTATGTACATTCACACAAATTTGATCAATCACTAACGACCCGGGTTTCGCCTTTTGGTATCTTCAGGCGTTCAAGTGCACGGATGAACTTGAACGTTTCGTGTTTAATTTCAACGACTTAAATGTAATATTGAAATTCCACCAAGCACTTTCAGTCGAAATCTTAAATTAAATTAAAGCAATACCAATAATTATGAAAGTAAAGTTTTTTCTTTTGCTCAATTTACAATTAATAATAATAAAGTTTTTGCGTGGTAGCAAATGGAGAAACAAATAACAAACTCATATGTGTATTATTGTATTCGGTATATATAACTTACAATGTGTTCCCGATAAACAATCTCTGGGCATTATTCCCAATATCAAAATCGTGTGCGACTCTCGGAACATCGTGGTCTGCGATTTTAAATTGCTCAGATCTGGATTGTTGAATTTTTTGCCTACCAGGAGTACAGAATAGTTGCGCATTAAAATGTGAATTTGTTTTGTTTTGTGAGTTTTGTAAGTCGTGATGTTTAAAGCGATGGAAAATTTTGTTATTGTAGGTAAAGCGAAAGATACAAGAAGTTAGCAAGAAACTTCGCTTGTGATCTGATAGTGGAAACAGTTTTTGCAAGCGACATTGTATTATTGTTTGTTTGCTCACGTTTGAGGTGTACCGATATAAAAGAATATTACTATATACTACGAATATTTTTACTAAAACTATTCCACATATAGTTAACAATCTCTATGAATGCATCTCATAATGATCTTCACAATATTTTAAAGTTATTTCATTAATGTGTTATGTGTGACTGTTTCTCTTTTCTGTACTCCTAATACGTCGTTCGATTTTTTGTTGTCGTTAATTTTATTTACCTTTTTTATGCTTTCTATATTGATGTATTATAAGGAAAGTCATGTCACTCATTCCTTTTTCCAATACCACACTGTGCTCCTGATTCCGTAATAAAATATTTAAGGCATGTACTTCACTTCATGTGGTAGCTGAGATTCCTCAGAAAAGAGATTGATCTCTAATGCAGCTCCTGCCGCCTAACGCGATGCTGCTTGATATGAATGCCGCCTGCAGCCAGTCTCGCCTCCCACAGAGCATCAGATACCTCTCTGCATCTTCTTATCGCCTGGTAGAATCCGCAGCAGTGGCCGTCGCATACAAAAAGCAGCATTTTACTTGCGTTTCGCCTCAAGCACCCCGTACCTTTTACCATTTATGAATCCCTGATCGATTATTTGCGAATATTTAATCAAAATCACCCTCTGGAATGAAGTTTTTTTGTATTTATTTACTTACAATCGTACCGTTTAATTATCGATTATATTAACAAAGTTATAATTAAATCTTGTATATAATCTACCTGCTCATTATGAAACACAATTTCATTTCGCAAATATAAGGGAATAGCGTTTATTAGTCGAATTTGATGTGTGTGGTTTAATCAAGAAAAGTAAAACACGGTTCTCTTAAATATATGCCTTAGTGAACTTTTCCATTTATATCGGGCTGGTGTGTAGAATAAATTTCCTGAGGGACCAAATTTACGCGATGCACTTAAAACAAGGAAAAAACCTTTCTAAGAAAACACATTACCGTAAGTGTGTGGTGATATTAGCAAAGTGCATGGCTACACGGAACATATTACGGACAGTTTATATTATTGCAGTAGCCCACTTCGTGAACCGTACACGCTTTTAAACAACAGAAAATGCCCTGCCTTTTACATTCCTGTATAGGTGTGAATTCATGAGATAAAAACCGTTTAAAACCCACCAGTATAAAGATAAACTCATCATGTTATCTATTGTTTGCCGATTTCAGAAGGTGAAACCATGTACCAACGAACTAAAACTCAATAAAAGAAAATAGGTATTCACACTTTATTTAATAAAATCAAAATTTATTAACTAGATGACTTAAATAAATCATTTGAACATCGCATAAGTTTCAAAAGCACGAAAATGTAGGTCGTATAAATAAAAATGCACATCGTGTTTACTAGGAGACCAGAGCTTATGCTGTATTCAAAAGATAAATGGGAAAACTTTCCCGCTGATAAATTTTGGATGTTATCCTTAAAATTCTTTGTTCTTGTTTTACTTTTTCTCTGACCCCAACATAGAGTCCGAAAATAATAAGTAATTAGGTCACGGACAAAAAGATCGACTTAGAATTTCCTGTTGTGTATAATATTATCATATGAATATTATATTTACATACAGAAAAATATATTTTTTTTGTAAATACATTCCCTATACATATATAGTTTGTTAAAGTTAATGATCCACCGAGCTTAACAACATTTTAATCGATTACGACTCGAGTACTTAAACAGAAACCTACATAGAATTTGTATCGATTTATGGATTATTATTATTCAAAGGCATTAAATGTTAGCGCTGCTATTATTCTCTCTTCAATTAATCTTACACACATCCGATGCTAAATACGCGATCGAAATGGAAGAACGATTGTTAAGCACTGTATGCTCATTCTTTTCAAAAAGAGCTAGTCTGCAACTGAATCTCTCACTTGTAAAGTTTCAATATTTTCTTTGAAACAGTAAGTACTAAACCCAAATTTATTTAATAAGATCAGGACCCGTTTCGCTCTTTAGCATAATTTTATTTTGATGTGATTGCAAATAATTATCATTTATTTGTAAGGTGACTTTTAGGGTGTTAACTGCCAATGCTCGGTGAAAAGCATTTTGTTTATATTTGTAAGATGTCCTAAACATTGTATTTATACTCGGTAATGTTGTCACGTCATCATATTTTCTATCTTAATCTATAAAATTCCCTTTTATACAAATCGTTTTTTTACACCCTTGTTAGTTTTAGTTATACAGTACAAAACTGTAGAACTAAATACGTTGCTATTCTTACCCTATTACAGTGGAGTTCTACCAAGTAAATGCCAAATCAATAAATAGACTTATTTGTTTTACTTTCATTAATTTAATTAAGTATTTCGACTGAGGGTGCTTGATGGAATTTCAATATCAAATTTGAATTGTTTGAATTTTGTACTTTTCCATGAGTTTTGTCGCCAACGACCCGTCAGTCAGTTCAAGTACATCCGTGCACTTGGAATGCCTGAAGATGCCGAAAGGCGAAACCCGGGTCGTTAGCGACAAAACTCATGGAAAAGTATAAAATTCAAACAATTCAAATTTACTTTCATTAGTATAAATAAGCCTGTATTAATTAATGTTTATGATTTTCAGTTGAAAATGCTCGTGATGAGCGAAAGCGGTCCTGATTTCATCATTATAAATAAATGTAGAATATGTACATACTTATAGTGTTTTATTCAATTCTCAAATGAAGAATTCATATACTTCACAAAAGAACATTGTAAAGCGAGCTGTATTCTCTGCCAGTGTAGAATAAAATTCATTCCTGCATGCTTTTTCTTTCTAAATTTCGCCGATATCGAAGACACGATTCTTGGGATTAGTGTCTTAGTCTAGAATCCGCTTCGTCTATCAACCGTAAGTAAGTTCGCAACTAAGTAAGCCTCGGAAAAGTTGAAAAGAACTATTCGCTGGTGACGCCTGGAGGTGAAACTTTCATCCGCGTCCACCATTCTGGAGCTCGAACTTTGTCGTTCAACTACAGTTTTGTTTTTCTTTCTTTTTGTATCGGATATTATATACGGCACTGCGATCGGATATTTTCTCAATGAGAGATTTCTATCCCGCGTTTTCAATTTTTTCTAAAATGTCAAAAATCAATTCGCTACGTACCCAAACCATATTTAACACTCAACTCTTTTTTACACGGTATACATACATTCCACAAAAAAAGCGTGTTATTTGAAAAAAAAGAACAAAATGTGTTTTAGAAAATCGTGTAAAAAGGTTAATAATGAAGTAAATGATACGAAATATGTAAATTAATAAAGGAAAAAAAATACTATTCGCCGCAACTTGATTATATACGGTGACTTTTATGAGGGACTGGACGTAAATTTCTGACACGTACAATGTGTCGTAGATCTAATGAAGCCTTTTGTTTGTTATTACTATATTTGTTGTCTAAAGGAAAAACGTTTTTATATGATTTGTTTTTGGGAATCGTGTAAGAAAAAATGATTGTATGTAGATTTGTATTGTGTAACTTCAAGTTATTATTAAAATATTTAGATATTTATTAATAGTAGTAGTATTAAAATCTTGTTTTTTTTAATATTCCACAAAAAATATAATAAAAAATAATGAAGCGATATTATAGGATACAATTACAATGCAGTTTACATATTTTTATAAATATTTAATCGAAATACTGTAATTAATTAAACTAATATATCGTTGCGAATTATGTGCATATAGGATAAAATCTTTCACCTTCATATTGTATATGACATTGTTTGTGTAATAAAATTATGATAGATTAAAATTACTTGGCAAATCATCAATTAACATTATCACTCTACTAAACGCCAACAATTTGAGTGATACATTTTTATATTATTTTTTTGAAATTTCGGACACGGAAACTCAACCGAGCCACAAATATGTCGGCATCCTTCCAAAATAATGACGCTGAAGAGATAGACAAATGTCGGAAAAGTGGAATTATTTGTACGCGTATTTTTTATTATTCCCACAATTTGAATTGAACACACTTGAATGGTCAGCTTCCAGGAAGTTTTTATCAATTTATATATCATTAAAATATTATATTTTCAAATCTGGATAATCAATATTTTACTTTTTAATATATTTTTTTGATTTGATTTTAAAAATGTAGAGCATATGGCCTCTTAATTGAGGTATCTCAGTAGATTTTTTTACGAGAACTGTTAGCCAGTCGCTCAACCCCTCTTTTCGAAAGAGAGTAGTAGGGATAGAAGAATAAAGTTAGGGCAAGACTAGTGGTTAACAAATCACTCTCGCTACGCCCAGTTGTTAAAGGATCGAAAAATGCTGTTCGTACTGGAACTCGAACCCGTGAGATCCGGCACGGAAGCCAGTAATGCTAACCGCTGCGTCATGGGACCCGACTTCTTTTCTTATTTTTTTTTTTTTAAACCATGTCTGCTCCCAATGTGGAGCATATGGACTCCTAATGGAGTTTATCTCAACAGAAGTGTTTCTACGAGAACTGCTTGTTACTCAGTTGCTCAACCTCTCTTTTTCCAAAGAGAGTAGGGATAGAAGGATAGGGGCTAGGACAGGATTAGTGGTAAGCTAATCGCTCTCGATACGCCCCGTTCGTAGGATAGGATGTCCGTACCGGGATTTGAACCCGGGCCCTCCGTAGCCGAAGCCAACAACGTTGACCACTCGACCACACAGGCGGCGGTTTTTTTTTCTTATTTACATGAAGTAAAATGACAATGATTACACAGAGTGTTTACCTATAATTTTTGAATCGGCATTTACTTGGTAGAACTGCATTGAATTTGGTTGAAAAGTTTGTAATTATGAGAACCGAAACGGACTGAGAAATTCATATATGTATAAAGCGGCCATCGAAGTATGCCAATTCAATTTGAATAATAGTCATTTTATGTTTAGTATGCGTATATAAATAATTTATAGAAAATTGCGCTTTGAAAACCCATAAGCCAAAAGGTTCTCAATTTCTGAAGCGTAGCGTGTGGGACCTTTCAATCATCGCCGCCATTAATCCGCATTAATAAACGTGTCAACTCACTTAATCCGCAGCGTGGAAGTGTTGTTCTCGGGCCATAAATTGCGACCACTGTCGCCAGCTCGATGCTAATATTTTTGTTCTCCCGCCACCTCACTTTGAATGGAATTTGATTATGATTTAAATACCGAGTCCCACTCATGATCGCCTGGCATGCGCGAGTCCTCACTTGATTTATATTATAAATTAAAAAACACATTTTTAAAAATTTACATTCTATGAGGTATTTTTAATAAATTAAATATTTTATTTTCTCTCGAAATGTAAACACCGTTGACAAATAATATAATTTGTGAGTTTATATTTAAATAACTCACTGAGTTATTTGTTGTAAAGTATGACAGCATATTTTTTATACGCTTCAATTTATTAAATTCGAGGACAGTTTCGTGTGGGAGAATCCCCTACTAAATCAATGGTTATGAAAACAGTAGATCTGTAGGAATGCGATTTGAAAGTTAAAAATATTATTTTTTAAGTTAAGTTATTCTAACGCAAACTTTTACGAGCTACGTATGAATTCTGATTAATTAAACAAATTATAAAATGTTACAGTGAAAAACATTTTAGATGTTTTATCTGACTAAATACATGTTATTTAATATTTTGTGTATAGTTCAAAATGATAAAAATAAAATTGACTTAAACAAAAGCACGATTATTTTTTAGAATGCGTTAATGAACATTGCATATGCACAATAGTATTTATTATAGCTGTCAGAAAAAGATAACACGCAACTCAATCTGTTGAAAAAATATTGTATTACATTTGGCGAATTTGAAGTTGTTTGTTTACATGTTCCAGATTTCAAAATATATTTAGTTTTACAGTAGTTAAGATGTAAAGTATGTTATTTCAATATAACCTTGCAAAGACTTGAATCTAAAATCATCTGTTGACTATAAAGTACAGTTCTTACTTATATACCACAAAGGCTTTTGTATTTATACATATATGTATACGACATATTTCTGTTTGTTATTTTAATACAATATATATATGCAGTTAATTTTTGAGCAGTCTTCATATTTATGTCTATTACGTAAGATATTCTGCATGGTGGTATGTTTTTCTCTTTTAACAAAAAGTCTATACACACACTCTGCGCTTTTTACTTAAAATATGCATATTTCCGTTGCGAAATTGAATACAAAATGACTCTTTAGCGGCGAAATGAGCCAATATTTTCAAAGATGTATCACAAAACACGACCTTCCCCGTATCACGGATAAGCCGATATTTTATATTAAAAGCATATGGCCGGTGGCGCCATCTGCTTCCGAAATATCTTATGAGAAATGGCGACGAAGATTGAGAAAAGTTTTTTCTTTTTTTTTCTTTTCTCATATGAAACTTTCTGTCGTAGAGATACTAGTGTTGTAACATATTATTTGTTTTAATATTTACTCAATCAATACTTGAAAAATTGAGTAATGCAGTGCAACATTTTCTAAGACAATATCAGTTGATCCTTCAGTTTGAAGCAAGCCTCCATTAAACATTCGTTTGAAATCAGCTACGTAATAATTATAGGTTCGGTTCTCTAAATAATCAGGCGTTGTGTTTTCCGGAGTTGGCTTGTACCAGGCTATACACGTATAGCGGGCGACTGTCTATATGTGGGATTTTGGCGCCCTTTGCATTTTATCACTTGGTAACTAAATATTTCGTCAATATTTTTTTTTTGCAAAATCAAGGGAAATCTTAGTTTTGCATTTTTTGCGGAAAAAAACCAAATCCCTAATTTTGTATGAGATTCACACCGCCAATTACACTATCCCGAATGACACTGTCCTGACTTAAGTGTAAATGGGGTTTTTACTGTATAAATAACTGGATATCCATTCGATACTCACTAACGCCAACATCTCTAGTCTATTGGACGCGGAACGGTTTAGTTGCGTCGTTTGTCGTCACGTTCTCGTCGAGCGGCACTCGATATGTTTGTCTTCAAGATTGGGCCACGAGTGGCGACATATTTATTTTGTGATGGTCTCCACACTAAATTTGTGTAAATATTCCTAATATTGAATCTGTAAAAGAGCCGCTACTCATGAGACCACAAAAAATATCATGTGAAAGAAATATCGTCGTCTAAATGCTTTCTGCCTTCTCGGTCAATTTTACCGTTTTCCGAAAACGAGCAATCTTTGGACTTTCCAGTACAAGTGTTAGTTTTGTTTGAAGATGTTTGATTCCTAAACATTGCCCATATTAGATTTAATGGTATTCATGTACGGTTTTACTGCGAAGTCACCTATCTTTCAAAATAAAATAAGCAGTGAAAAGATGAACAAAGTTTTCATTGTTTTTGATATACATACATATTTTATATTTTTCTGAATACCTTGTTGATTTAATCTCGGATTTTTTAAGGGGCAACGTGTGTAATATAAACATATTCTATACAATATATATATACAGCGTTACTTAGACATACAAGTTTAATTATTTACGTGGCTAAGCTCTCAACTCGAATTGCATCATGTTTTTTTATTTCATTAAAATTCATTGAAATTACTCCGTTCCGACCCTAAAAATACTGTTGTTTTGATATGGGTTTTAAATAAAAAAAAAACATGTAATAGCTTATAACAAATGTATTGTTTTATGTAAAAACATGCTCTGCTTTGATAAAAGTCTCTGCATGGAAGATTGCTCGGACCTCTTTTTAGAATGTTTTCTAAATGATTTGGAAGTGTCATTAAATTGCTCTAACGCACAGTAGTAAGCCTTTCCTTTTAATAAAAACTGGATGTCTCTCTCATATTTCCAACATTTCCGCTATCTCACCTAAAGTAATTACCTTCTCCACGCCCAACTCCTCCTTGGTACCAATTTCCTGCCAGTTTCTGTATGCTGTTAGGACTGTAGTTTCTTCGACTCTTTCGTTGACAGTTATTCGAAGTACATTCACTTCCAAAACCATGCATTTACCGGATGAATCTCAAGTCAAGGTATTAGTGTATAAACTCGGTCTTAACATATTTTTAAATACACGTAAATTCATGACTATTTCTTATTCTTTGTTTGTGGTACGAGCTTTACAATCGAGGCTGACGACATGCTATTACAGTAAAAGTTTATTATCATATTTTAAAGATCAATAACTTTGCTCTCCACTGCAGGTATTTTAATGAAAATAGTAAATTCCATATTTCATATTGCAATTTGAGTTTTACTAGTACTTGATAAATCCGTCTATCCTTGCATTTCGAATCATTTATGTAAAAAGATAGAAGTTTTACGATTGTCATGTTTACCAAAGTACAAGTTTCGAAAGTTTATGAGTAGTATCACGACACAGCGACTGCTGCCAATAGTAGTATGCTAACATTAAATCTCGGTTGGGCTATTTGCTTTTTTTAAATTAAAAAACAGATACATTATTGTCATTCAAAAGTTCGACATATTTTTCAATACTCATTCTTCTTTTCGAAAACAGTGATTGGTTCGTAATTTATTCGTCTTTAAAACCCGTTATTTTTTATTTTTTTTATCATATCTGCTCCCAACGTGGAGCATATGGACTCCTAATGGAGTTTATCTCAACATAAGTGTTTCTACGAGAACTGCTTGTTACTCAGTTGCTCAACCTCTCTTTTTCTAAAGAGAGTAGGAATAAAAGGATAGGGCTAGGACAGGACTAGTGGTTAGCTAATCGCTCTCGATACGCCCCGTTCATAGGACAGGATGGGTAGGAGGTGGGAATTCAAGACATCACATACATCCATGCCTTCGAATAAAAATTCATAAATCGATTGAAAAATGTTTTTTTTTTAAACTGTCCGTACTGAGATTCGAACTCGTGACCTACGTATCTGAAGCCAACGGTGTTGACCACTCGACCACACGGGCGGCTAAAACCCGTTGATACAAAACTATGTTTTCTGACAAAGTGTCAGGTATTATAATTATGTATTCATTTGTTTTGTGTTGCAAATGACACTGGATATCATATTGCCTGTTTATTTAAGCTCTGTCCAAGCACCTCGTAATAAAAACGATTCGTTCTCTGTTTAACGGCAGAGAAAACAAAAGCACTTGTTTCACATTATCATTTGAGCATTCGTTCACACGTGGACTCAAAGGCATTCGACCATCATCCTTCAGACAGTTTTCACACGTGAGTGCGTCTCTCCATTCGGATGAGTATTTTAAAAACAAACTCACTCTCACCCCCCGGTCTGCGTCCCTGTCGACTCTTTGTTGAATAAAACAGCGAGACGCCCTAGCGTAAAATTAGCAGGGGCCGGCTGAATTATTTTCACAGCATTAGCATAAATAAATCCACTGGCTCAATAAAAATAATGAAACGTGGAACGTTTCGCACACTCTTGTCTGCGACCCGTGTAACGTTATGTATGTCTGCTTCCCTGACACTGACGATATCCTCAAAAATAGTAACTCCTAAAAAACTATAACGCAAATATATGTCTTGTGCCAGTTTTATAAGTATAATTAAATGTCCTAACCTTTCAAATTACTATTTCACGATAGTCCTGTGTAATTTCAAATACTTATTGTGTATTTGATTAATTGATCAGTATTAAATTCAAGCCGTTAATAAAACGATACAAATTTTATTCAAGCGTCAGTTCAAGTTTATCTGTGCACTTGAATCCCTGAAATTGCGGTAAGTAGAAACCTAGGTCGTGAGTGAGAAAACGTGTGTAAATGTACAAAATTTGAACGATTTAAATATAAATGTGTTTATTGTATTAAAATTATCTTCGATTAATGATAGGCAATTTTTAATGAGTCGAAAAGTTTTTTTGTCACGTGTAAAAATTGTGTCGTGTGGAATTCGAGTATTATAAGAGATATCAATTGTACAAGATGAAGTGTAGGGAATAGCACAACATTTTTTGTTGGTACTTTTAATATCAAAGCGGTAGTACTGATCTTCTAAGGAATTTATATCAAACACTTTTAATGGGAGCGATTTAAAATTTCAATTGCAGTGTACCTCCAGTTACAAAAAAACAGTCAAATTGTTTCCACGTTGCAATTAGAACGATTTTCGTGTTTCACAGTAATTAAAAAGTGCAATTTTTGTCCTATGAAACGCCAGATAAAATATGGCGCGCTTTAGTTTTGTATGTATTTGGTTTGTTGAAAAACAAAAATCCCGAGCTTTTTCTATGGCACTTTCGAATGTAGCAATTTTGGTAACGCAATTACATTTGTTCCAATAAAGTTAAGTGCTCTCTTTGAAATCCTTCAATTATTCAACATTTTTACGTGTTCATGGTGCAATATTGTCTGTAAAACTGACGGGAACGCTGCTTTTACGGTGATTGTTTGTTTTCCACCTCCAATTACTTATGGCACTTATGCTATAATAATACTTTTTTTCCTGACATCGCATGATATGTATAAGCTTCAATAAGAAGGCAAAATGCAAAGTAAAAAAAAAGTATGGCTGTTCAGTTAATTAGATTTACTTGTAGGGTGTTAACTGTCAATTCTTGGTGGAAAGGCATTTTATTAAAAAACAAATATATTATTTTTTATATTTAGTTAAATAATATAATTAACGTTGCACTAATCGTAACTAAGCTGTTATTTTACTTCACCCATGGCGTTTATGGAAACCTAATACAGTTAAATCCCCATTTACACTAAAGTCGGGACAGTGTAATTCGGGGTAGTGTAATTGGGGGAGTGAATCTCATACAAAATTAGGGATTTGACTGCATGCAAATGCATGAAAAATGCAAAACTAAGATATCCCTTAGTTTCGCAAAAAAAAATATGGATGAAATATTTAGTTACTAAGTGATAAAATGCAAAGCGCGCTAAAATCCAACACATGACAACACACGTGTATAACCTGGCACGTGTTGAATACATAGACGCTAGCCAACATTTGACTTTATGCGTCGCACAGACGACCGTCTCGTTGCAACGACAATAGAATGCGAGAATGCATTTGGGGAATTTACGAAAAATATTTCAATCCAGCGCGTCATTTGGGGGTTCCACTGTACTTTTACTAATTTAAGATGAAGAAATTGGGACGTTTTAAACGTACATTATCTAGATACAGAGTTGTCAGACTTCCCTATTTGAGCGGGTCTGTCTCGCATTGCCTCTGAAAATCCCGACTTTGAAAACTGTTATTATTGTTTAAATTTTTGCATTTTTATTAAAATGTACGTCATTAAATTATATGTGATCAATACATTTTATTGACTGTTATTCCTGCGGATTACAATGTATCGAATTGTGTCGAATTTATTAAAATATAATGAATGTCTCGATGTGTGATTTTGGGAATCTGGCAACCCTGTTTGAATATTACATGTATTTATTAAACGACCGTATGTGAATTATATTATGAATTTATTTGATTATATAAAATAATATTATTGAGATTTAGATTGAAGTTCTAATACCCTAATAACCCTAATAATAATGTATATTTTTTAAATGTCTTTTCTCAGAAATGATTTACGCTTGCAGATAAAAGTGAATCAGTTAATGAACGAATGCACTTACAAGTCATATAAAACACATGGCACTAATTGAGCGCATGCTTTCAGAAACCCTATCTCTTATTTTGTGAATTTAATTTGTCTGTAAAATGTTTTATTATACATGAAAAAATGAATAATGTTTGACTTCAGTGTAGAAGGTCTTTGAATCATTAGACTCAAATAAAGCAAATAGTACAGACATCATTTTGCGATAAATACTTATATGTTAAATTCGAATGAATGTTAACTATAATAATAATAAAAAATGTGATGCAATAGTAATATGACAATAGTTTTGTTTATCTTTATTCTCTATGACGTTATATATGGCTTCTGGCCACACTTTTATAATATTGTTGGCATTTATAAATAGTGAATTCCAACTGGATACATTTCACAATTGTAAAAAAATTAAGAGTTTGGATGTGCTGCCATTAAATCAACTAAATGGTGTCCGATCACCGAACAAACCTAAAAAAACATGTATTTATGTAGGTTTAAAAAAATGATTTTAAGATGCAATACGATAAAGCAGTTTAGGGTAATAGAAAATTTAAATTAACTTTGATTATTCCACGTATTGTGTTACTAACTGTGACACGTGTTTTGCCTTTTTCAGAGGCATCTTCAGACTTACTATCGCAAAGTTTGCTTAAGTAATGAAGCAAGAGGCGAAACACGTGTCACAGTTAGTAACACAATACGTGGAAAAACCAAAGTTAATTTAAATTTTCTATTAAAATGAACTTCCACAAAGTTACCGCCGAAACCATCGAAAGTATCAATTTAGGGGATATTATTTCATTCTATATTACAAAAATAGTTTCTGTAATAGTCCAAATTGTTGATTTTTTTTCTATGTTGCAAGTTGCTGGCATAAGATTATTATTATTTACATTTATATAATGTTATATGTAGCAAATTGCATAAGAAATCGTCTTAAAATATATTAAAATTGATGTTGTTTGAAATTTATACTTTAACACTAAGATACTAAAAACACTTGTCTCTAATATGTACCCATCAGGTTCTCTCTGATAAACTGTCGCATATAAAAACTTTGCACTTTCTTCACGATTCTTATCATCTTCAAAAAAACCATTATTGAAATGTATTATTTAGTTATTGATAAAAAGCTTATAATTTTAGTAATCTTGGTACTTAAAATAGTGATAAAAAAAACCTGTTTATAAAATGTACCCGGAGAGCAGAATGAAAACCGTAGTTCGGCAACTCGTCGGTATATTAGGCGAACAGAATCGCTACGCATATTATTTTTCCATTATTCCGAATTGCTGGCAGGAAAACATTTTATAAATATTCATGCATTCCTCGACTGAGGGATTATACCTTCAGCGGTCGGGATTTTTCCACTTCGGGTGTTGACTGTTGTTCCTTGTACATATTTATTTTTCTATATTTTTATTTTATGCGTGGAGGATTTGATAGCTACACACTGTAGCCATTTTGTAACAGAACGGAAATGTTTGATATATACGTATAAAATATATAAAACTGATATTCAGAATGATTGTGTCGAATAAGTGTATTTTTTATAAGCGGATTTGTTTTGTCATTGCCTTCTTGTTGATTTTTGATATTGTAATATTTCTTTATTTGCTATTGTTTTGTCGAATCTTTTAAATGTATTTTTTCACTTTCTTTCTCGAATTTTATGTTAATTAATTTAACAATGAATATCGACTGTCGAAAGGGAAAATATATCAAATTTTACAGGAGGCGCAAAAAACGTGTTTTGATGATTTTGGGCCATATGCAAATTATGAATTATACACAACCTTGAAATGCACGGAGACTTCTTAACTGGTGTTCATTTGACATAATCTAATATGAATTTAAGAAATTGCTTAGGAAAAACCTTTATTTCAGTCTTTTTTCTTGGTTATTTTTTTTTACAAGGTCATCTTTTTCAAACATAAAAGCTAAAAAAACCTGTTTTGAAAAGCTGTGGGTTTCGTCCTTTTTACTTTCCACAGTCGATATGTTTTACCTATTGAGTGGAATCTTTTCTTAGTTATCTATGAAAACTCTTTACGTACATAAGTCATGCACTAAGTTGCTTCAATTGTTGTCATTAATAAATTATTTTACGAACTAAAAAATAGCTGCTATGATGTGGGTGTTTTATTTTATTATCATGGGGGTTTTATGGTTTTTCGAATCTTAAACAATAAATCGAGAAGGCATATTCAAGATCGCCTTCCTTCTTCGTCTGATAGCGATTTATATACAGAGTTCAAACTTTTACGTCACGTCTATAGTTTATCGTTGTTAGTAATAATAATTATTACTTTAAGTATCAGGCGTCCATGAAGAGACGAGAGGTTGTAAAACGATTGCATCGAGAGTATGCTGTTAGTGTAAACTTCGTATCGCGGCTAATTTATTGCATATAAAACAATAAATCTTTGGCCATTTTTGCTTTGTGGTTAACAAAGCAAGGCACATTGTCTAGTCGCCATGGCATAAAACAATAACGAGTTACGATGTTAGTGAAGCAACTAACAAGATATCTTGTCTTTGCCCATAAGGATCATTAATTGTTATTGATTAAATTATAAGAGCCATGCAACTGACTATTTAAATAACAGTTTGTGAGAGACGTATTTTATTCACATTAAAAAAACGTATAGAATTTATGGAAATTATTTTATTTCAAAATGATATTTATTTTACGTTTATTATGTTCAATTTTTAAAAAAATATTGATTTTTTAACATAGGCAATAATCCCTACATATATGGTTTTAACAAAATTGACCATTCGCTGCAATATATTATCTTAATTATAATTGTATATACATTTTTCTTCCATATTCTTATATCTCAAGGATTCCAAAACTATTGCATTGGTGTTCCACTGAATCTGAATAGGTGTTTCTCAAACAAATACATAACTTTTTGCAATATTTTCCGAAAACTAAAAAGAATTCCTGTGTTCAGAATTCATTTTCCGTGACAGCCTTTATACGCAAGCGGTTATGAAAATTTAATTTATCAGTGATTCTGTGATACCAAGAAGATTTGGCGATTCGAGGACTCAAAATCATCAAAGTTATAAGCTATATATACTGGCTAGCTGAGCAAAATGTAAATTTCCGATGATGGCGAAAGCCGAAATAGCTATAAACTAATAATATAAAAACTGTATAACTCAATACGTTGCTATATTTACCCTATTATAATGGAGTTGTACAAAGTAAATGCCAATTTAATCAATAAAGTTATAAAGACCTTTATTTACTTCAATATGTAAATATGTTTTGAAAATAATTACTGACTAAATACTAATTGTTTTGACAACATATTTCTTTATTTTTATTATTTGTTTTAAAAATTAATTAGCCCGCATTAAAAATAAGATAAGTGTTCCGTTAAAATTTTCAATTTTAGAAAAAGTTTCATAAATCAGGGTAACATAAATAAATACATTATGTAACGTAGGTAAATCAGTTCTTATATTTATGCATTCGATCAATTGTCATTTTAAACTGATAATATAATGGTAAATGAATTTTTAAGTAAAGATTTTACTTTGTAACCAACATGATCCCGTTGGGAAATAATTAGAAAAATAGCCGAGTGTGTACCATAATAGAGATCATTAATAACTTAAGTGACACCTTTTAAATCAGCGACATGACGTTTTAATGGGTGGTGTACACCTCTATTGCATGAATCGGAATTCATATCCTAAAGCCCTTCGGGACCGTCCGTAGCGACGTTTGGTTATGTCAATAATTAAAACTGTAGCTGCTTTTCCCGCGGGAAATGCGTTCTGACTCACGCCGAGCAATCAAAGGGATTAGAAACCGTTCGCATTATATGTTCTCCTGATACTTTTAGTAAAGAAAACATTTATATGAAATATCCAACTTATTGAATATGTTTATCCGGTTTTATTTCTAGCCTCCTATTTATCTTTATTTACATACATTTAAAAAATACATACTACAGCGGAACCCCCAATTACACTACCCCGAATTACGCGCTGGCTTGAAATATTCGCCGCAAATCCCCCAATTGCACTGTCGAATTCCATTGTCGTTACTACGAGACGGTCGTCTGTGCCGCACATTCAGTCAAATGTTGGCTAGCGTCTGTGTATTCAACACGTGCCAGGCTATACACGTATATCGGGCGACTGTCTATGTGTAAGATTTTGACCCCCTTTGCATTTTATCACTTAGTAACTAAATATTTCATCCATATTTTTTTTTGCTAAGTTAAGGAAGTCTTAGATTTGCATTTTTTGCGGAAAAAACTAAATCCCTAATTTTGTATGAGATTCACTACCCCAATTACACTAACCCGAATTAAACGGTTCCAACATTAGTGTAAATGGGAGTTTTACTGTATTCCTTTGTACTACTTCCACTTTTATTTAGCAAGATCAGTACCAGTTTCGCTATAATGACGAGCATTATCAACTGATGGAAACAGTCTTACTCCACAACTCCGACTCCACCGCCATTATTATCCTTCTCTTCACAAGAACTGAGTCACACCTAGGGTTGGCAGATTTCTTGCAAGACAATCCGGGACATTTGTCCGAATTGCTGACTTTCGAATCCAAAAACCTAAGAATTTACCGATTTGTCCAAGATACCAGCGTAACTCGTTTTTTTTAGCTCTTCCTAATCCAAAAACCCAGGAATTGGTTAGTTAAATGGTTTTCTCTTAAATTTCCGGGACAATTTAGTACTCATCCGGGATACGGGACAGCGATTCCAATTCCGGGACAATCCCGGCAAATCCGGGACACCTGGCAACCCTAGTCACATCACTTCTGTTAGTAGGCAAAAATTAAACCAACGTAGTCATAAAATGAAACGAAACATTTAATTCACCTTTTATGTTGTCTTTTACGCGGTACACGTCCCTTCTTAACGCGACCTCTTGACTCATTCAAACGTACATCGGACATGAATGTGCGCTATAAAAAAAACTATATGGACTCCGTGACCCCTGCGCGCCCACCCTTCTGTCGGTGACAATTCAAACACAACATGTGGCCATTTACTGATTATTCCACCGACTCCCCCTTCGCATTGAATAATTTATGCGGATCGTAACTAGCTTAATGCAACTAGACTGCCATTGATTAGTTCTGTACGAACGACAGTTACAGTTGTGTTATGAAATAAGGCGCATTGTTTAGGCACCCGCCATTTTCGAACCACTTCAATTACATTTATTATATCGCGGTGTTCTATTTATGAATTTAAATAAATATATTTTCGTATATCACCTATATTATTATTTATAAAAAAGCTATGACTTACTTTCGATGGTTTCGGCGGTAACTTTGTGGAAGTTCATTTTAATAGAAAATTTAAATTAACTTTCATTATTCCACGTATTGTGTAACTAACTGTGACACGTGTTTCGCCTCTTTCAGAGGCATCTTCAGACTTACTATCGCAAAGTTTGCTTAAGTAATGAAGCAAGATTGATTCTAACATTTTAAAATTATAAAATTACAAAATTACAAAATGGATTGGGTTTTTTTCCTTTTAAGAGGAGCAAGGAGGAGGGTGTATGCTATGACTTGTTTTTAGTCTACTGATGTTTTGAGAGCTCTGTAAACAAAGTCGGCATTTTCCATGTTTGTCGAAAATGAGTTATGATATGGCATGGTGTAGAGTTGGCAATTTCCTATGCGTAGTAAGATTTTTTTTAAATAAGGCTCTAACACCGGTTTGGGGAACCTGCGGCCAATTCTGTAATTCTGTTCATTTTTGTAAATTCGTAAATTCCTGACATTTTAGATTTGAAAATTCCTGGAAGACCTGGGAGTACCCACGCTGGTAATTTTGTGAAATTCGCAAATTTCTGGGCATTAGAAATTAGTATTAAATTGTTTCCGGCCAAAGATTCCCTAATCCTGCGGCCTTATGTTGAATCAGAAAAATGAATGCGGTCTTTAGAGAAAAAAATGTTCCCCACCCCAGCTCTAACATGTACATTTAAAAAAATGAGTTTGTAAAAAAGTGACAGTTAACGTATTCCTGTATATCAAACACGGTTATTAGAAAAGTTTCACGAAACAATGCAAATTATATTTGAATAATAAGATAATAAATACTAATAAGAATATTTATTAATATTATGAAAACTGCCGCCTTTGATTTCGGAGCCCTAAAATAATAGTAACACATGAAGACTTACAAATGATTCGGCGGTAATTTAGTGGATATTCATTTCAGATAACTTTGTTCCACTCGTGTCACAAAATGTGACACGTGTTACGCCTCTCTTCTAGACTTCTATTTTTTTATTTCTAACATAAGAATGAGAATATTTGTAAACCTTGCGATGTTCTGTCTGATGATGCGGAATGCGAAACATGTGTCAGATTTTGTAACACAACAAGATGAGTAACAAAGTTATTAAAATTAATTTTATATAGACATTAAGATTAATTCTAAAAAAAATATTAAGAAATGGTTTATGTTGTCGACATACAACCCTACAATTAAATTCAGATAATAATGCACATGACTAAACTGAATTTGTGCAAGCACGTCCTTGGCGTCAGTTGCAACATTGCAACTTAACTAAAATATCCACTACGCATGCGCAGTGGAAGCTCAAGGTGTGTTGCTAACTTTAGCTACAATTGCTGTGACTACTTTTACAATAGCCCGCCTGGCAATGTAAATTTCGTTTTCGCATGGACAAACTGCGCTAGCGACATCTGTTTTCAGAGCTTGTAATACAAACAATATTATTATTATTTCACTATCAACTCGTTTTTCGCATCGTCGAGAAAATGTATATGCACTAATGAACAAGAGTGTTCACTGTTCACTGTGCAGTGCACAATGAGAGTGCTCTCACGACCCGCCATTAATTTTAACAAATTCAAATATGTCCCAATGAATATTCTATTTCAAATGAAATTATAACACAATTAACATAATTATTTATGAATGCGAAGTCAATGAATTCATACATAATGTAAACTACATTGTAGTGTAGTTTACACTGCAAATGTGATCCCTAATATAACAGGCCACTTTTTTTCCATTTTATGTAAACAGACCTTGATATTCTTATAAGGGATTTTGCTTTACTACATGCTACAGATTTTATCCCTAAAAATTAACTAAATCCCCTAAAAACCAATGCAATTATCTAGAAACCTTAATTGCGGGTACGAAAACACAATAAAGCCCAACGTTTAAATCAAGAAAAGCGATAATTCGTGTGAATTACGAAAATTCGTCGCCATATTTAAAATATTTTGCTCTGTTGTTTGTTTTACGAAGTTCCATTAGACATGTTCTGTTGTCTTTCTCATACTGATATTTTATTAATATTTTGCGTTTTGTATTTTGTATTTTCCTATTGGTTATTAAATCACTTGCAGAAATGCATTGTTATTAGTGGCATTTAGTGAATTTGCAGGTAGATAAAGTGTAGCATGCATTAAAGTATATTATCTTATTTTTGTATCTTTAATCTCCTTTACTAAAATTATTTTTGTTTGTAAAATATATCTCTCTTCATATGTATAAAGCATCAGTCCCGTATAAAGGTTCGGAAGCCCACAAATGCAAAGAATTTTAAAATGTAGCAATTTTAATATGAGACCAACCAAACGCAAAACCAATCACAGCGAAGAATGCTGAATATTTTGTTTTTTATATTAATAAATCATCTTGGCCTTTTAGAAATAAAGAATTGGGTCAAATTCCAAGAATACCACAAAATATTTAAAAAATGGGAAAATGACTATAAATAACAATATACATAGAAGTAAAAAGTTGCATAGAATTATTGTGTGTCTGTTCGTACCCGTTCTGTTTTCGTTTGAAATGAAGTCGGCAGACGAATCCTGCAAAAAGTCCGTAATTGTCAACAATATAAAACCATTAATTTAATTTCCGGAAATCCTCCTGACAAACTCAATATTTCATTTTCGGAGGAAAATGAAGAAAAAAAGGTGAATTAATCATCCGAAGAATGACAGATCCGCTGCCCTCTGGGGTAACATTTCCTACGGCAGATAATCTGCAAGGCAAACAGTTAAGTAAAATTAATCTACGCGTCTTTCGGCTGTCACGGCGAATCCAAAATGTCACAGCTCTCCGCTATTCATCGCCCATCTTAAATGATAACCTTTTTTACTTCGGTCATCACAATTTACGACAGGGGAGCGTAAAAAACTTTCTTAATCCCTCCGCCTAACGTTCCGCGCCGCGACAATGCCCCCCCCCCGCTCTCTTAACAATCGAAAATCTTTAACAAACTTTATTATATTTATCCTTTTAGAAAAAGGGTTTACTAAAATGCGAAGAAATTTTTATCTCAATAAACTATTATAATAATATTTTCATCGTAAAATATTCATCCATTTTATTAATTTTGGTGGTAAACAGATTATTCCGTACAAGATTATTTAGAATACGCACATTAATTCTCCCGAACAAGATCCTTCTGAAAACAGAAAATTCCGCACACAATGTTACGAACATTGAATAATAAATATTACAATTGTGGTTGTTTTATTTTAATGTTTAATATCTGAGGCTGGGAACAACCAAAATATTAATAAATAATATTGTATCTATAATTGTATAGTCCTGATGTCGAATCTTGGATTAAAATGTACGGAATATTCTGTGTCTAGCATAGTATTGTATGTAAGGAAGTGTCTTGATTGGAAGAATCGATGTACGGAGAAATCGTGCACGTTTTGGTATTATTTTTTCAATATTCCACTTCGTACCCGTAGCACGTTGAAAAACATTTTTTTTAAATGTATAATACAAACAATTGGCAGCAATATTGAATTCTACTTGAGGAAGGACATTCTTTTTAATATTGTCCGCTCCGAATATGGGGCAGACGCATTGGCGGATCCAAGGGGGAGGCCATGAGAGCCATGGCCCCCCCTGAGGAGAATTTATTTTGCATTTTTCCAATCGATTAACACTTTAATGGCTCTTTAATTGTTTAGCTTACAATGTTTTATAGAATACATACTTAATTATGTATCGACTATTTTTATATAGGTGTATTATTTTTAAATCATATATTGTTATGTATTACTTACTAGCCAATTTCCGGCAAGCGTTGCAATGCCACTCAAAGAAAGAAAGTGTCTGTGTGTTTTAATTGTGTTCATTGAACTGCATGTCTTCTTTTTCTGTCCGTTTGACGTTTGCTGCCGATGTTTTATGGTACGACACACGCGCCACTTACTGTAAACTTTGATTTTTATATATTATACTACTGTAAGCTAATTTTAATATGCCTATAAACTTCGCGCAAGTGCAAGCAAAAGTTTTTCAAAGTTGTGTTGCAATCGGATCAGCGCTTTGGCAGCCCATAGAGTACGAACAAACAAACATCCATTTATATATACTAGATGTTTATTTTTTAATTGAATGGCCCCCTCCTGGGAAAATTTCTGGATCCGCCACTGGGCAGACGTACCCCTAATAAAGTTTACTTAGACAGTTTTTTTTATGAGAAATTCATACAAGTTGTTCGAGGTGCCCATTTCAGTGTTTAAAAATATTTCACTTTTTATACAATATCTACTAGCATAGTATGGAGCGTTCGGCGTCTTAATTTGGTAACATGGCGTTCGTAAATTAGCGGTTATCAGTCAATAGCTCTCTCCTCATCTTATTTTCAGAATAAAAGAAAACCGCGTATGAAATTGTTTTGATATTCGTCAGATGCCGATCTAAGCGACCTAGCCACAGTATTTGAATATAAATAGCCCGTACATTAAAATCAAATGGTTTTGTATTTTTTTTTAATTCAACACATCCATAAACTACATGCCAAGAATTAATGTGCAAATACTATAAAATTCGCTCATTCCTTGTGTACAGGAATCAATCAATCTTGTATAGTCGCTTGAAGAAACCGGTTCAATAAATGTCTCTGGATAAGTGATGTGAATAGTGAACTGTACAAGATCAGCGTCAACCAAACATGCAACAGAAATAAGCGCCATGATACTATCTTTTGTTTATGCATGAATCATTAACTATCTAGGTGCAACTTTCTATCGGAACAAAAGCTTTTCAAATATGCACTAAAATATTTATTTTAATGCAATCGCACGGGAATGATTTCATAATATTATTTACTTACTTTGGCGGCAATACCAGTGATCTTGTTATTCTAAATTATCTTTGATATTCAAATGCGTTTCAATAAATTCACTTTTCGATGTCTGTATGTTTTATCTTTCGTTTCAATCTGACGTTGTGTCGTTAAAATTTATAATAATAATAATTCACTATGAAGTTATTGTGAATATCAATTCTATTTGAATGTTGTTCAATAATACTAAGAAATGGTTTTTATGAACGTTTCAAATTGGCAATAGATAGTTTAACATTTCTTCATAGGAAGTTGTTTTTATCAAAGTAAATCAAACTTAGAATATATCTTCCCAGAAAATGCGTATAATATTTTAATTAATCCATCGTTTTTAAATGTTGTAGAATAACATAAACTGTTGCGAAAATCTCTACAAATCTGTAATACATAGACATAGACTTGAGAAGTAATTTTTGTATGTCTTCTTCTTAAAATGAGTTCATTATGGAGTTAAAAATACTGTACATAGAGCCCTATTCTTGGACGTGTTGTTTCTCCTTTGTGGAAAAATCTCTTCTCTTATTCCGTTTTTTTTTGTTTCACTGTTTCACTGTTTCCCAAACAAACATAACTTGTTGTTAACATTTCTCCGCAAAAACTGACGGAAAGTTTTAATCGCCGACAAACTTTGCAACGTTGATTAAATTTATATCTTTCTTTACGAGACAAAGCCTTGACGCTTTCTGTGCTTTTTTTTGTTACATAAGGAAAGCCTGTTAGTTCTTTTTGTATCGAAATAAATTTTAATTTGTTTCTCGGGGGATGAGGAGAAAATGTTTTCTCGCAAGATTTAGGAACATCGCATTGGACCGAGTCAATTTATCTTTTGAAAAGAACAAACTGCCCATTTCGGCTTAGATTAAACTTTTTTTCATCTCAGAATCCTCTAGTTATAGACAATTTAATGAATATTGAATACAAGTTTACAGGCTTCGTCTTTTTTAGGTGATCTTCATATCTTTTTTTATTGTACGCTTTACTGACAATATTCCGTGACATATAATATATTATAGAAACTACATAAAAGAGCATTGGCCGTTAAAGTTATTATTCGTTTCAAATTCATCTATGTATGTAATCGTTGTCTACTTCGTCCTTGTTATAACTTATTTTGTCTAACTATTCGATATCATTTTTTTCAACACTGAACATCTAGTACAAGTAAAAAAAATATCATTTTCGCATATTTAAATTTAAGTACCTAACTTCCTCGTAAATTGAAAAACCGAATATTTATTGTACAGAAACAAGCCACACTTCTTTATGCGGGTACAAAAAGCAAAAATATCACTTTAAAAAAGTTTTTTTTTACATTATGCATCTCCATAGTCTTCATCCTGTTGAAACAGAAGTCATTCTACCTAAAACTAGCTTGACTCGGCTTAGTTTATATATATCTTTATCACTGACCGGTGGTGTATTCCGGTTTTTAGCCTCCAACAAAATTAAATTAAAATAAGTAATGAACCATTATAACCGAGTATTGCCATAAATTAATACAAATAAAACCAATAATAATATAGCGCGAAAACTATTTTCTAAATACTGTGTAAGGTATGTTTCGATCTATCATTGTCACAAAATGTATAACATCAAACAGAATAATACAATTATTACTATCAGATTATTATTAATGGTTGATAAAGCTTAAATACTATGACTGCTCTACTCAGTTTCAATCTGTGTCGAACTATGCAAGCACTGTGTCTATGTTTTGTACTCTACATAAACAATTTAAAACGATTGCAATTCCATTTGTTTGTGTAATATGTCGCGGGACAGAACTCGAAACGCATTTATCAAAATGCGACACTTTTACTAAACAGATGTTGGATTGTAGTCTCTCGCGCGAAGCGATATATCATTTCGTACACATGGCTTATTAAAGCCAATTAAAATTTATCGCATTTTTCACTTCGAATGTTTCGTTATCACTCCCGCGTGAGAGAAATTAACACTGCTCTCTGAATAAATAAAGTGTTATTGTATGTGCACTATTTTCTCGCGTAAATTTTCTGTCGAGATTTTCGACTTTTAAAATTTCGGTTTTTTTAGAAACTGTATTTGAATCACACATTCGTCCATGATACAAACCGATTTCGCTGTTAACTTCATAGCAATCACATTTTAAATATGTCACAAAAACATTCTTCATGTCTTATGTTTTTTTACGTAATATGATTTTTTAAATCACTACTTATTTTTCAGGACGTTATGACAAATGGAGAAACTTGTTCTCAACAGTTTCAATAACTTCCAAAACTGACTGAAAAAAACGAGATTGATAATGAATAGTCGCGATATTGTGTTTGGTTAAGGCTAAGTTTATTAGTATTATTTTTTCAGGGCTGTGGAGTCTTGTAAAGAAGACGACTCCGAGGAAATTTTTCATTTTAACTTGTGAAGTTCATTTTATTTTGTTTGAATACACTTCATTAAAAATATTTTTCACGACTCCGACTCAGATCAAAATACCGCGACTCCGGCTCCACAGCCCTGATTTTTTTTATCCATATTCGCTCCTTATTCGTAGAATATGGCCGCCATGTTTACTTCAAGATTTTCTATCCCCCGGCAGTCTCTTTACTTCCTCCTAGGTCATCCCAGCTTCCCGTAGCTCCTCGGAGTAAATCCTCTGTATGAATAGATGTAGGGCTCATTGTATTCTAGTTCAGGTTATATAAAAATAGAAGGTAGTTATTTTACATTTGTTATTTTTACAGCCGAGAGAGCAGAGCGACCGGGATAAAAATATGCCAACGTGTTTTAGTTTAGCTGTCAAAAGTTACCCTGGGTAAAATAATATTGCACGTATTATTTGTTTGCGAATAAAACTATTTGGCAGAAACCACGCGCTGACGTGTCGCTAATTATTTATTTTTTTGGCTTGTCTGTGGGCGGCTGAAATATGAGTTTGTCGCAGTCAATTTGCATTTTGTTACGGCCTGTCAAAACATTGCCCCCGAAAGTGACCGAGCCGAGCAATTTGTACCGCGAAATTTATTTGTATAATTTTAATTGCTTGATAATTTTCGCATCATGTATTAACGCACGGAAACCAATGGTTATTGTCTCTGTTATTGACAGGTTTGAATAATAAAGCCACAATTAACCAACGAGATTTCAATACATAGTTCACTATTGGTAAATTATTTAATGTTGAAGCTCTGTCTGTATCTACTATATTTCCCATCATATGACTGATTCACTATATGTAATAATATACTGACTCGAGCAGTGGGGGGGAGGGGAACCAGCGGTCTTAAGGGCGCATGCGGCCAATTGGCTTCTGATGCCGTCTTTTGACTTGATCAAAATATTCACTTTGATCAAAAAATTACACGCAAGCGTTTGAAAAAAGAGCGTAATCAACACATTACATATATATTCGACAGTCGAAAAAAATGGGGGGGGGGGGGTGTGTTAACGTTTTATTTACTGCTGCCTTATGTTGAATCCGATAAATGAAGGTGGCCTTTAGAATTGAAAAGGTTCCCCACCCCTAGACTTAAGTATTTTTTTAAAACAATATCCACTATCCACAAGTATACGAAATTGTAATGGAGCTTATCTGAACATCATGGATTTTTTAAAAAATGTTTCTTTTGATAATAATACGAGATATAGGTAGCATCGTTATAACTTCATCCAGAAATGGATGGACTATTATCAATGAGGGCTAACTCATAAAACTTGTCGGCTACACTATTTATTTTAAAAAATGTGATCGGCTATTTATAAATGAGCCAATTTATTTTTAGTGCTATTTCGAGCCAGGGTGTCATCATAGAATGCTGACAGTTATTTAAAAAGAAATTCAAAAATATTACGAAAGCTTAAAACACCAATAAGTTGTCGTTAGAAAGACATTAAGCTTTCGTTCGAAGGCATTAATTTAGATCTCTTTAAGCCAACCAAAGCACATCGCTAAGCCACCCAATATCGTACAGTAGAGACGAGTCTTCCCCCTCGAACATTTTTAACTCTTTTGTAACAGCGACATTATTTTGTGTCCCTTTGATTAGGCATTATATTATTATTCACAGCAATTTGTCACCGTTGCACGTCACCCGCATAGACGGAGCACATTCTGAAATAAATTAACACCAGTCACCCGGCGCCGAATCGTTCGCAGCTTTTTATATCGCCGATAAACTTATCCAGTGAGCTTTTTCAAGCTTGCACTTAACCCTTCAAAGAGGTTTTAGATGTTTCATGCTCTTTTCAAAACTTTGCAGAGGCAATTTTTAAATGTTTATATTATATTTTATTAATTTTCAAATATTTCTCTGGATGTTGATTATGACGTCTTCATTTAATTGTATACAATAAAACTCCCATTTACACTAAAGTCGAGGTAGTGTAATTGGGGGAGTGAATCTCAAACATAATTAGGCATTTGTTTTTTCAGCAAAAAATATAAAACTAAGATTTCCCTTTGTCTTGCAAAAAAAAATAATATGGACGAAATATTTAGTTACTAGGTGATAGAATGCAAAGCGCGCTAAAATCCAACACATAGACAGTCGCCCGGCTATACGAGTATAGCCTGGCACGTGTTGAATACGCAGACGCTAGCCAACATTTGACTGTATGCGAGACGATCGTCTCGTAGCAACGGCAAAGGAATGTGACCGTGCAATTGGGGGATTTGCGGCGAGTATTTCAAGCCAGCGCGTAATTCGGGATAGTGTAATTGGGGGTTCCACTGTATATGTAATATATCATATACTTCCACCTTTTTTATTATAGTAATGTTTTTTGTGACTTCCTCAATTTTCTTATAGGTTACAAATTCGATAAATAAATTATATTATCAAAAAAAAAATATATGAAAGGCCGCTTCAAAGCTGTCTTAAGTAATTAGTTGTATTGAAATATTAAAAATTAATAAATTATAATTACTAACGGCGAAATAATTAAATTTAACGAAAAATAAAATGCAAATCTAAAACATGTACGTTTATAAGCCGCAAATAAACATACGTGTATAAATAAAATTACAAGTAATTTCGCGAATTTGGATATGCTGAGTCGATATATTTCTCGGAAGACTTTTAAAAATTATGCCATTTGTCAGTTGTCTCGTTTTGGCTTATTGATGTTGTGGTGCGCTGAAAAAAGCAAGAGAGAAAAATAAATGTACCGAAGGAATTGAATTGCTGATTGAATTTCATATTGATGGATTATTCAGATTATTCATTAAATAAAATGTATTTTAAATATGTTCAATTATTTTTCTTGGAAAATTGTGTGCTAATATTGAATAACTAGTTTTACTGCTCGATTAATTGCATTTTAAGGTGAGGACATTGGCATGCGAAAATCAAAGATATTGATTGCATTTCAGTGTTTTTTAATAAGTTATTTATTTTGAATTTAATTTGTGTTTATAAATGTACTATTTAAAATTGATTATGTTTTATCCCTTAGCTTTTACTAGTTTCCGTTTTAACCTATAGAATAGAAAAATACGTGGTACCTTATATTTATTATTTAATTATTTCATTTATATGCATTAAACAGGGCGATTTTTTTACGAAAGAAAATTTGTAATGAATAATACGTGTTTAGTGTGTATACGAATATGTTATTGGAATTGATTCTCTATAAACACGACCTTTCCATTTGATGGGAAAACGTTTGTGTATTTTCTCGAATTCCATTTTTGATAGTAATATCAATATTTCTTTGAAAGTAAATACCAGGCAAACAGTAAAGCAAACCGGTGTCCGCTATATTTGTACGTCGTTATCTGTGCGCGAGTTGTGTCAACACGGAGTGCACCACGCTTCTCGGCGGCATGTCTGCTTACATCTTCCGGACAAACACTTCTGTTACCCTGCTCCTCAGATGTTTACTCGGATTGTTAACAGAAAGCGGAATCCTAGTAAGTTTGTGGTAAACAGCGATAAATGCAACCGCAAATACATAACTTTAATCAGGTTAAATCCTATATAAACTACGCTTACCTAAGAAATTTGTAAAATACATTCCACTTTAGGATATACATATTGATATTAAATATATATACCTATATTATTCACCTTTATGTTAGGTTCATTTTTTCTTTTTGTTTTTCTATACATTTTTTTTTACTCAAATATCATTTTTCTAGTACAAGTCGCTAGGTATTCATTGATTGAATTGTCATTAACTTGGTTAAACTCCATTGTAATAAGGTAAAAAAATATTAATGTATTTAGTTCTACAAAACTTTCAAAATCAGTTCATAGCTATTTGTAAAACTAAATACTTTGATATTTTGTAACGTAATGCAAAGGAGTTCTACCAAGTAAATGCCAAATCAATCAATATATGGAAAGAAGCCGATATGGTTACCCAGGCAATTCTTTTAAGCTGAATGTATGCAGGTTAAAACATATGTAGTTCTGACGATGGCATAAGCCGAAATAGCTTTAAACCGATTTAAAAAAAAATGTAAAACTATCATTTAACACCTCCTTAAAAAAAACCCCGGAAATATAAAAGGAATATCATTAATTTTCCTTTAACACAACATAATTCTACCTTCTACTTTCATGTTACTTTTGTTCTGCGATTAAAATAAAAGAATTAGGCAAGCAGAAAAATGACGGAGCTATAATAATTAAAATATACTCATTTGGTAAATTCCAGTAATAATGATTTATTTAGTATTGCGAAACTTTATCGTCTGTGCTCTTCGACGAAATATATTTTTACAAAATGCATTAATTTCAATAAAACTATTAACGACTTCGTATACTTTAAAGTACACTACTCGGTGTTTGATTATAGTAATTTCGAAGAAAACCATAACTTCTTGCGTTCTGCTTTACGACCCATTTCGCGAAAATGTTGCAATCGATCAGGAGGGTAAAATACTACACATATTCTGGAATAACGTAGGTACTATAAAATATAGCGATACAATGTTACAAATGATAATATGAACAGTAATCAAGATAGCTTACACTTCCTCATATAATATTCTCTGAAATACCTTTTATGGTTCTCGTGTCCTGATACTTACGTATATGTGGAAATCGTATTTCATATCTTTTTCAGATGTTAGAACTGGTATTGTAAACGTTTCAATATGTTTGATTTCTTTTGTGCTATGTTGTTTATCTATACTTAATATGTTGTTGATAATAAAAAAAAATCAATGCATTCATATTAACATATTTAAAAAAAAAACAGATGGATTTTCATAATGTACACGCTCTCCTTTTTACGCGATACATTGGATTCAAAAATTTGCACGATCCGAAAATCAAAATATTGCATAAGAAAGTATCAAACATGTATGAAAAACTAAAATGTGCTCTTTAAGTTTTTTTTTCACATATCCATTAATTTCTTTATTTCAAATTAAAGTATGTACAATAAGAAACAGATACACCCAAATTATTTTATATTTAAAAGTAAACACAATTGTATCAAGTAAAACACAATATTGCTTTGTACTTTTTTCCCCCCATTTTTATTTATCAAGATCAGTACCGGTTTCGCTCTCGACGAGCACTGTCAACTGATAAGAAATAGAATTTAACAGTGGTATTTATAAAAAAAAACAAATTGAATTTGATCCAAATTGATTGACAGTGAACACCCTAAAAAATACAATTGTATTTACTTTTAAATATAGGTGATATTTGCTGCTGTCATTGTCGATTGTGAAATATAAATCGTTCGCGTAAAAAGTGGACCGGGTGTATTAAATAATTTACAGTAATCTTTATCTTTTCTTCAAAAGCAATGCAACGTAATCTTCCATAATTGGTTGGCACTGTGGAGAACTGGTAAAAAAATACTTTCACGATTTTTATTTTTATCTCTTGAATCCTACTCGCCGATCGATTCCCGAATATTATGAATCGCCACCGATTCTCGTCGAATCAATTTTTCGGTTAATACAATTCGTGACTCAGTTACCGGTGACTGGTACCTCAAAAGACTGAGTTAACTAGAAAAACTCCTACGCGAATTAAAACAATACAAAAAAATACATTATTTTTTTAACTACCCACTTTTTCATTAATTATAAGGTGCAAGCACTGTGAATTGACCATTAGTGGTGTTAAAGCACTATGTTGAAATTCTTTTTAAAAATGGCTGCGCGTCATTTACAGTTCCTATTAAATGTCAATTAAACGCATTGGGTGATTAATATATGAAAACAATACAAACACTTTGAGAATGTATCTATTTTACAATTTGAACCTGTGACTTTTAAAACGTACACTCACCTCTTTTTTTACACGGTATATACACTCAACAAAAACCGTGTAAAAAAGTGATAAAATTCATAGAAAAAATGAAGATTGGTTACATGAATATAAAAAAAAACCGTGTTATTTAAAAATAACAACATTGCAGTATAGAAAATTATCTAAGACTACTAAAGACTACTAATAAAAATAATAAAACATTTTTAGTACTTTTTCCACATAAAATTTATTAGATCAGGACCGGTTTCGCTCATGATGAGCATTGTCAACTGATAAGAAAAACAATAAAACAGTGATATTTAAACAAAAGTTAAGTGATAAAAACAAGGTATGACAAACAATTGGTATTACAACCTAGCAAAAGAATTGAAGCAAAATACAAGGAAAATAAACTATAAATAAAAAGTTGAAGACCACTTAGCAATGAAAACGATTACAACGTTTTTGTTGTAATCGTTTTCATCGGTTGACAATGCTCATCATGAGCGAAACCGGTCCTGATCTAATAAATTTTATGTGGAAAAAGTACTTAAAATGTTTTATTATTTTTATTATAATGCCATTCCACCAAGTATTGACAGTGAACACCTTAAAAGTGATCAAAGACTACTAAATTATCTACACAAAAATTTACTCATATGTATTTTAATTGATAAATAATAATAATACTTCCCATCACTACTCGATTACATAAACAGACGGGGACATAGATCGCTTTCATCGTTAGAAAAAACACGTGTAATGTATAAGGACCTAATGGAGCCTTTTGTTTGTTTCTTCTGCCGTTGTGACTTTTGTGTCTGGGAATCGTGTTGGAACAAATAATTCGGGTATAAATATAGTATTCGTTATTTTTAGTCAACCGTGTGTCTAATATTTTAGTGTACTGTAACGTTACCACTCGGTTAGTACGAAAATGTAATTATAGGCTTCCGTTAAAGCGAATGAATACGTATTTAAATTATTTTGAATGCAGTTTATAAATAGACAAAATAATAATTCGTGCAAATTCCAATATATCTCACTCGCGTCCAACGTAAATCAAATTGCTGTACAAATATGTTTTCCACGTATCACTTAATAATTTATTTGAATGTTAAAACGCTTTCAACTATAATACACCGCTAGCAGATGTTATCTTTGAAATATCCTAATTAATCAACGAACTCCGTAATTTTTCATCTACGCAGTATTTAAATAGAGACGTTTTGTAAGTCGAATGTACTCGATCAATATTACGATACTAACGAGTCTAAACATGAAATATATTATATGTTACCTAAGCTAATGGCCGGCTCCTTTATTGTAGAAATAAACAAAGTTTTTATTAATCTCACTAACATATAATGAATGACAGCAATGTAAATACAAATGTACCCAAAGGAATCATTCGCTTGCATATATTTTTGCATACGATACCAGATTTTTTAAAAATAATCTGGTGACTAGGGCTTTTTTTTGGGCCGCATGTAAAATATGAATGGGACGCAGGTTGAATATCGCTGGCTTAGAAAAAGTCAATGGAGTTTAATCGTGTCAGATGGGCGGATCTAACATATATCTTTGATAATATCTATATAACATAAAATATCGATGCTCTAGGCCAGTAGTGGGGAACTTGCGGCCTTTCGACTTGTGCAATTTTTTAAAAATAAATCTGGATATTTTATAATGCAATATACATATTTCACTTTGATCAAAAATTATACAAAAATATGTGGTGTTACCGTTTTCTATACTGCGGCCTTATGTTGAATCAGATAAATTAATGTGGCCTTATGAAATGAAAAGGTCCCCCACCCCTGCCCTAAGCGTTACTCTAAAACATATATGGGGAACCACCGGCCCGCCGAGCTATTTTGTCCGGCCCTCATTCATCTCGGCGAAGTTATAGAGAAAGAAATTAATAGTTCCAGAGAGGAATTAAGTAATGTAGATGACACGGGCGCTTGCAGTGGCTCCACTCTACTAGTTAATGATCACCACCGCTTGGACGATATATAAGAAGTAGCAACGTGTTTTATTTAATTTAATATTACTTTATTATGTTTAATAATTTGGTCCGGCCCTTGACTCGGAGACAGAATGATAATTTGCCCCAGACCTAGGAAAGGTTGCCCATGCCTGCTCTAAAAGGTAAATTTTTTCACTTACTCCCTACTCAATCTGTTATTTACGAACATCTGAATTACGTGAATCATGTAATCATTTATTGTTTAAATTATCCTTTAATACCGTGTTTATTTTCTACATGAATGAATTTCGATTTAATTATGTAGTTTACTCATGATGAATTGGCCCGTTGAGTCTTGTCTGAAAATCTTATTAATAATAAGTAAGTATCGATTGTCTTTGAATATTACATCGTTAGGTTGCTTTACAGTGAAAGCGGACGACGATTTCCCTTTTATATCGAGCAGCCTATACACCAGGGAAACATAAAAATACCTCTTCGCGGAAGACGGAGTGTACCGTTAGCGATATCTCCGTCGAAGATCTGTCCCCCGTGATCTACGGCCTTACGCCTTAATAAAACTCAGCCGTTATAATGGGATTTTTGTGCTATCTCACTATTTATCTGTCGCTATTTCAATGTCAACAAAATGAATGCAATCATGGAAGTCAGCAGCGTGCTGAAATTTCATGCCAGCAAAACAAAAGAGAGAATATATATATCCTCTAAAATTTATTCCATTAAACACATGTTTACTTATTTATTGACTTGAAATTTACTTGGTAGAACTCCATTATAATATGGTAAAAACAGCAACGTATTTAGTTCTACAGTTTTATATTTATTAGTTGATAGCTAGTTCGGCTTTTGCCATCGTCAGAACTATCATTAAACTTAAATTTTTCTCAGCTGTATATACTCGCTCCGGAGAAATACATTTTTAGTTTTTTTTTTATTTTTTTTTAAACCATGTCCGCTCCCAATGTGGAGCATATGGACTCCTAATGGAGTTTATCTCAACAGAAGTGTTTCTACGAGAACTGCTTGTTACTCAGTTGCTCAACCTCTCTTTTTCCAAAGAGAGTAGGGATAGAAGGATAGGGTTAGGACAGGATTAGTGGTAAGCTAATCGCTGTCGATACGCCCCGTTCATAGGATAGTTTATATAAATATATTTAATGATAAAAAAAACATGATGTCTCGTCGGTGTTGTAAAAATACTGTTTTGATAAAAAAAAAAAAAAAGTACTCCGTATTCATTAAAGTGTCTTAAAAAAGTAAAATACTTATTTGTAACATGTATTTTCACTTTTTATTTATTTAATAAGATCAGGGTCGGTTTCGCTAATGACGAGCATTATCTACTGATAAGAGAATACAATCAATACTCTTTATCAGTTGATAATCTTCGTCGTGTGCGAAACTCGTCCTGAACTTATTAAATAAATAAAAGTAGAAGTATTAGGTTACAAATGATTAGTTTAATTTTTTAACATAATGACTTCCTACCATCTATTGACAGTGAACACCCTAAAAGCGATCATTGAATTGTGATTCTTTCCGAAAACGTCTATTTTTTAATAAAATCTTAAAGAAAGCTTTTATCGCTTCCAAAGATTGTTTGAATATTATTATCGATAGAATTGGCATTTACTTGGTATATTGTAATAAGATTAAAATATATCATTTTTTTTGTTTGTTTTACCAATATTTGTTTGAATATTCCCTGCAATAGTTACATAAAATCCGTTTATACTTGTTAGACAATTTATTTAAGGACTTGATTTGTGTTTTGACAATTTCAACATTTTCATGCCACAGACCTCTAAATCTAAAAACAATTATATGCGGATCCCCGATTTTCACATGTTCATATTTTATCACAAAGCATGTTGAAAGTATGAAATTTTTCGCGGACCCCAGGTTGGGAAGCACTGTTGTAAACTATACATATAATCACTATTCATACCTTTTTTTCTCTCTTCTGTAAGACAATAAGGTTTATATGTATTTATTAAACCACGTCCGCTCCCAGTGTGAAGCATATGGACTCCTAATAAAGTTTATCTCAACATATGTGTTTCTACTAGAACTGCTTGTTACTCAGTTTCTCAGTATTTTTTAAAAACATATAAGAGATAGAAGGATAGTACTAAGACAGGACTAGTTGTTAGCTAACCGCTTCGTATGTTTTTAGGATAGAATTTCAACATTTGATTTTCATGCGTATAATCTCATTTAAATGCATAGTTTGATATTATTAATTAATCATGCTCATGTTATAAAATTCAATCGTTAAAATTTTGTACAGCTCCATATATTCTATAAATTTCAACTTTCGGTAACGTCAGGTTTTCAAGTCTCAGATGGCCTCGAATTGACAAGATGTGACAAAAATTAAAAACATGAAAGATTCAGAAAGCACCGTCAGTTAATAATATTTGCTTCGAATCGATATTTTTATACTACAAATTTAGAAAAAAATATTAATTATCATAAGTATAGTACCACATATTTCTGCGCCTTTGCTACGTGAGTTAAATCTTCTTAGAATTTCTTATTACAGATCTGATAAGAAAGTAAGTCGAGAAAGATAAGCTGCCATGAAGGCATATCTTTAAAAATCAAAGAATTATTTGACGCTTTATTTTGTGACGGAATAAATATCACATTTTGACATCGTTCCATTAGCTTCTTTTACCTGCTAGTTATAAATAATTCTAAACTATGAAAAACTTACACCTACTCATTTTGTGATTTCACTTTGATGCTAGAGTCTGGAAACTAGATTTTTATCTCGTTGTTTATATGCATTGCATATTTATTCATATAAAGCCTTATAAAACGGTAGCTGAATTGTGTGATAAAGGCAATTTAAAAGAAAAAGATTTTTTTTGATTAATAAAATATGTAAATTTAAGAAATAATGAGAAGACTTATCTGTTTATTTCAAAATAAAATATATCTTAAAAAAACACTGAAGCGTTGATTGTGAATAAGATTGGATAAATTAAAATTCGTAGCAGGTAAGATATTTTTATTTTTATTAATCTTTGAATTTAATTTTAAAATACAAATAAACTTCATTTGTATACATATACACTGAACAAAGTTAAATAAATTCGTATACTTACATATTTAATTATTTTTTATTCTTCTGCAAACAAACTAATCGTCTGAAAATTGTATTCCTGTTCAGTTAGTACTTATTTATTAATTATCATAATAATATTTATTTTAAAGTTCAAAAATTCCGCTTCTTTACACAAGTACATATGATCCCTTAAGAGGTGAAGTGAGTCAAGAATTACAGTAAAATAGTAAAAATTGTCCATTGCACGTCTTTATTCGGTGATTTGGTGCAGTGCTTCCCAAATCGGGGACCGCCACAGAACATGTTTTATTTTTCAGATTTAGGAGGCCGTGGAATGTAAAGGTTGGGAAGCATTGATTTGGTGGATTGCATATTTTTATTTTATGTAGATAACCCAATTGTATTTATTTACTGAGCTCACTTCACTTTTAAGATACTTTTAGACATTAGGAATATTAACTCAGGTATCTCCTAAAATATCACTTGGCTCACTTTAACTTTCAGGGGCTCTGCTGTCTTACTCTGATAATACCGCAGTTACTACTGTAATTCTCAAAAACCATTTATTGCTTGAAAAATGTCGTATTATTTTTATTCTATCACTTCCCAACTGTCTTACCAAAGCGGCCGCTATTGCTATTGATATAACAAGAGATTGGCAGTAGTGGGGCCAAAGCCATGCTGTGAAGACCAAATTTAATGGAAACAAAAACGTTTCATATTCAATCATAGCTTTCAGTAAAATCCTCTTATCTTTTAAGGTGTTAACCATCAATACTTGGTAGAAAGGCATTATATTCAAAACATAAAACATTCTCTTGTACTGATTCCACATTTATTTTATATGACTAGGACCGGCTTATGATAAACATTTTCAACGTTATCGTCATCAGCGAAACCAGTCCTGATCATATGAAATTAGTAAAAAAGAGTGTTTGGTGTTTTTTGAATTAAAAAAATGTTTCTTCTAAAAAAAATGTTAAATGGCTAGTGAAAATTTATTATGAATGACCGACCAACCAACGCTTTTGGTTTCCTTGAAATATGGTTATATGTTTTGTGTTCACATTGTCGACCTCTTTGTGTGATTGATATGTGCAATATTTTACGGTCATTATAATTAGTAGGGTTGTCGGTCAATTCAGAAATAAGCCTTAGATATAAATAAAAAATCTTAAGTCAAGGATGCCGAAACCGATTCGTCACTCCAACAGAACTAATCTCCCGGTCGCTTGGATCGAAACATTTTCAAAGGGCACGTTTTTAATGCCCAACCATAATTATTATTCTCTGACTAAATAACCAAGATGGTGATTAAAAAGAACAAAGATTTCGAGATGGAGTCTTTTACATAAAGTTTTAAATGACATTTCACGGTCGCTGAAAGAATTCACGGTTCGTTAGAATCGAAGTTAATGGCTTTATATCGAAATTTCAGTCGTTAAATTTCGGGGCAGGCTCAGTCAGATGTTACCTATTTTGCGGCCAGCCTACGCTTTATATCTTGTTTGATTTTTAACAGAACACATTTAAATTTCTAAGTAATTTTGTGCGCGGCAACTCTGGTTACAGAAGGGCTAAAAAAATCACAAACAATGAATATAAAGTCACTTAACTAAAATGTTTTTATTTTACGCTGTCAGCTATCAGCGCTTTTACCCCTACCCTGTATTAACTGTCCTGGAACAATTTCTTACATTTCTTACATTAAAATAGCTTACATAATGTAATGCAGTAAATAAAAAAGCTACTAATTACCAAAAAAAAAATGGAGCAAAGTTAGATGCAAAAACGTTCTGTGTGTCACAGAAAATTTCTGTATTTTTCACTTTTATTTCCCGTATTCAATATTGTAACGTAACCAGTGCTTCCCAACCTTTTCATGCCACAGACCCCTAAATCTGAAAACAATTATATGCGGACCCCCGATTTTTTTTATTTCACATGTTCATATTTTATCACAAAGAATGTTGAAAGAATGAAAATTTTCGCGGACCCCAGGTTGGGAAGCACTGATGTTAACTATAAATATAATCACTATTCATACCTTTATTTTTTCTCTTCTGTACGAAATTAACGTTTAAATGTAATGTGTAAATGTGTTTAAATGTTAAACCACGTCCGCTTCCTGTGTGAAGCATACGAACTCTTAATTAAGTTTATCTTAATAGATGTATTTCTACTAGAACTGCATGTTACTTAGTTTCTCAGCATCTTTTTTCAAAGATAGTAGTTATAGAAGGATAGTACAGGACTAGTTGTTAGCTAACTGCTACGTCTGTTTTTAAGATAGAATGGGTGGGACAAAAATTCATGCCTTTGAACAGAAATCCACAAGTCAATTGAAAATAAATTTATTACGTTCGTATTAAGATTTGAACCCGTGACCGAATCCAACGACGTTTAACACTCGACTAAACTCGTATATAACGACGAGCTCTCAGTATACAGATTATACACAGGATACTTAGTATCATTTTTATTTAGATGGCTGAGCTAGTCACACTTTTATTACATTTTTTTTCAAGCACACTAGTTCATGGTTCATAGCCAGTCCCGTGCAGCTCTGCTCGGGCCATGAATTTGAGGGTTAGACTTCTTTTTTTCTGTCGATAACGTCGGCCATAAAACGTTGGCTGCATATACACAGCGTGCGGTGGTGGGAAACTAACTTGTTTCTGATCATATAATACAATTTTAGAATTAACAGTTAACGTCTCAAAAGTGATGAAACATGGATCCACGTATGTAATGTTAATATTTGTGCTGAATTTGATTCCTAGAACCATGATTCATTCATTGATAGCAAAGCATACAATCTAATAATATATTATATGTAATGGTTTTGATGCTTTTTGAACTAGGAGAGATATCATTGCACACAGCAAGTTAATATCATAATACATTAAATTAAGCACTAAACTATTTGAAATCACGACTCGTAAGCATACCAAAGCAATAGGAAGATCAAATACATACACTCATACCTCGTACATACTAATTCTCACGTTCACCTTCCTAGAAACCGTAATCTCATTTCTATGAGCAGATTTACGGCTCATTAAAATGTTGGTTTTAATTTATCTCCCTGACACACCGTGATCTCTAATAATAATAATTAACCTTCGAGGAAGTCTTTAGAATGCATTAAACACCGCTCGACGCGAAAAAAATAAAACTTTTTACTATGGTTATGATTAAAATTATTGGTATATTTTTATGTGACCGCGCGAGATTGTAATCTCGGCGTTTAAGGGTCTCCATTCATGATCATTCCGAAATTCAAAACTGTTGGGTAATAAACCGATTAAATGTGACGTTAATCGTTTGCGTAATGGTAGGATTTTTAAAGTTCATTGACGAGAGAAACCCATTATTCCAACGCGTAACCAAATAAAAACACTCTTAATAAGTAAACTGCCGTAGTCTGCATTTTGGCTAATTTTAGTTATGAATGAAGCTTAAACAATTTTATGTTTTCCATCGTCGGAGAAAACTGCGGTTTTATTTGAAATATATTTCACGAGACATCCAAAACTTCATTATAGTTTTAAATACAATGACTAGAAATTGCAAATATAGCACTCCAGTAACTACAATATCCGGAATAAGTACAAAAGTGTTCCATTGATTGTTTCAAAATGTCATGATTATTATTTCCAATTGCAAACAAACAGCAATGATGACCTCGGAAATACAAATTATATTAAATTCGCAGAAATCTTTGGAAAAATACATTCTTGTTACTAAATCCTCTTGAAATTCATGCATTTGAGCTCCCGTTTCATTTGAAATCGATATTGATATACATAATTAAACATTATGTTACAGATTTCTGTTTTTATGATTTTATTTAAGTCAAATGTGAAACTACTCTGATCGATGAGGTATATAATTTTTTGTTCAATGAAAAATTAAGAAATATTACATACGGCAGTCGACCTAAATATTAGCGAAAATGCAGCAAGCATCTAATTATATGTCAAGGTCAACACACTTTGGTGACTTGATGAATAGCCTATTGTTTAGCGCCGTCGATTTTACCTACAGGGGTGTACTTAAATAAAATTGGTTATATTAAATATTTAGAAATATATGTGTCGAGTCAAATTTGTTTTAATATTTTTTATAGACAAAAAATCTTTTTATTTTAAGACTATTTATCTAGCTTGTAGTGTAAATGCGCTGTATTTGTTTTTGCGAAGTAGCACATAAGACATTATTATTGGTTTATATTATGTATGAGTTTAATAAATACCCTAAAAAATGATGAATCTCTCTTTTGTTCTTATTCTACGCTTAATTTATCACAATCAGAACTGGTTTCAACATTTCACCACGAGCATTTTCAACTGAAAAAAATATATACCATATTCCTGGTCTTGATGACAATAAATTAATTGTATAAAAAAAATAATTGTTCTATTATTTTTCAATATAATTGAGACATTGAACACTTAAAAATTCATAATTACTCAATGTATCGTTTTTTGAAATATGTATTTTTTTTTCAGTTTACATATAAATATGTAAGTACGAAATATAAAAATTTCACATTCCAAGAACTTCATCCGTCTCTGGATAATATTATTTTTTTGCAAACTCGTAAAAATACATTTTTATTATACTGACTAATTCACTTTGACTAATTTATTACCATAAGCTGTGAACAATGTCGAAGTACAAAACAAAAATAGGTAAGTATATTTTTAACCCATTGAGGAGTATTGCCGCTTCGTACGGACAAATATTTTAGTGATAATGCTTATTGCTATTCTCTTGCTTTTAATTGAATTGTCATTATTTTTTCACATATTGGTAAAAAACATTTGTATCTGTGAATTTTGACGATCTCGTTATTTTTATTATTTGTTGCAAATGAACAAAACAAATTTGTAAAAAGGTCAATACATATTTGCACAAAATCGGTAGCCGTAAAAAGCAAAAAAAGATCTAGGCCCAAATTGGAAGTAATAGGTTCTTGAAAATTGTTGAAAAATAATAATATGTTTGTATACATTTACATTTTTAATTTTGCATTGTAAAATTATAAAAGAAATATTATTCCATATTCTTACCAGACTGATCAATGAACAATTTTTTTAATATATTTTTGTGTGTATCAATGGTAAATGAATCAAAAAATCCTAATTTAGTAAAAATAAACTTACTACCCAAAGGGTTAAAATCAAAAGGATAAAAAAATATCTGCCGATTCTGAAGCAATGTTAATAATTTCTTTATTTGATAGGTAATAATGAAAATGTTTTATATATTTATGGGGAATTTTTACATGCGGAATCTATGGATATAAAATTACATATTTTTTAAGAGTTGATCAACTGATTAACAAAGTGTCGTAGAAAAAAATTGTTAAAATAAACTTCATTACGAGTCTACATAATCGTACAGAGATTTTGCTAAGACAGAACTACCGGTAAGCTAATCGCTCTCCTTGTACGTTGCTTTATAGATCGGATAGGGGGATGAAATTTTAGATATTGAAAAATATTTCTCTTATGTACTAATTTTACATTATTTGAATAACAATTGTGACCGGCTTCGTTTATCGCAGACGTTATAAACTGATGACAATATAAATCAATACTGTAACACAATATAATGTTCAGTATTATTTTAAGATTAACTAACTGTTGAACCTTCAAATGATTGAGAGATTGTATCTTTTTGCATAATATATACGTCCAATTCTAATGGAGTAGATTTACTAGAACTTGATTATAGAGTACTAGAATTGCATAATTAATATTGTTTTATAATGTACTTGCAATGCAAACTACTTATTATTGGATTTGAATTAAAAAATATATACATATACGGTATAAGTGATATACCTACATTTCCAGTTGAACTTCCAACCTATTGGATATCCTTTCGTTCCGCAAATGTTTGCAAAGATGTTATGTTTTGTTTTGAAATTTAAACATTTTTACTGTTGTTTATGGGTCATTAAGATTGAATGTTGCAATTTAGTGCATTTATGTGACAGTTTGCCTGTTTGAATATCAGGTAATCACTCGGACACGAACATAATTCACTCGATTTTGACTTTAATGGTCTTGATTTATAGCATGAGCTGAACTTTTAATGGGAAAATTTGATTTTTCGGGCTCGTCAGTGTCCAGGCTAAAATTATATGTACTTTTACGACTGTTTTAAAATGTTTTTCTCAATTTTTAAATCCCTAGAAAAGCATTCAATTTTAATGCACACACCGCAAGTTTAAGTGCATTTCTATTACTTTACTTTATTTGGGGTTTTTATATTAATTAAGTCAAAAATTTAAGCCTTTAGATAGTTACGCAAAGCAGTTATTTAATTATGTTAAAAGCGTTCGTGCGATGCAGTGCAGTGTCCAAGTATTTTAATTTAAAAAAATGTCCATTTTAATTAATTGAAATCAAAAATATTGACATATTTCCAATGTTTTTTTTATTTATCAGAAAAGATAAACTTTTGTATAGCATAGTTTTTGTTATTATCATATATTTTTAATTAAAATGTATCCATCCAATGCCAAATCTGCTGGAACTTCAATCAGTCAATCTCCCTTTGTCGAAGAATGGAAGCATTTTATTTTTTTTAAAGTAAATTATCAATGATTAATTAAAAATTGTCAAAAAAAATCCCTTGTAGTTTTGATTAAAAATAATTAAAAAGTTTTGTTTTGGCTTTAATCAAAAAACTGCATTTCATCAAAAAATCTTTTTGTTTGTTAAAAATGCGATAAATGCCGCCTGTGTGGTCGAGTGGTCAACGTTGTTGGCCACCGCTACGGAGGTCACGGGTTCAAATCCCATTACGGGTAGTTTTATAAATTAATTTTTCAATCGATTTATGAATTTCTGTTCAAAGGCATGGATGTATGTGATGTCTTGAAATTCTCCCCTCCCACCCATTCTGTCCTATGAACGGGGCGTATCGAGAGTGATTAGCTAACCACTAGTCCTGTCCTAACCCTTTTCTTCTATTTCTACTTTCTTAGTTACAAGCAGTTCTCGTAGAAACACTTTTCTTGAGATAAACTCCATTAGGAGTCCGTATGCTCTACATTGGGAGCGGACATGATAAAAAAAATGTTATGGACGTCGAAGGTGGTTGTGTTGAGTTTAATATTGTTAATAAATTTTGCACACGTGAGAAAAAATATATTTTATACCTACAATCTCCTTCCCTTCAAAACACATCCTAATTTAATTCTCGCAGACTGTTTTTTTGAACTTTTACAAAATTGCTACCTTAATGCGGTTAACTCGAAATGACACTTTGTTATAGCGGACGAAAAATAAACTAAACAAAAAAAAAACAACATTTATTATCATAAACAAACCGTCGAAAAACAAAACAACGAAAAGTAAAGAAAATTTTCCGAATAACTCTTGATTTAAAGTTGGAAAAGTTTAAGTTGCTCCCCTGACGATGCATAGCCTTAAGGCGAAGGTTTTTTTTAGTGCAACTTAGAACCTGAAAAAGAAACTTACGAAGAAAAGGACGTGTTATATTCACCTTGCTTCGTCCATGAAGATTATTCTTCCCAGAACCTATGATGTCAGCCCCTTACGCTCTGGGAGTAATTTTCCTACTCTTACTGGTTTAGAAATTATAATATGTATTCTATCTTAACACTTTGCATTCTCACTAGATTTACAAAATACCAATAGACTACTCTGAGTCCAGATTTTACTTATATTACCAGCAAATTGAATACGTTGTATTTTATGTTGCCAACCAATTTTTAGTTGAATGCAGCTAGAAAAGACCAAGTGAAACTTATTTATTTATTATTAATCACTTTACTTAATCAATACCATCTGGTTTGCTTTGTTTTTTTTTTAATTATAAAATGTTTATCAATTACTTTTCAGTCATACTTCGATTTAATTCCTTTTAGGGCTTTTTTGATGTTTCTCATATAATATTGTTGTATAACATTCTTATTATTGAATCGATTCAATTTAATATCATTATATAATTGTGCGTGTAACGAAAACTCACAATGGCCATTCATATTTAGAGATCTAACCAGGGTCGGCTTGAGGATTTCTGCCTCGCAAAACGAACTAAATGAGTAGATATTACTTAAATCCTTATGCAGCGCCTCTCAAGAGGTCTGCACGGGCCCGGCCTTGACCCGTGGGGTCCTTCCCGGTTCGGTCCGTGGGTCGGGTTCGGACGCGTAAGGTCAATTGCGATTTGGGCTCGGGCCGGGCCCGGGAAAGACATATTTTTCTAAAATTTATTAATGTAAAAATTTAACGTATTTTGTCTTTCTTTTGTTACAGGTAAGAACATCATCATCATATCCATCGAAAATTATTACAGCTAATGACAGCAGAAAGGTCGGTGGTTACATTGAAATTTATTTCCCTACAATTAAAGAAATATTCTACTAAAGTTTAATACAAAACCATCATAAATCAGAAATTGATGTTTTAATATCGACTGAGGAAAGGAAAAAGGACGTGACCCACACATATTGAATTTTACACGAGGCGCAAAAAAGTGTTTGCAAATTATGAATTATACATAACCTTGAAGTGCGCAGACACTGGTGTTAAATTGACGTAATCTAATATTAATTAAATATATTGTCTAGGTAAAACCTTTATTTCAGCCTTTTTTCTTGGTTTTATTTTTTTAGAAGGTCATCTTTTTCAAACTTAAAAGCTAAATTTAGACACTAATTCGGCATTTGCAGCTTGCATCCTTTTGGTGGAACGTGTATCAAGTTTGATACATTGAAAAAAAGCTGTTTTAAAAAAACTGAGGGTTAGGTCCTTTTTCCTTTTTAAAGTCGACATATAATATAAAGCCACTAGAAAATGACCATCTTGTGTGGTATCTCAACATATAATATGTAAGTCATCATACTATTCGTCGAATTTTTAAATCCAAATGTAATCAGTAAAGAATTTCGCAAATCGATGTTAATATCTCAAACGTATCTTCACAAATGTCTATGTAACTATGTTTTGTCGTGATATCCTCAAATGTTTTTGTATGAGACTTAGCTGAAAGCATATGACGTTATTAAATATTCTGAGAAGCGTCATTATTCACGCAGGATCTGTCTAATTTTGGCATTTGACAAAAAAAGGACAATGGAGGCTTTAATTGGGAGCAGCCTACCGCAGTTCTTGCGCACTGGGGTTTCGTGAATCACAACGGCAGGAGCGGATCGACTATTTTATTAAACCCACACATTTCTGATTAGTCGTTTTAATGTACATTTTACAAAATGTTAAAAAAAAACTTTTAAATATCTCTACACCATTGAACAGTATTGATTTATTGGAATTTTCAAATAATGTATCATACTTATTACTTTTTTAATCAATTTTAAATACATAAAACCCCAATTTACACTAAAGTCGGGACATTGTAATTGGGGGAGGGAATCTCGTACAAAATTAGGGATTTGGTTTTTTCCGCAAAAAATGTAAAAGTAAGATTTCCCTTAGTTTTGCAGAAAAAAAATATGGACGAAATATTTAGTTACTAAGTGATAAAATGCAAAGCGCGCCAAAATCCAACACATAGACAGTCGCCCGGCTATACGTGTATAGCCTGGCACGTTTTGAATAGACAGATGCTAGCCAACATTTGACTGTATGCGCCGCACAGACGATCGTCTCGTAGCAATGACAATGTAATGCGACAGTGCAATCGGGGTATTTGCGGCGAATATTTCAAGCCAGCGCGTAATTCTAGGTAGTGTAATTGAGGGTTCCACTGTCATGTAATTATAATAATTTTGCTTTGTACAATATCGATAGTATTTATATATTTTTTTCCTGTCAACATATCAATTTTGTAGTGTTTCTATGTGTGAGTTTATTTTCATCAACACTATGAATTGAATATTTAAGTATGACGTAACAATTTTATTTATCTACTATTTTACACTTAGTCTCGCAGATTGCTAATTAATCAACCTGCAGAGAGCGATTTAATTAATTTAATTAGTTTGAAATTAATGGCCCTCGATTCGTTTCTGTACAGCGAAAACTTCCACGTAATACCGTAAATTAATAATGAGGTAAATCGGCTAACGGGCGAGTGCCTTTTTATCGTGGAAGTAGGTAAGTCTGCAGTCGTTAAACGAGTGATTGATTTATAGGCCAACTTAAACGTCCACGCGGTATTGACAGCGTTCCGCTAAAAATTAGCGGCTGATTTATGACGAACCGGGATTTTACCGGAAATTTTATCGGGATATTATTTTATGTTCGATTCATCACGAAACTATGCGCGGCTCAGATTATTCATTCATCATTCATCAAATCGCCGACTGCGGTTTTATGTATTTGTTTTTTATGTTTTCAAAATTGGTAAAATTAAATTAGTCATAAAATTGACTAAATGGTTTTGTAATGTAGTGCCACAAACGAACTACTGATAGCTTATTATTATTTAATTTACTATTTTATTTATACACGTACTTGTAAAACGGAATTTTAGCATTCTGTATAAAATAATTTAATCTTATAATGCTGAGCTAACGAATGGTTTCCTTATAATTAATGAAATATATTTTTAATTAAGAGGAAATCAAATTAATATTTTTGTTCCAAGTAACGTTACGTTGGTAGATGTTTTTTTCGTACACTCAGTATTTAGATTTTTTAAATTTAAGATTTCGTCTGAAGGTGCTTGCTTGGTGAAATTTCAATATAAAATTTGAATCGTTCAAATTATGTACATTCACACGAATTTTGTCACTTACGACCCTAGTTTTGCCTTTCGGCATCTTAGGGCGGTCAAGTGCACGGATGAACTTGAACTGACGCTTAGTATACAAGAAATAAATGTATCATTGAGATTAAAGTCATTGCTGGCGAAAAGAATTAGCCCATGGGAATGCCCACAGATTTGAATGGTGAGTAGTTAGATTAATGTAGTTAGTAAAATTATATTAATTTTTGTTTGTTGGAAAAGGTTTTATGATTATATTTATATAGGGCTAAGCCCGGGTCGTTAGTGACAAAATTTGTGTGAATGTACATAATTTGAACGATTCAAATTTAATAATATTTTTTGTCTTATTGTCCATATTGATTTGAGATAACAGTTACCAATTGCAGAAAAGACCACTTTGAAACGTTGCGATTCATATAAACTTAAGCTAAGTGATATTGGTACTTATTTAATTTCATTAAAAATATAATATTTCAAATACAAACGTATCAGGCTCACCAGAATGTATTATGTTATTACTACAGGTGGACATAACTTAAATGTTGATGCAACGTTGAAGACACTTGAAAGTGCAGCATTAACCCTTTACGCGGTGTCTTTTACGATCTCTCATAATCTCATAGTTAATAGGTTCGGTCACAAGCAGGAAAGTCAGCGCATAAAAAATACTCAGTTGTTAATTACGGCGGTGAAAAAAAGTATCACGCGCCAGCAAAAAGTACATCATAAAATTTTTGCTCACTTTACGACACCACAATTATGCCATTAAAGTCAGTAGATATTTACGTACTTATTTTTTCTATGACTATTTCGAAAATTTACTGCAAGTTTCTTATAGTCAGAATACTTACTACTTACCCTATTCGAATGAAACTCTAGGTCTTGTAACTCGATTATTTGAACTACGTTCATCCCTGTATTACAAATGTAATTCGAAAAATCTTATGATTGAAAAAATCATAATTGACAATGAAAGACTAGTATAGTTCACTCGGTGTGCACTTACAGCTAGCTGTTCTTTATGAAACTGCCAAATCGCGAATAATTTTAAAACACATACTTACACATACATACTAAAAATGAACAGTTTAGAATTTTTAGAAATCAATAAAACTCAACAAAAAAGAAATATTATTAAATAATATTCTTAATAGGACAGGTGGTTCCCCATTACTCACATTGTTTCCAATTAATAGAGTAATCACCAACCTATCTGATTGATTGCAGCTCATTAGTTTACTAGTTTGTAATGTTAAACGTCATTAGTTGTATGATTATATTTATTTGCTTTGTTTCGATTTTATAATCCCCTCCTTGCTTCCCTTAAAAAGGAAAAATCCCAATCTGATTGATTGAAACTCATTAGTATCATTATTTATTTGTTTTATTTCGATTCTACACCCCCCTCCTTGTTCCCCTTAAAAGGAAAAAAAACCCAAACTCCATTTTGTAATTTCATAATTTTAAAATGTTAGAATCAATCTTGCTTCATTACTTAAGCAAACTTTGCGATAGTAAGTCTGATGATGCCCCTGAAAGAGGCGAAACACGTGTCACAGTTAGTAACACAATACGTGGAATAATCAAAGTTAATTTAAATTTTCTATTAAAAACACATAAGTTGTTGTAATTTACATTATTCTTGTCTTCATGGCGACATTTAAACAGTGTTAAGTTTCAGAATGGGTAGGACCAATATCCTCATCACAAATATCCTATTTCTCTCTTTGATCATGTTCCTCTCAGGCAGATATTTCTTCAGTTGTCTCAAAATCATTTAATATTTGCAATCCAAGATCGATTACGTTGCAATTTAACCATACAGTGATATCTTATTCAGCACACACAGTAGTGCTATTTATTAATCTCGTCATGTCTCGTATATCACTTTATACTACCTACGTTGCTGGATCTCTAATGATCTTTTCATTGACACATTTAAATAATTTGTAGCAACAGTATTTTATGGTAATTTTCTTGTGGAAACCATTAAAGGACTCTTCTACACTATTTTTGTATGTTGGCAAAAATAAGCGAAACACCTGTAATATAATCTTTTGAACGTTTCAATTACACCCTAACCTCTCAGATGTGAAATTTAGCAGAAAGGTTCTACTGTCATGTAAATAAGTGTTTCTCAACGGGGGGGCACAGAGCAGAGAATTTGGGGGAGCAACAGTACAGTTTTAGGGGGTCTCAGGCAAATTTTGCGAAATCCGTAAATTTGTGTGTTTTAAAAATTGGAATGTCTAAGAACTAAAAAAAAAGTCTTACGTGTTCATTTTGGGAATTCGGTAAATTGGATTTTTGTTTTCGAAACTCTCTCAGATAAGCAAAAAAAACGGCGTTCATTTTGGGAAATCAGAAAATTCCTTATAAAACTCAATATTACAAAACAGGTATGAAGGGCACAGAAAAAAGAAAATCACACTCAAAAGAGGCTTCGGGCCCAAAAAGTTTGAGAAACTATGATGTAAATAAATAACTGATTATCTAGAAAAACTCTCATATGACGTTCATATCTAACTTATTTCGTTAAATTAGTATGCTGACCGAATAAACACTAAGGATACCGTCTTGTATTCTCCTATCGTTTTTAATAATTGTAATCGAAAAAGGGAGGGTATTGATTTTTATCCAACAATGCTGTCGTTGTTTATTTAATTATCCCCGTCGCTACTAATCGTTGGCTAACAATAAATAAAATAAAAAAAATTCAACGCTGCATCGAGCTACATATTTTAATTTCCTTTGACGTTTTTTTTTAACATTGTGACATTCCGCATTTCAAAAACACACATTTCGTCGTCGAAAGTAATTAGGACCGAGCCTTTAATCAAAAGTGTAGGGTCCGCGGTGGCCGAAACGCGACCCGGAAGTTCCCAGCGAGATGAAAAGGTCCTGTTACCCGCAGGCCCTCTCATAATTACTACCGGCTCGGACCCCAAAACCATAAAATCGCAGCGCAAACTCGGATAAGCATCCAGGACCTCATCACACGGCGAGGCTCAGTGCTTTGTTTTAAAGCTGACACAATCTGATCGCACGATAACGATTTTGATAATTTGACATGTCTCGGAAGCATCAAAATTAATGAAATCAAGAGCATAATGGAAATATATTTATTTTCCATGGCACGGCAAAAATAAATAATTTATATTATTATGCAGATTTTAAATGGCCTTCATTTTTATTTACGTAAATTACTTTATGCGCATATTTTTTCGAGTTAAATGTTTCTGAAACTGAATTTCGTTCATCCGTTGTTTTTATATGCTTATAAGTTCATGTCACCGAAGACTATTAGTGAAATATCCAATACATATAGGTGTTGTCAGTCGATTCTTGATGAAATGCATTATTTTATCAAATAAAACACATTGTTTGCATTGTTAGCTGCAATTGATAATGAAATTAGTCTCGGTCTAAAATAAATATACTGGAATTATACACACATGTTTTTAATCCATGTCCGCTTCCGACGTGAAGCATATGTACTCCTAATGGAGGTATCTCAACAAAAGTTTTTATTCTAGCACTATCATTACTCAGTTGCTGTTGCTAGCTGTATATAAGGACAACGCTAGGATGTAACTAGTTTTTAACTAATCGCCATCGTTACGCCCATTCTAGGATTCCAAGGGTGGGAAGGGAATTTTTACATCACAAACACACATGCCTCGGAACAGAAATCAATTGAAAAAATACCATTCGTACTGTAACTATAACCTGTGAGATCCGTCACGGAAGCCATCGACCTCAATCACTACGCCTACGGATCAAACAATTTGTTTTTTATTTCTTGATTTTGATAATATAAATGTAATTTTCTACTTTAATTTGTGAGTTTCTCGGCATTTACAATTTTAACCTTAGTAGCTTATATCCAAATAGTTGACAGCATCTGCTGTGCATATATTTTTTAGAGTTGAATCAACGTTTGGTTTTCGTTTTTTTTTACGATTTACTTTGCTAAAATGTATTCATTTGAACAATTAACACCTGCAATGCCAATAAATCATTCTGAATAAACCGAGTCAAATGAACTCACTTTTGAATATACCACAGAGAACCACTAATATAGCCATGTTTATCTTCGATCGCAATTATCAGCCACGATTATTCGATGCACTTTTGCAGCAAAGCGCAGAGTGCATACAGTTGCTGCATTTACCCATCGCAATATTGCGATGCTATTGCAATTTTGAGCGATAAAAAACCGTCGAACGTCTATCCGGGGAACAGGCGGAGAGGTAGGTGGTTACGATATCTGTTATTATGAATTATTTATCGTGGTTGTTCCTTGCAATGCGCTCATTACGGGAGGTGGATTGATAATTTTATGACTCCAAATATTTGAGTTAAGAGGATATTAGTTATAATGAAATTATAAATTTACCATTCTTTATCATCCCTCAGTAATATACTGATAATCTAATAGCCATGAAATCTATATCGATTTAGTAACGTAAGGTACGTGGTCGAGTGGTAAACTTCGTTGGTTTCGGTATCGTTACTTGCACTCGAATCCCAGTACAGCTTCACAAATTGATTTTGAAATAAATCTTAAGATGTATGTTTGAAGATATGGATGGAAGATGAGGTCTTAAATTTACTTTTAAAAAAATACTTTGTCCTGTCTACGACATTAAATTGTTTTATTATTAAAATATATGGTATTAAATGGGAAAGAAATTAAGATTTAACTTTTTTTACATTGTTAGTGGACATTTAAATTGATCGGGATCCCAGGATTGGATACCCTTCTCCGAACTGAAATAATACAGAAAATGAGAGCATTACAATTTTTAAAGTAATAATCAGGGAACAAGGGAAATGCTAGGACCTTATACTGCCAATCGATATGTAGTTTAAAATAAATTGTAATAAATGGAAAAGTTGACATAAAAATCATAATAAATAACCAATTGATTGAATTGGCATTTACTTAGTAGAACTCCATTATAATTTACAGATTTTTCCGTAAACGAAAATCTGTATAATTAAATACGTTGCTACTTTTACCCTATCAAATAACAAAGTGGCGGCCGGTCAATGAGGCATTGGATCAATGCACCCCTTGTATATATATGCAGGGGCGGTTATATTTCATGAAATAATATTCTTCATGTATTTGTTGTCAAGTGTGTTTTTATTAGTATACATAACATTCGATTTAGTAAAAACGTTCTCGCGACCTACTTTGTAGGCACCTCTGAAATAAAAAATGTAAACGTAAAAAATGTTACATTCTCTATAATTATTACGGTTTTCATTTTACATACAGATCATCTGATATAATTGCAATTTTATTGTGCGCAGAGAGAGAGAGAGGCATACATTTTAATATCACGAAAACGCGAACAATTATTTGTGAATTTTCGTGGAAGCGGGCAAGGAGTGCATAAGGTCTTCAAGATAAAGTTTTGTTGCTCTTTTTTTTACAAGCGAGCGGATCCACTAACAATGGTCGATTAATAAGATGTTTCACATCCATTATGAGAATCCGTCTTATCTTGTGCAGAGATTCGTAATATTAGTGCGGTCGTGAATCGAATAAAAATTCCCGAAGGATAATTGTAGCACTGCAGTTTATGAGAGACAAAGGTACACAATCGAATAAACTATCGGCAGGACTCTAATTATTGGCAACAACCAACATTTACCAACCAGATTACAAACCGTCTAATTTTTGTCAGTGCTCTAATCTTAAAATTGCTTTCCATTTAATCTGCTTAATGTATATATGTATTATTATGTTTTATATATATATATCGACTGTGGAAAGGAAAAAGGACGTAACCCACACATATCAAATTTTACAGGAGGCGCTAAAAACGTGTTTTGATGATTTTGTGACATATGTAAATTATGAATTATACACAAACTTGAAGTGCACGGATACTTCTAAATTGGTGTTTAATTGACATAGCCTAATATTGATTAAAGAAAATGTCTCGGAAAAACCTTTATTTCAGTGTTTTTTCTTGGTTTTAATTTTATACAAGGTCATATTTTTCAAACTTAAAAGCTAAATTTAGATACTAATTCGGCATTTTCAGCATCCATCCTTTTGATAGAATGTGTGTCAAGTCATTTATATACATTGTGATTATCGAAAAAAAGCTGTTTTGGAAAATTGAGAGTTACGTCCTTTTTCCTTTCCAAAATCGATATGTATATATATAATTACTTTTACAGACCTGTTATCTCGATCAATCTTTTTTCCCGCATTTATCTTCTTTTTTTAAATCCATGTCCGCCCCCAATGTGGAGCATATGTCCTCCTAATGGAGGTATCTCAAAATAAGTTTTTTCTACCAGAGCTGTTTGTTACTCAGTCGCTCAACCTTACTTTTTTTTTAAAGTGAGTGGTAGGGGAAGAAGGATAAAGATAGAACAGGACTAGATGTTGGCTAATCGCTATTGCTACACCCAGTTATTAAGGGATCAGAAGGATGGGAGGAGAGGAAATGATGTGAATTGACATCACAAACGCCCAGTCTTCGATCACAATTTTGAATTGAATAATTCTTAAATTCACTGTTATCTGACCGGGAATCGAACCCAGACCTGCGTGATCGGTAAAGCAAGCTTTAACCAACTGGGCCACAGCAGGCGACATAGCCTTTATCAAACAAACTAATGTCAGTACTTAAAATTCTCTGATTCATCGTTTTCTTTGATCTATCGTCTAAAAGTATGGTTAGGTCACCAATTTTACATCAATAGATCGTTTTTGTCGTATGTATTTAATTTTTCACCTCGCTCAGAAGCATGTGCGTTTTGACTATCCTGTTCACCTGATAACTGAGACTGCAATTTTACAACAACTGTCTTGTTGTAATGATGCCTTCACGTTTCCGCTGCTGAATGACTCACTGAGAACGCTACCGACTAATTGTTAATTAATATAACAATTAACTTAAATGCCTTTCATGGAGTTTAATTAACGTTTAATTATACCGTTAAAATATTTTAAGGAGTTGAAAAAGTCCAGAAGAAAAGCATGGTGTCGCACCAAAACGTCTAGAACTATCTATCACTATCACAATCAACTCAATTCTTGATAAGATGAATGCGTCAATTAATAATAGGATAAATGACCACCGCAATGATTTTGTTGGGTCTCATGGCGCAGCGGTTAACGTTGTGGGCTTCCGTGCCGGACTTTTCGATCGATTTATCGATTACTGTTCAAATGCATTCCTTTAACAATTAGGTGTAGCGACAGCGATTACTTAACCACTAGTTCTGTCCTAGCCTTATCCTTCTATCTCTACTTCTCTCTTTGGATAAGAGAGGTTGAGGTACTGAGTATCAAACAGTTCTGTTGAGATACCTCCATTATTAAGCTGTATGCTTCCATATGCTTTTATATGCCTGGGAACGGATATTGATAATAAAAAAATACTCTAGCTTTAATGTGCTTTAAGTCAATTCGTAAATATATGTAAGTATTTTCTTAAAAACATATGTTTTTTGAGACTTTTCCGTATTCATCGTTTTCCGCATTTATATTTTTTCGCGGATTCTTTCTTAGTTAACGATAAATCGGAGTTCCGCTGTATTCGATAAACGCCCTGTATATTCTACCAAAGACTATTGATGAAGTAGATTTTGCGAAAACACTGGCATTGTTAGTAGTTACTACTGTCGTTTTATAAAATATTCAATGCTTTCAACGGCGGAGAAAAGAGCACTACGTTTTTCACTGTCACAAATTTACATTCCTTATATTCGTTCGGCTCTGAAAATACGCCAGGTTTTCCTCTTGTTTTGCCAAAAAGAGTGAAACAGATTTATTACCGCTCTAGATTACAAAACGCATTGTCGTATATAAATTTGACACTTGTACAATCAACAGAAGTGTTGGATGCGATAAAAGCACAAAACCCAGCTTTCTTTAATAACAATTCAATCTATGTTTGCGTATTTTTCATGATAAAATTGCCTTCAACAAATATTGACATAATTTTGAATGATTTTTTCTTTCATAATTTTAAACTTACTTATTGTAGTTAATAGGTCATTAAAGTAAACATTTATTAATCATTTACATAATATAACGTAGTCAAAAACAAGAAATTAAACATGAGAAAACCGGAACTTAATGTGACTTAGCGTAACTATAAACATTTAGTTTTTTATTGTCAATTTTAATACCTACTATTCATTCTATTTAGTATAATTCTATTCTATATAGGTGTCTATATTTTTTTTTATAGAACCAACTAGTTTGATCTTTTAACTTTATATAAGGCTCGTATTTTTCTGGTCAGAATTTCTATTAAATGGTCAGAATAAATAGTCATAATTTAAATGAAATTTAAAAAAAACCTAACTTAACCTACTAAACAAAATTCTTATAAAATATTCTTACCGTATAATGTTTTTATTCTGACCGTTCATATTTTTACTCCGACTAAAAATCGATTTAAATTCTGACCATTTAACTTGTTTCCTTTATAATAATATCTGTTAAGAGTGAGTGTGTGTAGCGGTCTACAGCGACATCTATAATTGAGACAATTATTAAATGACGTATTTATAAAAAATCGATTAATTGATAAAATATAGCTTTATAGGATTTATAAAACACGCCAATTAATTTAAGCACTCCTTGTTACTATATTCAAATATTCGATTAGAAGGTCATATGATCCATATTGGGAATGGACATGTATGGAGAAGAGGAATAACTACTTAAAAATATATGGTTGATATAGCGCCGTATCAGGGTTTCATAAGTCAATAAATTGTGCTAAATGTGTGAATTAGTTGCAAGGGTCGCAGAAACTATATTTCGAAAGTATTAGGGTTGTAGAATATCGGAGGAGAAAGAAGGAAAGGAGAAAAAGACTTCCGGCATGTCGCGACTGCAGTACCTTGCGTCGATATTTTATAACGTCACACGCTGTACCATATGGAGGAAGAGTTCGGAGCGAGGATTTGAAAATAAACAACGAAAATATGCCAGGGCCGTCTTTGTGGAAGGACGTGAGGGATGAAAAGATATTAGGCTTGGAATAAACGATTTTGAAAACCCGTTTTATTTAATACGAACTAAAATATATATTTTGAGTATAATTTGTAAAAATTATAATAAGAAAATTCAATTGAAAGATGTAAAATAGTTTATCCTTTTTTGGTTGTTAAGTCAGTCATTTAATATATCGACTGTGAAAAGGAAAAAGGACGTAACCCACACTTTTTTCAAAACAGCTTTTTTTATATAATCACAATGTATCAAACATGATACACGTTCCATCAAAAGGACGCAAGCTGCAAATGCCGAATTAGTATTTAAATTAAGCTTTTAAGTTTTAAAAAGATGACCTTGTAAAAAGTTAAAACCCAGAAAAAAACTGAAATAAAGGTTTTTCCTAGACAATTTGTCAAATTAATATTAGATTATTTCAATTAAACACCAGAACTGTAAAAACTGTAGAACTAAAACACTTTGATATTTTTAATCTTTTATAATGGAGTTCTACCAAGTAAATGCCAAATCAATTAATTAAACACCAGCTTAGAAGTCTCCGTGCACTTCCAGATTGAGTGTAATTCATAATTTGCATATGGCCCAAAATCATCAAAACACGTTTTTTGCGCCTCCTGTAAAATTTGATATGAGTGGGTTACGTCCTTTTTCCTTTCCACAGTCGATATGATTATGCTTAGTTATTTTGTTGATTATTTTACATATTGCGACACGTGTTTCGTCTCGCTGAGAAGCATCTTCTAATTTGATTTTATACATAAAAAAAAGAATTTTCACAAACTTACAGCCGAATCCATAATCCACTTGTAATAATAAAATTTGTATATTTTATAAAGTTATACGGTTTTAATTGAATATTTCAAAAACTTGCGTATTGACAGCTTCTGTTGAATTCAATAAATCATTAGTTTTTATTTTTACACATTTTCTATCAACGTAAATGATAAACAATGTTGTACATTTAAAGAACAGCAAACACTCTTGATAACATTATTTAAATTCTACAGCTTATTTCTAATCCACCAAATCGTAAAAAAAGTAACTCATCATATCCAGGAATAAAGTTATTTCCTTGATCGCTTACGAGAACTCGTAATGCTACAAAGGTTGGCCTTATCGAGCTTTACAAAGATCTCGGCTGTGTTATCGTGTTTAGCAAAATAAATATAAATTAATCTTTGTTAGTAAAATATATTTCCTCTTACGATTCCACTATCTTCATTTTCCTTAATGCCTTCATATAGCAGAAGATCCAGATATTTCTTTTTGTATTCTGATTTCACGTAATGTCCGATCCGCCCCAAAACAGTTCCGGAACAAAACTAGTGCAATGGTGGGCGGCAGTAAATCACATGGGTCTGTTCTACCCGCCCAAGTCAAGAAAAAGGGCAGAGTTTTACACACACGTACAATTACTTAAACTATACTACATTTAGAGTACAGTATAAATATAGTTTGATATTATTTCTTGTGCAATATCAACAAACATGCCTGCAATAAATTACTGTTATGATAGAATAAAAGAATGTATCTTGTTATAATAAGAAATATATAGTTTTGGTTTATAACTAAGATACATGGATCCCTTGTATAAACATTCTGTCGTTAATAATAGATCGCCTAAACCAGTGGAAGGGAACCTGCGGTCTTTTGACTTGATCAAAATATTCAATTTGATCAAAAAATTATTCGCAAGCGTTTGAAAAAAGAGCGTTACCAAACCATTACATGTTCGACAGTCGAAAAAAAAGGGGGGTTTCAACGTTTTCTTTACTGCGGGCTTATGTTGAATCAGATAAATGAATGTGCCCTTTTTAAATGAAAAAGGTTCCCCACCTCTGGCCTAAACACTCTTGAGTGTTCTCTCAACAATATTTTTTCAATTATATAACACTTTCAAGCTAGTTTGACAATATTTAAAAACAGTAAATTTACCGCGAAGGTCAAAAGAATTTTTCCAATATTGTCTTTAAATGTCTTAAAATTCCCTCTTAACATTCTAATCTTAATTTAGGTATTAGCCAATCACTAGTCCTTTTATATACCTACATTCTTTTTAAAAAAAGAGGGTTGAGCATCTGAGAGGCAAGTGGTTCTCATAGAAGAACTTATGTTGAGATATCTTCATTTGGAGGCCATATGCTTCACATTGGGAGCGAGGACACGGATAGTAAAAAATCTTTATCAGTAAAAAATGCATGCTAAAGTTAACGTGTTAGTGTTTTAAAAAAGTTTTACGTTCTTGCATTATCCATAAGCATTATAATAGAATTGAAAAATGGGACTATGTACATATGAAACAATCGATGACTATGGGATATTTAGAAAATCAGATAGAAAACTGCAATAAATTTCCCCCATATTACATGGAAAGCGATTTTTTCAGTTTGATACATTGGCCGGATCCTGTATTAGGAAAGCAGAAGTGATTTATGGCAATTTTTCGTATTTAATTCGAACGACTGTTGGAGGACGCCGCGACAACGGAAAACGTCGGTAACGGCCAAAAAGCGCCAGCTAATATGAATGGCCATTCCTGGCAATAAATTCGATAAAAGCTCTTCAACACAAAGCTCCGTTTTCTTTTTATATTGCTTCGCAAGACACATATTTCACTTTTTGGCTCGCCTTTGATATGCTCGGCTATGAAATCTGTTCCGTCTACGGTGCTAATAAAATAGATCTAACCATGGCATATATATGGTTGTTATAAATCGATTTAGCAAGGTAACTTAGCAACCGAAATAACATTAACAAGCATATGTATGCATATATTATCTCTATATCTTACCGTAGCATACTCATCTTCTTAGAAAGATCATTCGAAAATGAGGTTTAAAAATACTAAATATTATTTTGAAAAACACGAGGCCTAAATAAATTTTGAAAGTGACCAAACTCAAAGAGAGTACACACCGCAAACGAAGAAAAATAGTACGATCATATATAACTTTGAATTTTTACAATTTATACCAAATATTATGTTTTCCATATCGACTGTGGAAAGAAAAAAGGACTTTTAAACAAAATTTAAAGGAGGCACAAACGTGTTTTGATAATTTTGAGCCATATTCAAATTATGAAATATACACAACCTTGAAATGCACGGAGACTTCTAAACCGGTGTTTAATATACATAATGTAATATTAGTTAAAGGGATTGTCTAGGAAAAACTTTTTTTTCAGTCTTTTTTCTTGGTTTCAATTTTTAAGGTTTCAATGTTTCAACAACTTAAAAGCTAAATTAAGATACTAATTCGACATTTGCAGCTTACATGCTTTTGATAGAACGTGTATCAAGTTTTATACATTGTGATTATTGAAAAAAAGCTGTTTTGAAAAAACTGGGGGTTACGTCCTTTTTCCTTTCCACAGTCGGAATATTAATAAGAGTATATTAATATACAACTAAATCTGATGATTTTTTTTATCATTATTGTTTTGAAAAATGTGACACGTGTTTCGCCTCTTTGAGATACATCATCAGACAGAAAATCGCATAGTTACCTCCGAATCCATCGAAAATATTATGATTGTAATATTTAAGAATAGTTCTCAGAATTGCGTGATGCCGAAAACATCAATAACATTAGATATGCATAATTAATAAAAAAAATCATTGAACACTTTTTATAACACTGCTATTTCTCATCTTATATATATTTTTATTCACCAAGATTCATTTTATATTGTGCGTACCATAGTAATATAAATTAAATAAATGAAATGGTTATATCTTCATCAATCAATTCTTTACAAAAAAAATAAAGTCTTTTATCTAATCCAAGAGAAAGAATAAAAAAACTTTATCATCAAATAAGATCCCAACTTCAACTGAAATGCAGCCGCAAAATATATTAAAAAGGTTTCCATACAGAGGCAATAAATTAAAGCCGGGAGAGATTATCAGTTAGATCCACTTGCATTCTACTTTCATTCGTGCCCCCAATACCTTCTGTGCTCCTGATCATTCTTTCTCATTTTATTTCCGTCTATTTCACCCACATAGCGTTGTTTTTCATTCTTGCGTCTCTCCCGAGAGATTACGCTGTCCTATTTATCCCACCGTATCCTGAAATCTGAATTTAGGAAGTTTTTTTGTCCGTTTTCCTTTTGTCACGTTATGCGCTTTGCGGAAACGCATCCACTTGGGTTTTTTATGTCGCAAACTTTTTTTTTCCGCTCCTGTCAACTTATTGCAGCTCTCTTGTGGAAGAAAGACCACGTTTATAATACTTACATTATATTCAAGCACTTTAAAACAGTTAAATATTAATAATGTGTTACCAATTATCGCCCATATAAATAATTCGCCAACATTTTCGAAATAATAAATCGGGCACTCTATAGGTGGAGTGAGCCAACTAGTAAAATGGTAAAACCTTTTTCTTGGACATGTCGTCACGTCACGTCGTTATTTGGTGTTTTGGTGGAATACATATTTTTGTTTTACGGTGCGAACACTGTTGCAATGTGTTTTAACAAGGGCTGTGGAGTCGGAGTCGCGGTGTTTTGACCGGAGTCGGATTCAGAATCGTGCAAAATAAGCGGCTCAATTTTTTTGAAAATATACTTATTGGTGTGTATTCAAACAAACTAGTCCATAGTCATACATTTCATGCTTGGCTGACTAAAGATGATCTGATCTGAAGTCAAAATGAAATTATTGAAAAATTTCCTCTGAGTCGGAGTCGTTGATTATTTTAAAGCTGGAGTCGGAGTCGTCTTTTTTTATACGACTCCACAGCCCTGGTTTTAACCGAGGTTACTTAATTTTAACGATACTTTTAAGACGTGTAGAAAAAATCAACGTATCTATTTTTTTTTTCTAAAATACCACTTGGCTCACTTCACCTCTAGTGGGCCTAATTCAATCTCACAGCTTTGGTAAACATATATCCGAAATTCGCATAAATAACATATATAAATAAGTATTGCCTTCCAAATTCTATACGTTTTTAATTACATTTACAACCGACGAATATTCAAAATTTTCATGACTGCTTTACAGTGTTTTCTTTCTACGAATAAAACATTTTTTTATTTTAAATCATCAACCGTTTAATAATTGAATACATTCCGAAAATATCCGTGTGTTTTCATATTTTTATGAACCATATTTTATTTAATGCGTCAAAATACATTCCACCTCCTTTATAGTATTTTAACCCCGCAATAAAAATCTTCTTTTTATAAATAAAAAAGCCCTCATTTATTATATTTGTTTATGTTAACTAAACCATTCTCATGGCGGAGGCAGTAAAAGCTTTCATAAAAGCCTTTTTTAAATTTGATTTATTTATTTAATATTTGTTTCCATCATCGCGGCTCAGTTTATTATATCAATACAAACATAAGTGTCGGTAATACTACGGTTTATTTTGGCACGTTGTAGGCGGTAGAGGAAATCGTATCGAAAAATATTATTTACTCTTTCCCAACACCTTTGATCGGCATTGACGAATCATATCATTATCAGAAATTATTTTTTATCGGATTTCTTGTAGGCGTTATCAATATATTTTTTCCCATCGCAAGCTTTGTCAGATTCTTTTTTGTTTTCAGATGAATATACTGGGTGTACATTAAACAAAGTGTATTCTATAATAACGAGTGATTATTCATCGAAATACTTAATTTATTATACCAACATAAGTTAAAGTAAATTTATACTTTTACAAAATGGAAAATTAAGAAACGAAGGTTACGTTTATTTTATAAGTTTATGTCAGCACATTTCTTTCGTAGGAATAGCTATTTAACTATCTTTGTCAATAAAAACGTATCAAACTCAGAAATTTATTGAAACATAAAAACGTAAGAACAAAACGTTAAATATAATTCTTCTTAGAGAAAAAATATTCAATATGATTCATATGCTTTCAAAGCTCAACATACATGTAAACAATATTAAGTATTTTTACGTTTATAGAGATTGGAAGATATGTTATCAATTTGCTTAATTTAAAGTTAGCTTATATTTCATAACTTTGTTACTCAATTTTTTGTGTTAAAAATTTCGCCTCTTTGAGAAGCATCATCAGATTTATTCGTAAGCCTTACGACTTTCTGTCTGATGGTGTTTCTTAAAAAGGCGAAATACGTACCACAACAAGTGCAGTAACAAAGTCATCAAATTTAAATGTATGTTAAAAATGACCTTAACAAAAATTAACCACCTTATTTAACGATGGGTAAATGTGGATCTTTCTTGGGATAGGTACGGCTATCATTGAAACTGAAAAACACGTTTTTTTTTATGAAAATTGGAAAATTGACACAGTCACTTTTCTTATGTTTACGACTTATGTGGCAAATTTTAATCAAATAAATTGATTTAATTGAAAAATTCTGTTATTATAACGTATGAAAAACCTGAATGTGGCTCTCGTTGAATTCACCACCGCTGGCATAACCATCTAAAATATGACTTAATTTAATTAAGTTTTCATTGTTTGCAAAATGCGGGCAATGGAACAAGGTTCTGTGTTTTTCATAAAATTACTGACTTAGTAGAAAAATTAAAATACATTTAACATTTTTATTAACTTGCGTTCCATTTTCAATGAAAAAATGTGATGAAACATGCCTACCATTTTCATCGATGTGTTAATACTTGCTTATGAAGTTATATTCTGAGTAAACATCGTCGGTTTTCTGTGTGGAATAGGTATTTACAAGAAATAACCTTGCGTTGTTCCTGTGCTTCTGATATTTAATCCCTGGCCTGGTACGCCACTTAACCTCCTCATCCACTTTCACTCTCCGCCAACCATTCAGCCCGCCTCTTCGTTCAGCCTGATAGAGTGCCTCACATGTTATTAACACAATTTTCAACGTAGGGAAAACATTACAAGGGCTGCGTTTTCCATGCACTATTCTAATATATCGCCAATCCTTATCCAATTTTCTACCCCAATATTTTTTTGTAAACAAATTAATATCACAATTAATTGATGAAAGGTGTTTATTAATAAAAACAATAATCCTTTGTACTTCATTCCACTTTATTTAATATGTCAGGACCGGTTTCGCTCATTGCGAGCATTGTCAACTGATAAGAAATATAATTTAACAATGCTATTTATACAAAATTGAAAAGTTATACACAACAGTTGGCATTGAAAAGAAATTGCCAATTACATTAAAGTGATTCTAAAATAACACAAAATTAAAATGTTCAACACATCTAACATATAATTAAAAAGTCATCCCAGATTCATAAATTCAGAATGCGATTGAAAGTAATTACAAACATAATTAAAATTTGGGAAATTTTGGACAAAGTGATAAAATGCTACATTAATAAAGTGAATATGCTTAATGATATGAATATGCTTAATGATAGTTTTATGTTTTCCCCGCTTCCAAGTAGTTGGTGTGTTCATTCATCACTTAAACAAAATCGACAGCCAGGAAGATTCTGAAAAACAAATTTTTCAAAGACCATCTTTTGTTAGAATTGATATTCTAACAAAAGATGTGTTTTAAAAAGGTGTTTATATTAATATTTTTCTGCCAACACGTATGAGTTTAAGACATTGATTGATTGAAGTAATATTTACTTGATTGAACTCCATTGTAATAAGGTGAAAAATAATCATGTAAGGTAAGGACATCATCTACCGCCACATTAGTAGCTTGATTTACAAATTTGTGTGTATTTCTTATATTTCTTATCGAAAACATAAACTTCTTGTTTAATTCTATGCTGTTATATATCGCCTATTTAAGTATAAAGCAATAGTGAGGATGAGCTTTATATTTAATTAATTAACTAAAGTTTTTTCATTGAAGAATTGTTCCCTATTACCGCCACCCATTTTTTTTTGTGTCCTATTACCGCCAAAGCAGGAACCAACTACCGCCATATGAATTTAAAGCCATTTTAAACACATTTAAAGATGTTTGTTTGAATTAAATTCATTTTATTTATGTACCTATGTTTAAATGTTTCCTATTATACCTAGGTATGTACTTAAAATTATTTATATAAAAAAAATCACATTCCTAATACAAAAAAAATCAAAATCACATTCTTGTAATTAAAAAATTGCACCTTCATTGGCATTCACATAAATAATAGCTACTTATATAAGTACATACTATGATGAAATTCGGCAAGTAGGTTAAGTATTACTTCTTTTTTAAAGATACCACTTCTGGGACAGAGTAAAAGCCCCTAGTATTAGTCAACGTCGGCGTAGAAATTTTTACAATATCTGCAACAGGGTAATTTAAAATATCGTCGATCGCAGGCCACTTCCAGTTTGACCCTGCCATTGTCATGGTCTTAACTTGCACTTCATTATCGGTTGTATTGATACCTAGAACAATACCAGGAAACAATTCGCCTTCATAGGTCACAACAACATAATCGCCAGTATCAAATGATGCCATAATTTCTTTATGTACTTAAGCCACTTTTGCAGAATTCTGTTGTTTCGCTGCCTTTTCGTCGAATCTTAATTTTCTTTTCAGCCGTCTCTCAGCTTTATCCTTTTCTTTAATGTCTTTGTCCAATTTTTGATTTCAAAGGTTCTGTAAAACTCTTTGCACCAATTTCGGGTGTCTTTTTAAAAAACAGCTAAACCATTTCTTTCCATGTCTTCCACCAGTAAATGGATTTTCTCTGCTTAGAGTTTTGGTGAGTCCTGTAATTGAGGCTTCGTTATTGGAAATCCCAAACTTGCCAACTTTTGTGTCCACTTCACAAGCAGCGCTTCTTCTTGGCATGACAAAATTGTGGAAGGTCCTGGCTTAGCTCCTTCCCTATACTTACCACTAATCTTATCACGCAATGTGGTACGTGGTATACTATATTTTTTACTTATTGCCAGTACGGAACTCCCCTTTTTTAATTCTTTCAGTGCAGTATCCAATGTTTCAGCTGAGTATTAACATTTTTTTGTGCCAACCATATTTCATATTTTTTTAATATCTGAAAATTAAGGTAAAATAATGACCCAATCACCGATTATTGTTCCTTTTACCGCCAATTAAATTAAAGCTGTATTTTATCAATTACAATATTACGGCATTGGTATTTTTGAAACAAATTATGCTTATTAAATCATTTTCTTTATAAATTATATGAAAAATATTTCAATATTTAAGTTTATTTAGCTTAAATTTGCATTTTCATATATGTTTATGTGGAGCCTATCACCGCCATGGCCAATGCCCTATTACCGCCACTAGATTTTTGCTGATGCTTTTACGGGATCAGCAATGTACAGTAGAAGTGACGGTGATTGGACCAACACAAATATGAATTGGGTTGTTCACTTTAATATTTGAAAAATTTATTAAATACTTATAATTTACATTCAAAAATTCAATGTTTTCAAACTCTATTACCGCCAGGGGTGGCGGTATTTGATTCCCATATAATTAATGGGTCCAATCACCGCCACGCAATATTTTCTATTTTTATCACTTAATTTATATTAATTATGGATTTATACTTACTTTAGAGTGTTCTAAATATGTTATTTATTATAAACTAAACTTAACTTTCATATATATTCAATGAATTTTGTTTTAAATCGAAAAATAAAATTTAACTGTTTCTTAACAAAGTGTTTAACGAAAGGCCAAATTACAAACGTACCTCCGAGCTCTTCCAGAAAACTGATATTTCCGATAGAATAAATACAGTTAAGCTATAAAACAACAAATGACACGTGATCACTATGCATTCGTATTTACCGTTCAATATATTTTGTTGAGAAGATTTTAACGGTTTTCTTGTTATTTCGAGAACATTCTTACGGTGGCGGTAGTTGGGGTAGTGGCGGTGATGGGTGCTCTTACCTTACTACAAATATTATTTTATACATGGTTAATAGTTTTTTTCATTGTATGCTCTCATCAGAACTACATATAATTTGTTAAATTCGATATTATAATTTCCAATGTAAATTAGAATGTTAGAGTTGATGAGTGGATGAGTGGATATATTGTTTATCACTTCTAAGCCAGTTTACATATATAGCTTAGTAAATATAAGTTTTCTGCTGGGTCCAGGTAATAACTGGGCGTAACGAGAGCGATTAGTTAGTTACACTAGTCCTATCCTAGTATTATTGTTCTATCCCTACTACTCTCTTTGGAAAAAGAGATGTTGAGCGAATGTGTAACAAACAATAAAAATAATAAAACATTTTTAGTACTTTTTCCACATAAAATTTATTAGATCAGGACCGGTTTCGCTCATCGCGAGCATTATCAACTGATAAGAAAAATACAAAAACAGTGATATTTATACAAATTTAAATTGAAATAAAAAGGTGTAAGCAACTATTAACAATTTAAAGGATTAGCAAATTACATTATAATTACACAAAATTAAAATGCTTAACACCCATAACAATTAAAAACTCATCATCAAAGAATAATAAATCTAAGTGGCAAACGATATCAATTATAAACACAATTAAAATTTGGGAAATTTTTACACAAAGTGAAACACTACATTACTAAAGTAAATATCCTAATGATGATTTGGTGTTTTTCCCGTTTCCAAGCAATGATGTACTTCAACAAAATCGGCAGTAATGAAGATTCTGAAAAAGACATTTTTAAAAACCATATCAATTCTTACAAAAGGAATAAATTTTGAAAAACATATAAATAATATAGAAGAGCAGTTAACATAGGTTAGAATTAGATTAATGAAACGGATATAATAAAGGTGATGATGCAAATATAACCTGTTCGTTTAATAAATTAGAGTTAGGTAAAAATTTTTGTCTATTTATTTCTAAGATCTCTTGTTTATCAAGTTTTAACGATTTATTGTTGACATGCAGGATTCTAAAGTTTTTAGAGATATAGTCTTTTTCAGAATCTTCATTACTGCCGATTTTGTTGAAGTACATCATTGCTTGGAAACGGGAAAAACACCAAATCATCATTAGGATATTTACTTTAGTAATGTAGTGTTTCACTTTGTGTAAAAATTTCCCAAATTTTAATTGTGTTTATAATTGATATCGTTTGCCACTTAGATTTATTATTCTTTGATGATGAGTTTTTAATTGTTATGGGTGTTAAGCATTTTAATTTTGTGTAATTATAATGTAATTTGCTAATCCTTTAAATTGTTAATAGTTGCTTACACCTTTTTATTTCAATTTAAATTTGTATAAATATCACTGTTTTTGCATTTTTCTTATCAGTTGATAATGCTCGCGATGAGCGAAACCGGTCCTGATCTAATAAAAATTTTATGTGGAAAAAGTACTAAAAATGTTTTATTATTTTTATTATAATGCCATTCCACCAAGTATTGACAGTGAACACCTTAAAAGTGTAACAAACAGTTCTCTTAGAAAAAACTTCTGCTTAGATACCTCCATTAGGAAACCATATGCTTCACATTGAGAGCGGACATGGATACAAAAAAATACGTTTAAACATAGTTCTGATGAGAGTCGCAAGACAATATAGCTTTAAAAAATAGTTTAAGAACATAATTAATTCGACATATTTTTTCCTTATTACAATGAAGTTCTACCAAATTAATGCCAATTTATTCTATTATATAGTTAAGCTAAACGTTTTGAGCCTGTTTGTTTTTACGAAGGATTAGCCTTTTTATATTCGTACAGTGTTAAGTCACTGAATAATATGTAGTGTGTATTTTTTTTTATTTATTGATAAAACGTCTGATTGAATTTTCTAAATCCACAGTCGTGGGCCACCCCTAAAATCGACGTGTCGGGTCGGCGTCGAAGCGTGAAAACTGCTTTTAAAATAGCTGTTAAAGGTAAATCTAACTTCGAACGAAATTTATTGCCATTTAATATTTAACACCCACGGTCGTGTTTTCTGTTTTTAGGCTTCCAATTATGCATTTTCCAATTTCGTTTTTAGGTCAATCTCGTCAACAGTTTGCCAACTTTGCTACTAACTAAACCTTAATTTACAACAGCTTAGAATATTTTACTATTAAGAATAACATAATATAAACTATCAAAATACATTTTAAATAGTGCACGACATGCAATATTGTATGTCTTCGAAATAACAAATATCAAAAGAATATATTGCCAACATTTACTAAGGTCATACAGAAATATTGACAGATTGATTGACAGATGATTATTTCAATATTGATAATAGCCAAAGGGACAAATTAATATATTTTTTTTAGTAAGGCAATAAGCTAGTTTAAACCCATTCTAGTGCTGTAGAATAGGGAATATGATTTAATAAGCCAATTATAATATGTACAGTTCATTAACCCGTTAACAGCTAGAAAAAAATAACTTTTTTTGTCCTGTAAGCTAGCAATTTTCTAAATACTAATAAAGGAAAACTTAATATTCATTTTGTGAGTCCTTAAGAGATGTCGGACCCTTTTTCAATTATGCAAACTCTAAAAAATATTTATTGACGTCGTTATAATGACAACACACTGGTGGGTAGCGTGTGTAGTTAGTAGGTATGCGACACACCGCTGGGTCGTTAGCTTTAGAGTGGTTAAATGATTCAACAGATGGTGGGATGAGTAAGTATAGCTGATAATAAGTGATACAACCACTGATCAGTTTTTTGTCTGTGGATAATGCTCGCGTAAAGCGAAACCGGTTACATTAAAAAGGTAAAATAACTACTCTAAAATCAAATTATTAATTTATTTTTTTAAACCACGAATAAACAGGCAGGGGCGGTTTCTTTCAATTTTTTAAAATCATTAATACCATTTTTTACATATTTTAAGATTTCTTCTGAAGGTGTTTGAAAGAATTTCATTGTTAAATTTAAATCATTCGATTTTTTATCATTTAAGCCATATACATTTTTTAACCTAATGATGACCTAACCGCCTGACGATGCCGAAAGCCGAAACACTAGGAGTTTGTGAGTGTTAAAAATATGAATGATTCAATTTTGTTTTATGTTCATGTTCGCACGAGAATGTCTAGTTTTTAATGTTGTTCTTTTAATCCATCTCCGCTCCCAATGTGTAGCATATGGCCTCCTATTGGAGGTATCTCAACAAAAGTTTTTTCTACGAGAACTGTTTGTTACTCAGTCGTTAAACCTCACTCTTTTCCAAAGTGAGTATTTTTTAATTACGTACATAATATTACATTGTGTTTTTTACAAATAAGCCAAAAAACGTTATATTATGCTGTTAAATTTAATTGTCTCCGCATGCCTCAATAACAAGCAATATCTTAAATTCCTTGTAACGCATGTTTTCTCATACAACATTTTAATAATGGCAGCTTCAATATACCAGACGCTCAGCTGTTTACAGAAGGTGGGGCATCGTTATTAAATTTGGACATCATGATACATCGCTATTTGAAAGCATCGTTTTTCACGAAGCGAGTTCCCGCTTTAATTGATGCTCTCCTAGGCCCAGTCGTTTATAATAACATCCCAAAAACGTGTTTTTACCTCTATTATCCACACTAAATCTGTTAGAGTGCTTAATTAAATAATTTTACACGGATTGCTTGCATACATACATCGAAGGTTAAGTCCTCACAAAAGTTATAACAGACAATTTTAACAATTATTTATTATACCCAAACTTTGATATATTTTTTTTTTTTAACTTACTTACATCCAACACTTTTTTTTTACACAGTAAGTACGTTCCACAAATAGACATGTAAAACAGTGATATAATTCATTAAAAAAAATGAAGATTGGTTCTCTAAATTTAAAAAAAAATAACAATGTTTTTGTATTGAAATTTGAATTGAAATACATTGAACATGATTATAATCGAGACTTTCATGAGGGACTGCACATAAATCATTTTCAACGCTAGAAATTTCTGACACGTCTTATGCGTCCATAAAAAAATGATGTTTGGGTCCCAGAATTAAAAAAAAATAACAATGTTGTATGGAAATTGAATTAAAAAACCTTGATTAAAATCGGGGAATTTTATGAGGGACTGGACATAAATCACTTTCAAGGCTGAAAATGACACGTCTAATGTGTTGGGATCTAATGAAGTTTTTTGTTTGTTTTTGTAGCTATATTCAGACTCCAAAAAAGCTAATAACTTCAAGTTCTTTTAAAAAAAGCGTATTCGAATCTCGAGGGTCAAAAGTGGCGCCACAGCATGTTACTAAGCCTAATAAAATATGTACATATTTAGTTATAGTCGTGCTCTAAATTATGATCGGTGTCGGAGTCGTCTTTTTTTTAATAACTCCACAGCCCTGCCCCGGTTTGTTTGTCTTGTGTTGTGTTCTTCAATTTCTTCTATTAGAAAATCCGTTACCCGCTTCTGTGTTTTTCGTTTCTGGAAATCCTGTTAGAACAAGTACTAGTGTAAAAATATGGTATTAGTTTTTTAACTGAACCGTGTTTTTTTTCAAAACCGCGCAACGAAAAATCAGGTAAAAAAGTGTTTATTAATTCATTTGAATAATAATTTGTTTATTAACCTTATCATCACACGTTTTATCATCTCGAAGAGTCGATTATTCCGTCAGAAGGCATATCAGTACCATGGGTACATCTCTCTTGAAGAGATCTTAATCCTCAGCACTGTCGTTACCAGGCGCGTCTGTTTGATCGAGAGCCCTAGGGCTCGTAACTACTCTTCTCTCCACCCTTCTATACGTATGTCATCCTGATACTGCTTTATCATCGATTTACTACGTAAATAATAGTTATGGCGTAGTTTTCCTCGTTTTTATATTCCTTTCTTATTTTTAGTCAGGTAAATAATAAAACCCGCCATCAAGTAAATACCTTCTCACGAAGTATAAATATTTTTACTTAATCCAAAAATAATACACTCATTTATACCAATTTCACTTTTCTTTTAAATGATTAGAACCTGTTTCTCTCATGACAAGCATTATCAATTAGTATTGATGACTTGATAATGCTTTTCACAGACGAAAACGGTCCTGATAATTAAAAATAAAAGTGGAATTAGTACAAAAATGAGTGTTTTATTTTTTGATTACATATTTCCCTCTCCACCAAGTATTGACAGTGAATATCTTAAAAGATATATTTACTTATAAAATTAGCTACATAAATTGCTATTTTTTTTAAGGTAATGCTTTTTTGATACTGAACAAATTTTTCATCAAATCAAAAACGATCAGTTTATTGGATATGTCTTAGTATAATCAAAATTGTTCAAAAGAAAATGTCGTGTATCAATTATCTTTTTTTCCGTTTGGAAACTTAGTGCACGCTGTTATTTTAATTTTAAAATTAAACAACAATGGATTATAGTGAATTTCAGCAATTAACATGAGATGAAAGTAAATTTGGGAATATTGGCATTACATGCGTCATTTCCGGAACGCATTTCATTTAACGGGGGAGAAACTAACCCTTACAAAACGCTACAATACACAAAGAACTGTTCTGCTTTACGGTAAGTAGGGGTTAAGATATGAACTCGATATACCCGCGTAGTGGGCATTGAGTTTATGGTACTTAGAATGGGTAATCTGAAAAGAAATGTTTCAATTGGGTATAATAATTCCCCATATCACTTAGTACAGACATTGGTATATCAATCAATAAAACGGGGTACCTATTATATATTATATGAGCGAGAATTGAGATAGTTGGATTATTAGCCATCAGCCGCTTTCACTTTATTTAATATGAATTCTAATTGAGCGTTTCTCGTAAAGTGCACAAAGAGAAAATTATCAGTAATACGTTACAAAAAATTCTGAAAAATATAGGCACTTAAATATCTTAAAATCTTAGATTGTGAAAGGAAAGGGTTCCAAGATTGACAAAGAATATTAGGAATCGATTCAAACGTTACACTGAAATCGTCGTAGGTAATATTATATATCGGCTGTGGAAAGGAAAAAGGACGTAACCCGCATATATCAAATTTTACAGGAGGCACAAAAAACGTGTTTTGATGATTTTTGGCCATATGAAAATGATGAAATAAATACAACATTGAAGTGCACGAAGACATCTAAACTGGTGTTTAATTGACATAATCTAATATTAATTTAAGAAATTGTTTAGGGAAAACCTTTTTTTTAGTCTTTTTTCTTGGTTTCAATTTTCACAAGCCCATCTTTTTTCAAACTTAAAAGCTAAATTTAGATACTAATTTTGCATTTGCTGCTTACATCCTTTTGTTAGAAAGTGTATCAAGTTAGATACGTTGTGATTATCGAAAAAAAACTGTTTTGAAAAAACTGTGGGTTAAGTACTTTTTCCTTTCCACAGTCGATATACAATATTACCTACGACGATTTCAGTCTAACGTTTGAATCTATTCCTACTATTCTTTGTCAGAAATAACACTTAGATACTGATTTGATGAGAATATTGTTTTTTTCACAATTGAATAAGGGGATCACGTGAGCTCCTCCTAGCTTCCTTTCCCAACCCTGAATGGACTAGCAGTTTATTGTGAGCTTAAGGTCAGTCTGATTTTTAAGATTCATATTTATATATATACAGGTTAAAAATATATGTATCAAGAGCACAACAATATTTAAAAGTAAATATTAGTTGTTTCTGAATTAATAGTATATGTTCGGTTTGCTAAGGATACGGACAAGGATACGTCAATGGAAGACGCAGCTTTCAAGTACACACTATTGAGTTCAATTCGTTGCATGTAAGAACGGTTAGATTCTGTCCCGAGGGCATCTTACGTTATCATTGTTCGTTTAAATTGACTTCCAAAGTGAATGTCTTTGCTGGTAGAAAATTTGAATTTCCAGATGATAGTATGCCATTATTATGGCGCTGGGGTGGAATGTCATGATTATCATACGCTGTTCTGCATCGTTATTTTGACTTTACGATAAATTCTCATCTTGAATCAAAATCAGGTATCTACATCGAACTAAAGCATAACGTATTGCTAGTACTTGCTTAGTGCTTTTGATGTGTTACCAGTATAAATGAACATTTTAACTGTTCATCAACCAAGACTTTCAATTTCAAGCACGTGTTTATATTTATCAGCTATTGATGTAAGAGAATTTGTAGCCATTTTCATTATTTAAGTGATTTGTACGTACGTATTTTGTGGAATTTACTTATGGGTCTTCATTGTTACCTTTCTTACATGTTATCATATACCAGCGGAGAGGAACTTGCGGCCTTTTGGCTACTCTGATGCGGCCTTTTGACTTGATCAAAATATCCATTTTGATTGAAAAAATATACGCAAGCGTTTGGAAAAAGAGCGTAATAAACCCATTAGTTCCCCACCCCTGTCCTATACCATAATTTTGTATTTTTTTCAAATAACACGGCATTATAAATTCAGGAAACAAGTCTTCAATTTTTCTATGAATTCTATCACCTTTTTATGATACTCAATGAATTAAAATTATATTTTACGCTGAATATTCATTATCTTTTTCAGAATTTTTTCCATTGTCTAATAAAGTATAAATCAATTAAAATAAAATTTCAAGGATGTCAGAAGTTCTTTAACTTAAAGTTGGTAAGAAAAATAAATGATGATTTTTATCGCGAATCGGTTTAATCATGCTTTACTGGGAACGAATCGCTAATTAATTACAAGAGGTGAGTTTTCCATTTGTGAAGAACGTATTATGTAAACAGAAGTGAATTTAATGGAGTTTTCTTATTTGCATGCTTTTGATCTCCTCGTATCCGGTTGGAACTTTAGAAGAAATACTGAACTTTTACACCATTTTAATGCTCAAGTAAGTATTAATTAGAACCGCTTCACTCCGAACCAATTAAATATTTTAATTACCACATCTCATAATTGATTGTTGGATAATGTACCTTGAATAGATTTAGGTTAACAGCTAGTTTTTCTCACAATTATTGCCGTTTTAAATAATGTATCGAATATTTTAATGTATTAAGAATTCACAAAATAAAATATTTATTTCAATACTTGTAAATTTGTTAAAAATTATACCAGGCGTGGGGAACCTGCGACCTTTTGGCTACTCTGGTGCGGCCTTCTGGCCAATCCTGTAAATTTGTGAATTCCCGACATATTCTGACCGTAAATTCCAGTTTCCGTACAAAAATTCCCTAGTCAATGCTTACTGCGGCCTTATGTCGAATCAGAAAAATGAATGCGGCCTTTAGAGGAAAAAGGGTTCCCCGCCCCTGGCCTACACTAAAAACTATATGTATGTCATGTAAAAAATATTGCCGATCAAAGTTATAGAGTATATCATATTATTATCAAAACACGTTTTTTGTGCCTCCTGTAAAATTTGCAATGTTTGGGTTTCGTCCTTTTTCCTTTCCACGGTCGATATGTATATCGTGTAAAAAATATTGCCGATCAAAGTAATAATTTCTACTTACGTTGTGTAGTCTTATCAATACTTTGAGTAATAGGGTATTATAAAATAGAGAATTTGATAATAAGTCTTAGAAAAATACTCACTATTTCAAGTACACTTAAGCATTATAAAGGCTTGAATATTTAAAATGTAAGCTTTAATAAAAAAAACGATTTGCAATTATTTAGTAGTATACGATTAGAGAGAGGGAAACTCAGTGTTCATCCCGATTAATTATTCCATCCATTTTCACATACACACAACCCTCAACAAGACCGACTCAAAGCAAACTGTTTTCTCTACTGTTACCCATCAACGCTAGCACAACTTTGCCAATTATGGATAATAAGTGTCTGAAACTTATTGAATATAAGTTTATATTGATTGCTCTTTATCTTCATCAAACTATATTTAAATATCCTTAATGTAGTACACCTTCAATAGAAATATGGAATCGATATACTGATATTAAACTTCTAATATGAGTCCCAAACAAAAAGGCGACAGTTATTACATGAGTGAACCTATATATGGATATAGCACCCCTTCTTTAATTTCTTACAAAATTTTGTAACCTTAAATTGGAATTTCGTCATCTTACAATGATTTTGTAAGTTATTATTAGTCTTAATAACTATTGCCAAATAGTATTAAATCAAAATATTGTCATCGGTTAACGCCTTGCCTTAGTTTTGTAATGTTTTTAACAATGCTTACATTGCAAAAAGTCTTGATTATATAAGTATATGGTTGATAACCATTGATGGCCTTAACTTGAGATTAAAAAAAGCCAGTATATCATTGATTTATTTGATAATTGATTTTGTTAATATTGTTGAAAATATTATTTTACTATAAAGTTGACGATCGATTTTACTTTATTTTTCAGTGAAAGAAATATTTTATTGTAATAAGGTTTAAAATATCAATGCGTGTATGTTCGTTCTACAATTATTATTGTATATATAAAATTGATAGCTGTTTCGGCTTACTGCCCTGTATATAAAATATTAATTGTAAAACTAAAACACATTGTTATTTTTTCACTTTATTTTAATGGGTTCTTCCAAATAAATGAATGTCAATTCAATTGATTTAGAAATATTTGTTTTTTATAATTATTTCCTCAATTTGAACTAAGCATTCAATCTCCTAATACAACTCCATTAAATGGTACAAAATTGCTATCGTCCCTTGCAATTTTACTACCCTACGGCAATCGTTCACGGTTCGGCGATCTCAAATCACTCCGGATGCGCCCTTTGTTAAAGGGTGGGTGCCTGTTTTGATAGCGAACCAGCCCTGTCCTGGAATTCAGTTTTCTTCTCGGAAATAATTATCTATCCATTCCCTAAGAGGAACTCATCTTTTGGGCTGCTTTGTCGATGCAATTGGGCTCGTAAATTTTTGAAAGCACACTTGCCGCGTGAATTGCTTTTGGCTGAGATGAAAGGGATTGGGTTCATTACATTATTGTTTAATCGTTTCAAAAAAAGTATTTTAACTCCAGCACTAAGTTTTTAACATTTCACATCATACCGAACATTATTTTTAAACCCTTTTGTCTGACGAGTTCGTGATTTTGCTGTCTATTCATGTATTATTCAATACGTATGTTTGCAACGCAATGAGAAATAATTAAAGGCATTTTATTAAACCATCACATTCTGACACAATTTATTAACAATGAATTATATATACAGATTTATTCTTTGATATAAATTATTTGTCTTAAATAATAGTGTATTTTTTACAACATTGTGCAAAATTTTTTTATTTTGAATTAATAAAAATTAATTAATAATTAACTCCACTTTATTTAAAAAAAAAAAAATTGATCAGTTGACAATGCTCGCAATGAGTGAAACCGGTCCTGACCTTTTTTAAAAAAATAAATTGAAATAGAGTTCAAAGTAATATTGTGTTTTGATTAATATAATGCCTTTCCACCAAGTATTGACAGTGAACACCCTACAAGTGATTTATTTTATAGGCATTTAATATTAATTTATTAAAGGCAGGCAATTGTCTCTGTCTATTGATTTAAAACTCTTATTTGTGTCTGATCGGCATTAATTCATATATATTTTGATATTATCATTATCGATGTAACATAGAATATATATGCTAGAGGCTTTATTTATACTATAACATGATTGTTTTATTTGCTGTTTACTTGGAACGAACTATCAATCTGTTACTTACCAATTTCTGCCAAAAAGGTGACAAAATATGACGATTCAATATTTTTTTGGTTTTGAACATAGCTGTATCTTAACATCGTAATATTTTAGTTTGTTAAAGGTAATTGAATCCTAGTTTAGTCTTCCTTTGCCTTTTGAATCATTTCACCTAACGTTCGTTTTAAAGATCAAAGCCTTCTTGGTGATATTTATTATTCAAGCACTACAAAAGCCAAGGGCCCTTTTGCTGCAAGCCTGACGCTGACACATCTCGTGTTTACCGCGTTGCATCCCGCTTACCACCTTCCGAGGCAGTTATTTCGGGTGTCGGATCGCTTGTTTGTTCTACTTCCTCCACTCCACAGCAGTAGTTGCGTTCATCCCTTAATCACCGCCGTGCAACCAATTTCCCAGGAGCTTACTGCCGTTGAATCCACCCTCCCGACATTCTGCTCGTCGGGTGGTTGCTTCTCGTATTTACCTGAAGATCGTATCGTGTTTTCGTGATTTATTTCCTATTGCATTATTAAAACAACACTTATGTATTTCAATGTAATCTAGCAAAGAACATTTTTTAATGTCAAAATTGTTATTTATCAAAATAAATTAATTTCCAGCGGTCAAAAAATACGAAATTTAAAAATATCCATCGCTTAAATCAGTAAGTAGACTTTCCCGTGTCATGACCTTTTAACGATATTAACATATAATATCAAATACCTGCAGAAACTGTATTTGTTTATGTAATTACTTCCCCTTAATTTAACGTTATTAAAATCGAGCTATTAGTAAAATGAATCTTATTATTATGAATTTAATTGCCACATCTTAGCTTAGTGATCATAATTGTTATTCTTATAATATAAAATATATACACGACACAACTATTTACCAATCATCAGCTCAAATTCATCCGTGCATTTTAACCCCTGCAAATGCCGAAAGACAAAACTCGGTTATTCAGTGATAAAACGTGAGCAAAAATTGAACAATTAAAATTTAATATTGAAATTCTACCAACTTACTAAAGTTTACTAGAAGTCTCTTGAATGAAGACAGTTTTAACGTAAATATCTTGTACGATCCTTCGCTTAAATATTGAATTATTTGATCGAATTACGTGCTCAATTATATGGATTACCTTCATCCCGTTTTAGTCTAATAAGTCGAGATTCTACGATATATTGATATTCCAGTGAGAGAACTGACACGGTCAAAATATAGTACAATGCGAACTATGAATACAAAGCAAGAAAAGCAAAATATCCAAAAAGATGACGAAACTGTTGAAAAGTTTCATGCACCGTTTATTAATTTGAAAACTTTCAATCTCATGAATGTATGTTGCAGTAAAACACACAACCCCGTTCTCCTTATTTTATATGTGCGAAGTTACGATCCAACTTGCTACATGAATTTATTGTATAGGATTAAATACACTTTTCATTGCGTTTAAATGCAAACGAAGGGATGAATCTGTACACATGAAACAGGAGCCTAAGAACTAACTGTATGGAGGTATTTATTCGCCGATTTAATTCTGCACACAAAGGAAAATTGCATTTTCCTTATCGACTTATTAACGAATGAGTACACCGAAGAAGGCTCACTGTGAGAGATTGTATTAGTCTATTTATCATTCTCGTATTTTTAATTTTTATAAAATTTAATTCTTTTGTATATGTATTCATAAATTTTTTTAACTTTCAGGTAAGTTCACAACATCAAATTGAAAAAACGTTCGCCTTGAGACGATGTATTTGATCCTGCTTCAGAAACGACTTCTTCCGAAAGTTTTGTATACTTTTTATTTTGATTACTTAATTACTTACTTTGCCGCCTGTGTGGTCGAATGGTCAATGTCGTTGGCTTCGGCTACAGAAGGCCCGGGTTCAAATCCCGGTACGGACAGTTTTATAAATTGATTTTTCAATCGATTTATGAATTTCTGTTCAAAGGCATGAATGTATGTGATGTCTTAAATTCCCCCTCTCACCCATCCTATCCTATGAACAGGACATATCGAGAGCGATTAACTTACCACTAATCCTGTCCTAGCACTATCCTTCTATCCCTACTCTCTTTGGAAAAAGGAAGGTTGAGCAACTGAGTAACAAGCAATTCTCGTAGAAACACTTCTGTTGAGATAAACTCCATTAGGAAGGAGTCCATATGCTCCGCATTGGGAGCGGACATGGTTTAAAAAAAAATATTTAATCGTTCTTTAGCTGAGTGGGAACACTCTTAGGCGTTTGTCTTGTTCACTTCTAGTACCTACGTGTTCATATCCCTGTACGGACTAATGCATTAAGTGATCTTTTAAATCTGGTGTCTTAGTCGGATCGTTGACTCTCAAAAGAATTGGTAAACAAACCATCTCTCACATTCTACTATCGCTAGTAGTTAGAGTTAGAGATTAGAGTTATTAATTTCGGAATATTTGCCTCATATGACTAAAAGTAAAAACACAAATGTCACTACATTTTTGATGTTCAATCGATGGTCAAAGATTCGATACATCAGCACTTATATTCCATGATACCTTATCGTTTTAAAGCATAATTTTATAATAAAAATACAGCGCTATACTATTAAATTGCATTGAGACCGATTAATGCTTTCGTAAGGGAGTGAGATTATTTCAAAAACTACAGACATTTGCGTAAAATTGTGACTCTAAGCTTATAATAAAAACCGGGATTGTTGAAAACTATTACCTAACCTTTTTTTCATTCCTTTATCCCTCTTTCTATCCTTACTATTCATAAAAATATAGTTTTAGTAAATGAATTATACTAGTTATCTTATTAGGGCCCCAATTATGTAAAGGAGATAACCCATGTATTGTACTTTTATAATGTGATATTTATTAAATGATATCTGTATCACACAACCACTAGTTGATTCAGAGTTTTGTACAGTATTTATTTATTATTCCGCTTCTCATTTTTTTCAAATTTATATCTTCTATTCAAGAAAATACGTCTCATAATACTCTTAAAGCAGCCCCCATACGTTATCTTCATAAACCATACCTCCACGGCTTTCAGAAGCTTAGAAACGTCTTAGAAAATCCTAGGATGGCACGTTTGTGCACGCATGCGCATAATTCCCCTTCCGTATTTTCCGACCGGCTTGTTTTTAACAATGGCCTCCGGCGACACCTTCTCGACCAGGCGTTTATGGTCGTTGCCTTCCACTAACGGTTTTACTTCTATCTCCTCATCCATTATGTGGCCCTGGTTGGGGAAGTTGAGACGTTTTCTTGGCTCGGCTATCAAAGTTTTTTACGCTCATTTTCTATATTCGTCATATTTTTTTTACAGTTTTTCATTCTCGCTAAAGCATAGAATTCCCCAATTTCTTTTACGTCGCTAACCTTTTACTTTAGGGTACACTAAAAATTCTTTTTTTTTTAACTTTTACTCTCAAGCCCATTGCGGTTGTTATACGAATATAAAAAACCAAAAATAAAATTAAGTATTTGGTATAAAAATTTCTATAATATTATCATGTTTAAATAAAGCGATTAATTGATATAACCATACCCTCTATACTCATTAGGTATATTTGTGAATACATTTGTATAATTTATTGGTATACATATCGACTGTGGAAAGGAAAAAGAACGTAACCCTCAGTTTTTTCAAAGCTTTTTTTCGATAGTCACAATGTATACAACTTAACACATGTTCTATCAAAAGGATGGAAGCTGAAAATGCCGAATTTGTATCTAAATTTAGCTTTTAAGGATGAAAAAAGAAAAGCTTGTAAAAATTGCAACCAAGAAAAAGGACCTAAAAAAACGTTTTTTGTGTCTCCTGTAAAATTTTATATGTGTGGGTTACGTCCTTTTTTCTTTTCACAGTCGATATAGTACAGGTAAAAAACGAACTGAGACAAAAAACTAGATCTACCAATGTTATTGGCAAACATCCGTTAAAAATAGACCAGCACGCAGACGACACTGCACTTAAATTCTGGCCGAATTTCTTGTAATGTATGGATAAATATATTTAACCAATATTATCACAGTTATTTGGCTAGTGATTTTATCAATATTATTAAAAAAAATCTAAAGCAAAAAATGTGCCCGAAAATTATTCAACGGGATGAAAACTGACCCCACAATGTCATCTAAGGGTTAATGTCTTGGGTTAACTTGGGGACGGCGAACTTACTTAGCGTAGAAAGTTTGAGAAACTTTGTTTTAGTAAGGAGAATTACTTTGTAGCGGAAGTTGTAATTACGCCGAAAAGTTCAATCGTTTGTTTTGGCGAAACATTTTTCATTAAGTTCTTCATTTTGAGATTTTAATTATTTTATACCCTTAAATTAATGTCGGATTCCCCTTGTTCTCGCCAAATAAAAGCTCATCTTCCTAGAGATAATTGTCTAGTAGGAGCTACGAGGTCCGTATTAAGAGTTGGCGATATTATTCACATTACGCCCTATAATCGATCATTCTTAACAGATTTATGAAATTTTCTTTCCTTTCAAAATTAATACTCAATATACATACTAAATTTGAATCGTTCAAATTATGTACATTCACACAGATTTTGTCACTTACGACCCGGGTTTCGCCTGTCGGCATCTTCAGGCATTCAAGTGCACGGATGAACTTGAACTGACGCTTGGTAAATGAATGTTTCGTGTTTATATAAGAAATAAATGTATCATTGAATTAAAAGCCATTGTTGGCGCAAAGGATAAGCCCTAAGCGTCAGTTCAAGTTCATCCGCGCACTTTAACGCCTGAAGATGCTTAAAGGCGAAACCCGTGTCGTTGGTGACAAAATCTGTGTGAATGGACATAATTTGAACGATTCAAATTTAATATTGAAATTCCACCATGCACCTTCAGTCGAAATCTTAAATTATATAAATATACGTACTAAAAAGATAATCATTGATCAGCAAAATTTTCGCTTACATCCGACGCATTTTATTTTAATTTTTAATGTCAGCTTCTTTACGAGTTGCAGATTATTTTATATTAGTATTTTTAATTTAAATTAATTATTTGTAAATAAATACGTTCAAAGTTTTTACGAATCAACCGACTGTCAAACATACTTGGCTTTTCTCAGTATCAACTTCTTAAATAAAAGAAAACGTCATTAAATACATTGATTTATATTAAAAATGCAAAATTGAATGAATAAAAAGTTATCCGTGGTCTATAAATTACGTCCGTGTTAGAAAAATACACACTTAAATATTTAACGCTCTTTTTATGGGGATTTTTAAAATAATAGCTTAAATTTATTCACATGTAATAGAATCAAATGTTTATTTTAGTTCGGCCTAAAAGTGAGGCTTATTTTTCATTGCATTTTAATCTATTAAATATTTTAAATTTTCCGATTACGTATACTAAAACGGAACGGCTTCCTAAATAACAAATTTCATTTGATGTAAAATAGTTTGTTTCAATTTGTATGAATAATTTTGACATACTTTTTAAAGATTCTTTGAGATGAGATTGGTGACCAAATTATTGAATGCAAACTCAATCCAGTATATATTTTGCAGAATGAAAATTCATCGGCAGGATATGAAATTTGGTTTAGTTAAATTGTAAAATAAATTAGACCTAATCATGGTGAATGGGTACCTATACGAAAAAAAAAAGAATTTTAATAAGGCTATGCATGAGCCAACCATTAGTACCCACTGTATTGATGTGTATTCTTATCAGTTGAAAATGCTCGTCATATGCGAGACCGGTCCTGATTATAATTAATAAATGTGAAATTTAGTATAAAAGACTTTTTTGTATTTTCAATATAATGCATTTTCACCAAATATTAACAGTGAACACCTTAAAAGTAAGTGCTCGACTACAATATGTTTATTTTTTTTTTTTATAAATGTTTGCCATGCCCGACCTCTATGTGGAGCATATGGACTCCTAATGGAGTTTATCTCAACAAAATAATTTCTACAAGAACTGCCTGTTACTAATTGCTCAAATTCTCTCACTCATATATTTCTAAACATATTCCATAGGACAGGATTTTCGGTTAGATAATCACTCGCTACACTCTGTTTTTTTAGGATTGGATAGGTGGGATGGGACATTTGCGTCATCACATATAAACTGAAAAAAAATCTATAAAAACTTCTTCGTACTGGGACTCGAACCCGTGTTTCAATGTAACGACGTTGACACTCGACCACACAGCTGGTAAATTTTAAGTAAATTTAACAATTATTGACGTAATCTAATAATCATAGAAAACTACCCCACAAATGTAACACCTTTTCATACAAAAAAAATACATTTTTAAAAATCGCCAGTTTGCCTAAAATGTATTTAGGAACACCCAATACTAATAGGTACTGTAATAATACAATTTATATAATTATTAAAATTAATTTAATATCATACACGAATATTGATAAGTTTCTTCGCCCTTGCAACTGGCGCTCGGGTATTTATTATTGTGCGATCTTTGTACCGCCAGGCAGTTGAACGCGTGGCAAATGTTTCAGGTGCTTTTGAATGTATCCGATTAGGTGTGGGAGATATCTCGCGACTTTTTAATGCCATCACGTTAAATATTTTTATCGCCCAAACTGCTTGTTATGATGGCCGATAAAATGAAAATCACATAACTTTATTGGCGTAAGAATGCTGGCATGACAACTTTACGACATCTGTATTCTTTTTTTATAGCGCTTCTAAATCGTCGATACGAACAAGCGATAAATATCAAAATCAAGATTTGATTAAATGGATATTATGTTTGACAAAAGAATACATAAACGTACGAAGGTAACAATATAAACATTCACCCAACTATTTTTTACTCGGTTTTCGAAATAACACGGTCCACGAAAAATAATGAATCATATATTTTTACATGAATTATTTTTTCTGAAGAAGCGGATGACAGATTTCCTAATTACAATAAATTCAACATGACACGGTAATGGAAAAAAATGCTTCATTACACCTTTACTCATTAGAGCAGCGATTTCCAACCTGGGAGGCTTGGACTATTGCAAAGGGAGGCGCGAACAGTCAAAAATATTTATTTACTCTCTAAAACTTGTCTTTATTAATATAAGAAAAATGGATGAGGAGGCGCGAAGATACTTTTTTCTTCAAAGAGGGGGCACAGTTACATAAAGGTTGGAAACCACTGCATTAGAGGTTACAAAACTTTCTAGTGATAGAAGCGATTTTTGTTTAGTCCCTCATATAAGTCCCAGTATATAATCAAGTCGCTATGCAAAATATTTTAAAAATTATAAAATGTAATATTTTGTGCAATTTACATATTTGATTTTCATTATTACCGTTTTTACTCGATTTTCTATATCGAAATGTTATTGTTTTCAAATTATACGTTTTTTTTTAAATTTAGTAAAACAATCTTTAAATTTTCAATAAATATTCTTCACCTTTTTTTACACGACTTTTTGTAAAGCGCATCTATCGTGTAAAAAAAGACCAGCGTTATATCAAAGATAAATTCGTAAAGAATAAAAAAAATGAGTCATCCAAAACTGTATGAAAGCAGATTGTGTTAGTTAAACAGCGAAACGAATTTTTCAAATATTTGATTGGTTTTGCAATCACTGTATTGCCAAATTTGTTTTCCTTCTTTAGTATATTAATTAACACTAGAAAATCTTCTGATTAAAGGTAGGCATGCTTAATTAATAACATGAATTATTTTCACATTGTTTTTTTTCAATAGACTACTTATTAATTAAATGGGTCGCGAAATATTTTTCCATTTTTGACATTCGCTCCATTCCCATGACTAAAATATTCAATGTATCAATAATTTTGACATTATTACAAATACTCTTGGCGTAGAAAGTAGATGATTTGAAGTGACTTACTTGTGTTATATGAAGACGCAGTTGTGTGAATTTTATATGACAAGCTAACTTAGTCAGATGCCTTCAAAGTAAAGACAAATTGCTTTCAGCTGAAATGATTGATCGTGGAGTAACTTTAAAAGCTTCATAGCTGAATCCATTTTGAGAGACGGTGGATTAATAACAACCCCTGCTTCTTTAAAATACCCAGACGAGTACACGTATTTTCTAGTTTATGCCAAAATGTAAATTTCAAATGTAAATTTTATATTTATAAGTAAATCTGAATAGGGTTAAGTATTAATAATTTAGTCCAATCATCATGAATGTGTTCGTTGTGTATTTTTATTTCATTCAACGGATTCAGTCCGGTTTGTTGCGCGTTTAAATTGTGAAGCTTGTATTCAGTGTTATCACTTTCCAGTGATATGAGGTAACATATAAAATATTAATACAATCAACTCTTTTTTACACGTTACATACGTTCCTCAAGAAACCGTGTAAAAAAAGTGATCAAAGAATTGATCCCCTGAATATTAAAAAAAATCGTTTGAAAAAATAACAACATTGCGGTTTCGAAAACCGTGCCAAAAAAAATATATTATTCATAATATGTATTTTGATTTTGAAATAATTCTTTGTCGCTACTTAATTACACAAGGGGACTTTTATGAGGGACTGGACCTAAGTCTGTAAATTTTAATTTTAATTAATTGACACGCTTAATGTGTTGCTGAAGCCTTTTGTTTGTAACTACTAGGGTATCCAATCCCGGGATTTCGGGATTGATTTATTTTGAATCCCGGGATTGAGATTTTCTCACCGAGGAATTTGAAATCCTCAATTTGCTATACTTTTTCCCGGAATCTCACGGAAACTCGTTTTTTTTTTTTAGCTCACCGAGGAATTTGAAATCCCCGATTTGGTATACTTTTTCCCAGAACCTCACAGAAACTCGTTTTTTTTTGTTTTTAGTTCACCGAGGAATTTGAAATCCCCGATTTACTATACTTTTTCCCGGAATCTCACGGGATCTTCAGTTTGCCAATTTCGTGTAAATTTTGAGAATTTGCTCAAAATTTCTCAATCCCGAAATCCCGGGATCGCGGCCATCTCAATCCCGGAATTTCGGGATCAGAAAATTGAACGGGTCCCGGGATTGGATGCCCTAGTAACTACGTCTTGTTATTGCGAAATCCGTTATCTGTTTTTTGTGTTTTTTTTTTGTTTCTGGTAATCGTAATAGAACAACTAATTCGTGTAAAAATATAGTATTCGTTCTTTTTACTGGACCGTGTTACTTCACAGCCGTGTAAAAAAGAGTAGAGTGTTATATCACGAGTCACAACTACATAAGTCCTCAAAAAATCCATGATTAAGTTAATTCATACACTTTTGTTAGTTTTAGATTGTTTCATTCTAATCATTTCATTTCTTTCCATGCTTGGTAAAGTACAATGACAGTTAAAACTAACATTGTTTTCAGTAATAAGATTTACAATTTGTCGGAAACTAAACGGGATAGCATTGCTGAAAAGCAATAGCTAAACGATGATAAGAATTATTCTACATGAATAAGTAAGTATCTGCGTTACAAGTTACAATGTTTTGAATATAACTTCACCACGACAATCAATTACATGCCACGTCTCACTCTGTTCTCCTGATACCAGCATTATTCTCAGCAGTCTACCCTTGAGCAGGATCGCATAAAGCCGAAGGAGGTCTTTCTTACCGGAGGCCATATAAATCTTTGAATTATTGCACAACATTTAACAAGAGTGACAAATAACGCCCCGCGGGAGTCTACCCGTACTTAACGTCTATCGTCCTTTGAGCCTCTTATACTTACTTATCTACTCCTGGGAGGACTGAAGACAGACGATAATCTTGCATGCAAAACCATTTTGCTTAACGGAATATCTAAAACTGATATATATTATTATTTTACCCAAGGTTAAGGTTCTCAATTAATCAAGGCGTCATATTGTTCGTAATCACAACGTAAATGTGTATGTTATGTATTGGAAATCAATTAAAGGAAATTAGTCAAATTAACAAGATGGAAGGCTTAAAAATTCTATCTATATTATCTCCAATATTATTTATATTTATAATTATTGATTGAATAAACATGCACTTAATTGAACTTCATTATAATAAGGTGAAAAAATATCAAACTTTAGTTCTACTGTGTATACGTTTGATAGCTATTTCGGCGTATGCCCTCATCAGAACTATGTTTAAACTTATATTAACTTAGCTATAAATATCGACTGTGGAAAGGACAAAGCAAGTAACCCACACATATCAAATTTTACAGGAGGCGTAAAAACGTGTTTTGATGATTTTGGGCCATATGCAAATTATGAATTATACACAACCTTGAAGTCTACGGAGACTTCTAAACTGGTGTTAAATTGACATAATCTAATATTAATTAAAGATTATTTTTTCTTAGTTTTAATTTTTTACGAGATTTTTTTCAAACTTAAAAGCTAAATTTAGACACTAATTCGGTATTTGCAGTTTGCATCCTTTTGATTGAACGTTTATCAAGTTTGATACATTGTGATTGTCTAAAAAAACCTTTTGGAAAAACTGTAGGCTACGTCCTTTTTTACTTTTCACAGTCGATATATATACTGGCTTAGAAGAGATACTCAGTATATCCTTTCATCCACTCTTTACATCCTTATTTATATTGCAAAATATAGCATTATATTTAACAAATTAACTTTAATGTTTCTTGGAACGATAACAAATATAAGATTATTTAAAGTATTTTTTTTTACATAACCGTCTTGTAAGAGTTTAAGCAACGGTAATCGATTAATATCTTTTTTTAATATTCTGATTTTTTTCAATCTTGTTGAAATTTAATCTTACTTTTCTTGTTTTATCAGGTGCATTATACAATATAAAGATGAATACATCAATATTTTGTATTTCCCAACAATTATAAGAAACCCACAATTTATTACACATCGCCCATACTATCAAATATAAAACAAAACCTATTCATTGACAGTAGTGTAATTTTTCTTTTTTAATGACGAATGTATTTGTATAGCTTTACATATCATTTCCTTCTTAAACTATTATTGTTTGTTATCGAATGCATTCGGATCCCAATAAATTACTCCACATTGCATGTAGCCTTAACCCGCCACCTGCCAGCGATGGCCATATATCTCTGCCTAAACTGTTCGCCCGATGCTCACGTCCGTAAAGCCAGCTACTCGGCCACTCCTCTCCTCTACCTATCCACAACGTGTGCTGGCAGCCCGATAGTTAATACGTAATTATAATGCATTTGCGCATCTGGTGGTTCTCAAATACCATCCTACGAAATTTGCATATTTATGCACCGCTGTCCGACCCAAAAAATCGCATAATTATATGTACCAAAAACTAATCATATATTTTTTTTTACTAAAATTTATGTTAAATAGCATGGTTGGTTTCGCGAGTAGTTGAGCATTGTATTATTACTAAACAAAAAAATATATATACCTCTTTCTCACTTTTAAGGTGTTCACTGTCAACACTTTATATTAAAAAAATAAAACACTCTTTTTGTCTTGAGCGAAATCGGTCTTGAGCATATCAAATTATTTTATTATAATTTTATCACCCGATGTGGTCTTATTGCTTTGAACTTATCCTACCGACCAGGTGGGTCTGGGTTCGATTACCGGTAAGGTCAATGTCAAATTTAAATTCGAGACCTAAGACGTGGGTGTTTGTGATGTCAATTTACCTTGAGTTTATCTCGAGTGACTTACGATAAATTCTCATCGTGTTTTTCTCGTCTGATCTTTCAACTTTAAAACATTTGGCGCATTGGCGTTAGTTGTAGTGCCATTTTCTTTTTTTAAATATTTTGCTTAGTTATGAATTCGTTTAAAAAAAGTTTTTATTTTTTGAATATAGATACTTACCTCTTTCTATAAATAATCTATTTCCAATATGATGTTTGAATACAATTTAAAAGTATGCACATGTGTATAATAATGAGATTTTATTTTTAATGTATTTTTGTATAATATATGTATTTATTAGAATGAAAGCTTATTAGAATTACATCCGTGCACTTGGAATGCCTGAAGATGCCGAAAGGCGAAACCCGGGTCGTTAAGACAAAACTCATGGAAAAGTACAAAATTCAAACAATTCAAATTTGATATTGAAATTCCATCAAGCACCCTCAGTCGAAATACTTAATTATTAGAATTAATTATAAAAACATTTCTTTCCTTTTTCATTTGGATTTGCTTAGCAATTTATTTTGTCAGGAAAATAAATTAGTACTATTTAGTACAAAGTGCTTCGTTGACTTTCATTTGCTCTAACCAATGTTTCGTCTTCCATCAATTATTCATTTTGTTAGTGAACAAGAAAAAGGTTTGTCTTACACGTGTGGTCTAATATTTTATTTAAGAACGTCGGTGGCAAATTGTCGAGCAACTAATTCTCATCTGTTAGAATACTTTTGTCACGGGCGTTCGTATCTTCAAATAATTAATGACATTCAAAGACGTTAAATCTGCTTCGATTAAATCCTTCAAAATATGTATGCCACTGTGGATTTAAGAGGCATTGAATCATATTCTAGCTAACTGATATTGTTGCAAGTGGTTGGATATTATTCAGCTTTGCGTCTATCTATATGTGACATAGATTAAATTTGCATATCGCCATGTTTGCGCTTAGTTTACGCGCTCGCAACTCGACAATTATTACTGGCGTTCGCGACAGCTCTGTTCGCTGGCACCTGCAACTAAATCCCACTTTATGTTACCCTAATACACAATATACAATTGCTTTGCGCTGACGTGGACATAAATCCAAATATATGTTTGATTTCTGACACAAGATTTGTGGATCCTCTCAAATGAACTTGTGCCAAACTCTGCCTCTACAGAATCTACACATTAAAAACATATTTATAATAACATACTTTGATTGAAAACATCGTATGACATATTTGTATATAGCATAGTAGTACTCAAACAATATTTTTAACCAGATTTCAACATATTATTGTGATGAACCGGATGGTAAATATCAGGGCTGCGGAATCGGTTAAAAAAAGACGACACCGACTTGATTTTTTTTTAAATATTTGCGTTTAACTAACATATCTGTTTAGTGCAGTGGTTCCCAAAGAGGTTCCTGTGGACCCCCTGGGGGGTCCATGAGACCGCTGAGGGTGTCCGTGACAAATTAAAAATCATTTGGGGGTGCGTGGACAACATGGATAAGGATACTACTCTTTGAACAAGAAAGTTTGAGCGACTAACTAACATACAGTTATCGTAGAAAAATATCCGTTAAAATACCTCCATTAGGAAACCATTTGCTCCACATTGGAAGTAGGCATGGAAAAAATTAACTTTATTATTTCACCGGGGGGTCCACGGTTAGGTTTTGACAGACTTACAAACTTATTATGACAGGGGTCCACAAGCATAATAAGTTTGGGAATCACTAGTTTAGTGTCTACCATCAGTTCATTCTAGTTACTGGAATAATTCTAGCAGTTTCAAGTCCTGATAAATACTCATACATTATATTTTCGGTCCTTTATTTTACTAATGCGAAGTTTGTGTCACTTGCATTAAATATGTTACAGTTATTCATATAAAATCGATTCAACTGTATCGTATAGTAAGAATCCTTTTTTCGATAAATTGATATTTTTTTATGAAAATGACTAAAAAAACATGTATTCATTAATATCAGGACCGCTCATAAAAAACATTTTCAACTTCCCACCAAGAATTATTGACAGTGAGTGAACACCTTAAAAATAAACAAAAAAATATTTTGAGACGCTGACATAAGAGGCATAACACGGGTCATAATTTGTAGTAACAAAGTTACATACCAAATTAGATTTTATATTAAAACCCACAAAGTTTCCGCCAATTCGATTGACAAAAAGCCTATAATGGAATTTTTAATACCTACATAATAATCTATTTGTTAGTGTCAGGTGTGAAATTTTCAGATGGAAGTTTGACTATTTGAAATATTAATTTACAATATAATAACCTTTTCAGTTATTAATGTAATTGGTTCATAAATATCAGTTGAAATAATAATGGAAAAACGTCTAAGGAGATGATCGTTGAAAAAATTCAAAAAGAAGAGTAAGGATTTAAAGTATATTTCTTATCGTTACGATTCCAGGACTGGCAGTATTTTTCATTCAGTTTTTTTTATTATATTTAATATGAAACTGTGCGAAATTCATTGGGTATCGAGGAAAAAATCTCGGAATAGCAAGAGTGGGGCGGGGGTCGAACGAAAGGGACTATTAATTCTGTCAGCTTTTTTCGATATCTCCTGCAAACACCTGGACGCCTGCTCATTGTGTCGCCCGCGCACCTATTCGCCAACCCCATTATGTTTTACCTACCCCCTCGTGCAACGCACACACCCAAAGGGATATCTATCAGCTCATACACTTACTTGCAAAGTGACGTAGAGACGTATTTTTCAATAAGAAAATAAATCTTCTTTCTACAAACCATAATTCGACTGTAGAAAGGAAAAAGTACATAGCCCACACAGAAAATTTTACAGAACACACAAAACCTGTTTTGATGATTTACGGCCATATGCAAATTATGAAAAAACACAACATTGAAGTGCACGGAGACTTCTAAACCGGTGTTTAATTGACACAATCTAATATTAATTAAGAAATTGTCTAGGAAAACCTTTTTTTCATTTTTTTTTCTTGGTTTCAATTTTCACAAACCCATCTTTTTCAAACTTAAAATCTAAATGTAGATGCCAATTTGGCATTTGCAGCTTACATCCTTTTGACAGAACGTGTATTAAGTTGATACATTGTTATTATCGAAAAAAAGCTGTTTGATAAAACTGTGGGCTACGTCCTTTTTCCTTTCCAAAGTCTATATAAGTATAATATTTACTCGGCTTATTAATAAAACACTTATCTTGCAATTCGTTGTGTTCAAGACAATTTGACATTTGTATTACAATTATCGAATTGTATTGATAGCTATGTCAGCATGAGACCACCGTCGGTGTAATGTCTTTTTTTCAAATTCCTGTCCGCTCCCAGTGTGTAGCATAAGCCTTCCTAATTTAGGTATCTCAACAGAAGATTCTCTACGAGAACTGTTTGTTACTCAGTCGCTCTTTTTGGCAAAGAGAGTAGTAGGTATACAAGAATAAGATGGCTAGGCGAAGAATAGCGGTTAACCAATAGCTCTCGCTACACCCAGTTATTTAAGGATCAGAAAGGGTAGGAGGGAATTTTTTAGACATCAAAAACACATTGAAAAAATGCTCTTCGTACTGGGACTCGAACCCGTGAGTTCCGGCACGGAAGCTCACAACGCTAACCGCCGCGCCATAGCACGAAACTGTTCCTTATTTTTATTTAATAACGTGTAATTAGAACAAGGCCTTTCCACTAAGAATTCATCGATTTATGCTTCTAATGTGATTTATGTTCATTTTGAATAAACGTATTTATTTCGCCTGCTTAATATTTTATAATAAATTATATTATATTCCCCTCGTCATTCTGAGTCACTGGATGTATTCTTTGAAGAGTGTTCGAGAGCCGAGTCAGAATTTCAGCTACATAATACCAACAAGTCGGAGAGTTTATTCAATGGTCCCCAGGGGCGGCGTGATTGGTTTAGACGAGAAGGATCCAAAAAGATGATGGGATGAAAGTATTGTATTGCTCGAGCGCAATAAAAACTACCACAATATTGGTAAAACAAAAATTGTACAATTTTCGAAAACAGTTTTATCTACAAAGAAATATATATGTAAATAAAAACGATCATAAAACTAAGCTGCATTTCTTTCACATTTTCAATTTATAACCGAAACCTAAAGAATACAATAAATTTAGTCATTGTCTTTGAATTTCAATTTATTATTTTAAGAATATTTTGTTAAATGGTAAGTTAATTTTTAAATAGTTTTAACTAAGAATGTTGTTAATATTATTTCATTGTAATTTTACCTCGACCTTAACCAACAAGTAAATTGATATATAAATATTAGAATTTTTATATATTCGCGTAAATAGGGTAAACTCTTACCTGGCATTTCGACTCGTTTCCTTCTTTATAATATTTTGTATATTTGCATTATTAAAAACACTTAATTATGGCTACCTTTAAATGTACATACGGCATATTTACTTAGACCTACTTTTTCACACTTTGTATTTATATAAATGTGTATTTAATCAAACAATTTGTGTGTATAGTATAAATTATATCATTCAAACAAACAAAATATATCATAGTTGTTTATTTTAACCCTGTCGGATTAATTTTAAATAATTTATTTTTCGCCTCCTACCATTTTGATCGGGGCTCGAGCGACCCCACAACAAGCGGTTTTCTCAAAATGTGGGGCGCATAAGTAAACCTCATTACATCTTATGGCTATTGATTTATGCTACATTTTAGGATAATTTATTACGTTTTGAAATAAAATACTATGTATCTTTTAAACTCAAATAAAAATCTATGTTTTTCCGTTGAATATGACGGCATGTTAGGTAGAAGCTATTTCATACTCTTTCCTGTGACTGATTTTTTTATACATGCTTTGGGAAGAAGTCTGAGATTAATTCCCGTAAACTTTTTTTTCCCTCTTTTCAGTATAATTTGTTAATCTACTAAAATAGATTCGGTATTTTACGGGATTTCAACAATATCTCTGCTTAACAATCTAGGTTTAATTAGTTAAAAAATACTTGCTTGCAATAATTACTAAACGAAATATGTCGCTATAACTATAAAATAATCTTTTGAAACATTTTAAATATTCAAACAGCTTATTACACATATTAGGTAGATATGTTAGTTACTTTCAAACACTTGGGTATTTATTATATAATAAAACTATTCAATTAAAAATATGTACTTCAAAATAGCGGACAATTTCGTCTCCGTTATGGCAGAAGTTGGTAAGTAACAAAACTGACTAATTGAAAAGAATACAAAAAGATTCTTTGGTATTTATTATTTTCCTGGAAACACTCAGTTGATGCATTGAGTACACCAGTTTACCAACTTTTATTAATGTTGGTTTAAAGGCAAGCAATTGAACCTTTCTTTTAATTTTAAACATTTTCGGTGTCAGATCGTCATTAATGCATCTATATTTGCTAATATATTTATCTATGTAACATAAAATATCGATGTTAGCAGCTTTTTCTCAGAACCATCAATCTATTGCACACTAACTTTTGTCACATTTTTAAACATTTTTTTATACATATTGGACATTTTACTTTTAAAAACTACTTATTATTTTATATATATAATACAAATTAAATAGATAAAAATAATCGTTGATCTATCAAAAATTGTAAACAGGTAATTCTTAGCAGTTATTTATTACCTTTACAAATGACAGTTTGAGGTGAAACTAGTCTCAGATATAATATTATGCTTAAGCTAATGCGTTTTTCGTTTTACAGAAACCATCAAATGAATTCTAAGATGCTGATATTGAATTGTTTGTAATTATATTCCTATTTCAACCGTTACATAACATGTGGGTCCAAAAATAATAAATATTTTTTTTGTCATGAGTTTCACATTTTTGTGACCACTGTATCACGTAACTGGTGGGTTTCGTTCCATTCCAAGTGCAATACCATAATGCCATAAAAGGTCTATCTCTCCGTACTTTCTGTAAGCCGGTTACAATGAGGCACCGAATGATAGGTTCCCGAAACTGATTTGAGGACTAAATCTGGCTTACGTTTTATTTATTTTTTACCATTCATCCTACAAAATGCAACTTATTGGGGTCGCGCGATATCCACACAAGTCATTCCGTCGAATCGTGAAATGGATATCGCTTTTATTTTATCGTACATTAAAACAAATTCAAAATTGATTATGCTTCACACAAAAATACCCACTGATGCTTAAATATAAATTAATTGATTCCTTCGACATAGTTATTCTATTCAAGCGGAGCAATCACTCATTTCTTTTAATACATGGACAATAAAGAAGAGTATGGGATAATATACACATTGAAAGTTACTATTACAGATACAACTTACACCTCGTCCTAAGTTTAATTGTATCGTATTTAGAGTTGATATTGAGTTTAAAAATATACATTCATTTCACGTCAAATCTGTTTTTAAATATCGGACGTATTGAGAGTCGACGATGTGTAGTTTATAATTTATTTTTTTCATTAAAATATAATATTCAATAAGTCAATATACGAAAGATTTTCTTCCATAAATATTTTTGAATAAATCGTGCTTTTTTAAAGCGTCAAATTTAAATTAATAATAACATTGACGGCCTCTAAGCATATTCATAAACGCTTACAGAATCTTAAATATATATTATAAAAATACTCTTGTGTTTTTCTCTGAACAACACATCCACAAATTTCCACCTCCATACATTGCTATCAAAGACTTCTTGTGGTGTGTGTTCACAAACATGACTTTTTGTAAATTTTTCATTCCTTATTTATACTCTCCCGCTCACATAGACCCTGAAGGGCGCATAGAGGTACTGATAAACTTCCTACCAAAATTTTAATCAACGCGTGCATCGGTCTAAATTAACTTTATCTGAGAAAGATAGTTCGAGCTACTGCCTTACCACGGGCTTGAACTAAAGCGGCTTCAAATGCTTAGAATGGAAGAATTTCTAATTTATTTCAGATAAACGTCGATCAAAAAAATTGTTCACTCTTTTCATGTACTTACTTACTGGCAACAATATAATTCTGTTACACAATACATATACTGAATTTTGAAAAGTCTTTCTAGTTTTCTGAGGTTGTAGTTTATTTAGCCCGTTATTTATTACGGTCTTTATACATTATTTAATATAAATATACTATTAAATTAGTTTAACAATAATGGTAGATATTTGTTTGCAATAAACTCTTCTTAACACAACAATAATGTTCGTATTTTTACTTTTGCCTACCTTTTCTGATAATCACATATTACAATATGGCATGGCACACAGTTATAAGTAACCACCAATCCTAATAGCATTATATTAATTTATTTTTGATGCGTCGCTATAGTATTTCGAATATAATCTTTTATTTATAATAATCCTATTATATTTGGCCACAGATTTCCGACATTTCATGCGTAAATAACGTGATATACAGTCAGCCGGCTGGATAGGGCGCCTGTTCGTAATTTGACAGAAAATGCGACAAATTACTTGTTAAAAAGAACCCAGTGTGAATGGTCACACACTGAATGCTTTTTTCACAGTCATGGTGTCCGTTTTAAATTCACATTAGAACTAGTGTTGAGCCGGTAGCATGTGTCGATAAGTAAGTAATCGAGTATATCCTGAATCAATACCCGTTGTTTGAAATGTATTGTTAGCTTCTCTTGCACATAACTTTAAAATATAGGAATATTTAGGGGGTATTAAAGCAATCTTTTCTGGCACAATCTCAATTTGGACTACAACTAAAATTTGATTTCCTCAAAAATGGGTTATCAAATCAAATTTTATTTACTTCCTCTAGTTTTTTTTTAAAAGCTGGCGATGGAGTAATATGAAAAAATCTTTCTTGTATCATCACTTGCTAGGAATTAATTGAGAAAATTTAATTAATGTAGTTCTGTAAATTAGTCATAGTTGGTACGTTGGCTGAAATAACAAAACGGAACTGATTTTAAATCAAATAATACTCATTTAACGAGTTCACAGTCAGAACTAGGGTATCCAATCCCGAAGCCTTTTTCCAATCCCGGGATTTCGGGATTGATTTATTTTGAATCCCGGGATTGAGATTTTCTCACCGAAGAATTTGAAATCCCCGATTTGGTATACTTTTTCCCAGAATCTCACAGAAACTCGTTTTTTTTTTTTTAGCTCACCGAGGAATTTGAAATCTTCAATTTGCCAATTTCGTGTAAATTTCGAGAATTTGCTAAAAATTTCTCAATCCCGAAATCCCGGGATCGCGGCCATCTCAATCCCGGAATTTCGGGATCAGAAAATTGAACGGGATCCCGGATCCCGGGATTGGATGCCCTAGTCAGAACATGGCAGAAAGACATTAGACACAAAAAATAAAACGCTTGTGATTCGTGTTTTATTTTTTAAATATACATAATTATTTAACCCTCAACTGATATTACTCTTGGCAAATTTGGTTAGATCGTGAAATCGACGTAGTAAGATCTAGTAATGTATCTAACAAACTATCGTTACCAACGACTACACGGTGTTATTTATTAGTTTTGCCAGTCTAAAAAGATGATTCAAGCACTCGAGTACTGTGTATTGCGAGTAACCGGGTACTAGATACTAACATCACTAACTAATATTGAAAAGCGGCATTTAGTCAATTTATTTATGGACGATCGGATACTTTGTGTTGTCCAACAAATATTCCCGCATCTGTCCCCGATTCATTTATTTATTTTTTGTATTATACTTGCACCCACATAATAGAGTCGTTTAGCCATTCTGCGCATTCACCATTTTCAATGTACGTCTGTTTGTAAGTTAAGTATACATGATAAATAGATTTACATAGAAATGGTTAGTGTGACTGTGAAATTCATTAAATTTATGGAAATCTTAGTATATTGTATAGATTATTTAGACATTCGTTTGGTAAAAAAAACACATACATATTTTAAATTAATGTTTAATCAACTACATATATTAAAGCTTCCGGGATGGTAGCTGAATGGTAAACGTATACAAATATGTAAAAATGATAACGATGAGTCAAATACTAGTATCGTCATATTTCCATCGTTATTTCTTTACAAGCAGCACTTGTATGAAAATGGTAGAGTTCCTGTTTTTTTTTTATTACTTTCTTGCCTTTCCAAGTCATTCCAGCGTCGCCAAGTACATTCTAAGGATGGTCATCAGTGGCCTTGCTCGACTTTGGGATCTATCGTATAGAAAAGACAGGCATGGCCTTAGTCTTTCCACTTTGAGTTAAAGGTTGCACCAGATGTCCCTAATACTCTGACTTATTTAAAATTGATTTTCCATTCGTTCAATATCTTTTGTTTACCTTATTTACTTTTATTTTCGCAAGTCACTATGTTGTGCCACAACACACAAACGCATTTCATCGTCAAGATTAATTACGTACAAACTCTTATCTGGTTTTCTAATCACGCGATCATTTTATGGACGTACTTGCTTTGTATGGGTGGTAAATAATATAATGTAACATCTGTGTCGCCGTCAAACTCTTTAATAATATAATTAATCACCGCAACATGACATCAAATGAACGTCTTCTTTATTTTACTAAGGGATTTTACGAACACCCACCACGGCAAACAACGCAATTTTTCTTGCAAGTATTATATTATTTTCTAGAGGGTAACATTTTACCCAGGTAAAACGCCCTGGGCTCAGTGTTAATTAGATAATCAACTTTTTGAATTACGGCGAAAGTTTTAATGCTTTAAAACTTAAAGCATTTTCGTGTATAAAATGTGTGCTTTATAATATATCTTTGTTTAAGAGGAAGAGATGTTAATACACATTTGGAAGTACTAAAGTACTGCTAGAAAGTCAAAATAAACCGTCATTTTTGTGTTATGTTTTACAAAACTAGAATTACAAATATTTATTAAAAACAATAATTACTTAAACACTTTGTGGAAATGTGTTTTTTTTACTACTTCCCACATTTTTATAAAGATCAGGACCGGTTTCGTTCGTCAAGAGTATTTTTTATCCACGTCAGCTCCCAGCTTAGATTATATGGCCTCCTAATGGATATATCTCAGCAGAAGTCTTTCTACGAGAACTTTTAGTTACTCTTTTTGTTAGTAGGGATAGAAGGATAAGGCCAAGGCAGAACTAGTGGTTCACTTATCGCTCTCGCTACGCCAAGTTTTAAAGGATAGGAAAGGGTGGTACGGAACTTTTAGACATCACAAACACCCATGCCTTTGAACAGAAATCGATATATCGAAAAAATGCTGAAGCCATGAGATCCGACACGGAAGATCACAGCGCTGACCAACTATCAATCGACCGCCATCAAGAGCACACAATGATTTATTTAAAAAAAACTTTCCTTGCTTTATTTTTTGTCACCTGTTTCGTTTTTATATTATAATATGTGCGTAAGAATTCAAATTAGGTAACCATTATACACAACAATACCATCTCTTTTCTTGTCCCAGTTTCACTTGGGACTATTTCCTCATGATGCACATATCTTACTTGATTATGTTATCAGGGGAGCATCTCGGCGAAGTGAATTACTTAGTAGAAATTGTCGTTCTGTCTGCTTTTAGTCTTTCAATTCTGTTTATGTGGAAATTATCCGAAGGAAGCTAACGTCAACTCTCCTCTGCATAATATTTAACAACCGATTCTTTACCTAAGTTCATGTTATTTATAATCCATTATAGATTTCTGATAACATCCAAAAGCTTCAAGGAATATTTATGATATTATTCTTTACATTTTTCCATGCTATAATTACAATATTAAAACCGCATTTTTTCATTTCTTTTTTAATGATTTTTTTTTGCTTCACGGAACATAATATTTTTTGTATTTGTCTATGCTTTTTATGTAAATATATTTTTATTAAATGTCCGCTCTTAATGTTGAGTATATGGACTCCTAATGAATATTATCTAAACAGAAGTGTTCTATGAAAACTGCTTGTCACTAAGTTGCTGATAAGATTAGTGATAGATGGATAAGACTAGGACAGGACTAGTAGTTAACTTATTGCTCTCGCTTCGCTCGTTATTTATGATGGAAAGGTTGGGAGGGATTTCGAGACATGACATACATACATCCATGCCTTTGGACATAAATTCATAAATCCTCATCCGTAAGTTAATCCGACAATGTTGACTACTCGACTAGACAGCCGGACTGTATAAATACAATAATAACAAAATACCAAGGTGGGCTGGAGGGGCTCGCGCGAGCCCCTTGTTATTTTTAAGAGAAAACAATATTCTCAGATCAAATTAGTACATAACTACAATTTATGATTAAGCGAGCCCCTTGTTAACGTATTGGCAGCCCACCGCTGCCTATCATATATACTAGATAACATATTTTTTTTATATAATGTAGGCATCTTTCGCCAAGAATATCGAGAAAGTACATTTCTTTTATCTTTTTATATAAGTTAAAAATCTCCGTGAGTATCCACCACTTTGGCTTAAACCCAGACTGATTCATTTACGGAAAATACCTCTGGTGGTTTTACCTTGGTTATCTTCTGATCTAAATGTTGTTTGTGACTTCTTAATGCATTGTATACATATGTAATGAATGACGTACATACCTATCATCTTATTCTGAATGCCTGATCCCTGAGCTAACAAACACTTAACTGCGATCTTCTTCAGAGCATCTCGCTTTGAGTCTCTTCTCTCATTTCCTCCTGCTATATTTTCTCAACATCCATTCCTGTCTAGAGACAAGACGTACTGACTTCAAATGTTTGGAATAGTTGAGCAGGTGAAACTGAGTTAGGGATATCTCACCAATGGCTTACGAAAACTTAAAAGAACAGTGACACAAAGTGTTATAAACTATTTAAAACAACATTTATTATTAAATTACGTACAAAATTCTGTGTGCCTGATACATTCATAAAATAAAAATAAAATGAGTCCGCTTTAATACAACTACTAGCTGTAAGCCCGTTGCCCAGCAACGTGAGATTTTTGTTGCATAGTATTTAATTTAATTTAATTTTATGTTATTTTATTTTATGGTATTTTATTTTATTTTATTTCATTTCATTTTATTTTATTTTATTTTATTGAATTTAATTTAATTTAATAATATTTTATTTTAATATATTTTATTTTTATAGTTAGCAGATATTTCGTAAATTATTTAATATTTGGAATAATGTTTAAGTTTGCTAACAACAATTTTTCGTATTAGCAGAAACTTCGTAAATTACTTAATTTTTAGAATAATGTTCAAGTTTGCTGACAACTATTTTTCGTAGTAGCAGAAATTTCGTGAATTATTGAATTTTTGGAAAAAAAAAGTTTGATAACAACCATTTTTCGTAGTAGCCGAAATTTCGTAAATGATTTAATATTTGGAATAATGTTCAAGTTTGCTAACAACCATTTTTCGTAGTAGCATAAATTTCGTAAAATATTGATTTTTTGGAATAAAGTTTAAGTTTGCTAACAACCATTTTTCGTAGTAGCAGAAATTTCGTAAATTATTTAATATTTGGAATAATGTTCAAGTTTGTTAACAACCATTTTTCGCAGTAGCATAAATTTCGTAAAATATTTAATTTTTGGAATAAAGTTAAAGTTTGCTAACAACCAATTTTCGTAGTAGCCGAAATTTCGTAAATTATTGAATTTTTGGAATAAAGTTTAAGTTTGCTAACAACCATTTTTCGTAGTAGCAGAAATTTCGTAAATTATTGAATTTTTGGAATAATGTTCAAGTTTGCTAACAGCCATTTTTCGTAGTAGCAGAAGTTTCGTAAATTATTTAATATTTGGAATAATGTTTAAGTTTGCTAACAACCATTTTTCGTAGGAGCAGAAATTTCGTAAATTATTTAATATTTGGAATAATGTCCAAGTTTGCTAACAACCATTTTTCGTAGGAGCAGAAATTTCGTAAATTATTTAATTTTTGGAATAATGTTGAAGTTTGCTAACAACCATTTTTCGTAGTAGCAGAAATTTAGTAAATTATTCAATTTTTGGAATAAAGTTTAAGTTTGCTAACAACCATTTTTCGTAGTAGCAGAAATTTCGTAAATTATTGAATTTTTGGAATAATGTTCAAGTTTGCTAACAACCATTTTTCGTTGGAGCAGAAATTTCGTAAATTATTTAATATTTGGAATAATGTCCAAGTTTGCTAACAACCATTTTTCGTAGTAGCAGAAATTTCGTAAATTATTGAATTTTTGGAATAATGTTTAAATTTGCTAACAACCATTTTTCGTAGTAGCAGAAATTTCCTAAATTACTTAATTTTTGGAATAATGTTTAAGTTTGCTAACAACCATTTTTCGTAGAAGCATAAATTTCGTAAAATATTGATTTTTTGGAATAAAGTTTAAGTTTGCTAACAACCATTTTTCGTAGTAGCAGAAATTTCGTAAATTATTTAATATTTGGAATAATGTTCAAGTTTGTTAACAACCATTTTTCGCAGTAGCATAAATTTCGTAAAATATTTAATTTTTGGAATAAAGTTAAAGTTTGCTAACAACCAATTTTCGTAGTAGCCGAAATTTCGTAAATTATTGAATTTTTGGAATAAAGTTTAAGTTTGCTAACAACCATTTTTCGTAGTAGCAGAAATTTCGTAAATTATTTAATATTTGGAATAATGTTTAAGTTTGCTAACAACCATTTTTCGTAGTAGCAGAAATTTCGTAAAATATTTAATTTTTAGAATAATGTTTAAGTTTGCTAACAACCATTTTTCGTAGGAGCAGAAATTTCGTAAATTATTTAATATTTGGAATAATGTCCAAGTTTGCTAACAACCATTTTTCGTAGGAGCAGAAATTTCGTAAATTATTGAATTTTTGGAATAATATTTAAATTTGCTAACAACCATTTTTCGTAGTAGCAGAAATTTCCTAAATTACTTAATTTTTGGAATAATGTTTAAGTTTGCTAACAACCATTTTTCGTAGAAGCAGAAATTTCGTAAATTATTGAATTTTTGGAATAATGTTTAAATTTGCTAACAACCATTTTTCGTAGTAGCAGAAATTTCCTAAATTACTTAATTTTTGGAATAATGTTTAAGTTTGCTAACAACCATTTTTCGTAGAAGCAGAAATTTCGTAAATTATTGATTTTTTAGAATAATGTTTAAGTTTGCTAACAACCATTTTTCGTAGTAGCAGAAATTTCGTAAATTATTGAAATTATTGAATTTTTGGAATAATGTTTAAGTTTGCTAACAACCATTTTTCGTAGAAGCAGAAATTTCGTAAATTATTGATTTTTTAGAATAATGTTTAAGTTTGCTAACAACCATTTTTCGTAGTAGCAGAAATTTCGTAAATTATTGAATTTTTGGAATAATGTTTAAATTTGCTAACAACCATTTTTCGTAGTAGCAGAAATTTCCTAAATTACTTAATTTTTGGAATAATGTTTAAGTTTGCTAACAACCATTTTTCGTAGAAGAAGAAATTTCGTAAATTATTGATTTTTTAGAATAATGTTTAAGTTTGCTAACAACCATTTTTCGTAGTAGCAGAAATTTCGTAAATTATTGAAATTATTGAATTTTTGGAATAATGTTTAAGTTTGCTAACAACCATTTTTCGTAGAAGCAGAAATTTCGTAAATTATTGATTTTTTAGAATAATGTTTAAGTTTGCTAACAACCATTTTTCGTAGTAGCAGAAATTTCGTAAATTATTGATTTTTTGGAATAATGTTTAAGTTTGCTAACAACCATTTTTCGTAGTAGCAGAAATTTCGTAAATTATTGAATTTTTGGAATAAAGTTTATGTTTGCTAACAACCATTTTTCGTAGTAGCAGAAATTACGTAAATTATTTAATTGTTGGAATAATGATTAAGTTTGCTAACAACCATTTTTCGTAGTAGCAGAAATTTCGTAAATTATTTAATTTTTGGAATAATGTTAAAGTTTGCTAACAATCATCTTTCGTAGTAGCAGAAATTTTGTAAATTACTTAATTTTTGGAATAATGTTTGAGTTTGCCAACAATTATTTTTCGGATTTTAAATTATTTAACAATTATTTCCAATAAAAATCAAAAGATCAAATCCAATTTTTCAATAAAAAATCAGTTGCACATTTTGTCCAAGTGTATGAAAAAAGCAAAATATTATTCTATCATATATCCATATCATAATTTGAATATTCTTAATGTATTAAAGAATTCTAACAGATTTTCAAGGTCAGACGTGAAAAGATTCATCATTATGATTCAATTGATCAAATCCGCTCCAAAAAATATTAGTCTCACATCGACTCACACGATCAGACGATTCATTTCGATAGCCCTATAATCATAGTTTGCAATAGTCGAATTAAAGTCTTTGATTATTCGAATATTATGATGTATGGTGATACAATACTTTAGCTCTACACCAAGAAATATCAAATTTTCAAACGTGGCGATATCAGAACATTCACGCCCGGTTTAAAATAAGCCGCTCCCATTGGATAGAACAACATTTCAAAAATGTGCTGTTCAGAATAAATCGAAATCATTGGTCTGTACCTTACTGCGGACGTCCTTACAGACGGACCTTATCGGCTATTAATGTTAAGATTATGTGAGCCTGATGAATTTTAAAACCCGTTTTCGCTGTTATTGAAAAATCTCAAATCACAAAATTATTGTTTGATTTTTCTGTGTTTTGGATATATTCTGAGCGCCTGTTACCCAGAAATTGATTTATTTTTCTTGTCATGACTAAGATGAATAAAAATATATTTTCTGTAACGATTCTGTGAACCTGATAGCTAAGAAACAAATTAACCCTTAAAATTTTCTGCGCGCCTTGTAGATTACATCAGAAATCGTTTGTTTTTCGCATTAAAATATCCAAGTTAATTTGTACTCCTATTACAAAGCTTACTAATCCAGGTTCAAATAGTATATCCTGATACTAAAATATTTCTTATATAATGTTCTGTGTTCCTGATACAAATTTACGTGAAATTTCCTAGACCTTAAACCAAAACTTTTATTTGATAATGATTTTAAATAAACAAATATAATGGATTGCATAAAATGTCGCTTTCCTATATTATTATTTCACTTTTATGGAATCATATAAATATTCATTAAGTTTGTTTGTGGTTTTCTTCGCTCCTATTCAAAAGATTATCCATATCTCATCTGTTTTCCTGATACATGCAAAGCGAACGGGGCTTACAAGTACAAATAACAAAGTGAAGTTAGTCAGGCGCCGTGCGCGCAAGGCAGACATTATAAATCATCACCCCCTTTCGGTGAGTAAAACTCATTAACCCGCGGATCGTTAAATTGAATACCGACACGGCCTGCTGCTATCCTGTTTACCTCTCACACATTCAATTTGCTTCTTAGCCTTTTTTACCTCATTCAGAAATAACACTATGGTACTATATCACGGAAAACGGAAGTCACGCGACTATCTTCAACAATGGCAGTTCTTATTATTTACCCCCCGCCCCTACCCACCCAAATTATTACCATGAATTTATTATACTAATTTGCATAGACGATTTTAACAATTTCAATACATCCATACACACAGTATTAATTTATGTCACTATCAAATTTTATATTTATACCCGAGCTCGTTGATTTTTTGTGTATACAGAAGAATTCTCAATATAACAAATTTCAATTGTTTGAAAAACATGCTCCTTATAAGATTCTTGTTTAAATAAAAGTGTCGCCGTTAGTAAAAAAATTTCTGCGCACGATAATTACACAATACTTCTTGTACTCGAATTCGAGTCAAAACTTTGCTCCGTTCGTAGATTGAACGTAGTACTGACGTTTGAAACGCTGGGTGCTGATTAACACAGCTGGTTTATTATGTTAATCGAATCGAAAGGATGCATTCTTAACTTCGTTCAATAAGTTTAAATTGTAAATAATCATCAAACTGACAACCGCACATGATTACTGTCAGATAACTGATTCTTGCAAATAAAACCTGATGACACTCCATCTGTCAGCGTGTTCATTTACAATAATAACAGCTGGTATGTATAACAACGAAAACTTTATTCAACCCATAGATAGACACTAAAATATAAAATAAGTTTCACAAATATATAAATATACGGTATTTCTTTCATTAGTTAAACCATTTTTGTTTGTCAGTTTTACGTTGAATTAAAATGTATCTCGTTTCTCAAGAAACGGCATTTATGTATATTATATCCATTTACTAAAAAACGCCCCATTTGATTCAATATATTATAGAATATTTTATTTTTGTTTATTCAATTGATCACATAATACTGAGGGATTTATTTTAATGCATCCCGATAGAGTTCAATCCATTTTTTTTGTTGTAAATAGTCCGCACAAGTAACTCAGCTATTTGTAATGCTAGTATGAAAATCTCGTTTTCCTTTGCGATAGAATTCTTATCCCTCTTATTGGGCTGATAGATCGAGCGTTAAAATTCCTTTTTGGATTTGGCCAATAATATCCAAAACATCAAAGAAGAGAAGCCGAGGAATCCACTGGAATATTTTGCTAAGAATCCTGGGCTTTTTTGGTCGGCAGGCAAAGGAATGGTTCAAATATTTACAAGTATATAGATATTTCGAATGTAGGGTTAGTTTTGGCGAGACAATTAATTCTTATTTGTGTCTGCGTAAAATCAACACATGTTTGTTTAGCACTTTGACTGATTATTGGCCAATGATGCTTTTTTTATATCCAAGTCCGCTCCCAATGTGGAGCATAAAGCCTCATAGTGTACATATGTATCTCATCATATGTCTTTCTATAAAATCTTTTAGTTATAGTAGTTATAGTAGATAACGGCTCAGACAAGACAAGTTGGTTTTCCAATCGCTTTCGTTGCGTTCCGCTATTTTTACAAATATGAAGGGAGTTTTTAGACATCACAACACCCATGCCTTCGAGCAGAAATCTAAAAACCGATTAAAAAAATGTTGTTCGTATTAGGACTCGAACCCGTGAGAAGTCACATAAGGTTACAACGTTGACCACTACGCCACGAACATTACTGTGCGATAGAAAAATCGAAGTGAAAAAAATCGAAAATTTTACAAGAGACTAGACGTACATGATTCTGGACTCTTATTCACCAGATATATATTTTTATTTCAATACACATATATTTTTTTATTTTTACTAACAAATAGTCCTCCCTACTTAAGTTTGATACCCTAATAAAAAAAAAACAAAATATTCATCATCTTTAAATCATAGATCTTTAGGTAGTTTGTAAAGCACTACAATGAGAATCATATCGACTTTGGAAAGGAAAAAGGACGTAACCACAGTTTTTTCAAACCAGCTTTTGTTCGATAATCACAATGTATCCAACTTGATACATGTTCTATCAAAAGGATATAAGCTGCAAATGCCAGAATTAGTATCTAAATTTAGTTTTTAAGGTTGCAAAAAGATGGGCTTATGAAAATTGAAACCAAGAAAAAAGACTGAAAAAAAGTTTTTCCTGGACAATTTCTTAAATTAATATTAGAATGTGTCAATTAAGCACCAGTTAAGAAGTCTCCATGCACTTTTAAGCTGTGTATATTTCATAATTTGCATATGTCCCAAAATCATCAAAACACATTTTTGTGCCTCCTGTAAAATTTTCTATGTGTGGGTAACGTCCTTTTCCTTTCTATAGTCGATACACATAAATATAATACGTGAACTAATTATGTAAGAATTCGGAATATATTAATAAATTGATATTTTTTACGCCGAATTGTAAAGGCGTTTCATTTGAATCGACGTTATAAATTATGATTGAATATTATTATAATAATTATTTATTATTACAATATTCAATCAATAACATCTTTTTTGTAATCAATTCTGCTAACGAACCCGGAGAGCGTGATTAAAAACAGATGAAATATATTTATATGAACACTTTTATTCAAATTCGATTCAAAATCCGTAGAAAAAAGTCGCCTGATTAATAGTTCGAAGCGAACTGTTTGTTTTGATAAATAGTTTAATGCAGGCATGTTGTTAAACACTCATTGGTCTCGGGTTTGATTTGTCGAAGCTAAAATAAACAAGTTTACCGAAAGAATAAAAAGGCCAACTCCCGGTGGGATGTAAAAAAAGTCTTAACACAATGGGATAAGTCAACTTAAATCGCATCCAGTCAAGTATTTTAAGTATTGGCTTTATTTTGAATTATTTACATATATTTAAATATTCTTATTCTATTTTATCTTGTATAAAATTCGTATCGCTTCATTGTATCCATTTTTGTGGATTTGCTTAGCACTTTTTTCTTAGTTCAATCTTTTGTTAATTCCATGATGCTCTGTTTCGTGAATATTGTATTAATTATATTTGTTACAGTTAAGTTACACACTTAATTAACTGTAGAAGGCTCGTGTCCATTTGTTTGTATGTTCAAATCCCATCTGGATATATAATCATTTTTTGATCGCATTGATTCATATATATGTCAAGTTCATCTCTTTAATTATATTTCTCAATATTTTAGAAGCATAACTAACTGTGTATTTTAACCGAGTGGTTGACTGATGAAATTCAATTATTTTCCATTTGAAACACAACTATGGTGTTGAGCAAATTTATCTAACGTGTCACTCTATAAGTGGGAGACTAGAGTTTACTCTCGTCGTCTTGTATTTCTGTACGCAATATTTCGTTAAAACTAATTTCCGAATGACTTTCTAAAGATAAAAGAGTCTTTTCAACTTAAACATTATACTTTAGATTGATAAATGAGTACATAAAGTCTTTATATTCATTTTTTAATATAACATATTGTTTTTCTTCTCAAAATTGACCGTAAAAGTGATTATATTTTAAGTTTCTTAGTTGCTTATGTGTGGTGAAAATCCAATTATCGTTAAAATATATGCTATTTAAATTATCTCTATCCTCTAAATACGTATTGTGACTTCAAGAGCAATTTGGAAGTATCGCTAGTTATGACCAACAGTAAGTATTCGATAAAAACAAATATTATATTTCAGAGATATTTCTACGAAGTTGGCACAAATGTAATCATATTAACTTTCTATTGAGCCCCGCATCTGTAAGCCCCAATAACATTACCACTGGCCCGTGTTTTTTTGCTGCTTGTATGTGCCATACACCCCGTTGATTTTATTTGTGTAAACCTATTGTTGTATTCTAAGGAAGCCCACGGCTTGTACTATTCCTATCGTAGTATAATATATAATTTGATCGAGTCAATTTTATTTCAAAATAATCAATTAGAGACGTGTGTCGCAATTTTAAGACAGCATATTCTCACCGCCATTTCTACATCAATAAGATAGTTGTTGCTATACTTAAAAAATAAAAATCTGTATCTAAGGTCAATGAAAAGAAGAAATAATTACATAGTGTCTTATAATAACTTTTTTTTTACTTAACGTGTAATTTTGAACTATCTAAAATAAAAAATGATGTCTTTTGTAGCTTAAAAATGGCTCGAGTTCAATTTTTGATTTAATTAAACTAATTGTTTTTTATTTTGACCTATGTCCGCTTCAAATGTGAAACACAGCCTCATAACGGATTTTATATCAACAGAAAATTTTCTAAGAGAACTTTTTGTTACTCAGTTGCTCAAACTCTCTTTTTTCGAACAGATATATAGATATAATAAAAAAAAACCTGTGATATGAATAGTGTTTTGCTTATCGCCCTTGCTACTTTCCTTTATTTAAGTTTTAGAAGGGAGGAAGTAATTTTTAGACAAAACAAACAATTATGTATTCACTCAGAAATCGATAAATCAATTTAAAAAAGTGCTGCTCTCATACTGGGACTTGAACCCGTAAAATCTGCTCCAAAAAAAAAAACAACGCTGACCACTGTATCACCGACCTGATTTTTTAAAAAGTGATTAATTATGCATGATTAAATTACTTAATCAATGTAAATTCAATCATGTGTAATTCTGGAAACGGATCTATAAAATGGCAGTGTATTGACGTGTGATAATATCTGTATAATATCTATTTACTTCATGATGGGTTTAGCAAGTCAATTAGTTTAGTAAGTCAATTTATATACTAAGTAACCCGAAATAAAAGAAGGTTTGTATGTTTATTGTATAATAAAAAATAATAAAACATTTTTAGTACTTTTTCCACATAAAATTTATTAGATCAGGACCGGTTTCGCTCTTGATGAGCATTGTCAACTGATAAGAAAAACAATAAAACAGTGATATTTATACAAAAGTTAAGCGATAAAAACAAGGTATGACAAACAATTGGTATTACAACCTAGCAAAAGAATTGAAGCAAAATACAAGGAAAATAAACTATAAATAAAAAGTTGAAGACCACTTAGCAATGAAAACTATTACAACAATAACCAATTAGGTATGAATTATCATTAACAAAGTAAAAACCAACAATTAGTGTATATAATAAATAAATCTTAATGTCTGTCAACCAACTTGAGTTTGGAAATTTAATTTAGTTTAGAAATTTATTGTATAGATATTTTTAATGCCCCACACCTACTTAAGCTGCCGTGTAAGGTTTAAATATTAATAAATATGTAAATTAATTATTTATCAAAAGAAATGCTGAGTAGATAGAAATAAATAGCGAATAAATGACAAATTTACATAACGAAATTTAGCTACTATTTCGTTTTGTGAATAATAATAATAATCATTAGCCCTTTGTGCGTGAAAACTTTATCAAAGCAGTTGAATTCATTTAACTCTTGCCTTTGATAAGCTTTTATTATTCCAGACGTCACTTGCAGATTATTATTATTTGCTTCTATCCAAAACTATGGGACATTTTTTCTCAAAGCCGCGCGTGTCGGGGATTAGAAGGGCTTTACCCTATTGTCCGTTGTTGAAAAAATTATCCCTTGTGCTTATCCGAGCGGCGACTTTTTGCCATATTACTGTCAGAGGTTTTTTTTCCAACGAAAGTTTAAAATATTAATCAGAAAGCTTTTTAGTAATCTTCGAGATTTGCTCTTCACAAGTGTTTTTTAACTCTTATGATTTTTGGATAATAAATCTCTCTGTTATATTTCGCCGTTTGAATAATAAAACGTTTCACGACCCTTTCTCTTAAACAAGATTTACATTTTGTGAATACAATTATAGTGGGGTAATAAATCACCTATTATTAAACGGACATTTAATTGTATCACTTTTAGGGTGTTCACTGTCAATACTTGGTGGAAAGGCATTATATTAATAAAAACAATAATCCTTTGTACTTCATTCCACTTTATTTAATATGTCAGGACCGGTTTCGCTCATTGCGAGCATTGTGAGCATTGTCAGTTGACAATGCTCGCAATGAGCGAAACCGGTCCTGACATATTAAATAAAGTGGAATGAAGTACAAAGGATTATTGTTTTTATTATTTAATTGTATGTTTAGAAATGTGAACATTTTTGGATGCTGTAATTTTTCATCCGTATACATATATATATATATATATATATATCACTTTTAAGGTGTTCACTGTCAATACTTGGTGGAAAGGCATTATAATAAAAATAATAAAAGATTTTTAGTACTTTTTCCACATAAAATTTATTAGATCAGGACCGGTTTCGCTCATCGCGACACACCTTTTTATTTAAATTTGTATAAATATCACTGTTTATATATTTTTCTTATCAGTTGATAATGCTCGCGATGAGCGAAACCGGTCCTGATCTAATATATTTTATATGGAAAAATTACTAAAAATCTTTTATTATTTTTATTATATATATATATATATGTCAAATGTTAACTTTACTTTCAATAATTTATCATTTTATAAAGAGCTCTTCAATTATTTTTTTATTGGAACTTGATTATGCCACGCAGAGAACTAAGTGATAATAATAATTAAGGATAATAAATACTACAATTCTTTCTCGATTATTCTTACACGGATTTTGAATGTTTATTCATTTCAAAATGTCTTTAATCGGACAAAAATAAATGAATAGTCAACATTTACTTTTCTTCATTGCGATTTATATGTGATCGAAAAGTTTTGATTATTCTTAGTATTTATTTAAAAATAAGTTTCCGACCAGCTTTCCTTTTAAATTAATATTTCTTTCTCTCTCACTCGATAAATTTCGTTTATTATTTCAACGGCTTCAGTTTGACGCATTTTATTTCTATTTTGGTCGAAGATATAAGACGGCTGTCAAGAAAATTTGTCCCTATAATTACGACACATGTATCAGGATGTCATAATAACATAACAGTTAAACAGAAATTCCGGTAACACTGTCTCGGACAAAGCACATAATAGGAATAAGAACTAATGTCACTACGTTTTCCAATTCGTTTTTAAACCTATTTTAGATTAAGATAGGTCTCCCCTTCTGGTTGTATTTTAAATAAACGATAGTATTAGGTGATAACGAGTCGTTTGGATAAAATCGTAAAGCCTCTTTTGTAGTTGACGCTTGACAATATTGAATTTAAAGGAGTATTCTTTGATTGGTTAACTGGATTGTACCAAAGGCTTATGAATGCATTCATATATTATGTTATTATTTAATACGAATAATTTCTACCAAATTTATAACACGTGTGCAATCAATATAAAAAAAAACATACAATATTCTTACACGGATAATAAATATTAACGAAATTTATTTAAGTTGTCATGTGCATTAGATTTGTTTCATAATTCAGTACTTTCATTATTGTAAAATACTTTTATTATGTATTATTTATTCCATATTAATGTCTTATTTATGAATATATTTCTTTGTCGTAAACTATTAAAAAAAACCTTTTTTTAATATTATTTTTAGATAAATTCTATACTAGTGGGTTGTATGCTTGGGCGCTTTCACGTACGATTTAGTGGATGCGTATGGCTTAAAACAAAACAAGAAAAGATGTGTACAAACTCTTTTCATTTTACAGAACAAAACACTACTCAATGTGCCTTAAGACGAGACAAAATTTTAATTAGCACTTTTCTTTTATAAACATTTCCTCTCGTTTTAAAGTATACATTTTAATTGAACGCAAGTGAAAGCACCTGTATGTTGAACCGGTAATTTTTAATTTATTAGGTACACATAAATTTGGTCAGATTAAGATTCTAACATTTGCAGTTCATTAATCATTCTTTTACTCATCTAGTTTTTGTTTGCATATCGACAGTGGAAAAGAAAAAGGACGTAACCCACACTTATCAAATTTTGCAGGAGACACAAAAAACGTTTTTTGATGATTTTAGGCTGAAAGCAAAATGTGAAATATATATAACCTTGAAGTGCACGGAGACTTCTAAACTGGTGTTTAATTAACATAATCTAATATTAAAAAAAACGGTTTTTACTTTGTTAATGATAATTCATACCTAATTGGTTTTTGTTGTAATCGTTTTCATTGCTAAGTGGTCTTCAACTTTTTATTTATAGTTTATTTTCCTTGTATTTTGCTTCAATTCTTTTGCTAGGTTGTAATACCAATTGTTTGTCATACCTTGTTTTTATCACTTAACTTTTGTATAAATATCACTGTTTTATTGTTTTTCTTATCAGTTGACAATGCTCATCATGAGCGAAAACGGTCCTGATCTAATAAATTTTATGTGGAAAAAGTACTAAAAATGTTTTATTATTTTTATTATAATGCCATTCCACCAAGTATTGACAGTGAACACCTGTAATCTAATCTGTAGTAATCTAATATTAATCAAAGAAATTGTCTAGGAAAGACCTTTATTTCAGTCTTTTTCCTTTCCACAGTCGATATGTATATTGCGTAAATATATGGAACAAGTTCACAGGCATAACGTTTTTTTTAACAGAACTCTTGTAGAGAATTGTATTCAATTCCTTATTTCATCTAGCACTCACTGACAGTAGATGTAGTTAAGATTTGAAATAAATAAAATACTGATAAGCAGATGCATAAAGGGTGAGCAGGTATCAGGGTTATATAATAATAACGCGATCCGCGCTATTCTCGCAACGCGTTCGTCCATCGGGTCCGAGGGGACCAGCCGAGATCGTGGCAGGATAATGCAATGATGTTTATACAGATGCTTTTTATGAGCAGTTTCCGACTGGGGGCGCTATTGTCACAGTGCTACGCTAGCGAAATTACCTGTGATGCTACTCGAATATTTTAATAAAATTGTATTACCGTTACAGCAGTTATTTATTATAATACATATATATATATACTCCACTGAGAATGGATGTGAAACTAGTTTTTAAATCAAAGAAAAGACTTGCGTGCATGTTTTTTTTGAACAATTTCGATATCAGTATATTTGTGTATTTTAATAAAAGATTTTTAGTACTTTTTCCACATAAAATTTATTAGATCAGGACCGGTTTCGCTCATCGCGAGCACTATCAACTGATAAGAAAAATATATAAACAGTGATATTTATACAAATTTAAATTGAAATAAAAAGGTGTAAGCAACTATTAACAATTTAAAGGATTAACAAATTACATTATAATTACACAAAATTAAAATGCTTAACACCCATAACAATTAAAAAATCATATCATATCTTATCGGTTGATAATGCTCGCGGTGAGCGAAACCGGTCCTGATCTAATAAATTTTATGTGGAAAAAGTACTAAAAATCTTTTATTATTTTTATTATAATGCCTTTCTAACAAGTATTGACAGTGAACACTTTAAAAGTGATTTGTGTATTTGGTCAGGCAAACAAAGGTATTAAAAAAGCAATATGTCTGTACCGATAACTCGAAACATGACTATTTTGTCATTATTAGTACGATGAAATTTGTTCATTCTCGTATGTTAAAACTGAACAAAAACTTAATAGAATTAATAAACTGCAAACACAAAATCCTTTTTTTTGTTTGTCGATTATTTTTTCATTTGTCAATTGAAATTCAATTCAATAAAAAAATGTATTTCATGTATTGTTTGACTCAAAATTTTTCAACGATATTATTCATAGTGTTTTAATTATAATGTGAGTGACTATTCTCATCACTACTGTGATTAAAGCTCTCTCTATATCCCAGTTGTTTTCGGTCACTCCTTTTGCTTTTGTCACAGCTGAAGGGGTTGAAACCGGATTTGCTTCATGGATTTATAAAATCAAAAATAACTTTATTCTAAAAAACCGGTATAAAGCATTCATATAATAAGTATTGTCAACACAATTGGGGTAACGGCATAACTTAATTATATGCGTTTTGGATTAGTACTTAGCATTTTTTTTACATAATAAATTATAGTACATATTATAGTAAAATAATGTATTATACATTAGTTGCCTGCTAAAATTTGAATACACATTTTTTTTTTATTTCTTTGAAATTATTCTTGGTATTTGAATACATAATAGAATTCGATGGGCTGTAGTTGAGTGATGTGTATACTGTTATTAAGTGAATGCCCATTTCTCCATTGATCAAACTACGTGAGCTTGAGTTAAATAAGTTAAGAAAAATGGTAGCTTGCCATAAACCCTACATCTCATTACCATGATGTATATACGTTGAAAAAGGAAGACAAGTGAAAGCATCTTGGATTCAAAGAAATAAATGGCCCTGATGAATCAGTTTAATATGTAGAATAGAAAAAGACCGACAGATTTGATTATTTTTAAAGTATTTTCTTCCTTATATTTGTCTACATTTGGAATATATTATATGTTTCTAGTTAGTTTAGTATCTCTATTATAACATTTTTTTCTTTGGGAACAGAACTAAAAATGTTTTGAATAAATCATTTCATAAACACATATTCGTTGTTATCCCATCACAAATGGTGGTTAGTGGTTTGATAATCTGAAATTTCGTTCCGTCCAACGCGATGGGTGATTTTACCTTTCCAAAATTATTTCAATAGGTTCATGTCCCAAATAGTCGAGACTTGTTCCTATTTTGCATATAAATGGTACACGGGTCGATAAATTCCTTTCGCGGGATTCAAACTTGGGACTGTCAGTGGTGGTCGTAAATCAAAATTGAGATAGAAATAAATAAGAAATAGTAAACGATTCCGGATATAAAATTCTTATAGGTGATAAAATTTATATTTTATTTTATGAAATATGTATAAATGTCTTTTATTGTTTTTAACGAAGCTTTGATTCTAACTTATCTCTTAAAAAATTGACTTATTCCTGTTTAATTATTTTGGTTCTATATATTTAAAAAATAAAGATTTACTGTTTTATTATATCATGTAATAAAGATCAATCTATAATGATAAATTCCAAAAAAAATAATGTATAACGTATTGCATAAATATATTTAGATATGTTTTTTTAGGAAGATTTGATTTTGAACTTATCCCTTAAAAAAAGACTTATTCTTGTTTAATTAATTTGGTTGTATATATCAAAAAAAACATGGATTAACTGTTATATTATATCATTTAATAAAGACCAAGCTATCTATAATGAAAAATTCTAAAAAAATGTTGTATTATACATGTATCTCTTTTATATTTTGAAGATATAAATTCAAAAAAATGTTTTTCATTCCACGATTTTGGTCCGTTTGTTTTATTTCTTCAAAGCATATTTCTGTAAATTTTATATATTGTGCTATAAAAATCACAATCATATATTTTTTTTAATGCACGCCTTAATTAACGTAAATACCATCTGACGTAAAAAAAATGCCCATTTTCACAAACCACCTCTGGCATCGAGACGTCACTCTCAGGACAGGTTATTGTTACTGTGAATGGTGTATTGGTGTGCGGTTTGTCTTTATAGAATAGGCGTGATCCGTGGACGATAGTATATTTTTGAATAAACCGATTATGGGATTAGGAAGAGCTAGTTTTGAGCTGAAATTGAATTCAATTATAACCCAAAGTGCCAGGGATTAATTCGGGCTTTCACTTCAGGCTCCAGTGATTTTTGACACATCAGTAATTTTGATATAACCGTATACGTGTTACAAATTGAAACATATTTTTTGTATGGTAACACAGCTATGTAATTGTTTTAAGACATAGATTAATCAATTAATAGTAAGTAATTGTACATATTTCAATCTGTAAACGATTCTAACATACAATTGAAAGCCTATCGTTTGTTGAATGATCATATGATTTATTTTAGTGGAAATACGTTGTAGCAGATGCTACTGTACTTAAGTAGTATAGAAGAAGGTTAGTATTTGTAAAGGTCAATGTTAATTTAGTTTTTCTAATAGTATGTCGGGTCCTATGGCGCAGTGGCTAGCGTTGTTGGATTACGTACTGGATCTCAAGGGTTTGAGTTCCAGTATGAACAGCATTCTGTCGATGGATTTATCGATCTTTGTTCGAAGGCATGTGTGTTCGTGATGTTTAATAGAAAAATCCCACCCGCCCTTTCAATTTTTCAATAACTGGTTATGACGAGAGCGATTAGTTAACGGCTAGTCTTGCCCTAGCTTTATCCTTATATCTCTACTGTTCTCTTTGAAAAGATGGAGATTGAGCGACTGAGTAACAGTTCTTGTAGAAAAAACTTCCGTTGAGATACCTTCATTAGGAGTCCATATGCTCCACATTGAGAGCGGACACGGACAAAAAATGTTGTTTTAAAAAAAACGTTTTTTTAATACTTTCAATACTTTTAAAATTTTAACATGAAGGTAACAGGCAATCATAAATATCAGGAGGTAAATTTTAGAACTATTAATGGAATTTCGCGTGAAGTATTTATTCATTCTTCTGAGATGCATTATTTTATATATTTTTTTGCATCATCAAATTGCTAAAACATAGTTTCAAAAGTCATCCAAATTGACATCGCTTACATTAACCACTTGAATACCAAGCGGACACAATGTGTCCGGAACATATGCAAGCGAACACGGATGTCCAAGACATTTAAAAAATCAAATACATGGTATTCTAATAGAATATAAGCAATATTTTAATGAATATGTGTAGTGCTATCTATACTGAGTCAATATAGGTTTTTAAAATATCGAATTCGAGTGTATATTGGGCAAAAATATTTTTTTTACTCACGCAGTATCTCTGGGACATATTAATGATTTATTTGCGCGGTATTCAAACGGTTAATTAAGTATGCATACTTTGCAAAATAATTCCAATATCGTGGCGTAACAGAAGATGATAAATTATAGGAGGTATATTTATTTAGACGGCCATGAAAACTATACTAATACCTCGACCATCATAACTTCGGCGCCGTTCATCTTCCCCTCGGTGCAACGAGCTGCATAACAAAATTTATTAATAAACCACGTCGCATGCGCCTCGGATTGTATTATATTTATATGTAAGGCGGTCGTAAAAAAATAATATACAAATTTTTTGACAGTCCTTACGAGAGCGATGACGGGTTTATTCTTTGCGTTAGTGAAGGGTGAACATTTCAGTCGACTTATTTAATAATAATATAAAGATGTATTCTTTGCAATTTTACTGCGAATTTATGTTTGTTAAATGATTTATGTTTGTATTACGATATCCGTGATATATGAGTCATTGATTTATGATACAAATTTCTTTGGCAACGTAAAGGCCAGGATCGCAAATAATAGTAATAAAATGTCATCTCCACTTACCCTTTGGCGGTCGTATTGCATTTGTTTAAGTTTATTTGATTTAAAACTGTAGATACGTTCCGGTGTAAAAAAAAGTGATAGAATTCATAGAAAGATTGAACATTGGTTACAGGGTAAAATCGTGTAAAAAAGATAACAATGATGACCCAATAAGTAAATTACACAAAATGTTATTCATAAAAATGGGTGTAGCGGAAAAAATGACGTTTTTAACGTCAACTACTACTAGTATGTACTATACTATTTTTGAGACAATCGGCTATTGATGTTTGTTTCATACATTAAAATATAGTTTATTAGCGTTAAATTTAGTTTCTTATAATTAAGTATTTCGACTGAGGGTGCTTGATGGAATTTCAATATCATATTTAAATTGTTTGAATTTTGTACTTTTCCATGAGTTTTGTCGCTAACGACCCAGGTTTCGCTTTTCGGCATCTTCAGGCATTCCAAGTGCACGGATGTACTTGAACTGACGCGTAGTAAACAGTTTGTATCGTTTATAAACAAAAATATAAGTAGATCACTAAGTGGGTTTGTTATAATTATGGGGATTTTTGAGAATATTAATGACCAGATAATAACATAGGAATGTTTAAAATAAATCTAGGGTTTTATCCGACCTATTATTAATGAGTTGATTTGTTTTTAAGCCTTTGAATTAATATTTAATGATAGCAAGTGCTTGAATTATTAATAAAATGACAATTATTTAAAAGGGGTACAACAATGGAGAATTTGGTAGATAATATTGCTCGTTTAAAATTGGCAAACTGTTGAGCTGAGCTCGATTAATCTCTAAGATTTCTTGGTAAAATAATTTAATCTCGCCCCTGTTAAAATATAGTTCTTGAAACTACTTACTTCTCAAATCTGTGGGCATTCCCATGAGCTTATTATCCTTTTCGCCAGCAATGGCTTTGAACTCAATGATACATTTATTTCTTGTATAAACACGAAACATTCATTTACTAAACGTCAGTTCAAGTTCATCCGCGTACTTGAACGCCTGAAGATGCCTAAAGGCGAAACCCGGGTCGTTAGTGACAAAATCTGTGAGAATGTACATAGTTTGAACAATTCAAATTTTATTTATCTCATTGATGCTTTTAGGTAGCGAAATATTATGATAAAATATCTCATATTTTAATCAGTATGATCAATTCAAATAAACATTATTAATTTATGATTCTTAGAATAATGCAAACTATTCTATTGGTAGTTTGAATTTACTACACGATAGATAACTTAATGCATTTGGGGCAAAAAAAAACTGATTAAAATCCAAAAGCAGTAGCTGTTGAATACAATCTAGCAAAAAAAACAGCTACTTAAAACAACAAAAAATCTGTAATCTACTCTTTGATCAGGGCAGCATAAAAATGAAGTTGCATTTAATTCAAAAGTCGATTAACTCGTCTCGGCGCCTATCAAAGCCACTGACTGATAAGGCGAAGGTAAAAAAGTTAACTGCGTTCACCAACTGCACTGATGATGTGTCACCAGCAAGTTGTCAGGCTACCAATAAGAAGCTGCTTTTTCAATCTCTCAATCATTCTGATATCCTGATAAATGTGCGAGATAAATTGGATTTTTTACAACCAGGCGCTCTAGAATTTACAAATTAGCTGAAATGAGAGATAATGGCTATACTTATACATACATGTCGACTGTGGAAAGTAAAAAAGGACGTAACCCACATTTATCAAATTTTACAGGAGGCGCAAAAAACGTGTTTTTATGATTTTGGGCCATATGCAAATTAGGAATTATGCAAAACTTTGAAGTGCACGTAGACTTCTAAACCGGTGTTTAATTGACATAATCTAATATTAATTAAAGAAATTGTCTAGGAAAGACCTTTATTTTAGTCTTTTTTTGGTTTTATTTTCTTACGGGCCTTTTCAAACTCGTCTTTCTCATCTTTTTCAAACTTAAAAGCAAAATTTAGATACTACTTCGGCATTTGCAGCTTGCATCCTTTTGATAGAACGTGTATCATGTTTGAAACATTCTGATTATCGGGAAAAAAACCTGTTTTGAAGAAACTGCAGGTTACGTCCTTTTTCCTTTCCACAGTAGATGTAGATTACTTTAATTATTTAATATGTATAATATTTATAGATTTTATACAGCTGCAATTGCATGAGAAGCTACGCCATTAAGATATTTTATGTAGAAACACTGAATTTTTACGATTATATCAAAAGTTTTTTTTATTAGCTTCGCTGTATTTTTACATATTTCTGGTAACCTTAACGAAAGTATTTTGACGTTAAAATTGAAGTCGCTTGATATTTATTATCAATTAAATATCTTACTGCATTTTTGAAAAAAATATATAACTGACATTTCAAAACAATCTTAAATAAATTATGAAATGATTAAACTGTTTACGGTCTAATTAATTGGGGCCCGGTCTTATTGAACACAAATTTAACTTGAGTACAACGTGTCCGCACACAGTTCGTACTGCTTAATTAATTACAATATTCAGGTATAATGAATATCGTGATCGTATTTTTTATGTGTTCGCGTAACTTGCACGCCGAACTGTCTCGAGATGGAGAACTTGTTTTTTTTCAACCGATACAGCTAATCCGGAGACGTCAGTTATTTAAAATCTTAAACGAGTAATTAATTTTCTGAGATTTTTTCCAGGCTTGACTTCTGTCAAATTCAAAGTTTGTCAAAGTCGGTATTCGGAAGATGGATGGAACCTAGATCTATCCGAATGTTACCGTTGAAAAACCTAATATGTAAACTTCATATTTTTCCGTCATTAAAATTTCTGCAACAATACACCATAAGTGAGAAATTAATTGAATATACATAAATGTGTTTTGCACCACAAAAATGGCATTACCAAAATTATAATATCTTAGTACTGTCACTGTTCTGGCAGAAATTGGTAAGTAGATTGATAGTTCTGAGAAAACAGTAAATAAAAAAAACAGCTTTTAGGATAAAGCCACTCGCATCGTTATTTTAAGTTACATGTATAATTATAATATCAATATATAGATGCATTATTGCCGATCTAACACAAATAAGAGTTAAAAATAATAGGCATGGGCAATTGCCCAACTTTAAACCAGCAGTTATAAAATAATTGCCTGTTCACATGATTGCTTTTTGGCAAATTGGTAAAATTAATATACCGACTGAGTGTCAGAGAATCTCTTTGTTTACTTATCTACTTTGTATTTTTCTCGTTGTATTAAAAAAACTTATATTTCGTAATATTGTGCAGAGATGCAGTGATCAACTTCGTTGACTTACGTGACGGATTTCACGGGTTCAAACTGCAGTACAAACAGCACTATTTTCAACTGGTGTTTGTTATGTTTAAAATTTGTATTTCCTCCCACTTTTTTAATCTGAATATAACTAGTCTTAGCGAGAGTGATTAGCTTACCACTGTTCCTGTCTTAGCAATATCCAATTATATATAAGAGAGATGAAGCAACTGAGTGACGAGCAGCTCTCATTGTAAAACTTAGGTTGAGATACTTCCATTAGGACGCCATATGCTCCACATTATAAGCGGATATTGATTGATATACGGAAGAATCCTTTCACCCAAATAACACATTGGTAGATGTCAAAACCAACATTTATAGTTTATCAATTTTATGGGAGTACTTTAATATTCACCGAATTTAATGGTTCAGAGTAAAAATCTCCAGAAACAGTAATATTTAATTATTTATTTGCAATACTATATTAAATAATAAATCTTTGCTCCCACATTGTTGAAGTCATAAATTCTTTTTTTTGCAAGCATTGTGAATTTATTATATTTTAATGCACAGTGAAATTGGTCATGCCATTGAAAATATACTGTATATTTTTTAATTTCAATAATAGTACGTAAGTAATTACTTTCCGAAGTATTTCGACTATCCGTCATTGAGTTTTGATTAGAAATTTGATTAGTTGTTTCTTATAAGGAAGTTTAATCATAGATTAATAGTTTCACTAATAATGATGCACTGAACGTAAGAAGTGTATTTCATTATTTTTATTAATTAATTATTTTAATTTAAACAGTTTATTGACTGTGTAATTGAATTCAACGTAAATGATAATTTAACTATTTCAATACATACTTATTATTCATTTCGTCTGAAATATTTCCTTGATTTTTTTACGTTTTTATTTCATTGATATTAATTATTCTATGATAATCTCGTCTCGATACTATATGTCGTTAGGATACTAAAATATGTACATTAAATATTTCTTCCGTTTTTTTCAATTATGTCAGTTCTTCCATGTTGTTTGATTTATAATTTCTAGGTAAATATGAATCTTTTTTGACTTATTTGTATATAAAAAAGAATAAGGTACGATTATGAAAATTTACGTATTATTAGTCATTTTTTTCACTGGCCTATGTAAAAATAGACACCTGTAATATATCTGTTTCGAATATGTGTGTAAAGTTTTTTTGACGCACGATTTATCTGTCATTAAACGTTTATTTATGTCCAATCAAGTCGCATAAAATTAAATAACTCAAAGATTTGCAAATAACACTTTTCAAAACACCATAAAATAACTTTTTTTGTATTGGTTTGATCAAACAGTCAATGTGTGTTTTGTCTTCAGAATAAACATTTGTTGTAAATTATTCGACATATTTAATTTAATGAAAACATCGATTAGAGTAATGAGGTCCGTCGTGCCTTCAGAAATAATTATCAATATATCAAAGGCTATGGCAAATATTAATATTATATATCCTGAATATTTGACGCGAGAAGAATTATGGCCTCAGCCGATAAACATTTCAGTTGTATGAATTTGTGTAATAATTAATGTTTGCAATAATTTATGTTCGACGTTACTTAATCGCTTCAAATCAAACGGAAAATTATTAATCGTTAATTATTTTGATATATTATCCCGACCGATTAACTATACCGCTTACATAATTCAAATTGAATAGAAAAAATCTTTCGAATTTTGTTGATTTTATAACATATATGAACACCTGCAATTGGCACATTTCGAAATATAAAAACACCTTTGTGCAACTTTAACAGTTATCACAAAATAAGGATCATCTTCGATTGATGATATGAGGTACGTTAACTCTTCTGGTACTCAAATGTTCGACACATCGACTGACCGAAAATTTAAAACTAATACAAATTTAAATATTTCCTCTGCGCTAATAATTAGTATTAATGTAATTAATGTTAATGCGTAATTAATGTGTCAATACTGCTTTTAATACTTGTATCTTACCCTCTGTCTGCGTCCAGTAGAAAAGGACATAAACTCTACTTTTATGTTATATTTTATATCTTCAGAATTATAAATAATTGTTAGGTTATTCATAAACCGTTATGTCTGATGATGTTTCTCAAGGAGGCGAAACACGTGACACATTTTGTAACACAGGAAGTGAAATAATGAAGTTATCAAATTTATTGTAATACTAAAAATAAACTTCCACAAAGTTAACGCCGAATCCATTAAAAATATTTACTTTAATCTCAATTCTTATGCTCGATTATAGCTGTGAGGCGGGCTTAACGTTTCTAATAAATGGTTACTATGTATTCTTAAAAAATAATTAATTTCAATTATTAAAAATTAAAATTCATTATAATTTCATTGAACAAAACGTGTACCACTTTGCGTTTTTTATTAAGATTTATTAAAATCAATCCGTGATAAAAAAAAAACTCTAATAATTGTAATCTTATTAGATACTTTGTTATTATTTAATTTCATCTTTCCTTTGATGGAAATTTTATCTAAAAACTTAGACAGCATTAGAAGTTTGACTTTTTTTTTGTAATATAAAATAAGCTTCTTAGTTGTCTAGTCAAATAAACCAACGGTTGACCAACTTCGTATGGGTGACATTCATCCTTTTATTCGTATTTATCTATTTAAGCGTTAAATAAAACAACATTATTCAAACTGTCATATCGGAATGAAATCTAGATTGTTGTTTTTTTGTTGATCTTTAGGAAATCTTGTGATATTTTAAACAGCAAACTAGTTCATACGACTTTTATTGAAAAGAAGTCTTTGAAATTATTATTTCATCTGCCGACAAAGTCTTGTATAAATAAATTCAGGACACTCGTTATCAATAAGAACACATCCGTGAATTGATTGTATATATAAACCTGTTGCAGGCAAACTTGTTTCAATTTCATTAGCAGAGCAATCTCAATTTTATATGAAAAATGAATTATCAATCTTTTACCGTATACAAGTTTCATGAATAACATAATTTCACTGCGTTCGTTCGTTCATCCTTTTCGTGTATACAACGAAATTACTATACAATTATTATCGTTTTCAAATGTATTCAAACTGAAATTTGAATACACGAATTATTTAAAGTTCAATTAATACGCAGTATGATTGATATTGAAATGAATACTACTAACACAGATTTACTAAACATTTTAAGAGTGTACATTTTCCATGCACAGATTGTGAATCATATTGATACAACTGTGATAAATTATGTTGTTTAATTAGTATTTGCGAAGCCGAAAGTTATGTTACATTTTTTGTATCCATGTCCGCTTCCAATGTTGAGTATACGGCCTGTTAATGTGGGTAACTAAACAGATTTTTATTGATAACACCAAAACATTCAAGCTACGTAATATAAATTAACAAAGGAAAATCAATCTTTCAATGTAATGAAAAGTGAAATATATTTCAAAGAACGAAATGGGTCATATTCTTCATTATATAGGAGCAGAGGCTCAAGTTATATTTGAAGGTGTGAATTTTTGTTATATTTGAATTCTCTCCCACCCTTCCAATCCAAGAATTAACGGGGGAGAGTAATTAATTACTTACCTTATATTTCTATACTTGATCTCAAAAAAGGAAGGTTGACCAACTGATTAACAAGCAGTTCTCGTAAAAAAATCTTTTGAGATACTTCCATTAGCAGGCCACATGCTCCACATTGGGAACGAACATAGTTTGGAAAAAATCTTTTAGTAAAATGCTTAACAAGAAATGAGTCACCTTTTTTTCTAAAAATATAGCTCTGGGTATTATAATTATTCAAGATCAAATTATTGACTTCCAATCTAACAAGAACTTACGAAATGTAATCTTTTTTGCTTTCATAACTGTTTAATTGACGTTCTACTGTTATTTTAAAAAAAACGCACAAACTTAGTTGTTTTTTTTTACATATTTTATTTAATACAATCATCGAGCACTGTTTCGTGGAGTGTACGACTTAATTTTGTATCATGACCTTCCTAGTGTAGCTATGTGCTTTATAATGTCTATGAAATTCTAAGAATATTATTCTCCACCCTATGAATTCTTGAAAAGTTTTCTTACAAAGTTTCACTGAATCGTATTGAACTATTTCTCAATAATTTACATTTAATTTAAACCGAATTCCGTCTGTCGTATAAATCAAACGCTCGAACTCATGCGTGCATAATATAAATCCTCTAGGACTGGCTTTAATTAAATGTAGGACATGCATCGGTTCACAATTATATCAATCAGCATTATCTGTCAATCGATCACAAATTAAAGTTTTAGTGTTATTTTTTTATTTGAAATTCTCCATCGCTCATGCAAAATATTTTTTAAATGTCATTTGTCTAGCATCCTTGACAGTTAACAGCAATCGAATGAACAGTGCGTCGCTAAATCTACGACGCTTAATTGTTACGTATTATCAATTTCTAGTATTCACATTTTACTACGTACTTCAATCGAATATCTGATAAATTATTTGAATATTATTTCTTCACAGTATTAACATACGTATATTAATTTACTGGCTTAAAAAAAACATCATTCGGCATCAAAAATACCTCCATTATCTTTATTTGAACGCCATAATTCTCATACAAGAGACATGCTAACAACTAGTGTACATATATGTGTTTACAATTACTGCGTCTCACTAGAATTATAAAACTATAAATATTCATAATTTCATCATTCGAATACTAAAAGATTACATAATTCATATTTTACTGTATTTTTAATAAATATTTTGAATCCATACAGTTTCCAGATCACATCAAAAAAATATTTATTACTAACTAAAATTATCAAGTATGTTGCAAAATTTTGTAAAATAAATAATATAATATAGTACGTTTATAATATTTTTGATGAATTCGACGCTAACTTTTATAATATTTGATAACTTTGTTATTCCACTTGTTGTGTTACAAAATATAAAAGTGTTTCACCTCTTTGAGAAGCATCATTAGACAGAACATCGCAAGGTGTACGGATTTTAAAGTCAAATTTCTACTTGTTTGTGTTACACAACGTGTTTCACCTCTTTGAGAACCATCATCATTCGTAAACCATGCGATATTCTGCCTGATGATGCTCTCCAAAAAGGCAAAACTCCTGACACATTTTATAATACTTTTTTCCAGTTAACAGTGTTTGCTTTCAAAATATTATATAATATGACAAAATAATGGCACCTTAGTTAACCAACTGGTCGAATGAAAAAGCATTATTTTTTGACCACTGTATACGGATGAAAAAACTCTTTTATCTTCCAAGAATCAACTATAATATTATAAAGTCGTTGTTCAAATGCCTCCCAACAACCATTTATCATTTGAGATTAATGATTTAATTAGGACCGGTCAAAACCATGCGTGAACCAAATTGTTTGAGATTGCTTCTCCAACACTGTTTGCTATGAATAATCCATGCGTGCGTACTAAACACACGTACTGAAAAATGTTTGATAAATTTGTTTGATCAAAGTTGTTTTCTGTACCTTCTCTGCTCTCCTGATCACTTTCTGTTGCTAACTTGTGTTGTTGTTTATAAAGTCTAGTTTGTTTTAGAAGAAAACCAAGGACCGACAACAAATCATGTTCTATTGTCCGCCATATTTAAGTATGTATATAATACGAGCCAATAAATTATAATTTCAACCGTACTTAAAGATAAAAGAATCCCACACAATCTAGCAATCTGGTTCCGCCACGATGTCACGAATTTTGTCAATTCACTTGGATGTCACATGCTATATTATTACCTGTCAGTCATGTAGTATTTCTGACTAACTTTTAAATCGATCTCCTACCGTGTATGTTGCCTTAACACTAATTATTCAGAATTAACAGTACATATAAAAACTGTATCAGCACGACTTTATCTGCAAGTATTTAAATGACATTGATATCTTAAAACAAAATTCATCTTTCTTGAAGTATTTAATTTTTAAAATTATACATTTAGAATTTTTAGATGAGAAACTTCGAAACCGAAATTATGAGTTATAACTCGAAGGATTATTGTATTATTATAATTAAATAATAATATAAACAATGTAGAGTACATTTTCTGATGCCATACTTTGAATAACAATCATAAGCAGGCGACATTTTAGTCCATCCATCTGCATTATTTTTTAAAGTTTCGACCTTTACTAAGTTGACGGCGCTTTTCAATCGTTGTCGGATGTATTAGAATAAGATTATACATTATTTTACATTTTTTTTGTTCAGCTGAGTATTTCATTTTGTAAAAAGGATGAACTGACAATATTGCGATAATCTGACGAATATTTTATTCTCAGAACCATGCATGTTCGTTGTTAATTATTAAATTCATTTTGCTTCCTTATGGCTACTTTTAACTATGAACGTGTTTAAAAAATCGACTGTGGAAAGGAAAAAGAACGTAACCCATAGTTTTTTCAATAATCACAATATATCAAACTTGATACACCTCCTATCAAAAGGATGCATGCTGCAATTGCCGAATTATTTTCTAAATTTAGCTTTTAAATTTGAAAAAGATCAGCTTGTAAAAAATTAAAACAAAGAAAAAAGACTTAAATAAAGGTTTTTCCTTGACAATTTCTTTAATTAATTTTAGATTATGTTAATTTAACACCAGTTTAGAAATCTAAGTGCACTTCAAGGTTGTGTATAATTCATAATTTGCATGTGGCCCAAAATCATCAAAACGCGTTTTTTGTGCCTCCTGTAAGATTTGATATGTGTGGGTTACATCCTTTTTCCTTTCCACAGTCGAAATAATACCGAATGATTTATTTTGAGACCTTGTTTGACAATCAATTTTATGAACTACTCTTTTATGATCAATAAATTTTTAAAACTAAGGTGGGAATATATACAATTAATTTAATTCGACTGAATTAAAATATTTGCTAAGCAATTACGTTATTGATTCCCTTACTAACTAAATAATTTACTAAACAGTGTATCTTTATTGTAGTGAGATTATATTCAGTTATCAGACATATTCTTGCGAATGATTTTCAATCACACTAGAAAAAAATTGTCCTGAAAGTCTTTGCTTCACTTATAACTGTTTATTATTTGTTACTTTGAGAACCACCTCCGCGGTACAACTTATGTCGTTCAAATTTATTATTTATCTCCGCTGTTGCATTAATAATATCTAAATAATAACAAATAACCCGGTCTCGGTTGACAGATCCGAATCAGAGATAGCGCAGGCGTTCCACCTTCTAAAGAAACCACCGTGCCCATCGGTGCTCGTCAAGTTTGGACACACGGAAAAACTCGTTCAGATCGGGGAATATTTTAATGCATTTAAGCCTCGGTCAATAGCCTACAAATGCCGCCTATGTGACATTCTGGCTTGGTCTATTTTGAAATAGTTTATCTTCTCAAGACTAATCACACAGCTGCAAAGCTTGTTCCGTGTAGCTATTTACTGAAGACATTTTTCTATAACAATGATACATTATTTTATGAATTGTATTTTGTACATATTGATAAATCAATATTTATTGGTACCTCTTGAATGCTCGTATTCTATTATAATGCATTTATATTGTGCCATACGATATTATTGACTTTACTGTGTATGACAGTTTCCAACACCACTCCACGCCAAGTATCTCTTCTACGTCCACCGATAATTCTGACACCGGCGACACAGCATACGCAGGCACGTTGCCACAAACATGTGTCTGCCCTGCCCTGCGCTAGGAAGACAGTAAAAAAGTTATTGTAGGCCATCCTGTGTAACTCAGCTATGTCAATCACAGTATACGTTCGTCGCACATGTCTACTTCGCCTGCCTGCATCTGCCAATTCTGTGCTACGTCATCTGCGTCTCGGCATACGCCTGGCTAACCACGCGAATTCGTCTCTTTGGCAGCGTCGATAATAGACTGTGACGATAAAGCATTTTTCATAATACTCTTTTCAGTTTCATTTATTACAATTAAAGATCATACAGAAAACAAAACGGCGGACAATTTTTCAGAACCATATCATGGCATGGCTTCAAATATACACTCATAGATGTCGGTGAAAAATGTAAACAAGTGAATAGAAATCTCTGTACAAATCTCTGAAAACAAAATTGCAACAGTGGCGGAATATCTTTCTAGAATCTAGATCCATACGAAGTGGCCGGATCATCCATACGAAGTGAATACAAACATTATCTGCTATTAATATATAGATTCGAATTATATTGCACGCTATTCGTTCTACCCTGCGCGCTACTGTTTTTATTATTTATCGATTATCTAAAATAACTATCTTGAATATTAAATTAATGCGCATACGACAAATTCATATGACATGGAATACAATACGTCGTACGTCATAATATGTATCTTATATATTTAATTCAATTTATTCGATCCATCAATGTGATTAATATTTTTTTAGATCTTGATACAAACGAACGAAGCGTCGCATGGCTTTGTCGAGACATAAATTCGGAAGAAATGTCTATTTATTAATCATGTAAGATTGAAAAGAGATATTTTACGCCACGGTGATTAGCGTCTTAAGTGACAGTTGATATTTGTAACAGATTCTTATTTATGTCACCCTAAAAAAATCGATTGCTGAAATTGTGTATCGTTTTATTAAAAATATCTCATCGAGGTGCAATCGAAGCAAAATTAAATTAAAGTTTTATTTTTAAATTATTCAAGATTGTCGTTTTTATAATTGAATATTCCCACTGATAGATGTCAGTATAATATGTATGTATATGTATAAGCGAGACTGTGCCTTAACTTCGAAACATTCAATATTACGTCATTTTTCTGGCAGAAGTTGGTAACTAACAAAAATGAGGTAAGTACTAACTATACAAAGCCATTCTTTGATATCAATTATTTGTCCCGAATAACTCAGTTGATGGCACTTTTTACACCAGTTTGCAAAAAAAAAGCATTTTATTTTTATTGATAACTAGCCGGTTACCGGCAAGGGTTGCAATGCCACTCGAAAAAAGAAAGTGTATGTGTTTTAATTGTGTTTATTGAAGTGCATGTTTTCTTTTTCTGTCTGTTTGACGTTTGCTGTCGATTGTTTATGGTACGACACACGCACCACCTACTGTAAATTAATTGTAACATAACCTTCATGCAAGTGCAAGCATACTTTTTCAAATGTATGGCAGACATACAAACATTGATTTTTATATATAAGACCTACTGTAAGTTAATTTTACTATGCCTAAAACCTTTTCGAAAGAGTAAGCAAAAAGTTTGTCATAGTTTTATTGCAATCGGATGAGCGGTGTGGCAACGCATAAAGTACGAACAATCAAACATTCATTTTTATGTATTAGATTATTATTAATGCTGATTTAAAGGGAAGTATTAATATCAGTCTATTAATTTTAAAATCTTATTTGTGTCATATTTTGGCGTTAATACATATATATTTTGTTATTATAATTATATAAATTTAACATAAAATATCGATGCAAGAGACTTCATCCTAAAAGCTGAAATTTTTCATTTGCTTGTTTTTATTTATAAATGTGACTATTATAGGAACAAGTATGTATACTTTAAAGTGCATTTTAAAACTTTAAAAAACTTCTTAGATATACTTGATATTAAATATAAAAAGATTTTGTCTAGACTTTAGACCATATTTATGCTAGTTTAATAGGCATACATAATCTTTGAATTTCTTTCACTTAGGTACACATTACCTCCATCCCACATCTTGAAGTATAGCAACTTGCGCATATAAACTCATGCAAACACAAACAAATAACTCACCCCACTATGGTATTACCTCCTCAGACCTCCTACTTTCCCTACTACCCGCTTTGCTTAATGCCAGGCTTTCATAAAGATCTCGGGATGAGGAACGCCGAACAAATTGCATCTCACGAACCGTCTATTATTTTTTACCTCCCGCTGTATTATATGGTGCCCTGGTATTTTGCACGCATACAATAATTTAAGATGATTCTACATCAGACTTGACAGCATTCCATATTTCTTTGTGCTTTTTGAAATGTGGTTTATTTGCTTGATAACGCAATATTTATCGATACCTTAATTGTGTATACCCAACTCAAATTGATTTTAGTGTCTGGTCTAACAGTTTTTTTTTTATCAAAAAATAAGTTACACAAAGTTTAAAAAGATCCGTGAAAGCGACCTATTGAATTTGTTCAGCCTTAAATGTCTGTTAATAAAAGCGATCATAGAGTGTAGTTCTTGAAATTGAATAAGAAATTGTTAAGTCGTCTCTCCAGGCAATCAACTCTTGAATATGTCACATTTTTTTAACCCTAAAAGTAAATATTTATATTTATGGCATTTTGATACTCTTACTATCCTATTTCCATAACAACTTGGCTTTTCTCATCTGAAAGATTCCCGACACCTGCTATAGCTGATGATCAGTGGCCTTCTTCGAGGACAGGTAGAGCTCAGACTATGTTTAGTCCAAGCCAGATTTATCGTCGCGCTTTTTAAATATTTCTACTGAAAAAATATTAATTTGTGCTTATTACATTGTTGCACCATGTGTGTAATATAATAGTCTAATAAAAAATAAATAATTTGAATTTATTATATTCTATACAAGGTCATTTTTCAGTGTGCCTTTTGCTTTATAAAATGCAATAAATCAGATTAAAGTAAAACCCCCATTTACACTAAAGTCGGGACAGTGTAATTCGGGGTAGTGTAATTGGGAGAGTAAATCTCAAACAATATTAGGTATTTGGATTTTTCCGCAAAAAATGCAAAACTAAATATTTAGTTACTATGTAATAAAATGCAAAGCGCGCCAAAATCCAAGACATAGACAGTCGCCGGCTATACGTGTATAGCCTGGCACGTATTAAATACACAGACGCTAGCTAACATTTGACTGTATGCGCCGCACAGACGACCGTCTCGTAGCAACAACAATGGAATGCGACAGCGCAATTGGGGGATTTGCGGCGAATATTTCAAGCCAGCGCGTAATTCGGGGTAGTGTTATTGGGGGTTCCACTGTATAATTATTATATAAGTCTTAATACTGTAGAAATAATTTTTCCTCGTTTCCGTTTTCCTCGATCTATCGTTTAAATATTTTGGTCCTGTCACAAACATTATTCCGATTGATCGTTTTCGTTGAATTTTTTTCATAAATAGTCTTCTTGCCTCGCATATGGCTTCGCATTTTTTCAGTAAAACCCCGATCTACCGTTTTCGCTATCTTCGTTTTTTTACATAGTTAACTCAGAAACATACGCGAGTTTGACGGGTGTCTGTCAAAATTCAAGTACCAAACTACAAATTGGCAACTTAAATAAATGTATATATTTTATAATAAAACAAGTGATAAATAAGTAAGATTATTATTTGAAGATTTCCCGCATTATCGGTTTCTCTTATTATTCGTTGTTTTATTGAAAAACGTAGAACCAGAGTTTCACTGTATTGACAACACTATTGCTGACTATGCAGTCTCCCTGTTATTAAAACTACGACCGGCTCACAAAATATACAATTACTCCTCCTTTAAGCAAGTACTGTTTCATTGTAAATATTTATAGCAGAGCTGCGTAGATTTCTAGGTGTGACTTGGTAAATAAATAAATTCCTACGATGATAAACGCAGAGGCCTCTAGTATTCCTATGTTTGCTTTATCGATTAAAGCCCTGCGTACGATTAAATAGGGAACAGCCGTTGTGTCGATCCAGCCACGGCAATTATACACGTTTATCTATGCGACTATGCAATTATATTTTATCAACCAAGCTTGTATTTTATTCCTGCACATTTGTTATTAATTTCGTTCTGCTGCGTTTATTATTTATTTACGCTGCAAGTATTTTACCACTAACTCAGTCGGCGACAAGGGCGATGGTTGGTTTTATTTGCAGGTGTGTAGATGCGTACTACTATAAGACAACCTTCCCATTATCTGCAACGTTTCCACTTAAACGTATTTTTATCTGATATTAATTTATGTTGCCGATGTTCTATCGATATTATAATTCATTCTCTGTAATTGAACTCTTATTTTTATACCATTTACATAATTAATTAATAAAATCACTTTTAGGGTGTTCACTATTAATACTTATTTGGTAGAAAGGCATTGTAATATAAAAAAACACAATAGTTCTTTGTACTTCATTTACAAGTTTATTTATCAAAATCAGGACCGGTTTCGCTCATAGCGAGCATTATCAAGTGTTAAGTGTTATTTATACAAAAACAAATTGATATAAAAAGGTGTAATAAACACTCTCTTGTAAATGCTTTTCAGTGCTCAGGATTGGGAACGATACACCGTATACATAAATAGAGTGCAATAAACAATGATAGCCGTCGCCGAGTTGACACGATGAAGGATTCCGGTTTATGATAAATGATTCGAATCCCTGATCACTTATAGTGAGACGCAAGGAATACTATTGACTAACTACTAATAATCTAATAAAAGCATCTATGCGCTCTGAATATAGACGTTAGGTGACTAAGTCATAGTTAATTTTTATAACTAACTTATCGTTGAAATGTTCCGATAATTTGTACGTGAAAATTGGCAATTTTAGAACGAAATTAGCATCACGAAAATGACTCTCTTTGTTTGACTTTTTTGTGTATTGTATGTGTGTATGTATGTATGCGTATGTTTGTGTACATGTACGGATACAGTATGGGGAAGCATATAGAATGTGATTTGCAAAATAATGCATATGGAGTTCCCGTGAACTTCTTATCTCTGTAGCGATCACGCCCTTCCGTCTGCAAACGATGGTAAGGGGATACAATTTACAATTGTTCAAAAACTTTATCGATGAAGGAAACTAGAAGAACCTTGACGCTGGTGCGTTAAAGCTCCATAAATTTGATATCCAAAAAAAATGTAGTTAAAGATCGTTAAAAAGATATATATGCAATTCACAAAGCGCATCGCTTACGGTTGTAGTATATTGAGAGGAAATTCCTGCTACGTGTTCGATGTGGAGATAATTTCCTCTAACGGTGTTTCATTTGTGTAAGAACCAAGAATTCCTTATTGGTAATCCTCTCAGCAATAGATTAATCCTGCAAACAGTTGCCTTCTGTTTTATTTTCCGTTCGCTCTTGTGATAAATCAGAAATAGTTAACAGAGCCTCCGGTCCTGCGTAATTCAATCAGAATCACTTGCACTTACTGTACTTGTTCGTTTTCCGGTAATTATGTTCGCGAGGTAACGCGGCCAGCCCGCTATACCCGCTGGCGCCGCCTTCTCTCCTGATACAAGTGAACTTTTTATATGGATGCATATTTTTTCGATTTCTTTAAAAAATGTTCAAATTTGATTGTTATATGCCACGTTATGCCGTGTAAGGTGTCCATTCATTGCCAATTATTGATGGAAAGGCATTATCAAAAAAAAGATTAATTTCATTTTTTTAATAAAAATCAAGACTGAATCCCCTCTATACTGATAGTGATGAGGAATCCCGTTCCTGAGCTAAATTAAACATTTGGAATTAACATTAATGCTTTTTATACTTTGTCTTTTTATATTATTTGTTTTGCAATGCAACTCATTCGATTATGATAATTTTTATTATATACATAGTTTCTACTGGTCCTAATTATTCAATATTATTTGGAATATGTCTCCCCCTTGTTTTCATAACAATATCTTTTAAACTCATATAACAGTGGAGGTAGAATTTACATTATTATATCGATTGATTTATCGATTTCTGTTCGAAGGCATAGATGTTTGTGATGCTAAAAAAAGTCCTCCTCTTCCCACCATTCCAATCCAAAAATAACGTGGTGTGACGAGAGTGATTAGCCAACCACTAGCTATATCCTTTATATTCCGGACTTCCGTAGAAAGAAAAAGATGTTGACCAACCGAGATACAAGCCGTTCTCGCAGAAAAAAATTGGGAGCGGACATAGATTAAAAAAAAAATAGTGTTGATATACGATATATTGTTTCAAAATTTATGAAAAATATTACAAGCGTTGCAATGCCACTCAAAGAAAGAAAGTGTTTGTGTTACTGTGTTTATTGAAGTGTATGTTTTCTTTTTCTGTCTGTTTGACGTTTGCTGCCGATTGTCTATGGTACGACACACGCGCCACCTACCGTAAGTTAATTGTACCATAACCTTCGCGCAAGTGAAAGCGTACGTTGTCAAAATTGAACTGTATGGCAGACATACAAACATTGATTTTTATATATAAAACCTACTGTAAGCTAATTTTACTATGCCTATAACCTTCGCGCAAGTGCAAGCAAAACGTTTGTCAAAGTTTTATTTCAATCGGATGAGCGGCGTGGCAACGCACAAAGTACGAAAAAACAAACATTCATTTTTATATATTGGATATACATGTAATTTAGAATGATCGATATTACGTAAAAAAAATAGTTTAGTTTATTCAAAATGTTAAGAGCAAAATTCTCATACACTGCCAGTAGTAATCTAATAGCATACTTTTTCGATTGATGTATCGTTAATGATAATATTAATATATCTAGGCTATACGATGGTTTCCTGTTTTTTTTATTGCCATCGTAAATACATAAAGTACAGTTCATTTGCATCATTTTTTGCTGTTATTTCAATCACCGTAACAACGTGTACGTATTTACAACGGTTATTTCCTGTCGGAGACAAACAGGTGCGAAAGACTAACCTGCGCTGCGAAAAAGAAAATGGGATTGAGAAGTGCGCAGGGCAAAGTGGTCATTTATGATCTCGTTTCGCGCGCAAATTTGATAAGCCGCGAGACGTACGCTATTATGTCAATTTCGCCTCTGCCAGGCGAGCGCGACTATTTATTTATTACTCGGATACTTCTGGAGTTTCTGCCAGCCTGGTAGTTGAAGTCAATTAAGTATTGGAAATTACTGATATACCAGCTCGGTGGTCCTGCTCTAATGTATGCTACATTCAATGTAGATACCATCTTATTTATAAAATATTCTTCTCATCTTAATGAAAACGCTCTCATGCCTTATTTGCTGTTTTAGATTATTTAAAAAAACAAAATACTAATCACGTATGATATGATGATCAATTCACTGGTTAAAGCGAAACCGGTTCTGATCTTGATAAATTAAAGTGGAAATTAAGTACAAAAAAATATCGTGTTTTTTCTTAATAAAATATATGAGTACAGTAAAACCCCCATTTACACTAAATTCGGAACAGTGTAATTCAGGGTAGTGTAATTGGGGGAGTGAATCTCATACAAAATTAGGGATTTAGTTTTTACCGCAAAAAATGCAAATCGAAGACTTCCCTTAGCTTAGCAAAAAAAAATATGGATGAATTATTTAGTTACTAAGTGATAAAATACAATGTACGCCAAAATGCAACACATTTACAGTCGCCCGGCTATACGTGTATAGCCTGGCACGTGTCGAATACACGGACGCTAGCCAACATTTGACTGTATGCACCGCACAGAATACCGTCTCGTAGCAACGACAGTGGAATGCGATAGTGTAATTGGGGGTTCTACTGTAATATAAAATCTCTGCTAGAAGCCTTATCCTAAAAGCTGCTTTTTATATTTACTGTTTACTCAAACTATCAATCTGTTACTTATCAACTTTTGCCAGAATAGTGACGATATATTATATAAAACATAACACGAACACTTCATAGTATGTATGTATGTTTCACAAAGGACTATAATACTCATTATAATTTCATTGTATCCCAATCTCTTCACTGTTGTTTTGTTTACCATATATGCAGTCATCTTATAATCGATCGCTACAACATATAAAGCTATTTTAAAATATTCAAAATATAATAATAATAATTCGTAGAAGTGTTTGAGTGTTTGTTTTTCGGCTCCATTAATCATATTTATACGTATAATCAGCAATAATAACACCGATATCCGAAACAACAAAACATTCAAATAGGTATTCAATTAGTATAATGATTAAGCTCGTTGCCATACTATCAATTTTTATTTCACAAATGATCTTAAAGGTGGAATTATATTCGATAAATCATTGCGCCTCCTCCGGGCAATATGAATCAAAATCGCCAACAAACCCGTTCCGCGGTCCTAGACACGTATTATCAAAATCGTTTCTTCTTTCTCGGTTCGTGTCCGCGAGCATATGACTAGCGAAGTTAAAATATTATTTTGAGTCCCACTTGAAAATTTCCCGGTACTCAATCAACTTGATAATAATTATTCATTAGTGCAGAAATGTTTTGTGATAAGAGCGCCTGGCGATTAATTATTGAAATTCAGACGATATTAATCGAAATGACGTATTATTTTAAACGAATAAAAGTCCTTCGTTCCAAAATCATTATGAAAGCTTTTAAAACAACTGGAGCTATTTTAGCTAACACCTCCTAAGTCAAGTTTGTAACATTTAGGGTGTACACTTTCAATACGTGGTGGAAAGGTATTATATAATATTAAGAAAAACACAATATTCTATTGTACTTATTTCCACTTTTATTTACCAAGATCAGTACCGGTTTAAATAATGGCGAGCATAATAACAACTGACGAGAAGTATCAGTTGATTATGCTCACCATGAGCGAAACCGGTCCTGATATTGGTAAATAAAAGTCGAAATAAGTACATAACAATGTTGTATTTTTCTTAACCGTTTGAATACCGCGCAAATAAATCATTAATATGTCCCAGTGATAATGCGTGTTTTTGAGAAAAATATTTTTGCCTAATATACGCTTGAATTCGATATTTTAAAAACTTATATTGACTCAGTATAGATAGCACTACACATATTCATAAAAAATATTGCTTATATTCTATTAGAATTCCAAGTATTTGAATTTTTAAATATCTTTGACATCCGTGATCGCTTGCATATGTTTTGGACACCTGTGTCCGCTTGGTATTCAAGTGGTTAATTATGTTTGTAACTTTAAAATATATATATATCATTTGAGAATGGTTTGACGAGACGGAAGCTTTGTGTACGTCGAGTTTTTTTTTAACCTTTTTGCACCAAATTATGTTACAATGCTTTTTTTACGCAGGAGGTGTCGCTTTAATTATTATATTGTCATCTCGCTGATCTCGTAAGATAATATTTATGATAGATAATACATCAGCTTTGAATATTTTTATTAATAACAATTAAACATTAAAAAATGACATTTTACTGAATAAAAAGTGTTTGTTTTAAAAGTTAAATAAAGATGTTAATATTTTTGTTCAATTTATCATATGAACAAATTATTTTGCGGTCCCTACCCCTCGTAAAAAATGTGATATATTTGAAATATATATTATGAAAATATTATCTCTTGTATCCAATAGTTGTGTTTTCATTGTATTGATATCTTTTTTCAATTATTTGTTTCAGTGTTGGGAGAACTGCGAGTTGCTGCAATCCAACTTTCAAGTTTGGGGATCGATGTGTCAAGAAAAAGAAATTTGTGTAAGTACCAATTTATTCATTCACATTTTGTATAATATTTGTTTCTGGAATAACATCCACGAAATGTTATGGGGAATCAGGGGGTCAGAAAGTACCCGAGAGTGTTCTATCCCTACAATAAAATATGTCGATACGATCGCAATATTGTCCAGCCAGTCCAGTTATCGCTGTACGACAGCCAGTCCGGAGAGAAACGTAATAATATTTCCCACCTCATCAAATAATATGATACCCTGATACTGCGATAGGCTGCCCTTACTTTGTTAAAGAATGGTTAGCAAAAGAAAACCACTGTTTTCCTAGATATGACCACGATAACGGTATACGTTTTATATAAAATAAAATTTGATAATTTTATCATTCCACTTGAAGTGCCACAAAATGTAACTCGTCTTTCGCCCCATTGCAAATCATCATCAGACTGAACATCAAAACGTTTTCGAATTAACTAAAAAATAATTTTAATTCTCATGTGGTCATTCCAAAATGGTTAAAAAATTAAACATGAATTTAATTTTTAAAAACAATGTACATTTTTTAAGTATTTTTAGTTTTACATTACTTTGAAATGATATTTTGTACGCTATCAAGCCATGTTTGAGACTGATTTCTAAAAATGCATGAAGAAGAAGAAAAACAAAATGGCGGCCGCGGCAGGACATAATAACAAACATTACCGCCGAAACCGTCGAAAATATTCTATACGTTTGTTTTATGGAACTCTATTATGATAATATAATATAATACTTTAAAGCTAAGTTTGATTTTTTGGTTTGGTAAATCAACGCCATTTAAAAATTGAAAACAAAAATAATCGTATATTTGTATACATATTTTTAAAATAAATATCATTCAAGTTATCTCTACCAAAGTAAATGAACGTATAATACAATTGATAGTGTTCTATTAAAACTAAATTATGTTTTTTAACTAATTAAAAATGATTTTATCAACATACTTTAAAGCAATTGTAAGTCTATTTAAATATTACAAAACTTAAGCTTCAAGTAATCTTCTTTCTTCCATTGTTTTGCCACAGATTATGACCATAGATGTGGAATAAGAGAAACACAAATAAACATAGTATAATACTCAAAATTATTATCAGCGCCATCTCTTGGTCGCTCATGTTACCCTTGTGAATATACGTCCTGTTTGACCTTTGCTTTGCCAAGCGCGAATTTGGTACAAACTAAATTATTTCAATTTCAACTCGCTTCGAAACAAAGCGATAATTTAGAGAATTCACAATATATTACCCAAAAACTTTGAAGTTTGCTTAAACCTTTAAAAAATATTACACAGTAATGAGGGCGCTAGCAATTTAATGCTATACTTTAATTTAAAATGTAAAACTTTCAATGTGGGTTACTCGCTCCAATTTAATAAATAACCTAACTAAGAAGTTATCGTTTTTCAAGTTTATTTAAAATTTGCGACAACAATTTCCTATCAACATGTTAGTGTACAATTTGATGAAAAATCAATGCGTAAAAGTGTGTTTTCACGCAATTTTTCACGATATATACTAAAGGTTCCATAATAGTTAGCTGATCTATATATCTTTCTTACGCATATTGTAACAGCAGCATTTTTCGACACCCAAGGGTCACCATAAAAAACGCTAAACCTTTTTAGACTCTCAATAACGGTCTCGCACTTTTCCCGGTGCTTTTGTAAGGCTGGGTGGAGGTGGCACTCAATTTGCTAAATGCGTTTCTAGTGGAAAGTCTTTTGTCATTCACTTTGGGCATTTTCGCTCACTTAAATATAACAGTACTTCAAGTTTCCACTTTACAATATAGTCACCAATTTGACATCTCAATTATTGTTCTATCGCCATTGTTACGTATCAATCGACACAAGAGCCCTCCATCGGCACAAATGAAAAAGCGGACGATTTCTCCTGAGTTTCATTTCAGTTGCACGTATTATATTTATCATCGTCTTTTCTTTCCTAGATTTCGAAGACAAGTTCCTGCACTGCATATATTCAGTAATCAGTAATTCAGTATGTAATATATGTTTTTTTCAATATCTTCATATTGAAAAAACATATATTGTATCCTGGCAGAACTGTGTAATGATATCGTTTTATCACATGAGAAACTAAGCCAGCTCTAAACTTCCTCTAATATCTTGACCATTTCATAACAGCTCATTTTCAACCATTTACTCAATTTCACCTTCTATAATATCGGAATATTATTTTCTCGCCTTCTTCACACCGTTATTAATGATGTAAGCCATTCACCAAGCGAACGCTTACTGTTATTTAAGTTAAGTCATCAAAAATAATAATTGTGTATTTAAAGGGTTAAAATGTTGAATGTATGCTAACATTTACATATATTAGGGATTGCACGCTCGTAATCCATGTTTTAATGTTGAAGACTGGACACGCCTTAAAAATTATTACGAGCAATTCCTGATGCAAACTTAAAATGTATTGTTTTTTTGTGCTTTTCAAATTCAAAATTTATTCTTTCTCCGAGGGAAACAATATAATCTTATTCTACATCCTGCAAAGTAACTTTATTAATTAGGACAATGAGAGCTCACTTCGTGGACGCTGTTCTAGTCTCATTATGATTAATAATAAAATAATTAATAAGAAAAGATTAACCACATAATATTTACGAAATGTTTATATGTCGTGAAAAGTCTTTCGTGAGAAAACCTGTTGATTGAAATTTTCTATCTCAGCGATCAAATTTAACGTTTTCATGCGTTTACTTTTAATTAAGTTCATGCACGCCTTTATTAAGATTGTTAATTAGAAAATCCAGATTGGATCTACCTTTAAAGCGATCAGCTTATATCTTAGGAAAATTTCCTTCTGCAACGTTTAATATCAGGTTTTAATTATTAATTTACCATAATTCTTTGCTACACTCGCCGTATTTCAATTCTAAAACTCGCAAGATAATGCTTCTTAGTACGGTTTTTAGAATACACATTATTGCTTAATATTTTTTCTTTTATATTCACTCGATGATTCATGCGAGAGAATACTTTCCATAATTTGCCTGCTGTGGCAGAGTTGGTTAGAGCTTTCTCTACCGATCACGCAGGTCTGGGTTCGATTCCCGGTAAGAGCACGGTGAATTTTAGAATTATTCAATTCAAATTTGTGATCGACGACTGAGTGTTTTTGATGTCAATTCACATTATTTCTTCCCCTCTCATTCTTCTGATCCTTTAATAACTGGATGTAAAAATAGCGATTAGTCAACCACTAGTCTTGTTCTAGCCTTATCCTTGTTTCTCTACTACTTACTTTGAAAAAAAAGTAGTAGAGAAACGACTGAGTAACAAACAGTTCTGGTAGAAGAAAAAAAACTTCTCTTGAGATACCTCCATTAGGAGGCCATATGCTCTACATTGGGAGCGGACATGGATAAAAAAATCTTTTCTATAATATATATGGTTACTATCTGTACGAGGTTTATATAATATCAACTGAAATTCTTTAAGCGACTACTTCTATAATCCTTCTTTAAACGACTAGGAAGAGCTATTTTTGATAATTTAAGAGTGTTCACTGTCAATACTTGGTGGAAAGTCAGTATATTTATAAAAACACAATACTCTTTTGTAGTTCATTCCACTTTATTTAATAGGTCAGGACCGTTTTCGCTCATTGCGAGCATTGTCAACTGAGTTGCTCGCAATGAGCGAAAACGGTCCTGACCTATTAAATAAAGTGGAATGAATTACAAAGGAATATTATGTTTTTATTAACTTAATCTACATACCACGTGTTCCATAGAAGAAGATGAATATTTTATATTTAAATTTCTGTTTAATAATTGTCCCTTTTTTAATATTGGCGTTTTCTTTCAAATCGCTCTTCATTCGGATCAAAAGATATGTAGCCAAGACTAAATCATTGTGAAGGGTCGGCCATGTGGCTAATATACTTACCGCAATATCCAAGTATTCAAATATGTTCCGCTGCCAGGAGGCAAAAGCTCCGCGGAGCTTTGCCGTGACGTTAATTATAAAATGGCATTATCATTTTATTCAGTGGCTAAAAGGTTCTTTTATTTAACTGCCTATAGAAACGGAACTCGGCCTGCCTCCGAGCCAAGGTGAGTGGCCTCCGTGTTCATCTTACGGCGAACAATCGTAATTGTTTCACTTCATACAATTGTATGCCCGCCTTAAATGAATATTTCAATTAACTCTAATTGAAATGTTGTATGCGACCGCCTCGCGAGTTTTGCGCGCCTGTTTCTTCTCCTTTTTTGATACTTGGACTCGGAGGCTTTGCTCTATTTACATACCGTTTGTTTACCAGACGTGATCGATCCACTTCGCTTACCTAACATATGCTGTTGTACCCTACCGAGAAAATTGTCACATATTAAAATTTCCTACCGCGTGATGGACCACCGTCACTGATGGTAGACGACGCAGTATGAATTTCATTTTACTTATTTTGCACCTTATAATTCAATGAAAACTCATATGAAAGTGGTTTCGAAAATAATAATTATAATTTGCATTTAAAATGGATTATTACTATTGATTCTATGTCGAGACAACTCGAGTATAAATTCCCGGAAAAATGTTTTTGTTTCGTTCGTTTTGGCTTCCGGGACATTCGAGTAAAATAACCCGAAACTCTCTAAATTGTGATCAATATTTTGATTTAATGTTCACTGTCAATACTTGGTGGAAAGGCATATTATATTAATAAAAACACAATATTTCTTTGTACTTTATTCCACTTTATTTAAAATAAAGAATATTGTGTTTTTATTAATTTGAATTTAATATTTAATGTTGTTCTGATTTCGAACTGTACTTGTTTTAAATGTAAATATATGTTTTTATTCGAGATATAATTCCAAAAAAGTTTTCGTTATATTAAAAAAAAAACAACTAAACACAAATTTTAATGTAAAAAACACATTTTTTTTAAATAATGCTACTGTATTTTAAACATGGTTATTAGTTATAAATTCACTTACAACAAGAGCTTTTATTTGTTTTTTAAATAACATTTTGAGAGTTTAATTGATTGATAATACTGATATTTCGATAATTAAACCCTTAGCTAACCAAAACTTTTGACAGATTCACGAGTTTCCCGTTATTCATTAGTTATAATTATTTTTCGATTAAAATTTTCGTATCACAAAATTCTCGTAACTGTCGGAATGTTTAATGCTAAATTGTAAAACTACCCATGAATAATAATTATTACGGCTACTTAGTATTGTATCTATTACCATTACAGTGAAATACTAACGACTAACTTAGATGATTGATTCAAATAACGATATCCATTATCGTCGGTGGATTTCCTGAAGTATTTTAAATTGAATAAACAAATCACACCAACACCGAATATCACACCCTGTATATTTACATCGCGGAGCGTGTATAAATATAAATAACACTTTCAACGTATAATCAATCTTCATTTTCGGTTATATTACATATATTATTTCTGCTTTGAGGAGAATTCCAAGTGAATTTTCAGCCAAAGTGCTTCCGACTTGAGGTCGTCCCGAACGGAAAGCGAGGGAAAATGTCACACATTACGATTTTCTGATAGCCTGATACCCTGACCCTGCGACCTTAGCCGACTAAACTTATGCCCCTATCGAATAATTCTGCGTTGGATATATTATCCTATGTGGCTCCTTTTAAACCTACATCACATCGGCATTATGGTGGTAACTGTTGTGAATTCTATTATATTTGGCTAAATTTTGTTTCATTGATGTATATCATTTGTTTTGTTGCGAACGCATTTTTTTTTAATTTAGCCTTAACACGTGTAACTACATATTTTTCAATTGAAATGATGTTAATTAGATTAAAGTTAAAGTATGAATTATTTCATTTAATTTTCAAGCTCATACGCAAACCTTTATCTATAAAAACCTTCGGTTTCCTGCCTCATAGGAACCCGAAGGTTTTTATTCGCATTTCAAAATTCTTCTTATTTCAACAATTTGCTAACAAACAATAATATCTTACTGTTATTTACTGTAATCTACAATAATGCCTCAATCAATACAATGCAAATATTACGCATATTTGTCAACGGTCACTTTGTACCTCATCGCTCATCGATCCTATTTTCGACATTTCGGTTCTCGAGTGTTAAATAAACATGTAACATTTGTATGTATTCAATTCCACAAGGAATCAACACTAAATATTATTTAATGAATTGAAATAAATACGGCCATTATAAATTTAACAACAGCTTTGCCTTTTTAAAGTTTTTTCTATAGTAATGTGTAATTTTAATTGAAAAAGTTGCTAAATAAATGGCCGCTGACCATTTAAACTTCGTTTTGGAGGCAGCAGTAAATTATTTTCTTTTATCTGTAATAGGAAAATATTTTTTATTACAGATGTTTACGTAATTGGTGGCATTTTTTATATCGGCTATCTCCTTTAACATCAAGGATATAATTTAAACATTTCATTGATTTTATTATAGATGAAACTTTGATTTATATTCGAATTATAATATTCTACATATCTCACATTATCGTTAAAGTAAAGTGAGTTTTGTAAATACACACTGCAATAATGTTTTCTTTCCAAAATATAAATGTACAATTCTCAAAAACTCTAAGTACGTAAACACGTGAATGTGCTTAAAAATCAAAAATAAAAATTTCACCATTTTGCTACTTTGGTAATATGTATTCAATATTGGTATTCAAAGTATTTCAGGGAAACGTTTTTTGTCTTTTTTATGAAACGGTAAGTAAAATAAAATTGATGATACAATATATTAAACAAGCTTTTACTTTGCAAGGTTTATTGTAATAGTTAGATTATGTATCATTCCGCGAAACTGTTCTATGTTATATAAGAATATCGATTTGATAGAATTGGTGTATGGGCCTGCTTTGTTTTACTAAATTTGATAATTATTATCGTTTTTCAGATTTTTTAAATTTACGTATTATTAGGCACATTATATAACACACGACCAACCCTAAAAACTTGAGTGACAACCGTAAACTGGTAATACTCATCCCGTAAAGATAAAGTATCTAAAACTTAACAAATACCTATATAAGGTTGTATCTTCAGTTTCAGTACACCCTGATCCTAGTCTTAAGCCTTATATCCTTTATGTGAAGAAGGTTCAAGGGCCCGTCTAGTAGTTTATTGTAAAGGACTTATCAATTATCTTGATAAGAGATAAAAGGATTCTTGTCCGAAACAGCTGTCCAACTTGTATTACATATACATACAACAGATTTTTCGGAATTGTATTTAAATGAATGAGATAGTTTTCTGGTAAATTTGTCGTTATAATTTCAGAGTGTTATTTTCATTGTCAGATATTTTTTTTGACTCACTGATATCACAGAATTATTTAACGTATAAACTTATTGAGTAATTACGGACATATAATAGGTGTCGTTACTTACTTACATAACCTATTGCTGAGATCAAAATATCACGACTATTTACTTATTATGATTTTTTCAAACAATGATCACAAACGCTCATCACTGAAAACGGTCCTGATGATATCGAATAAATGTGGAATCAGTCTTAAATTGTGTTTGTTTTTAATATAATTAAGTCACAGAATTTTTCATTTAAGACACAATTGTTTTGACATATTAAAACCTACTGCGATATTTAAATATATAAACATATGTAGAGCTTTTTTAAAAAAAATGTATTTTTAATTATTGTGATACAAACATGTTATAGCCTTATTTTGTAACCATTTAAAAGCTGCGCTTTGAATGAATATAAACAATAGAGACGTTAAGCTTCTGTTGCAAAAAAAAAATAAGTAAACATGAATCAAGTCGAACGAAATCGCCGAATTAACAAAGCAGCTTATATTTAATTTACCCCAGTCCCTTTGTGAACCGGTGCACCGGCGTCGAAGGCTCCGGAGCCGCGATAAAAGTAGCACAAAAGGCTGCAAAATCTGAATAATTAAATGTATTTGTAGGCGGGAAAAGCTCGCTTTTGATTCAATAGCCAGCACTGACGGCGTTATTTAGTCGCTGATATATAACGCAATGATTAAGCGACTTATCCATTTTGGAAAAAGTAGGCCGTGGAAAATGTTACTTAAAATTTTTTCGAGGAAATGTTGTGATGGATATCGAACGAAATTTCAGCCTTTTTCTTTTGCAGTATTATTGTGAAAACGTGACTTTAGTTTGACTCTTCTATTAAAACAAAAGAAACAACAATAAAGACTATTAATAAATAAATTCACTCGACTCGTCGTAACTTTATATTCAACGTTAAACAGTGACAAAAGTTTGACTTAAATATATCATGGCCCGTGGTTGGTAGATTTTGTCATCAAATTAAACTTTGAATCGTTCAAATTATGTGCATTCACACAAATTTTGTCACTAACGACCCGTTTTTCGCCTTCCGGCATCTTCAGGCGTTCAAGTGCACGGATGAACTTTAACTGACGCTTGTAAATGAATGTTTCGTATTTATATAAGAAATAAATGTATCATTGAGTTTAAAGCCATTGCTGGCGAAAAGGATTAGCCCATGGGAATGCCCACAGATTTGAATGGTGAGTAGTTTTAATAATTATATTTAATTGTCGGAAAAGGTTTTATGATTATATATATATAGGGTATAAAAGAAGAGAGCCAAATTAAACTCAAATTAAACTTTCAGAATAGGAAAACAACAAATGAATTCTTCATTCGAAAAAAAAAACGCTCATTCGAGAATTTTCAACATAGTTTTAATAATGCTCGTCATCAGTAAAACTTGTCCTTATCATATTATATCAGTGGGAAATTAGTAAATTTTTGTTGATATAATGCCTTTTTACTGATTTTTGACAGTGAATACCTGAAACCTCTTGATTGTAAGCTAGTAATAAATAATTTCATTCAACAAGTACTTAATAGACAAAAAATTATAACATATATAAAAACATAATTTTCCCTTACTTGGTTTCGCATAAATCAAATACTGGGAATATTTTTTTACGTTGATTTATAATTACATGTCTTTATTATAAAGTAATGAAATTAGTAATATTTTTGATTGAAATTAGTTATTCTTTTACAGTTCATACTTGATCCAGAGTTACCCAAACTGTGCGCCGCGGCTGTAAAAAATAATATTATTACTTTATAAAAAGTAAGTACAAAGGCTCAGGACTTGTTCGAGATCCTGAATATATTTTATGTTTAAAAATAATATAGAATGGGCAAATCGGTAAATTCCTGAGTTTTCAGATTTTTAAATTCTAGGAAGAGCTAAAAAAAACGCTGGACGCAGATTTGGGGCGCCGCAAAAAGAAACTGATATTTTAAGGGCGCCGGAAACCTAAAATGTCTGAGAACCCCTGCTTTAACCCCATTCGTCATTTCGTTTTATTAGTTTTTAGTTTCAAAATAATCACAAACGTAAAACAACAAACACCTTCGTTTTTATGAGCCCCCTTGTTTTTCCGCTAGAATATTTTCCGAGTTATGTTTCCTAAGCGTGAAATTAAATGCATAACAGTATGGCTCGAACCGCCGCAGTTTTCCTCGAGTTTTCTCGTTGCACTTTACGCTTTTTCATGTGTTCAATTACTCGACTCTAGCGTATGTTAACACCTGCGACCTGCATTTTGAATTTCCTCGGCAATTGTTCCTTTTTTATATCATATCTGCTGCCAAAACGCAAGCTGATCTATGATATTTTTAGTTACGTAATTAATAACAAAAACATTTTGTACTATTTCAAATTAATGTTTTTTTTTTACTGTTGCATTTGTTTTTTATCGTGTAACTCAACTTGCCGTGTGTTTTTATTTTCTAAACAATACCTATTGATTAAATGTATCTAAACATAAGTAAATCATTATGCAGTAGAAATGTACTGTTAAATTGTTTTAAAACTCCAGCTGAGGACATTGGAAAGACATTATAACTTTAGATTTACACAAAAGTAGCAACCGAATCTAGTGAAAAAATACTGTGTACTCAATAATATTCGCTATATTAAAATAACTTGTTCATTTTGGTATATCTTTATTTTTCAATTCCTTTCGTATTTTTACTACCAATTTTTCGTTACACCATCAATATTTTTATAAATAGCACTATAATTAAAAAATATTATAGTCATTTGTACAATTTCCACTTTTATTTTAAATGATCAGTACTGGTTTCGCTCATCACGAGAATTATCAACTGATAGATGATCATTTCGTAATACTCGTCATGAGCGAAACCGGTACTGACCATATTAAATAAACGTAGAATTAGTAGAAAAGAGTGTTTTTTTTTTAAATATATTACATAAATCTTTGATTCCAAAAAGCTTCACAGAAATTTACGTTCGTCTTAAACAGTCAATTTTAATTCATAATGAGATAGCGCCACTTTACTTGATGGATAAATAAACTAAACGTTTTATATGTATTAATTATATAAAGTAAAATTAAATAAATAATAATAAAAAAAACAGTTGTTGAGCAAATTTACACCTCGTAAACTGCTTACTAAATTTGCAATTTATTCACGTGAAAAGAGGCAAAAATATTCACCTCAATGTTGGTCTGCTCGCTCGATCCTACCTATCTATGCCTATCTATGTATTCTTCGCATTCAGATATGCTTTCAGTTTTGTTGCTGAAAACTTTTCGCTTACTCTGCATGACAATATAACGAAGTCAATTTTCATTTTTTTATCCTTTTAAAATATCTATTTTAGTAAAGATCCTTTAGACATCCTGCTTATCTTGTATCGCGTGAGTAACATGTTAAGCTGACGTTGTTTTTAAAAATGAAATCAGAAACAGTGAAAATTTTAACCTGGCATAAATGTATTGTTAAACCTGTCATGGATCTTTTATTAATATTATATAATTGATTATATCATCACCTATCTGGCTATTAAGTATACAAAGATATTCTTTGTCTAGAATAACTTAGATGGTGATTTATTATACTAGTTTGCATGTATATTTTGATATTATAATTGTTTATATAACATAAAATATCGACCCTAGGGGTTTTATCCTAATTCAAATTACTTACCATTCAAATCTGTAGGAATTCCCATCGGTTTATCCACTTCGCCAGCAATGGCTTTAAACTTAGTGATACATTTGTTTCTTATATAAACACGATATGTTCATCTGTGCTCTTAAACGACTGAAGATGCCGAAAGGTGAAAACTGGTTTGTTAGTGACAAAACTTGTGTCAATATACATACTTTGAACGATTCAATTTTAATGTTGAAATTCTACCAACCACCTTCAGTCAAAATCGTAAATTTTATCCTAAGAGTTGAAATTTTTCATTTGTTGTTTACTGAGAACTATCAATCAAACTTCTGCCAGAAAGGTGATGACATGTACCAATATTTTACATTTGCGAAAAACAGTCGATGCTTCTAACGAACTTTTTCCGTGTTTATTAAGAAATAAAAACAGAAGCGCCAATAAGCAACAGCCATGTCGTTGAATTTCAAGTGTTTTAGTTATGCCTTTTATTGGTCCACCAAATAACGTTTGCAAATCGAAGTGATATTAATTTTACGAGATACGTACACGCCCTTAGTTTATTGAAATATTAAATTTGTATTGGCCCAACGACCCCTATATTTTATCATCAAATGTAGTGAAATCCGGAATAACTTCAAATTACAAACGAAACCACTTCAAATAAGACTTTAAATCACCAGCGTAATCAAAAATAAGCTCTTCGTTCTTCATTATAAAGCTTTCGTCACAATCCTACCCTTGATTAAAACCATGCAGCACGCTATCTCAATAATAATTGACTCGTTTAAAATTTCACACATAGGAAAACAACGGCGCTGCCGGCGGAGCTTAATTCAACTAACTTATGGCGGATTTGCATACCAAACGATGTCTTCCTCACAAAGGCTTTTATGATGCGACGGCATACCGTCAGTGCGAAATACTAACAACGAACGAGCTAGCGTCTTCAGGTGTTGTTGGTTGAGTCTCCTGCTATAGATAAGGAAGAGCATTCTCTCCGTTATATTCTACCTGCATCTGAAATTGCTCCATCTTTTGATTAAAAATTAACATTTCAACGCGAGATTCCAACGTGTGAGTGTTTGGTTTGAATATTCATAATCAGTCTACAATATATTTAATATCTATGTACGGCGAATTAAATTACAAAATTAAATCCAACTGATTACTTTATTGAATTAATATACTTCTAACCGACGCAGTACTTTTTTTCGTTGTATAAAAAGAGACTTTAATATTAATAAATACTTACCTAGTTATCGTATACTTTCTAATCTGAGTTTTTTCCTGAATTGAATTATCGTATCTATATTTATCAATGTCGTAAATTATTACCATAAAAGCACTTCTTGTGAACTGCCAATACTTCGTGGAAAGGCGTTATATTTAAAAAGAAACCACTTTGTACTAATTCGTATTTTTTTTAATAAAGCGCATTATCAATTAAACGAGATTGTACATTGCATAACAGAATTAGTACAAAAAATTGCCGTATTTTTTAATATAACAAGTCACTTTAATCTGTCAAATAATTCATATTTAAAATAGAATACAGCTTTCCGAAATGGTTAATTTTTCACGATTTCAATGGTTCTTGATACTACTGTAGGTACTAAATTCATTTATAATCTGAAATTTATACATTTGGTTTTGTATTAACAATAATATTATGTACTGTTTGAGTCGTGTTACCATGAAACGGATCTGTAATTTAATCTTTAAATCAGCACGACGGTTTCTTAAATATATTTCAGAATGAAAATAATTCGTTAAAGAAATAGGTACGCACATTTTTGACAATGTATTTATTTTATAGATATTAGATAACAATGTATTTTGGTTCAGTGAGAAAATGAAACTTTTTAGTACTACACCATCGCCATGTCTATATTTTATAAGATTTTAATTTTTCTATTTACTAATAAATATCGCATTCCTAATAATTATTTATTAAAAAGTATTCATAGGCTTTCTTTGATTCATTATATAGTAAATGTTTAAAGTGACGGATGTCATTGTATTACCGAATAAAGATCCAATTTTTATTTTCCTTTGTAGCGAGCATCCGCCGTTGACTGTAAACACTCGTCATTAAACACAAAACTTGAGTAATTTAAATCTTCCTAGGGCGTGGGGGGCCTTATCTCTATTGCGAAAATGAGGAATTTAAGTCTCGTCTCCCATCCTCCGCCAAGTTGAGTTGCCTCAGACGCTCTTCGCAAACATTTACGTCCCTCCCCGTATACACAAAACATTTTAAAACTTCGAAAATTGTGTTTGCCCTAATAACTCCCCGGCAAACATCACCCGACCCGCAACGGCGAAAATTGAAAAGTTCTTTCCACTTTAAATGAAATTCCGAAATTTATCATGCTCGCCGGATACAAATTTTTCGCAGAGGCGATGTTTCAATTCTATTTCATCTATACATCTATGTGAAGGGTGCGAGTTTTTGTAAGATGTTAACCTTTTAACCGCTAACCCCGAAATGTTAGCTGATACCCCGAACGCTAGCAAATTTAGATTTATTCTATGATATGGGATACTATATTAACACAAAAAAGTTCTCCGGTTTTTTCTTTGGTAATATTGTGAAGATTATTTTTACAAAACATTCGATTTCTCACCTACTGATGGTGAGAAATTTAGGTTGAATGTTCAACTTTTTAAGTAAGTATATTGATATATTTACGATACATTTACATAAAAAATGGCATAAAAGATATAAATTATGGTATTTTAGAGAAATTATGATTAACCCTCCAGAGACGAGAGCTTTTTTCCGATAAAAAAAATATTTTCTAAGCCATATTGAAGTCACGGATAACTTTTATTCCTATCCAAAATTAAAAAAAAAAAAACGCAAAGTCGTTGTATAGAAACTCCGCATGACTATATGGTCATGCTCATCCTTTTATTACCGTGTAATATTGAGTACGGACAGTAGTAAGGACAAAAGTGACCGTATGGGCTTTCAAACATTCGGGGTTGAAATATAGCCAAACGTGATTTTTTTTAAAATATTTACAATTTGACCTCTTTAAATCAACATAATTTCAAAACAAATATATTAGCAAAATAACTGTAAATAATTTTATGTTTTTATAAAAAAATATGTAACAGTTTCAAAAAGTATATTAAAAAAAACGGAAATTCAAAAAATCACATGTGCTTTTAGAGACGGTTCCTGTTCCCACGGCTGATTACTAACTGTAGTCCGTACCCTTCTTAACCAAATATGAGCAAAAGCAACGATATTCAGGTAGAAAAAGTATGAATAGTGGGATCAATAGACAACGGTGTTTTGTGTGACCATATGGTGACGCTCGTCCTTGGAGGGTTAATGTATTTATCATAATACCATTATGTAGGGATTTCAAACTGATCATCTTAGTCAAGTTGTTTTAATGTTTAGAATAATATGTAAATATATTTAAGCCCTGAGAATTGTTTTTATTTTTGTAATAAAATTTGTTTTGTATTATGCTGCATTTACACACATACATACACAGTTCTTTATTTATAATGAAATATAAATTTAATATTTAATATGAATTCATCGATTAATTATTGTGATTTATTATGTATTTAATTTTCATTAACACTTAATACTGCACCCACTGCACAAATTAATAACATTTTAAATACGGTGCAAACAAGTGACAAAGTGCAATAATGCTTTTAGTAAATTGTAGCCTTCGATATATACTACAAATAATGATCCATATTTTTTTTATCGTGCCAAAATTGGTCAAATCAACGGTTTGTCATCGGTGAACAACGTGTATCAGCAACCGACGTACAGACGTGTACTGGGCTATTAAAAGGTTAACAAAATAATTGTGTTTATTTTAAAGCATCTACTATATTACTTATGTGCTTTATACATTTTCAATTTATTTGACTGTTGACTCATTATAACAATAATAATTATGTTACATCACAATAAAATTATTTGCTATCTTTAATTATGATATAGGATTAGATAGTGAGTGAAAATTCATTTAAAATTGTTTTGAAATGGGAACCAAAATAAAAGCTTTTTCTCAATCTCTTGGCGCAGTCGATTTTTGGTGGGAAAAATCATGTTTTTTTTAAATCAGCATTTCAACGCGGACTGATCACTGGGCAACATTGATGTGCAGATTGTATAGTGTAAACAATATTTATCCAAGTATTAAAAAATCGATACAATATTTCCTTTATGTTAATTTCGAACTCCCTTAATTTGAAGCAAGCGAACGTCTCAATTATTCATATTCCTGAACTCTCCTCACTTTTTGTCTTTGGATACTCAAATTTAAACTTTCTTCCGTGACGTCACTTGATTCTCGGCCCGCCCTTTTAATTCCATTATGAAAATTCCATATTCAAAAACGTTTCTCGCGCGAGAACAAGAAATACGAGTGAGATTTAGTGTGTCACAGTTCAGTTAATCGGGCTACGACATCTTTCAACGTTTTCATACCAGAATCGCAAAGTTACAACTGTCGTATAAATTAAAAACTCTAGTAGAAGAGATAGAAGCTAATAATAATCAGTTTAAAGTGTAGTTAATCTTCGAGAAAGTGGGGAAAACAGAATATAGGTAGGCCAAACGCGCTTTGTGGATTGGCAACACCGAAATACCGGAAGAAAAGGACAGCGCAGCGATGCAGTGGTAAAAACTCTCTCTTCTTTGACTATCGCTTGCAGAGTGCAGACGTATTTTTTTTTATGGTGGCGTGGCAGACGCCACGCCACCACGTGTAAACAAACTCTTAGATCGGTAACGATTTACGCTGTGTAACTCAGATGGGTTATTATGGTTATGGTTAATATTGTGGTTATATATATATATTAAGGTTATCCACTAGACTCTGAATAAATGTGATGTGAGTGTATTAAGATCCCGTGTCAAGGTCTCCGTTGCCGCGCCGCCATCCAGTACTCCGAGGTCATCTCCAAGGTTTGTGAAAAACTAATACGTTGATTTAAATATGTTTCTCCCTTATCTCCGAACCAGTGTTCCTAGATATTAGGGAGCAAACCAGGTCTAGATGCTTGAAAGCGGACTACGTATGTAGCCGCGTAAGTAACTCGCGAGATTTCGCGTTTTCACCTCATTCACGCAAAGGGCTGTATCTTTGCGGCCTTTTTGCGATAAAATCGTGCATAAATGTAATGCTTTCCAAAGCAAGATTGATAAACAATTCACATCATGTTTTTCTCAAATCACCAGTTCGTTTCAGCGGTCGGAGAAGTAGATCTGCGGCGCGGGTAACGGAAGGTCTAACCAGCTCTAGTGTTACTCATATAATTTGTCCTGTGTTTATTTCTTCTTGCTATCTACTGTAATTGTTTTTATCTGTGACTATCTATATGTCGACTTTCGGGGCTGCACGGGTAGACGGAAGTCCGACTCCCCCCCGAAAGTCTAATGTAAGTGGGGTGTCTGGTTTTACATACTGTGCGATCGAACCGCGAACGGAAACAAACTTCTTTTCGCAATCATTACGTTAGAATAATTTTCTCAATAACTAAGTGGATAATTTCTTTTAATAACTAAACTCGGACGCTTCCTTCAGCAATAACTGAATTCAAATACGTTTCTTTTCATAGCCAAATTAGAGTGTCTATTTTACTATCTGAATAATTTCTTTTGATAACAGAACGTGATCACTTCTTTTCGCAATCATTACGTGAGAATAATTTTCTCAATAACTAAATGGATAATTTCTTTTAATAACTAAACTCGGACGCTTCCCTCAGCAATAACTGAATTCAAACACGTTTCTTTTCATAGCCAAATTAGAGTGTTTATTTTACTATCTGAATAATTTCTTTTGATAACAAAACGTGATCACTTCTTTTCGCAATCATTACGTTAGAATAATTTTCTCAATAACTAAGTGAATAATTTCTTTTTAATAACTAAACTCGGACGCTTCCTTCAGCAATAACTGAATTCAAATACGTTTCTTTTCATAGCCAAATTAGAGTGTTTATTTTACTATCTGAATAATTTCTTTTGATAACAGAACGTGATCACTTCTTTTCGCAATCATTACGTTAGAATAATTTTCTCAATAACTAAGTGAATAATTTCTTTTTAATAACTAAACTCGGACGCTTCCTTCAGCAATAACTGAATTCAAATACGTTTCTTTTCATAGCCAAATTAGAGTGTTTATTTTACTATCTGAATAATTTCTTTGATAACAAAACGTGATCACTTCTTTTCGCAATCATTACGTTAGGATAATTTTCTCAATAACTAAGTGAATAATTTCTTTTTAATAACTAAACTCGGACGCTCCCCTCAGCAATAACTGAATTCAAATACGTTTCTTTTCATAGCCAAATTAGAGTGTTTATTTTACTATCTGAATAATTTCTTTTGATAACAAAACGTGATCACTTCTTTTCGCAATCATTACGTTAGAATAATTTTCTCAATAACTAAGTGGATAATTTCCTTTTAATAACTAAACTCGGATATTTTTCTTTTCATAGCCCAAGTAGTATTTTTTTCTATTTTATATTTTCTTTTAATAACTAGACGTGGACACTTCTTTCCGCAGCAACTAAAGTAGAATAATTTTTTTTATTACTAAATACGAATACCTTCCTTTTTATGGCTAAATTCTAGTGTTTCTTTCTCGGTGACTAATTGAATGTTTTCTTTCGATGGTTAAACGCGAGCACTTCGTTTCGCAAACACTACATTAGAATATCTTCCTCAACAACTAAATTCGAAACTTTCCTTTTCATAAGCGAAATCAGAATATTTCTCTCAGTAACCATTTGAAATCTTCCTTTTAATAATTAAACGTGGGCGCTTCCTGCGCGATAACCACATTCGAATACGTTTCTTTATGACGGTATTAGGATTTTTTTTTTCTGAATATTTTCTTTTAATAATTAACTAGAACACTCTTTCGCCGCAACTAAATGAGAATAATTTGCTCAACAACCACATTCGAATACGTTTCTTTATGACTGTATTAGGATTTTTTTTGTTTGAATATTTTCTCTTAATAATTAACTAGAACACTCTTTCGCCGCAACTAAATGAAAAAAAACCATATTGCTAACAGATTGCCGGTAGTATGACTGGACACGACACATGTGCCTAGCTTAGGGCTGTATTGTAATTATTGTATTAAAACAGCGATCGGATTAAGGATCGTCTTGCTAGTGCTGGGCTAACATGTAATTGTTAAAATTAAGGGCGAGGCATCCGCGAGAGAACAATAACTTCAGTAAGATTGATAATAACCACCAATATGTTTGTTTAAAAGGAAAACAAGTAAATATTCTCCGGACTTGCCTACAGGGCGGAGAAAGGATCTTTGGTCTAACTAATAATTATGTATAAGCTCGGGCTGGCGGACGAAGGTACGATCCACCTCGCCGCACTAAAAACTGTCATCTCTCGCGGGTGGGCTTGCGAGGTGGAGACATCAGATTAGAAACATAATCGCCGGTCAGACAGTGGCGTAGAGAGTCGAACGTGACTGCTCAAGGTTTGGTGTCTCCATCCTAGTGTAGTCATGACGTCGATGAATAGGTGCTCCCCACCGGAGACAGGCGGATGGCACAATGCCTCGCGACTGCATGCGCGCTCGGAGGCTGAGATATGACAGACGTGTAAATTCCTCTGCGTTACGACGCCTCTCACTGACAGACGTCATCCTGTCAGTGCGACTCTCACCGGTCAATAGACGACCGCCTTAATTAAGCAATAACCAAATCCATCGGCCAAATGGATAACGATATGGACATATCGTTCACTTCTGAGGTGGGCTGCCATATCGGAAACGGCCCTCTGGCAGAGGACCGTTTTCCACCCCGGCCATCCGTTTGTCTAGGTGACATAGAGCACGTTTCAATAGTTGTTTTCAGCAGGTCCACGATCGCGGCGTCCCGCCGAAAGGAGGTCAGGTTCGACCCCTGACCCCAATACGAAAGTATGCGCCTGACGAAAATAAGTCTGTCAGATCGGATGATCTGCGACGCCGCGGCCGGTTCCAGCAAACGCTGGACCACAGGTAGGCCTGTAAAAGCCGCCGCGTAGGTTTCAAACAAGCGGACGTCGGTCTGCGATCACCTGCTATAGCTTCCTAACTGTAAGATACGCTTAAGTGGAGGAGAAAGCGAACTCAATTCAACGAGTGTGGCTGAAGATATTCTCATATCACTCGCGTTCGAAACCGAGAACTATGTTTCTTCATAGTAACGCCACGAAACCAGTTTAGAGAAACTGGTACTAATCTTTACGAACATGCTTTCCCAAAACTTAGGTGTAGGTAGTGATAAGAATCTAGGTTAAGAAACATAGTCATTAAACCACTGTCGCGATCATACGCGTTCCTGTTTGTTTTTTTATTAACAATACTTGTCTCGTTTGCCATACGAAAGAAATCCCACTGCACATTATAAACGGAATTAAAAATTCATTATATTAAGCCTTGATAGTAATTTTTGTATTGTTTTGTTTATTCTTATACCTACACGTAACCAAATAGAGGTAAGTGTCTCCGAATGTATCGGAGTAAGGCTGATTATAAGGAAAGCAGAGAACCTCACCAACCATAAGTATAATCTTACAGAAATATTCACTATTGACATGCGTTGTGTGTATCTACTTTCCAGATTTTCAGCCGACCCCTGTAGCAAAAATTAAAATAAATTGATTATGTGTATTGTAGGGTAAGAATGCGGCTCAGACGCATGCAGAAGCGTCCGAGTCGATATAAGATTTATTTGAATATATTTTTCTTTCTGCTAACTAAACGTATGTTATCAGCCAAAGGGAAAGTGTCACTAAGACACGATTAAAAATTATAAAATACATGTTCCAGCCTATTCAAGGTCAAGTTGTTAGTCCGTCGCGTCACGACGCTAACAGAAATTTCTACTTCCCCTCAGGACTCAAGTACCAAGCATACTAATTAATTTCGTTTCTTCAACCTTTCTTTTGTTTTGTTGCGCAATGGCGCACAAATTGTTAACTTAACTAAATGTAAACTCAGCTAATCATTCGCTTGTTCTTTTTATATAACTATGTAACATAATGAACTTTCTCTGCGAGGATCGTCGAAACCGGGTCACATGGGCACTCGTCCATGCGGCCCTATCTCTTATAGGGTCGCATGGCCGATTTTCACTGTAGTTTAATTAATCTATTTTGTTTGTTGTTTTTCTCTGTAGCATATAACTGTACGCTAGCTAGGCTCTTCCAAATTTATTGTTGTGAATTTAAATATATGTTTTTGTAAAATAAATCGGTGGAACCCCACCCTTCCTTTGATTGTACCGCGTGTTTCATTAATATTGCTTTGATACCTTTTCCATGTAACTGTACTTATAACAAAGAGTCCGAATTATACCAAACCAGGTTGTTATGGGGAGAGATGGATAACTCTGTCTCTCGTCTAACGATCTGGGACGAGGGCGTCTCAACTGGCTGCCCAAAAACGTGAGGCCTTGATAGAATCATGTTTTCGACGGTTAAGATGTGAACCGATAAAGTAACTCTAGTATGCTAACTGTAAATGTAACTTCAATAGAATCACACATCAGCGGATTAACGGGCCGAGAAATCGGCTCGTTAACGAGCAAAAATTAATATCGACCAAACGCGGACCGTTTGAATTTCGCTAACCGCGCTATACGAGGGACGCTGACTGATCACCAGCGCTCCACGGAGAGTCGGTTGGAGGATAGTCGAAGTAGATTCTTGACAAATTAAAATCAGTAAAGTAAATGAATAGAGAACGAATGAGTGATTCTTATCACGGATTCATGCCCTGATGATTAAGAATCTCATGTCTCCGGCGAGCTAATAATAAAGTCCCTCTTTCAGACAAAGAGAGGAAGAATGACCGATAGAATCACGCGGTCACAATCCGTTCTCATGGACGTTATCATGAGTGGCGCCCTCTTTAACATGCGGCCCGGGTTCGGATTACGGAATCGCCAATCTCGTGTTGAGATCGGCCAGAAAGTATAAAAAAAAAAAAAAAAAAAATATGTTATGAAATTTTAATTTTTTTTGTTATGCAACTTATAATAATCACCAAGTGACAACTTGGCATTGTAATAATATAAGGAGGTGGTCATGGACGAAGAAACATCCTCAAGATCAACGCCGGTGGAAACCTCTCGATTAGCTAATCGAGACAGCCACATGCTGAGCCGCAGTTTAGTCAGTGGGAGAGCACTCCCACTCCAGACTCTGAAGAAAAACTGCCGGGCCCACACCAATGCCAAGGTGGGGGACCTTTTCCTTAACCATATTTCATATCCTTGAACACGAAGTATCACACCTCCTTCCGAATCCACCAAACCAAGTCTCCCGATGACCAAACCTCTAAGAGACGCTCACTGGAGGGCCAACCTGGACGGGAGTGAGCAACTCAGCCACGGCGAAAAGCTGAGGGATGTCCAAGAGGGAATAGGCGTGGATCGCCGCACCGAGATAACGAGATCTCGTAACACGCACCGCTATCGAAATACTGAAGAGCGACGGGAAGTGCGTGTGAAAAACAAGTGTTCATAATAATACGGAAAGTGAAAATTATTAATAGTAATAATTAGGTTATTATTTTTTGTTACAAAAATTACGTGAACAACGATTGTTAATTAAGTGCGAAGGGTATAAGACAAATACACCGGTGTAGAGACGAATGATGACTAATCCTTAACGAAGGTGTAATAACACCAGAAATAAGTAACGTGCGATTGACGATAAGAGAAATAAAAATAAAAATAATAAAACAAATTTTTAAGTGAAAAAAATCTTTCTATAAAAATGTCCAAGAACAATAGATAAAATGCGTAATCGATTATATTAATTAGTCGATTAGGGACCGCAAATTAAAACATTACTCGGTGTGTCTAGTAAACATTTACGGAAACGAAACAATTAACTAATAACTCTGTGTACCAAATAAATAGCAAAAACAAACCGCCATTTAAAATAAAATAAATGCTGAATTAAAGATAAAATACGAGGAAACTTAGCGCCGAGAAACAAATAATACCTGAGTAAATAGGTAAACTAATTTAAAAGTAATTAAGCATTCAAGCTGACCAAATAAGTGAAATCAAATCAACGAAGTATAATTCAAAGAAGAGATAATAGTGTCCGAAGCGATAATTTAAATTAATAAATATAGTAATCAGTGCAAAGAAATTATAATCACGAATGTTGCAACGAACATTATAAAATACGAAAATCAACAAACGTTGGTAACTAACGCTTCACGAACAATTCTGGGGGTGCGTGTGCACAGTGTCCGAACAGCAAATTCAACGCGACGCTCCCATGGATCAACAACAACCGCAACGCTGGGGGGCGTCACGACGCCGAGGGACGCACGCGCCGTTATTTGCCACAGGGGCGGATTGAGTTGGCCGCCGGCACTCGGTCTTGAAGGGGGCGCCGAAACCAAATTTTTTTTTCTATCAATTTAGCGATTGAAAACGTTGAGTGGAAGTCGTGCCATAGGAAGCGGAGTGGTTTGTCACAGTTCAGTTAATCGGGCTACGACATCTTTCAACGTTTTCATACCAGAATCGCAAAGTTACAACTGTCGTATAAATTAAAAACTCTAGTAGAAGAGATAGAAGCTAATAATAATCAGTTTAAAGTGTAGTTAATCTTCGAGAAAGTGGGGAAAACAGAATATAGGTAGGCCAAACGCGCTTTGTGGATTGGCAACACCGAAATACCGGAAGAAAAGGACAGCGCAGCGATGCAGTGGTAAAAACTCTCTCTTCTTTGACTATCGCTTGCAGAGTGCAGACGTATTTTTTTTTATGGTGGCGTGGCAGACGCCACGCCACCACGTGTAAACAAACTCTTAGATCGGTAACGATTTACGCTGTGTAACTCAGATGGGTTATTATGGTTATGGTTAATATTGTGGTTATATATATATATTAAGGTTATCCACTAGACTCTGAATAAATGTGATGTGAGTGTATTAAGATCCCGTGTCAAGGTCTCCGTTGCCGCGCCGCCATCCAGTACTCCGAGGTCATCTCCAAGGTTTGTGAAAAACTAATACGTTGATTTAAATATGTTTCTCCCTTATCTCCGAACCAGTGTTCCTAGATATTAGGGAGCAAACCAGGTCTAGATGCTTGAAAGCGGACTACGTATGTAGCCGCGTAAGTAACTCGCGAGATTTCGCGTTTTCACCTCATTCACGCAAAGGGCTGTATCTTTGCGGCCTTTTTGCGATAAAATCGTGCATAAATGTAATGCTTTCCAAAGCAAGATTGATAAACAATTCACATCATGTTTTTCTCAAATCACCAGTTCGTTTCAGCGGTCGGAGAAGTAGATCTGCGGCGCGGGTAACGGAAGGTCTAACCAGCTCTAGTGTTACTCATATAATTTGTCCTGTGTTTATTTCTTCTTGCTATCTACTGTAATTGTTTTTATCTGTGACTATCTATATGTCGACTTTCGGGGCTGCACGGGTAGACGGAAGTCCGACTCCCCCCCGAAAGTCTAATGTAAGTGGGGTGTCTGGTTTTACATACTGTGCGATCGAACCGCGAACGGAAACAAACTTCTTTTCGCAATCATTACGTTAGAATAATTTTCTCAATAACTAAGTGGATAATTTCTTTTAATAACTAAACTCGGACGCTTCCTTCAGCAATAACTGAATTCAAATACGTTTCTTTTCATAGCCAAATTAGAGTGTCTATTTTACTATCTGAATAATTTCTTTTGATAACAGAACGTGATCACTTCTTTTCGCAATCATTACGTGAGAATAATTTTCTCAATAACTAAATGGATAATTTCTTTTAATAACTAAACTCGGACGCTTCCCTCAGCAATAACTGAATTCAAACACGTTTCTTTTCATAGCCAAATTAGAGTGTTTATTTTACTATCTGAATAATTTCTTTTGATAACAAAACGTGATCACTTCTTTTCGCAATCATTACGTTAGAATAATTTTCTCAATAACTAAGTGAATAATTTCTTTTTAATAACTAAACTCGGACGCTTCCTTCAGCAATAACTGAATTCAAATACGTTTCTTTTCATAGCCAAATTAGAGTGTTTATTTTACTATCTGAATAATTTCTTTTGATAACAGAACGTGATCACTTCTTTTCGCAATCATTACGTTAGAATAATTTTCTCAATAACTAAGTGAATAATTTCTTTTTAATAACTAAACTCGGACGCTTCCTTCAGCAATAACTGAATTCAAATACGTTTCTTTTCATAGCCAAATTAGAGTGTTTATTTTACTATCTGAATAATTTCTTTGATAACAAAACGTGATCACTTCTTTTCGCAATCATTACGTTAGGATAATTTTCTCAATAACTAAGTGAATAATTTCTTTTTAATAACTAAACTCGGACGCTCCCCTCAGCAATAACTGAATTCAAATACGTTTCTTTTCATAGCCAAATTAGAGTGTTTATTTTACTATCTGAATAATTTCTTTTGATAACAAAACGTGATCACTTCTTTTCGCAATCATTACGTTAGAATAATTTTCTCAATAACTAAGTGGATAATTTCCTTTTAATAACTAAACTCGGATATTTTTCTTTTCATAGCCCAAGTAGTATTTTTTTCTATTTTATATTTTCTTTTAATAACTAGACGTGGACACTTCTTTCCGCAGCAACTAAAGTAGAATAATTTTTTTTATTACTAAATACGAATACCTTCCTTTTTATGGCTAAATTCTAGTGTTTCTTTCTCGGTGACTAATTGAATGTTTTCTTTCGATGGTTAAACGCGAGCACTTCGTTTCGCAAACACTACATTAGAATATCTTCCTCAACAACTAAATTCGAAACTTTCCTTTTCATAAGCGAAATCAGAATATTTCTCTCAGTAACCATTTGAAATCTTCCTTTTAATAATTAAACGTGGGCGCTTCCTGCGCGATAACCACATTCGAATACGTTTCTTTATGACGGTATTAGGATTTTTTTTTTCTGAATATTTTCTTTTAATAATTAACTAGAACACTCTTTCGCCGCAACTAAATGAGAATAATTTGCTCAACAACCACATTCGAATACGTTTCTTTATGACTGTATTAGGATTTTTTTTGTTTGAATATTTTCTCTTAATAATTAACTAGAACACTCTTTCGCCGCAACTAAATGAAAAAAAACCATATTGCTAACAGATTGCCGGTAGTATGACTGGACACGACACATGTGCCTAGCTTAGGGCTGTATTGTAATTATTGTATTAAAACAGCGATCGGATTAAGGATCGTCTTGCTAGTGCTGGGCTAACATGTAATTGTTAAAATTAAGGGCGAGGCATCCGCGAGAGAACAATAACTTCAGTAAGATTGATAATAACCACCAATATGTTTGTTTAAAAGGAAAACAAGTAAATATTCTCCGGACTTGCCTACAGGGCGGAGAAAGGATCTTTGGTCTAACTAATAATTATGTATAAGCTCGGGCTGGCGGACGAAGGTACGATCCACCTCGCCGCACTAAAAACTGTCATCTCTCGCGGGTGGGCTTGCGAGGTGGAGACATCAGATTAGAAACATAATCGCCGGTCAGACAGTGGCGTAGAGAGTCGAACGTGACTGCTCAAGGTTTGGTGTCTCCATCCTAGTGTAGTCATGACGTCGATGAATAGGTGCTCCCCACCGGAGACAGGCGGATGGCACAATGCCTCGCGACTGCATGCGCGCTCGGAGGCTGAGATATGACAGACGTGTAAATTCCTCTGCGTTACGACGCCTCTCACTGACAGACGTCATCCTGTCAGTGCGACTCTCACCGGTCAATAGACGACCGCCTTAATTAAGCAATAACCAAATCCATCGGCCAAATGGATAACGATATGGACATATCGTTCACTTCTGAGGTGGGCTGCCATATCGGAAACGGCCCTCTGGCAGAGGACCGTTTTCCACCCCGGCCATCCGTTTGTCTAGGTGACATAGAGCACGTTTCAATAGTTGTTTTCAGCAGGTCCACGATCGCGGCGTCCCGCCGAAAGGAGGTCAGGTTCGACCCCTGACCCCAATACGAAAGTATGCGCCTGACGAAAATAAGTCTGTCAGATCGGATGATCTGCGACGCCGCGGCCGGTTCCAGCAAACGCTGGACCACAGGTAGGCCTGTAAAAGCCGCCGCGTAGGTTTCAAACAAGCGGACGTCGGTCTGCGATCACCTGCTATAGCTTCCTAACTGTAAGATACGCTTAAGTGGAGGAGAAAGCGAACTCAATTCAACGAGTGTGGCTGAAGATATTCTCATATCACTCGCGTTCGAAACCGAGAACTATGTTTCTTCATAGTAACGCCACGAAACCAGTTTAGAGAAACTGGTACTAATCTTTACGAACATGCTTTCCCAAAACTTAGGTGTAGGTAGTGATAAGAATCTAGGTTAAGAAACATAGTCATTAAACCACTGTCGCGATCATACGCGTTCCTGTTTGTTTTTTTATTAACAATACTTGTCTCGTTTGCCATACGAAAGAAATCCCACTGCACATTATAAACGGAATTAAAAATTCATTATATTAAGCCTTGATAGTAATTTTTGTATTGTTTTGTTTATTCTTATACCTACACGTAACCAAATAGAGGTAAGTGTCTCCGAATGTATCGGAGTAAGGCTGATTATAAGGAAAGCAGAGAACCTCACCAACCATAAGTATAATCTTACAGAAATATTCACTATTGACATGCGTTGTGTGTATCTACTTTCCAGATTTTCAGCCGACCCCTGTAGCAAAAATTAAAATAAATTGATTATGTGTATTGTAGGGTAAGAATGCGGCTCAGACGCATGCAGAAGCGTCCGAGTCGATATAAGATTTATTTGAATATATTTTTCTTTCTGCTAACTAAACGTATGTTATCAGCCAAAGGGAAAGTGTCACTAAGACACGATTAAAAATTATAAAATACATGTTCCAGCCTATTCAAGGTCAAGTTGTTAGTCCGTCGCGTCACGACGCTAACAGAAATTTCTACTTCCCCTCAGGACTCAAGTACCAAGCATACTAATTAATTTCGTTTCTTCAACCTTTCTTTTGTTTTGTTGCGCAATGGCGCACAAATTGTTAACTTAACTAAATGTAAACTCAGCTAATCATTCGCTTGTTCTTTTTATATAACTATGTAACATAATGAACTTTCTCTGCGAGGATCGTCGAAACCGGGTCACATGGGCACTCGTCCATGCGGCCCTATCTCTTATAGGGTCGCATGGCCGATTTTCACTGTAGTTTAATTAATCTATTTTGTTTGTTGTTTTTCTCTGTAGCATATAACTGTACGCTAGCTAGGCTCTTCCAAATTTATTGTTGTGAATTTAAATATATGTTTTTGTAAAATAAATCGGTGGAACCCCACCCTTCCTTTGATTGTACCGCGTGTTTCATTAATATTGCTTTGATACCTTTTCCATGTAACTGTACTTATAACAAAGAGTCCGAATTATACCAAACCAGGTTGTTATGGGGAGAGATGGATAACTCTGTCTCTCGTCTAACGATCTGGGACGAGGGCGTCTCAAGTGTATAAATTAAAGGCGAGAGGAATAAATTAAAACGGCAATAGATGGCGGCACTGTACCGGTAATGGCATCAACGCTCCATTAGGAATTCCATTGAACCCGAATGAATTGGGCTCTGCCCGGCGCCTTTTAAATTCTAAGCCGGCCCTGTTGAATTATTATTCCTATTAAAGACAGAGCAAGCTATCTCTGCACTGAGACATCCTATCGCAACGCAGTGAAATCGAGAATAAATTAATTTGTAAATAACATTGTTTATATCTGTGCCAGTAAGGTCCCACAGTATTTCTTAATCATTGCCAAAATTCTTCTACACTAAAATAAAGGTTTTTGGGTAGTTCACTTAATACCAATAGATTGTCAGATAATTTATGTCACTGTATTTATTTCATTTGTCCCCATTTGGTCCCCTTACATATAAAATCTTTTTCTTTTATTATTCCTAAGTATTCTTATGATTTATTTTATTCGTATACTAAAAGACAGTTCTTACTTTCTCTCCGACACTTGGGTGGACGACTTCACGATCGACTTATTGAATTTTTGATGTTTTATATTTGGTTATAATTGTTTGTGTAAACTAGTCATGTTTTGTCTGTATAAAAAGATTATACACAACTTATCATATCTCATTACGAGGGATTGTTGTCCATTTATTAAACGTCACTTAGTCGAAAGATAACGATCAATTTTCAATCTTACCTATGTCGTGCTAGATAGTGTTGAACATAATTTCAAAAAAAAACATTAAATTGCAATGTCGTAGTTTTGTTGATTTGAGTCGACATTTAGTTGGTGGAACTCTATTGTAATAAGGTGAAAAATTACATTATTTCGTAGATTTCCCTTAAATGTTTACAGGACTTTATCAATACAATGAATTTTAACGTAATTTCGATCTGAAAATCTTCATGCAATAATTACTTTTCTTGTATAACCATTTGAAAATTTTGTGTGTAGTTATTGAGGTATGCAAGTTAATATTTTTGTTATAACATATTCGTGCGGATTTAGCTTTTTGCGGCTTTTCCATTAGCCTGAAATGTTTTCCAAAGTGTTGCTCTGTTTTCATTTTATCATTAATTAATTGATTACGCTCCCTTAGTGTTACAAGAGCGCTGGAAAGTATCTACAACGGGTAATTTTCACAACGAAAATGCGCCTTCAATGAGCCGAAGTTGTTTAATCAACCCAGTCTGCCCCTTACTCACCGTTCCGCTACAAAAATGGTTTCAAAACTTTCCAAAGTCTTGCAAGAAAGTATTATATACAACGACATCGCTTAGATAAAATTTTAAATACAAAGTATTACAGCTTTCACGGCGATAAAAAAATGGTTTGCAAGATAAATTTACTTATTTTTTATTTAGTATTTTCTTGATAGCAACCCGTTACTAGATGATTGTATAATATTTATATTTTCTAAGTCATAATCTTACTTTTTATTTACTCAATATTATATTTTATTCTGTTTACTTTTTGTTGGCATTATCGTTTTTTTTTTATTAAAAACAGTATTAGAAATATATTTTTTTTATTGCAAAATGTGACAGGTGTTTCGCTTGTTTGAAACACATCATCAGATATAAAATCGCAAGGTTTACGAATGAACTAAAAATTGATTCTAACTCTAAAGTTATAAATTGTATCCTTTTCTACAAAACACAGAAAGGGGGCAAGATACAAATATTATAGTACTATTTAAGAATTAATTACTTTTATTAGGTAAGGAAAATTCTAATAGAAATAAATACAACAATGTTGATCCACCTTATTAAAAATGTTATTTACTAATGTAACCTTTCTATTTATGACATTATTAATTTCGGAAAACTCTAAGCTGTTCATTTCTAATCCTTAATTATTTACTAGTAGTATTTCAACATTTGAATTTTTCACTTTTAGCGTGTTCACTGTCAAAAAAACACAATAGTCCTTTATACTAATTTATAGACCGGTTTCGCTTTTGACGAGCATTATCAACTGACAAAAAAAATAAAGTTTACCTATACAAAACAAAATTAAATAAAAAATATTTAATAAACAATTGGTATTGAAAATAATTTACAAATTAAAGCACAAAATATAAATAAGTGACACTAAATTGATTCAAAAATACCTCTAAAATATAATTACAATAGTCATCGAAGAGTAATTAAGGTAGTGTGGTAACTAATGTCAATTTCAAACATATTTATAATCTCGTAAATTTTAACAAAGTGATATTTAATGATTAATTAATATTAATAAAAACACAATATTCCTTTGTACGTTATTCCACTTTATTTAATAGGTCAGGACCCGTTTTGATCATTGCGAGCATTGTCAACTGATTCAACTGATCACAAAGGAATGTTGTGTTTTAATTAATATAATGCCTTTCCACCAAGTATTGATAGTGAACACCCTAAAAGTGATTAATTAATAATGCTGATTTTTTGTATTTGATGATCAAAATTGTGATCATTTTCTACCAACTTATCAATTCCCCAGTTTCAATTAAACACAAAATGTTTATTCTTGTTTAATTTATATTCAGATTCTTCTTAATTAATTTGAATGTCAATATCTTTTTTTGCACGTTTTTAGTCGCAAGTAGTCGGAATAGCGCGGCGTGCAGCTTTGAACACCTCTTCATTACAACAATTGTTTCCCTTCTTTCTCGCAATTTATCTTACACCATCTATTACACGTTAACACGGCTGGCAAGTTACACCGATCAATGGCGGCATGCCATTACAGTGTCAGTGAGAATTGTGTTGGGAATGTGGGAAATTCACAGTCTGCCTTAATTAGGAACTGAGCAAGTAAAAACCTCTTCTATAATTGATGCCAGCCGGAATTCCGCGATCGCTGGAACGGGGATTCATACGTTTTGAGGAGGTGGCGGATTATAAAGACGCGAACTAATCGCTGCGAGGAATTCCCAACTGCCGTTTTGGCTGCGGAAGCTGACAGATTGGGTGGCGTTAATCAACATACCAGTCAATTTATTAGCAATATGAAAACCATACACTTAGTCCTTTTTAATCAAACCATAGAGCCATTCGCTTATACAACCTAACGCGTACACTCTATTTGTAAAGTGAATTACACAAAATATAATGTATAAGATGTTTTTTTAATTGAGAAAAAAAACACTATTCATCGCCACTTCAATATGTATGGAGAATTTTATGTGGGACTGGGCATAAATTGGTTTTATCGCTTAAAAATGTGTGACACGTCTAATATATTAGGATCGAATGAAGCCCTTTGTTTTTTTTTTATTACTTTCTTGTGTTGGTGATTTTTTGTTATAAGGAAATCCGTTATCCGCTTCTGTGCTTTTTGTGTCTGGAAATCGTGCTCGAACAAATAGTTCGTGTAAAAAATATATTGAAAAAACCGTGTTAAAAAGATTTGAATGTACTTTATCAGTGAATCGATGATATATTGTGAATCTGACTATTGTAAAGTAGAATAATCATAAAGAAATAGCCGATTGGCTTTGTATTCATGGCAATTAATTATTGAATGAATAAAATAATTAACTTTTATCTATTCCGAGGCTAAATTGCTGTTGCCGCGTGTATCCATTAGTTACAGTTTTATAGAAATTTAATTCTCCGAGAAACGAAAAATCGCTTAAAATATTTGAATAATACCAGGCGCCCATAGAATCGCGTCGAATTACAAATCCAATTGAGTACGCCCCGAAACAAATGCGGATCATTCCATTTACAAATCCACTCTCAATTTACAATGGTAGTTTTATTTTCGGACTCGCCTTATAAAATAATAATCAACCCTTCTTCTGTTCTGTTCGCCTAATTAGACACAAGAAGGCGTTGAGCAAACGCCCTTCAAATTAATTAGGGGGTGTTTGAAAATGTACTAGCCCTACAGGCGCTGGGGTTTGTCTCTGGTAGAACGGATCTCGGCTTAGATTTCAAATATATCAAGTGGTTTTTGAAATCTATCCGTTGAATATTATGTTACCCTGGGATAACGATGCACGAATTTTAAGTAATTTGTCAAACTCGGAGCAGTACATAAGATATATTGGTTTCAAAAAGTGTTAAATGGCTTTATTAATAATATACAACGACAAAGTGAAGGATTGAAACAAGTGGCCATTTTGCAAAATCAAACATTAGTAAAGTTTCTCTTTGCTTGAAAACTTAAAAACAAACTCTAATTATTTTTCATCTTTATAGAACCACGGCGCTGTGAAAGTGTACATTTGTTAGCGAAGTTATTTTGAATTTATTTTACAAAACTAACGAACCGATTGAAAAAGCTTTTCAAAAATTCTTAGTAAAAGCATTCACTGTCATTAATTTTAATAAACAATTATTGTATTTTGTTATATTTTTATTCTCATTTAGGCTGTACTCGATTTCTAAAATGGCTCTCTCGTTCTGAATATAAAATCGACACATACAATATAAAGGGCTGCCAGCTATGGCTTTACACTTAGTTATACATTTATTTCTTATATAAACAAGATACTTCATTTACTTATCGTCAATTCAAGTTCATCCGTGCACTTGAACGCCTGAAGATGCCAAAAGATGAAACCCGGGCCGTTAGTAACAAAACTTTCGAAAATTTACATAATTTGAACGATTCAAATTTAGTATTGAAATTCCACCAAGCACCGTCAGTCGAAATCTTAAATTAAATTATAACAATATAATGGTGTTTTTTTTGTTATTTCGCAAATACATATGTACTGTAACTAATGAGTTTATAAGAAACTGAGCTTTTTTTATTTAATCAATGTCCGCTCCCAGTGTGGTGCATATGACGTCCTAATGGGGGTATCTGAACTAAATTTTGTTTTATGAGAACTATTTTTTACTCATTTTATCAAACTCTCTTTTTCGAAGAAAGTAGTAGTGAAAGAATGATCGTACTAGGACAGTAACTCGACGTTGACCGCTGCGCCACGACCAGACAAAATTGATCTATCAACATTGTATTAAATTGACATTTTGTTAAAAGTATCAAACATATAACGAAAACAGTACTGAATTTGGAATACAATGATTTATTTTTACAAAATTTACTAATGTAGTAATGATGAATTTAATATTCTTGAGCTAGAAGGGTTTTCTTTTTCTACGGCAAAATAATAATTAGTTGGATAAAATAAGAAATGGCAGTAAACCTCGGAAGCAGATCTAACCTGTCCTAATATTCACACATAATAGACAATTCCTATGATAGCTAGGTATAAGACAGTAATTTGTATTAGAGTCACGACTGGGAGTGCCGTAATTCCAAAGGTTGCAGACCACACAGTTCAGAAGCGGGGGTGTGTACGTACAATTCGATGGGTCGGAGAGTTAACACCATCTGACACCGTCGAATTTATCTTCCTTTTGGGCTGGCTTAATAGTCTTTCTTACGCCTTCTGCGCTCCTGGTGGGGCGAGCACCCTTGACGTCTGAATATCCCTCCACCCCTCCTGCAAGGGGTGGAGAGGAAATGCACGTTTTATTGCGGTCAAACGACACAGAAAATTGAGGATTTCTAGGATTTTCGCCAAAGTTACATGCTCAGAATAATATTATGCACCTCGTGAATGGGATGACTTTTTTACGATGTTAGTTCTATTTCCACCCTGTTCACCTACGCACATCATTTCCGAAGGAGATATTTTAATGAAAGCACTCTGCCATACTTTCAGCAACGAAAATTGTGTTCAGCAATAAAATTCTATTTGTTTTGTTATCCAAATAGCACAGATAAATAAATGGATTTAAAAATAAACACTTCGACTTCACCGTTTGAATACCGCGCAAATAAATCATTAATATGTCCCAGAGATACTGCGTGTTTTTGAGAAAAATAATTTTGCCTAATATACACTCAAATTTGATATTTTAAAAACTTATATTGACTCAATATAGATAACACTACACATATTCATCAACATATTGCTTTCATTCTATTGGAATACCAAGTATTCGATTTGAAATGTCTTGGACATCCGTGTTCGCTTGGTATTAAAGTGGTTAAATATTTTGTTATATTACAGTAATATTATCGGAAGTATTTTTGTAAATACACAATATGTAGTTGTAGCAATCAAATATAAATTTAAAATGCTTTTTTCATTATATCGCATACTAAAACAACATTTTGTGTGTGTTATATAGTTTTCTATAATAGAATAAGATTCGACTGAATTATCATCGGCTTACTGCCAAAAGTCTAGTGACAAAATGCTGATTCTGAGATAAGCGACTTTAAAGTTTCAACCAAATTGTATTAGTCATATCCAAACTTAAATAATAAAAATATCTTTTGTCTTATACCATCTTAAAGTTTCCAAAAACTGACACAAATACTCTCTCGATTCCAGAGATGTTTACAATAGTAAGTTTCCACAATTAGTGAGTTTTTGCAATAAAACATGTAACAAAAAATGCACTGAGTGACTATTAGGGTATTCAATTTCGTTTCTAAAAACGTGTTTATCGACCCAAATACGTAGATAGTGACATCTAACTCAGTTTTGATCGACTTGTAACTTAATGAATTCTGTAATGCACCGGAGATATATTAAAAATTAAACCAAATAAGTGTTTTTAGCAGGGCATTGTTGAAGTATCGATATTTTGAAAAAATCAGAAACTCTTTCTTGATTAACAGTGTAACGCAGTGATTTCCAACCTGGGTGGCGCGCCTATCTGGGGAGGCGTGGACTATTGCAAAAGGAGGCGCAAACAGTCCAAAATATTGATTTACCCTTTGAAACGTGTTTTTATTACTATATGAAATATAGGATGGAGAAGCGCAGTAACATAAAGGTTGGAAACCACTGGTGTAACGTATTTAGTAGGCAGGCAGTTTTGTATTTTAAATGTTAATTTTCTTAGTTATATTAATGTTAATTTTTAGTATGATAATATTTAAATTGTACGGCTAAAATCTTAGTTTGATTAAATTTATATATGGTTTGTTCGCAATATATACTATACATGATGTTTGAAGTAAGTTTATATGATAGAAAAGTTTGTCTTGATAATACACGTAATATGTTATATTACTGTTCGTTGTGTTATCAGACCTACCATGTATTATTCTAGAAATTTCAATTAAGCTTAACTACTTTATCCAAAACGCAAAGCTGCGGGGGCTAGACACTCGCACAACAATGGCAAACAAAATGTTCGCCAATTCCACATATCGGGTGAGATACCTCTTAGATTATGATTACGCTGGTAGAGCAAGATGTCGTTTAATTTATGCATCCAATATCCCCAACACTTAATAAACAGAGTTTAACATCGGAATAGGGGTAAAGGCGCACCATTATTCCCACCCCTGCCCTCCGGCTTTCATCCCTTGGATCATTTTCGATCGGCCTGTCGTGATAACACCTTCTTAATTCATCACGGCTCCCGTTACTTCATTATCTACGTAGTCATTGTGTTGCATTTTTTTCTTCTTCCTGCAAAAACGTTCATTTATTTATTCTCCTTTTACTTTATATTGTTTTGTTTTAGACAAAAAATACACATTTCAACACTGCTTTTTTTCGAAACTCCTTTTAAAGGGCTGACGAAACAAATTTTAAATTATTTTAATATTATAATATGTAATTTAAGATAATTTTTAGATTTCGACTGAAGGTGCTTGTTGGAATTTCAATATTAAATTTGAATCTTTCAAATTATGTACATTCACACAAGTTTTTCACTGAAGCCTGAAGATGCCGAAAGGTGAAACCCAGGTCGCATGTAACAAAAAATGTGTGAATGTACATAATTTGAACTATTCAAATTATTACATGTATCAAAAACACGGAATTATTGTTAAAACGTAAAACAAAATAATAATTTAAATTAAGCTTTTTTGTTCATCTGTAGAGTTTAAAATAAATAAATTATATTATTTTAGTTTTCTTTATTGAGATATCGTTGCTTGACGATTTTTAAGGAATAAGTTATTTGAAAAGTACAGCTATTTTTCTGATAATAATTTAGTGCTACTATATAAGCTTTTCGTAAAAGCTTCGTTTATTTATGGTAACGAATTGATGTTAGATTGATTCTCTATCTTTAATCAAATTATGATTGTATTCTTTCATGTATAACACGTTTGAAAAATATGTCAACACATTGCGTAGCCGGAAACATACGAATTGCACGAATTGTTGATAAAAACTTTTTTTGTTTAAGTTCATGTTTGATTGTTAATTGGCCAACAAATCTATCGAAAAATGTCTATTGATATTCTATATTATATTATTTAAAAAGACTTGTATATTTTTTCTGTTATTTTCTTGTAAGTGTATTGGTATTTTATCTTCGTCGTGTCAATATTAAGTTGTAAATGAAAGTTCATAATTTTTTACTTAAGATTAGCATTTCAAATACGGTCCGTTAATATTCTTTTGACCTTTATTCACGAAACACTCCGCTGTCCAATTGGAAATTCATGTCTCGAGCGTGCGGTACTAAAATTCAAATCGAAATACAACCTTGGAAGAATCTTCCTTGCGAGGAAAGTTCTTTAAAAAATTCGGCAATCAAGATACGCAGGAAACTTTATAATCTCCTGATACTCTGGAAAGAAAAAAAGTGCTCAAATCTTCTTTACAACACTATCGATTTTTTATACTGCTTTACCAGGCATAACCATAAAAAGTAAGTTTTTTAGCCTACGCTCTCGTTTTTGTACGTATTTTTGTTAGTTATATAAAACCTTTGTGTATGACGGAAACAATTTAATAATCTTCTTAAATTTATTTATTTGCAATCAAATACCTTAATTTGTTATATATTACATTATTGCATATGTATCATTATAAACAGTCAAAAATATAAATATGAACAAAATATATATCATACTCGTCTGTGTAAAAAGCGGATTTATTGAAAATAACGAGCCATGTTGAGGAAGAGCACTTTAATTTAATATTTTTGCTAATTCAAATGCATTTAATATTTAATTTGCTGTAGTTTGGTGTCTGAATAATTCCTTTTTTTTATTTTTTATTCTATCTACTGTTTGTTGCATTGATTTAAAGACCCAACATTCACTTGTTTTAACATAATACTTACAATGATTTTTGATGTGATTTTGGATGATCGTGATGTGAATGTTTTTTCTCTTCATATAAAACATCTTTCACGATAAATTACATATATTTATTTATGTATGAAAGCTTACTTAAGTAAGAAATAAAAATTGAAATGATGTTTGTAGCATATTTTAGAGAAATATAATTGGATTGAGTTTAACAAAAAAACCAACTGCAATTTTGCCGAATGAAAATATTGATTTTAAATGTTTAGACATCTTTTTAGTTACTTTTTGTAAATTTTGTGAATTTACATGGACATGCTAAAAATTTATATATCCTTTACATTACTCGCTTATTAATTAAACAACACGGATATTTTGTATTTCGTCCCTTTTTCATAACAAAAAAATGACTTTTGCCGCTAAGCAAAAAGGAGATAATTTATCAGTTAGATCTCTTTATCAATATTGTAGTAGGGAATATTTTGAATTAGTTCCCATTTATAATTCAAAATACATAAAAACGTCGGTTGGTTCCTGTGTGATTAACTCAACCCAATTATAATAAAGATGCATTTTCCAGTAGGTATTCAAACTTTCCAGTGTTTTATTTCATTCATCGCGATCGTGTTAAAAAAATCTAGTTCACTTCCACAAACAAATTCTTCTTTGAGCGTTTAAGTTGATTTTGGTTAGAGGCTCTCAAACTATAAGTTGGTCGCCGCTTTCTGAAATAGCAAGTAGGGGACAGGGTTCCCCTTCAAGTGACTGAGTGACTGCTCAAGTGAATGCAAATTGGATAAAAGGAATGAATCAAAAAGTTTTCTTCCTTCCCTGCGCGGCCACGTCTCCTTGGTCTGATGCACTCCATGGTCTGGAATAATAAACCGTATGCATTTGTTAGTATTCACTCCATCCACCTCTTGGAAAGTTTCAGAGCTGTTTTAATACTCCATAGGTAAATGCACTTAATTCTTCACTACCTTAGTTTATAGACTAGGTAATTCGTATTTTGCACTCAGTCCAGTTCAGAAAAATGCTAATTTTCTGATTCAAAAACAACCTAAAAAAAATACCGCTTTTAATGTGTTCACTGTCAATTTTAGAAAGGCATTGTACCTAACTCATTTTGTATTAATTCCACATTTTTAATAAAGTAAACGACCAGTTTTGCTAATATTATGAAAATATAAATCGATACAAGTTTTTTTATATATTTTCGGGAGAATCTTTTGTTACTATTTAGTAGAAATGTTATATGGCTGTTTTGTGGAATGGGTATGACAAAAAAAAATATGATGTCATCGTGCATTATCAATTTCTAAATGAAATCCGAGCACACTACTCAACATCGAAATTATTACATATATCTATTATATATTTTATTGTATTGTAATATACAATAGTAAAGGTCGGTTCACATATACACCATCTCGTGAATACAGTTATAATTAGTATTTTGTGAATCTAATTAATGGAAATTGATACAACTTTTCATTTTATTTTAAATTTAACGTCCGCTCCCAGTGTGGACCATATGGCTTATTATTGGAGGTAACTCAACATAAGTTTTTCTACTGCCCCATCATTTTATGATTGGAATGGTGGGAGGGAATTTTTAGTCATCACAAACGTTCACAAAAGTCGATCAATTTTTTTTTTTTAATTCTGTTCGTCCCGGGATTCGAACCCGTGATATCTGACACAGAAGAAAACGATGTTGACCACTGCACTACGTACTAAAAATACTTAACACACTGTCATCTTAGTCGCCGTACTCGGCATCGATTATAAGACTCACGCCGAATTCAGAGACACAGAAAAAAACATTTGTCTTATAATCGAGTCTATGTCCTTCGTATTAGGTTGATTGTAAATGTTCATAAGTATATACTGCCGTCAGTAGCTACTGAATTCGTTCAACTTTTTAATTATAAGTGATTTAAAATCACTTTAATTACAGTACCACTGAATAATGTTATTTTCCTCTAAAATTTCTCAAAGTTAAACTTAGTGGGACCTTCTAAGATATCACTTAGAGTGATTGCTATTTTGTCAGACATCCAGTTACTCGTTAATTATTTTTATTGATCATCTAGAAACTTTACAGCATAATTCCACCCCCATTTCTTTCGCTCAGAGGGGTGAGCGGAAATAAAACATTCACAATTCGGGAAAAGGAAAGCCCTGCTTTGAATTTTAATACCTACACCAAATTACCGCCGCCCTGTTACCATTAAGATACCACACTTTATACCAGGACAGAAAAGGATAAGGATGTCTTATTACGTCACATTTTCGTTTATTGAGTATTTTTATATTTACCGAATTAGGAACAAAAGTATTACAAGAAACTTTTTTAATTGATTCGGTGTAAAAAAAATACCCATAAGATTAGATTATGAATATTTTTATTTTGAATTCCAATTATAAAGTTTAAAAAAATCTAGTTGACGAAATCGGTGATGCACTTGACAAAACTTTGGCTTAAAATAAAACATACTTTACTTAAAAGTATTTTTCTATTAAATACTTTCAATAAGTTTCCACAAGTTAATGCTGATTATAAATGATTCTGTTTTCAATTTATTATATGAGCCATTGAGAGGTGAAGTGAGCAAACTAGTAAAATGATAAAAAAAAATCTTTCACTTTTAAGGACAATCACGTTGTTACTTGTTGTTTTAGTGGATGTCATATTTTTATTTTACGGAGATAACACTATAGCTATGTGTATTATTAACTGAGGTCACTTCACCTCGTATGGGTCCATTATATAAGATTGATTATACAACACTAAAGATATTTCCGTAGAATATAAAAATATGTCGACTCCGTGGTGCAGTGATCAACGTTGTCTTTCGTGGCAGATCTCACAGGTTCAAGTACGGACAGCATTTTTTTTAAATTGAATTATCGTTTTTTGTTAGAAGGTATGGATATTTTTGATGTCCCAAAATTTCCTTTTACCCCTACTATATATGTATGTTCTATGTATCTATACTCTTTTAGAAAATAGAGAGATGCCTCAATTAGGAAGCGTTATGCTTCACACTGGGAGCAGACATTGATTCAAATAAAAAGTGGTAGACATGCATCATAAATATTTTTGTAAAATATGTTTTTACAATCATAACAAAAATATGTTGCATTGTAAAAAACATTAAAATATAAAATTATGAAGAGAAATTTCCATAAGATTGTTGGTAACTGTTTTGAAAGAAAGCGTTATAAATTATAAATTAATTAATTCACAATTGTCTTATAAGTATTATTAAATATTATATTCTACTTTCTGAAACACAAATTAACAAATGTGAGTATCGAGTACCGCCGAATATAACGAGTATGCGATCGACTACTTAATATCCAGATCATCCCTAGACCTCACTCTATTATTGTAATGTATTTTCAAATATGCATTACTTGGTAATGGAATATATTCAGAGGGTGGGTGTCTATTGACGGAGAGCTTTTTTACAGAAGCGGAAAAGATATTCTTGGTTGTTTTTTTTCATTGCTCGTCGGTAAAAAAGTCGGACGCTGTTTTTTTTTATAGAATTATTAGTTTGTAGCCATTCTGTAGTAAAAATGGGATTTCTAGTGAATAATATTTAATGAAGGTAGTAAAAATATTTATATTAAGTTACCCACATGCGTTTTTATGTACATTTTTCAATACAATATATTTCTGTAGGGTAAAAAATATTGGGCGATTTTATGTGTCGAATATTTTTATACTTTTTGTCGTTATGTAGAAGAAAAACGAAATTAAATTAAATTGATATTCATTTTAGTTTTATAATGTATGTAAATACATCATGTATATTTCATTGTTTTCTCCAATCACATTTTGGAAATTTGTTTTCTATAGATATTATTTATAACTAAAATTACCCACTGTTGAAATAAGATTACAAAACAAATGAACTCGAGCATAAATTAATTTTATTTACTTTATATTTTTACCTACAACTTAATAGCTTGTATTTTGTAAGCAAATTGTCGATTCTTGAAAGAAAAACATTGTGTTAATTACAATAACTATTTACCAATTGTATTATACATATTATCAAAGCTCATTCTATCAATGGTCATTTTCAAATAGTGGATTTTTTACCAACAATCCCAGCATGGATTCGGTTTTTTTTTCAAGGTTTAATTTTTAATATGTGATAATAAAATTGTAAAAATCATTGAAATGTGTTTTACTCGTATAGTAACCATCCAGTTTTTTAATAAAAATCTAACATAAATTACCCGTTTCACGCTAGAAAATTCTTACAATTTAAAAAGATCCGATCGTCTTCAACGTAAGCACACCCCATAATCCATTCAATTTTGAATGCTACTATTTCCTTTTAGCTCCGTAAATTCGATCGCAGTTATAAACTCCATCCCTGCCATTCTCCAGCCTCAAGTTCTTCCTTCAATAATTGTTTGCATTAAATCACATTCTATCTCTTTAAATTATTACCTCTCGATGTTTGAGTTCGCCAAGCCCAACTTTCCCCTGGAACCTTCCGTGGCGTTTTCATCGGGGAAAGTTTTTCCGTGGAAATCGCATTAGTTATTTTACTTCTACAGCTTGGAGTTATTCGCGAGTCAACCAACCCTTCACCAACCATTAAAGTTTGCTTTTCTAATAACAAGGAACGGGATTGAGTTTATTTGTGGAATAAATTTCTCAAATATTTCACACTTTTTCTCTGCCGGAAAATACTCGATCAGTATTCTCACACTTTAACAGTTTTATTTTACTAATCAACTCAATCAGAATAGAATAATTCTATTAAAGCGTATTCATTATCTAATTACCTGCGTAGGTTGTGTTTTATATTTAATGGCGAAGTTATCATATTTACCTTTACAAACATTAATTTTAATTACTTTTGTTTTAAAAGTTTAATAAAACAAACAATTTCAAATTAACTTGCTAGTCATTATTTGAAATATAGTAACCAAATTGGTTGTCATTTTCTATGCAACTGATGTCATCGAATATTACGAAATGCTTTCTGTCAGTCTACAGTGCTTTCGTTTACTTAAATTGTTATATATGAGTATCTGGATGATAACCGTCTTTGCCTTTATTGATTCAATTAACATTTACTTAGTATAACTCCATTGTAATAAGGTCAAAAAATATCAAAATATTTTAGCTTATATTGTTTACCACGTTAGAATAGACGACAGGACAGGATTTATGTATTGTATTTCTTGATTGATTGAATTGGCATTTACTCTGTAGAACTACATTGTAATTAGGTAAAAAATATCAACGTATTTCGGAGTACGCCATCGTCAGAACTATGAATAAACTTACATATACCCTAGAAGAGATACACAATACATCTTGTTATTTTCTCTAGCATTATAATTTACATTTCAATTATAACATTATTTATGTGTTTCTAAGAACGATAACTAGTGTGGGGTTATTCAAGGTAAATTAGTTTAAATTAAGCTGGTATTTATTATCAGTTACATTAGAGGTTTTAGTTACGGTGATGGATTAACGATTGTTTGTTTATTTAAGATGTTGTTGTCTTATATACATAGCTAAAAACTCATTTTTATAAAAATATTTAGAACTAAATACGTCTATATTTTTTACCTAATTATATTGTATTTCTGTTCAGAGCTGGTATATATAGCGATTTTAATAGTTTCTATGAGGACGTCTGCCGAAATAGATTTCAACCATATATAGAATAATATCAGTAGAGCTAATATACTTTGATATTTTTGCACTTTATGTCTTTGAATTCTTCATAGAAATCAATAATCTTTGGTACAATGTTGTGCTGTTGCCACTTTCGCGTGCGCAAATATCTCGCGCTTAATTTACATTCCCCAGAACTTCATTTGCAAGCGTATAAAATTAATCAGTAATTCGTCAGATCCTTGTGAATAGTTGAGATACACGTCACGTCGGTTCGTATAATGTACGTAATATGTCTTGAATTTGAGATAGTGAGACAGTCAGTCGAGGAGTAATCGCCTACAAGACGTTCCCATGTAAAGTAGACCACCACGCGTGTGTGTGCCTCTCGATGCTAGCTTCTATTCTGAAACTTTACGCTGAGCTTTTCAACGAGAAAGTTCCGTTATATACTATATTTTTTCCGTGAAACATTGCATGTCATAATTTCACATTCAATCATCTTACATTTTGTTTTTTTTAGAGGACGTAATCCACACATAGCAAATTTTACAGGAGGCACAAAAAACGTGTTTTGATGTTTTGGGCCATATGTAAATTATGAAATATAAACAACCTGGAAGTGCACAGAAACTTCTAAACTGGTGTTCAATTGACATCATCTGATAGTATTTGAAGAAATTGTCTAAGAAAAACCTTTATTTTAGTCTTTTTACTTGGTTTAAATTTTCGCAAGCTCATCTTTTTTCAAACATAAAATCTAAATTTAGACAGAAATTTGGCATTTGCAGCTTACACCCTTTTGATAGAATGTGTATCGAGCTTGATAATTGTGGTTATTGAAAAAATCTGTTTTGAAAAAACTGTGGATTTCGTCCTTTTTCCTTTCCACAGTTGATATGTATTCTAGAATGTTTTTTTAGAGGTTTGCTTTTCAAATAAGCAACACTTTTCCAACGACAGCCATTTCAATAGCTAACAGCTCCTTTGTGGTTAATTTGGTTTGCCTTTTTATCGCGAATAATACTTACGCCAGAACAACGCTTGCAAATAGTGCTTATTTATTTCACCAAAAATGATACCTGCCAGAATATGTCAGTCAATGAAGAACGCTATAAATACCTGATGATTGACATTTTCGTTCCTTAAATAAATGGTATTTATCTGGAAGAGCTGTGGTTTAAATTAAACGACGCAAAGTGTCTTACAGCGTGTGCGGCAAATTGGCTGTCGCTGGAAAAAGTGTTGCTAATTCGAAAGCAAAACTCTAAAAAAAATCTATATATTATGTTTCGTGAAGATTATTTTTCTTTTATGATACTACCTAATAGATAATATATTTAATTAAATATTATGTAAATATCATTTTTAACAATGATTGCTACAAAAAATTATAAAATGACTACATTAATTTCAGTATAATATTTCCGTGGATAATTTGTGTACACATTATATGTTTGCAAATAGTATGCACCGTGGCTTATTTATATATTATACAGTTAAAAATAATTGAACAACTCTAGATTCATTTAAGATTTCGACCGAAGGTGCTTGGTGGAATTTCAATATTAAATTTAATCGTTCAAATTATGTACATATGTACATATTATGTACATATTATGTACATATAATTATGTACATATAATTATGTATAATTATGTAATATATACAAATTATGTACATATAATTATGTACAGTAATTATGTACAAGACCAGAGTTTCGCCTTTCGGCATCTTCAGACGTTCAAGTGCACGGATAAACTTGAACTGACGTGGCATGTTGGGGAAGAGCACTATAATGTTATATTTTTGTTAATTCAAATGCATTTAATTTGTTGTAGTTTGGTGTTTGAATAATTTAATATTTTATTTTTTTAATCTATCTAACTGTTGCCTTAATTTAAAGACCCAACATTCACTTGTTTTCACATAATATGTACAATTATTTTTATCTTGATGTGACAGTTTTTTTTTTGGTTGTGAATGTACATAATTTGAACGATTCAAATTTAACTCTAGATTCTGTACAAAATAATATATATCCAAATGAATAAATGTATCTCGACGTATCAATATATTCACTTCATGCACAGATTTTTAACCTGGAAATATGTAAGTCATAAAGTTATTTTTCTTGGTATTATCGCATGCCTCTTGCACGTTTCAAAGGGAGTTATGTAAATCACCTTTCTTGTTATGATTTACAGCCATGCTATGATATCGAGAGGATTTGTTAAAAACGTGACAATGTCTTACGCACATAGAATGGCGTCATATATACAGCTCATATATTTCTAACAACACGTGAAGAAAAGAATAAGACAATTATATTGTGATATGCCAGAAACTTGTACAATAATAAGCATTTGAATGTCAATTATTGACAATATAACTTGAGCACAAATTCTTCACTGAAATCAATCTAATGTCATTGCAAGATGTACATCATTCACTGGTTTTGATATTTAAAATGATATATAATATATTTACTTAGTAAGTCAATTTAGATTGTTTTGAAATTGGTTTGTGACATCTTGAGACTAGATATCTAGGGCGTTGTATATATTAAACAGATATTTTAATTTTCTCGGTAAATTTCATCTCCTTTTTGACTTCAAGAGAATCGTCTCTTACCCTCCCCTCCAGTAGCGTGCTGTCAAAAAAGTTAAACATACTCTTTTTCTATTCTTTATTATTAATATTTACATGTGATATTCATATTATATTTTGTGTTCTATAATCATATCCAACGAAATATCACTTTCGCATTAAATAGTCTATATTTTCACCAATAATATAAGCAAATAACTATTATTTAATTATATTTTTCTTCTGGTACTTAACGTTTTGAATCTTTTGTATTTTACTTTACATTATTTGTCGGTGAAAAAGTCAAATTACTTTATACATACAAAATTAAATAAAAACGTATATTATGAGAAAATGCATATTTTAGAAATAATATAAAAATATATTCCGGTCGTCACCATGATTTTTACCTTTGGATGACGATAAAATGATTAAGGTAGGTTATGTTTGTTAGTGAATTTGCTTTGATTACTTTGTTGACAACTAGTTTTTTTTATCCATGTCCGCTCCCAATGTGGAGCAAATGGCCTTTTAATAGAGGTATCTCAACATAAGATTTTTCTACGAGAACTGTATGTTAGTCAGTTGCTCAACCTCTCTTTTTAAAAGAGAGTAGTAGGGATAGAAAGATAAGGCTAGAACAGTACTAGTGGTTAACTAATCGCTATTTCTACACCCAGTTGTTAAAGGATCAGAAGGATGGTAGAGGAAATAATGTGAATTGACATCGCAAACACCCAGTCTTCGATCACAACTTTGATTTAAATAATTTCTTAATTCACTGTGATCTTACCGGGAATCGAACTCCGACCTGCGTGATCGGTAGAGCAAGCTCTAACCAAAGTTTTTTTTATATTTCTTTAGCTTGAAAAAATATATTTTTTTAATTCATTATACTAATACTTCTTCCCCTATCTTCAAAGCCTGTGCACGCTACTTATCTTACCTGTGCAAAAAGGAAAAGCAATTTTAGCCAAAGCACCTCTCAAGGTGGGGCTGAATCTTTAACTTGATCTCAAAACAGAAACTTTCTTATTTCGCCCGGTGTCCTGTTTGCCTCTAGCCCATGTTGACCCGGCGAGCAGCCGAGTGAGTAGGCTGTATTTTTCTTTCGCGGGGGCAAACAAATCTCGCCTCATCACTTAGTGTCGGGCCACATTGGACAGCGAAAACGGGTCACTTCTGTTGACTCGCCTCTCCTCGCCTCTTCTGCCCGCTTGGTATTTTGTTACATACGTTTTCTTCATTCGGGGGGCTTTTTTATTTGTTCTACCTTGTAATTTCAACCCGGCTGTTTCCGTTCCGGAAGAGAGAAGTTTGTTTGTTTCCCCCGGTTGTTTTTGTTTTAAATTATTATTTAATTTAAGCTGGGAATTTTAAACAAAATTAATGCCTCTTTCCGTACATTCATTCCATTCCCAAACAAAATAAAATACCTTTCCGTACCTTTTTAAACGTTACTATACATATATTTTTAATTATTAAAAACCCAACTTATAAGCTGAATGGATTCGGATCAATTCTTCCCGGGACTGTTTTCAAACATTACAATTATTTATATTATATATTTTTTTATCCAGAATTGTCTGATTTTTTATATTATTTTATCGTGACACACATGAAATTTTGAATAATGCATTTTTTTCTTCAAAGCTAGATTAATTGTTGTTCAACGAATTGTCTTCAACATATTTTAACTGTAAATAATATGCACAATATTTGGAACGGATATGGTAAAAAAGGAACAGATTACATCAAATAATAAATTTGATTTTGTTACATGCCATATACCTGATATATTAAATAACATCCAATTATGAGAGTACAACTTTATTAATTGATTGAATTGGCATTTACTTGATAGAACTCCATTATAATAGGTTAAAAATAGCAACGTATTTAGTTTTACAGTGCAAAGCTGTAGAACTAAATATGTTGCTATTTTAACCCTATTAGTCTATTACGAATGTATTTATTGTACATAATATTGACGAATTGCAGTTCAATGTAGACATTTTATGAGAACTAATCATTGGTTTCGTAAATATTATAGTTTTCTCCTTACATGTGTCCAAAAAAGAATGAGTCTTTATTGCCATACTGTCTTTGGTTTTTTCCATTTCTGTTTTGCTGATTTTTTTTATAATATCATTTTATTTTCATTTATTACAGACTACTAATGGCAGATATGCTTTAACAAATCGATCGACCCGTTAGTTTCAATCTTGTTTTTTGTATTTTTGAAACATTTGTATATTAACTTTTAAGGGTTATATCCGAAATTTTGTGAAATAGTTTGATGTTTCGTATTTTGAACACCTGTTCGTAATTTGCGTTTCTTTTTATATTCAGTTAATGTTAAACTTAATTATGAAATATATAAAATCACAGAACTTTCTCAATCTATGCCCATGAAAAAGAACATTGTCTTTGGTTAATTTCAATTGTTAACGAAACCTTGTGCTACTGATACCTTTTACGGAAAATCGAATCATTTATAATTTAAATATTTCAGATATTTAAAAAGAGATGTACCACCCAAATTATAAATATTATACTAAAGAATCCATTAAGCATCATTTATATTACAGTTAATGATAATGCATCTATATTTTATCTTTTACTTACATGTAGAATATTGAATATACCGATTTTAATTCGATACTGAAAAAAATGATCGTTTAAATAGTCAATTATGTAAACTTTGTTTGATTACCTTATATTTTAAGATGAGATGCTTAATTCTGAGAATCGAGTTACTATATATTTTATTTCAATATTCACATGTTACTCGGTATCTCGTTAAAAAGTAACAAATTCTTTTACGTAGTTTTTCGCGATTCTTAAAATAAAGTGCTTCAAATGAAGCTTTAGGAAAAAAGCAATTTCGAAGCTTCGAGCAAAGCGCCAAGTACTCTCTCCATAAAGAGGTTTTTTTTTCTCCTTTGTCAGTACATTATTGAATCCATCACCCAAAGTCTCTGGCAATCGTGATTTGTTTGTCTCATCCCATTTAAAAGAGCTTTTTTCTCTGCAAAATGGCATGTCAGTCTGTAAATCCAAACATCCCGCCCTTATGGAGTAGTAGCTCAATACAAAACCGACTTGGAATGGAAATTTTCTAACCTCTTGGGTAGAAAGTCGTGGAAATTCGCAAACAGTCTGACAAAATACGAATGTGGATTGTGGAGTAAATCTTACTGTACTCTGTTCGCTCTGAGGGATCACCTTATTCTGTTCTTTTTGTCACACACATTCTGTCAATACACATATCTCGAATCAAAGATTCACATAACTCACCTATTCAACAAAACCATGTTTTATATTTTATTGGTATTACTTTCTTACTAACGTTAGCTACTTGTATCATTGGCAGCCTATTTTTCTCTCATATTTATTGTGCTTTTTGTATATTATTATCTTTTCAATTCTTATAATCGTAATATTTCATTATTTTACTAAACATTCGGGAAAATTAATTAACTTACTATGCAAATAACTTACCAATATATGACTTGAAATATCGTTTTAGTTTAGTTATTTCCTTACCTTGAAGGTGTTCGCTGTAAATACTTGGTAAATTATATAATAATAAACTCTTGTAATAATTTCATTTTATTTATTTTTTAATCAGGGCCGGTTTCGTTCATCTCGAGCATTTTCAACTGAATTTATTTTCATACTTTCGATGGTTTCGGCGGTTACTTTGTGGAAGTTCATTTTAATAGAAAATTTAAATTAACTTTGATTATTCTACGTATTGTGTTACTAACTGTGACACGTGTTTCGCCTCTTTAATCCCCTCTGCTTCCCTTAAAAAGGAAAAATCCCAATCTGATTGATTACAACTCATTAGTATCATTATCTGTTTGTTTTATTTCGATTCTACACCCCTCTCCTTGCTCCTCTTAAAAGGAAAAAAACCCAAACCTCCATTTTGTAATTTTATAATTTTAAAATGTTAGAATCAATCTTGCTTCATTACTTAAGCAAACTTTGCGATAGTAAGTCTGAAGATGCCTCTGAAAGAGGCGAAACACGTGTCACAGTTAGTAACACAATACGTGGAATAATCAAAGTTAATTTGGATTTATTTTCTGTTACTTTTTTATGATATTTTGACTTACATATAATTTCTTTATGTTTGTGAAACTATAATATTTATGTTGCCTTTTTTTATTCGAATTTAAAAATTCTTGAAACGAAACCTGGGTTTTTTGATTATTTTTTCCACCTTTTTATGTTCTTCCATCAATGACAAACAGTATTTTTTACGTGGTGTCGCGTGCAATATTAAGGATTTGTTTGTCATGATCTGATAACATTCTCTATGAAGTATATACATAGTTTGAAAACAGTTTTACATATAAATCTATAATAAGTAAATACATAACCCTTGGGCGAAGAAAACATGCCAAACCACCCCTCGTCGGCGTCGAGGGATCCTGGGGTTTTGAGCGCAGATAATTTGATCCCCAGGGTCGCGTTCCCGCTGGCAATCAGTTCTCTTCTGCGCTTCATTGTTGTCGCCAAGTGTTTGTATTGTGGGGATGCGAGCACCCGTACAGTAGCGCGGCGAGGTTTCGGCTGACTATAAGGCGCTTCCGACTTCTCGGGGTTAACAGGTTTAACTCCACTATCAAAGTCTTTGTTTATTGTGTGCAATAATAATATTGAATTCTAATTTATTCATGGGATGAACTCAGCGAATTGACAGTACTTGTATGCCACTGATTCTAGCGTATGTATGTGTATGGGATATATAAAATATTGTTTATTTGACATAGCACATTATAATACTTCAACTACAAAGAATTCAAATAAATATTAAGTCACGTATTGCTAGTACAGTCATCACGCATCCATTCAGCCACGAACTTCTTTTAATGAAGTCATATGTAATTATAAAAAAAACAAATCTATCATATGCGAACAAATGCACAATTCTATTCATTAATATATTGCTAGCATAACTACTTTTGTTTTAGTATGCTTGTCAGTTATTGGTCTCACAAATTCATATTGATTTAAATATGATGTCTCCGCTTTTTTTCACGTAATTCATCATTCACACGAGACATACAATTGTCCGGAGAAATCTCGAGTCCCGTAGCACTGTTGTAATTTTGATGAAATATTAATTAAGCGAATATGGCTATGCTTCAACACGGTTGGTAACTCAAAACTCTGCAAGCTTATTTTTGGACAGTGTCGTATTGGCAATATTAATATTGATTTTTATTACACAACATTCGAGAGATTAGTTTGATTATGATGTATCTCAAAATATCTTCATACTAAATAAATAGAACCTTACTACTAAAGATCAAGTCTCGGGTTGTTTAATTCAAATGTCCCGGAAACCGAGACTGGCGTAAAGTATCGATTTCCCGGGAATTTATTGGCAGATTGTCTCGACATAAAATCCCGTATAAATACCCTCTATGGATCAGGAGAATCTTCTGACTTTTTACTTTTTTAATTAAAGTTTTTTTTTACAGTAGACAATTTTGAACAATTTTACTGTTGATATTTTAGTTATTTTTTGCCAACGGTAAACCATTTTTACTTTTATTTTTATGCATCAATTGATAGTTGTAATAATAAAATTTGCTAAAAATACTATTGTATTTATCAAACATTCGAAACTTTTCGTAGTTTGTGTCATTAATCTTCTGTGATAGCAAAGGTGGCGTGCACTGTGCAGTATAATTTCGCTGACAAATGATCTCAAAAGAAAAATGTTCCCAATATAAATGAAGGCATAATATATGTGAAGCTTCTATACGTTCTATATGTCACTCTGAAGACTGTCTTTTTGGGAGCGCATTTCAAATATCTCTACAATATATCACTCAAAGTGAATCAATCAATCACGGCTATAATTTAAGGGGACAGAATTTCGTTTCCGTTGCGCCGCTATAACTAGCACGATTGTTGAAGAGGAAGAAAAACCTCTCCACCCTTTCTGCGCGCCTAATAAGGTTACTGAGCTCGTACCAGGAGGCCAGGGTACTACGCCGGTGGGGAGTGCGTGAAATAAAATAACAATCACGGACGTCAAACACCTGAATCGACTCTGACACCCACCCCGTTCCCAGAGGGCGCAACGATAGCTGTTCACACTAATACCTTCTGTAAATTTCTCAAAAGGTTCATTCAATACGTACAGTATAATAGAATTACGGCAAGTCTTAGAAAAACGAGAGTGTTTCTTCTTCAAAGACGTGATAGTACAGTAACTCAAATTGATGATATTCAAAGATAGTAAGGAAAGAGAAGGTTATTTAATTTGTTATTACTATTTATTTGTATCTTCGTATTTTATATTAAAATCATGAAATGGGAATTTTTAAAATGTTTATTATTTGTAGATTTTTTAAAATCTGTATAAAAATGAGTGGCCATTAAAAAAACATTTAAAATACAAATATATTTCATATTAATTCTTTAAAATGTTTTTCATTCCTACATGTGTTGTCACTAACGATCTGAGTTTCGTTTCGCCTTTCGGCATCTTCAGGCGTTCAAGTGACCTGATTGACTTGAACTAACGCTTGGTAATATGTAGTTTATCGTGTATGTATTATAATAATAATGTTTAAAAGTGTACACAATTTGAATATTGTGAACAATGTGTTGGATATTGGCGCGCTTTGCATTTTATCACTTGGTAACTACATATTTCGTACATATTTTTTTTTTGCGGAAAAAACCAAATTCCTAATTTTGTATGAGATTCACTCCCCCAATAACACTACCCCAAATTACATTGTCCCGACTAAAGTGTAAATGGGGGTTTTACTGTATTCATTATTTTTAGTTGACCGTGTTATTTCAAAATCGTGACATATATTTTGAATATTCTCCAAAGTTTGATGCGTAATAAAATGAGGGATGTCTGTTTATTTGCGCTTATTTATCAATACATTATGAAATTATATTTTTTATTCCCAGAACGATGTCAAGGTAAGAAATATGATTTAAGCAGTGTTTACCAAACTACTGCAAATTCAATCATTCATTTTTTGGATCTCAGTGCCGTTTCCGCTACATCAACTTGCAATTCCGTTTCATTTCTCGTTCGCTTCCTGTAAATATTTTTTCCGATCGTTTTCCGGCGCAACTTTACCCAACATTTATAAATATCAAGTCATTTAATCTGAAGATTCTTCAAACGCAGCAGTGACGCCCTTCGAGTTTTCTTGTCACCTGGAATAAATTTTACCTCAATTTATTTTTCAAGTATCACGTAAATCATATATTTTGTACTATCAGTATAGCATAAATTATTTTTATGACACAATAGTGTTATTAGGAAAGTTTTTTTTTTACTAAAACTGATTGCAAGTCACTCCACCTAACGTCTATTTTTAAACATGATTATGAAAGAAAACTGAGTTTGTAATTTTAGCATTTACCTTTAATTGGGTTGGGTAACAAGAAATAAACACATTGGACTATTGATTATACATGGCTTTTAAATGCGATACATATTGGCTTGTCATCGGTTAGATACATGAATATATAATACCCAGCAAAAATTTTCACCAATTTCAATTTTAATTCAAAGTTATAATAGTAGAGGAAAATATAATTTTTTATATATTGGTTAGTGAACGATTCTCATCACAGTTTGTTGTTATGCCCATCATCACTCAACTAATTTCGCTATGCTAACGGAGTTTTAGCGACGAACACGCAATTGAAAATGATTGAAATTCCTGATTTCCTTTTTACCATTTCACCATTTTTCGATTCATATTTTTTAACAGCCGCCATTCACTAGAGAACAAATTGTTCCAGAACATGTCCTGGAACACAAAATTTACGTGTTCACGTCATATCGTAGAACATTTCACATGAGCCGAGATAGGTTCCCATGTTCACGGTCTGGGAGCGAGCGCATAGGGAACATGCTATGCGCGAGCAGCTGTAGACGAACAGTCAATGTCATATTATTATATTTCATCAATATATAATATATTGCGAGAACATATACTTAGCTCTAATCATAAAAAGTATTTTTATCTTTGAAATGTATCCTTTTGGTGACAGCTGTTAAAATAAACGCCTTTGCGTACGTTATATTACTATATGGCTTGTTGTATATTTTCTATGGTGTATAATGTGTAAATAAGCTGTCATCGTGAATGATTAAATAATTGCATTTTTAGCTTATAATTATTTGAAGCTTATAAACATAACTTATTTACATTACACGCATTGTTTACATTAAATAAAATCAAATAACGTTCGTTCGGACGCAACACTGACCATCATAAACTCAATGAGTGACTTTTCTGTGACCCCTCGTGTGTTCAAGAAAATGTTCTGGAACATTGTTCCTGAGACATAACGTAGATGTTCAGGATCATTTGTTCTCATGTGAAAGGCGCATTTTATTATCATTGATACAATTAAAATTATTAATTTAATATAATACTTTCAGTATATTTAGTTTATACGCCACTGTATCAAAAACACTCAATCGAATCAAGTTATAAGTTATAATAACATGTCTCCGAAATAACTTTTAATCACTCAACTTATTTCAAGAGCGTTAGCAAGTTAGCGAATATAAACTTGTGCTCGCGTAATGTGTCATTTAATTATAAAACAGCGAGAACGCGGTATTATCGAAAATCTAGTTATTTAATAACCTTACAAAATAATATATGGTATTTATTTATTTTTGACATTATTAATATATACAGGATTTATATATTTTTAAGAACTTAGCCAGAAGCTAGAAAGAAGCCAAGGCATTAATAATTGGGCCCATTAAAGTAAAGTGAGCCTAGTGGTATTTTAGAAAATAATGTTAGATGCATTGTAATATTCTACACTTTTTTAAGTATCGTAAAAGTGAAGTTACTTCAGTTATTACTAATTGCAATAGTGTTATCTCTGTAAAATAAAAATATGCAAACCACCATAACTCTAAATAAAAACGGGATTGTACTTAAAAGTCTTACCATTTTACTAGTTGGTTGACTTTACCGCTCAAGGGTCCAATTGATAAGGAGATAGGTAGTCCACATTCCTTGAAGAAAATTTTATCGGAAACCTATGGGGGCGTTTATTACATTTGAGCAGTGAGTTTCGGCATCCGGTTATTTGTATATTTTGATATTTTTACCATTAATATACGGGTAGATATACAATAAACGGATAATATCGGCCGAAAACTTTTACTAGCACTATAGCACTCTGTTGGTATTCATAGACAAAAATTCAAGTTGCCAGGGGAATGATCGCGGAACGTGAGGACAAACTTTGTATAGGTTTAAACACTAAGCACATTTTCAATTCTTAAAACAAAATTAACTAAAACTATAGATTAATATATCCTTAATTAGTTACTTACATTTTTAGTATAAATCATACGATCTTTCGTATAAAATTGATTGCTTTTGTGCTGTTATATCATGGTGGGGACACCCAGGGGAATGAAATTTATGAACTTGGAATACAGAAAAATCATTAAATGACATATAATTTATATTTTTAAATATAACAGTGAGATTGCAAAACATATGATCGAATAATATGAAGCCTTTTTATTTTTTTATTATTTCCTTTTTGGCTACTTCTTAACCGGGGACATCAAATTATCCCCTTATCTTATATTTACCCACACACACAAATATTTGAAAAAAAAATCTTCCTCATGGCTCAGTCAACCGTTTTTATTAAAAAGATTTAATGGCTATCGACACATAAATGAAACACAGATTTATTTAAAACCATAGTCTTTCAGAAATAATTCATTGAGCCGTATTTATTACGGCAATCAATTTTATTACGTCTAAAAGTTCTCGCAAACTGAAAGGCACTTGCAATCAATAAGAAAATATACATGAGACAGTTACGTCGACCTCTCAAGATGTCGGCAGTAAAACGCCAGTCTTAAAATTGATGCGTGTTCTGGTTAGAATTCCATTACGGAGTTAGTTATACCGCCTCACCTAGTCATGGGCATTAATTAAATTAACTTTCTTCAGTTGAAATTGAATGAACATTCCTGGCGAAATTTTCAACCACCACCTCCCGACAAAAGGCGTAGATCTTGCGCCCGGTATCAGGGGAACATATTTTATAAGGAAGTGAATGAATGAGATACACGCTGGGGCAAAACAATAAGACTAGCTAAATAATAAATTCTCAGTTATTAACTGGTAGCATTCAGGCACATTTTGGTTTGCTCGTATCACTTAGTTTAATAAATTTTGCAAAGCACTTAGATTGTTTAATATACTGCCGTATTTTCATGTCAGAATATAACGATGTAAGATTATACAACCATATTTCAAAATTGTTTGCATCTTTGTTTCAGACTTATAAAGATAATTAAATGGCTCATGGTTACATTGACTTTGATTGTTTTAATTAGTATCTTATCAATTTCTAAAAAAATACATAAACTTAGCTTTATTTAGTAATTTATTTTCATTACACATATATATATATTTGACTGCTATTCCCATTTTCCTGGACTTTATTTGATTCCTCTTAATCTTAAATATACTATTTACAATAAATTTGATAACTTTGTTAGTCCATTTGTTGTGTAACAAATGATAACACGTGTTTCCGACAAGACATCGCAAGGTTAACGAATAAACTGTAAATTTTAAAAAAATAAATAAGTTATAAGTTGAAAAAATAGCGTGAGTGTTTTTTTCTTTTTTACTGGAAGCACGGAAGAAATTAAATGCAAACAACGATGTTACTAATCACAAATTAATTACTTATATTAACTACGGTTAATCCCAACGAAAATAAATTTAACAGTAAGCAAACTTTTCTTATTAAAAAAAATGTTTATTCATGTTTTATTTAAATTATTCATTCTTAAATTATTATTATTTACTAGATGGAGTATTTCAACATTTTTATTTTTTATCAAAATTGTAATCATTTTCTATCAAATGATCTTCCATATAGTTACTGGCGAATTCATCGATACAGTTTAATAATACATTTTTAGTAAATTATTTTCATCATTAAAGTATTAAACTGTGTTTTATTCTAATATAAAATAACTTAGATTATTCCACATACATATTATGCTACAAACTGTGACTCGTGTTTCGCCTCTTTCAAATGCATCCTCAAACAGACTTACTTTCACAAATGCTTGCTTAAGTACGAATGATTTTAATTTTACTATTCTGATACATTATAATAAAAATCAAACAAAAATGGGAGGCAAGAAGGGGATGGTAGGAAGAGAAAAAAAATCACAATGGTAATACAAAAGACATTAACATTAAGAAATGGTTAACTAATGAGTTGCATCAATTAGGACGGGTTAAATTTACCGTTAGAGAAAAAAAGTGTTTTATTCTTTCGCAAACTGTGTGATAAGATTGAATATATTATTCGTCGAATGGTGTTACCCGTATCATAAATAACAAAACGAAAAGTATGTTTTTAATATTTTTAATTAATCATCATTATTTTTTCAAAATGTTTTATACATTCTTGTACCATACTGTAGTCTTTCAACGGCAGCCTTAAGTAATAATCAAGAATTTTAATTTGATGAACTTTCCGCCGACTAAAGGAGGATGGCTGGAGAAAGTGGGTAGTGATGGAATTCGTTTCTAGACTCGCGGATGTTGATGAATACTCAATAAAGTTTCAATGGTGTATAACGCAAAGACTCGAGATTACTTAAAGCTGCTTTCTTCCCTAACGAGATGAAAGAAACTTGGTATATCCGTTTATTGCGTGCCCTTACATCGTGATAAACTACTCATAATAAATAACCCGGTACATTTGCAAATGAAAAACCTTTGAATTATTTCATTCAATAATATATAAGTTAGCTATATATTATTTTCAAGAATTTTCTTGGTCTTATGTTAGTTCAAATAGGATAATTCAAGCTGAATATAAGTTTTCGTAGTTGAAAAATAAAGCAAATTATAAAAAAACGAATACAACTTTCGTGTGTACTATCCTGTTTGGTCGAGTGGTCAACGTCGTTGGCTTCAGTTGCGGAGGTCACGAGTTCGAATCCCAGCACGGACAGTTTTATAAGTTGATTCTTCAATCGATTTATAAATTTTTGTCCTAAGGCATGGATGTATGTGAGGTCTTGAATTCCCCCCTCCCACCTATCCTATCTTATGAACGGGGCGTATCGAGAGCGATTAGCTAACACTAGTGTTACACATTACGACACATTGTTTCATTTCTTTAAGAACTTTAACTAAAAATTAATTCCAATTCTTAAGTTATATTGCTTTGTGGGCATTAATTAATCATAAGATTCAAAGAAGTAAATAAAGCCTTATACAAAGTTTTCTGGAATTATTAAAGTTACGAGATTTGCTTAAAATATCTGCCTCTCAGTTAAGTCAGCCAAGAGTTTAAGGCGGCACAATAATAAAGCATCTCCTGGCTTTTCACTGCAGCTTACGAAAGTTACTTTAGTATCGCATTGTGACCAGGACTGCTGCAAAGGTTTTCATCTCCTTGCAACAATTCATGCAGCCCTGATACTTTACAATGGTTGGCTAACTACAAACTTTGCTTCTCTCTAAGAACCGTGGTTCTGAAACTATACGATTTACGATTTGATTATCATTATAAACATTAATAAAACGAAAGTCAAGAGATTAGTTGCCATACTTAATAGATTTGATCATATCTTATTACATAAGATTTCAATGACTACAACATTTTTTTAAATTCACATTTTGCCGTTAATAGCGAGCAATTAAATAAAAATATTTAGAAATTTTCGAAAAATAATAATACATATTGGTTGTTGATTATTCTATCACCACCCACTATGTGTATGCATGTTACGAGGCCGCCTTCCTTTACGCAATACGATCGATAAAATAAACGAATTTACTCTTCATATGCTTGCTCAGAAACAGAGTCAATAGGGACCTTCATTTTAACACTTACGTGATTTAACTCATTTAAAAAAAAACACTTTTTTATCAAGTATGACAAATTATGTCGCGCACTTGTTGGATTGGCTCGTGTAGTCTTTAAATTTTAGCCACGAGGTCAACCTCTCGTGTAAAGGGTAAAATTGGTCTTAGCCCTATTCTTATATCCCTACTCTCTTAAAAAAAGAGAGGTCGAGCAACTGAGTAACAATCAGTTCTCGTATAAATCACATCCGTTAAGAGGCCATACGATCCATATTAAGAGTTTATATGTATTTATTTTTGTTAAGTAGTTGCCACCTAATAAATTTTTTTATGTTATTACTGTTGTTTTATAAAGTTTTGTAAAACAAAAGACGAAATATTTGTTTGCGTTATTAATTACGAATGGATTAAAAATAATTTGGCAGTTACACAAAAATACATGTACAGAAAAATCTCTTATGTTAGCCGTAAAAGTTTAATTGAGGATCTCTGATATAGAATATAATACATATAAACTGTACTTACTTAAGAAAGTTTGTTATATGGCTCAAGTTTGAGTATCCATAGAGATGCCCTGGGGAAACTTCATTTCTTATTAAGTGCACCATTGATTCTGAAATGGATAAGTTTTGAATTATATCAGTTTACAGGTTTTGTTTCGAGAGGTTATTTGCTTTCCTTTGGAATATATATCAGACAACTGACTATTCACTTGATTTCTTAAGAAAATATATGAATTGTTTCCCTAATTATTGGTCAAATGCATACTTAACTTAAAACTTAAATCGTTCAAATTATGTACATTCACACAATTTTTTTCACTAACGACCCGGGTTTCCCCTTTCGGCATCTTCAGGCATTCAAGTGCACGAATGAACTTGAACTGACGCTTAGTAAATAAATCTTTCGTGTTTATGTAAGAAATAAATTTATCATTCAGCTTAAAGCCATTGCTGGCGAAAAGGATTAGCCCATGAGAATGCCCACAGATTTGAATGGTGAGTAGTTTTAACAATTATATTTATTTTTGTTTGTTGAAAAAGGTTTTATGATTATGTTTACATAGGGTATAAAAGTGGAGAACCCGGCATATGTAGCTGTTCATTTAAAATCGGAAGACAGTTCAATTGCGCTCTATTTATTTCTAAAACTATTTATTTGAGAGTGATTTAAATGAATAGATATTGTATTATTTTCGAGACTGTTAAATACATATTAATTAATTAGTAATTTAGCTCGGAATCTGTGCGAAAACAAACGTTTTATTTTTAATTAGGCGGTCAATAAGCAACCGTTAAATTTTAGGAAACAATTACAATGTGGTTTTCATGAAAATAATTTAAGATGCAAATTTAAATGTACATAAAAAGGTTTCGTTGGAATATACGGTCTTATCAATTTATAATTGCCTTTTTGTTTCCATTTTGAAACATTAAAAAAATTAATTGCTCTTTTAGTGGTGTTTCTATTAATAGATATTCCCATGCAAGTAATAGGGCGTCATGACACCGAGGGGCAAACTTTCCCAGCCAACAATGGCACCCGTGGGACGCCGCTCTTTCGCTCTGCCTCGCAATTCAGGCCTTAATGTTACCATCCGACCAAGAAGTGATAGCGGCCGGAGTTATTAGCCGTGTTTCACCGGAGTCTTCCGCAATATTATGATCTCCTGCTACATCGTAAATGTCTTAACCGAATGCTAAAGTCGTGTTATTTTTAACGCGGGAACACGGCGTGCGTGTATGGAAATTAAAATTATCCTTGGAAATGGTTATCCGTAAGCATAGATGCTCGCCTGGTAATGAGAATATTATTATTGATTAATTATGCAAGACGTTTTGCTTGCATTAAACATTAATCGTAGCTTGTTCGATATTTTACCATCTTTCTGTGAACAGTAATAGTGGTTTATTGCCACAGTAAAATAATTAATTATTTATTAACAATGAAAACCCGTTAAGTGATAAAATAGTTCTTTTTTTCCATGGCGTGAGTAAATTGATTGTCGTTTTATTTTTCTCTGAGAATCAAATCTTTACGCTTTGAATAATTAACCTTTTATGCACGTTTTTAATTGATTCAGTGTTGTACTTTTACGACGGTTCATGTAAGCTTTAAATAAACATAACTAAAAAGTCTTATATACCGATTTCTACCATCATTATACACAGATAAATACTTGGAAAACTTCTTTATCAATTTTACCACCACTGGTTTTGAATAAATTGACTTAAGTCTATTCTAGTAAACACACATTTTAATAAATTATAATGTATTTTTTCGTAACTGTATACCTCAATTTGCTAATATAATTATCATTTTCTATAGAGTTCATTATATTTATTCGTGTTTTATTGATTATAAAGTATGTACAGTATTCTCCTGCACGGTAGCCATGGTCTGATCTATGATCTCTGTTAACCTTTTGCTTCCCTACGACCTAAGCTTCACTACAGCCACTTATAATTATCCAATAAATTCTAATTTATACATTCAATTCAGCAGGTTAGCGGTATAGCGATATAAAAATATTGCATTTATTTTAAACTTAATACCAATTTATTCTCTAAGGCTCTTTCATTATTTATTATATAATATGTATTATATGCCATATTTAAACGCTTTTCTTTTAAACTAATGATTCTACTTTATTTAAAACAATATGTTAAAAAGTTAATCAACATATTTTTGTAGATGTCATGTGACAAATTTGTATCACTTTAAAGGTGTTCACTGTAACTACTTGGTGAAAAGGCATTAAATTAAAAAATAAAACACTGCTCACATTACTTAATATTGAATCAGGACCATTTTCGTTCATCACGAGCAAAAGTGGACTTCTACAGAAGAGTGTTTTATTTTATATTAAGTCTGTGGAGTGGAAGTCGTTGTTACCGGAGTCAAAGAAAACTAACGACTCCTTTTTAAAATAAAATGTCTATGTTAATTAGCTACAGTCTTTAAAAAATATTAGAAGTTCGATCACATTAAAAACAATCAAACTCATCAATCTGTAAAAAAAATCAGGGATGTTTTTATCGATTTTTAATCGAGATAATAAAACAAAATTCTGATACGAAGAATTCACCTTAGTTGTAATCCTTAATTACATTCAGTATTAATAAGCCAAATATATTCGAAAATTAATTAATTTATTGTATTGATTGGTGAACTAAAAATAAATGTATGTACTCGAAAAAAGGGAAATGATTTCTGTAATGTATGTTTTTCTCTAGACCGAATTCAGATTTGGAGTCGGAATCGTGTTTCAATGTAAATTGAAATTCAAAATCGGGGTCGTGTGCTAATCTAAAATCGAAGTCGTTTTATTTTTAACGACTCCACAGCCCTGTATTATAATTAATATTGTAATGAAAAATATCAAACTGTGGCACAAAAAAAAGCTTTTATACTATAGGTTGAAAGACATTATAAAGTACTTAAGAAACTTTGGTTGGTACGAATTATCGTACAATAATACCCATATAAACGAGATAGTAAATGAATGTTTTCTATTTAATTACTACGAATTTCTATGTCCCCGAAACCTTTTAGTTCCAACCATATATATATACTAAGTGTACGCTGGTTATTCTTACACTAACAAAGCCCTAGAATTAATATCATCTGAAATATATTGCCAGACATTATCCCCGTTGGATAATGTAAAAGGAGATCTGTAGCGTCGGATTAAATTCGAAACAGACATAATAATTTACTAAGTCCAACACATACAAAATCTTTCAGACACAAGATTATCGTAAATATCGGATTACCTTTATGTGAACATTATACACGGTTATTAATAAGTTGTTATTACAACAACACGTTATATATTTATAATCGTAAATGTGGAAATATGTTACAAATAAAAATCAAATTCTCATTCCGTTTTCTTCGAGGGTGTGGCGGCTTTTCTTTCATTTATTTAAAACCTCTCCGTAAAATAAAATATTCTCAGGGGTAGATTTAGGTTTGTTTCCGACCAAATTCAATAAGATCCAAGTTCATTAATGGATTTGAACAATCAAGGGGAGGATTTTCTAGATTCTACTACCCCTCAAAAGACATTTTGATTAACATTCTTAATGAATTACTTATGGCATTGGGGTATTTTTCCGTGATGAAAATATTTTTTAATTTCATTCAAACAGTATTTGCATTAAACTTTTTCTTCTTTATCTACAATTCTTTTTCATTAATTTAGTAATCAAGTCTTCAAGTTTTTGTTCCATCCGTTTTGCATATTAATTTTTTATTAATTAATAAAATAAATACACTTTTCCACGGACATCTCTGTAACACAATAAATTTTATTAATCGGTTTACTTTAGGAAATCAGATATTTTATTTATGGATCATATTATTACTATAAGCCTAATTCAGCGAATACTTATTCGTTATTTTATTTAATAACAATTATATTCCACTGGTGCTCAAAAATATGACGTATATTTATTTTGTGTATTTATGTTTACAGTTATTGCATGTTTGGATCAAAATTTAACGCCTAATAAGTTGAATATTATTCTAATCATACAACTCAAGTGGATTAAAACTTTGATTTATGCTTTCTTTACACATATATATGCGTCATCTTCATTGGTTAACATATATTGTACTTTACAACAATTGCCTGCATCTCCGTGCATCGTTTGTACCGTATACGCTAGTAGTATACAGTAAATTACCTTCCACTTCGTTCTTCTATCTCCAGTCTTTAATAGTACAACGTATATAAATAAGCTCAACTCGAGACACAAACGCAACGGAATATTTATGTCTCAATTCAATAAGTTCCTATTATTTCATTGCAAACGTGTGTTTTGTTTTATAGACAGCGTATTGGTCATTTGCGATTTAGAGCTTTCGCATGAATACAATAGTTTTTTTTTTGATTCATCGCCCTCAATACGGTGCATATATCCTCCTTATGAAAAGTTTTTCTACGAGATCTGCTCGTTACTCAGTCGAGAAGGTAAAAGTTTGAACCAAATCGAGATTAAAATGATAGGGTTATGACACGACTAGTTGTTAGTTAATCGCTCTCGCTGCGCCCCATTATTTTAGAATTGTAAGAATGGGAGGTAATGTTTAGACATCACAAACATCTATAAAAAATACTCCTCCTGGGATTTGAACTTGTGAAATTCGTCACAGAAGTCAACGATGATTTTTATATCAGTTTCTAATTATTTGAATAACTTTTTTGAATTGATTATGTGGATCTTGTTTGCCGCCCTTAACAGCTTGACGACCGCACGTTTTTTTTTTTTATAGAATTTCACCTGGCGGCCGGGCAATTTTACGAAAAATTCGCAAACATTGTAATTTTACTAAATTCACTATAATTTGTAAACCAATTGAGATATCTTTACCAAATTTAATTTTCTTAGTTTCCAGATACTTTGCATATACGCATATATGAGTCCGCTGGCCAGCAACCTTTGTTTTTTAATGACTCAAATACGCGTCCGCGGTCGTTAAGCTGTTTTAATGCAGAAATAAAGATTTGTATTTTGATATCTCGTCATGAATTATCCTTACCTTTAAATTAACGATGATCGTTTGGTTTATAGATGTTCATATACGAATCGAGAATAATAAAATGTTCTGTTTTAGTTGGTCCCAATTGGGACAATTGTCTTTTATAACATTTTTCTACTAAATCATCACAAGTGCCTCATTTTCATCCGAAATGAATATTTTTCAAAACAATATTTTTTTATATAATCTTTATTATTATGATTCTCCGTATTGTGATATTAAAAAAAATGTTATGCACGAAATCGTGGAAAACGTAATTGAATTGTATAATTCGACATCAAAACAAAAAGAAATTCCACGAAAATTACACTTGCGCGGCTTCTGTCAAACTATGTTTACATTATTATTCCGCCATGACATAAAAGAGATATCCCTCATTGCTCGGCTGCGCCCCTAATACATACATGTTTATTGAATTGATCGCGCAGAATTATCCTATTTGCGGAAATTTTGTTGCTTGTCTTCTTGCTGAAATGTATATGACGTAAATAAAATTAATCGTATCATTTGTCTCTTCTTCTCCCAGACAAAAGCACTCTGATTGATGAATAGATGAAATATGTTAGGGCTTCTCTGCTTGGATATAGTTTTATATCTAATACATTATTATTATGAAGATTTCAGAAAATATTATTTTATTTACGCTTCCAATATTTATGTAGCTTATGGTTGTAGATGTTTTTCTAGTAAACAAACATCGATCCTTGCCATTCTAAACTGATTGAATATGCAATTAATCTTAATTAAATGAAATTGCTATTCTTTACAATATTTTATGAAAGCTTCATTACATGAAACACATTATTTTTGTCAGAAATTCATGGCGATAAAGCTGATTTATTAATTATTTTTTCTTAATTGAAATACATATAATGATGTTATGAATATTTTGTTTAATAAATTTACTTTTGCTATTTTCTATACAACAATATTGCTATAATTGAAGATTTCGACTGAAGGTGCTTGGTGGAATTTCAATATTAAATTTGAATCGTACAAATTATGTACATTCACCTTTTCGCCAGCAATGGCTTTAAACTCAATGATACATTTATTTCTTATATAAAAACGAAAAATTCATTAACTAAGCATCAGTTCAAGTTCATCCGTGCACTCGAACGCCTGAAGATGCCGAAAGGTGAATCCCGGGTCGGTAGTGACAAAATTTGTTTGAATGTACATAATTTGAAATATTCAAATTTAACAGTGTTGCTATTTTTTAAATAACACAGTTTTTCTTAATTCGGGAGATCTATAAATTCTTTTAGTTTTTTACACGGTTTTTTGTGTAACGTATACAATACCGTGTACGATACGTGTAAAAAATACCGTGTAAAAAAGATTTGCTTGTATAACCATTCACAAACTAAAATAAATTAAAAAATATTTTGGCTGCTTTTTACGACCCCGACTTGGTCGACCCGAAATGGGTACCTGCTTGTATATTTTTCGACTTTCCAGAACTTCAGTTTAATGTTTATATCGGTACCAGTAATAATCGAGATAATATTTATATATTTCACTTTTAGGGTGTTCACTGTCAATACTTGGTGGAAAGGCATTATATTAATAAAAACAATAATCCTTTGTACTTCATTCCACTTTATTTAATATGTCAGGACCGGTTTCGCTCATTGCGAGCATTGTCAACTGATAAGAAATATAATCGTTAAATTGTTAAATTGTATTTGTTAAATTATATTTCTTATCAGTTGACAATGCTCGCAATGAGCGAAACCGGTCCTGACATATTAAATAAAGTGGAATGAAGTACAAAGGATTATTGTTTTTATTAATTTACATATTTGTATCCATATGTGCTTTATACGCATTTCAATATAGTAAAGATACTTGAGGAAATTGTATAGAGTTATGATAAACTGCCATACATAAAGCAATATAAAAATCTTAATATCGTCCATATTCTTAGTATAATAGTATCGGTAGACATGAGAAATCACCAAACCCCTTTGCTCTATGCAGGTTTCAATAGTTGTTATGTTAGATTTAGTTTTTTTATGTGCGTGAGATGGCAGTAGTATATCATCAGTTTGGCGGTGAAATGACTCGAAATAATCTAAAAGTGTCACAGCTTTTCGATTTGAATACGGCAAACAACATCGTGAGCTTCCTAAGCTCGAGCTCCAACTCGTTTTATGCCTTATAGAGCTTTTTAACTGTTTGACATTGCCTTTTCGTTTATTTGGCCCTAAAAAGTAGCAGAAAACATTTTCGATCATTTCGGCAGACTTACAATTCGATTTTGGGGTGTATACAGTATAATGAAAATACTTAACATGTACTTGAGCCATCAAAATCTTTGTATCAATATAAGTATTATGTAAATACAATTTATAATAAAAATACTAAATGTGTCACGTGTTTTGCATCTTTGAAAAGCTTCTTCGTAAACTCTATCGTATCGTTCTTAACATATCGACTATGGAAAGGAAAAAGGACGTAACCCACAGTTTTTTCAAAATAGATTTTTTTCGATAATCACAATGTATCAAACTTGATGCACGTTCTATCAAAAGGTTGCAAGCTGCAAATGCCGAATTAGTATCTAAATTTAGCTTTTATATTTGAAAAATATAACCTTGTAAAAAATTAAAACCAAGAAAAAAGACTGAAATAAAGATTTTTCCTAGCAATGTCTTTAATTAATATTAGATTATGTCAATTAAACACCAGTTTAGAAGTCTCCGTGCATATCAAGGCTGTATATAATTCATACTTTGCATATGGCTCAAAATTATCAAAACACGTTTTTTGCGCCTCCTGTAAAATTTGATATGTGTGCGTTACGTCCTCTTTCCTTTCCACAGTCGACATAGTTAATCTGAACAAGTTTCTCGAATAAGTAAATCCGTTGTAACATCGAGTAACACAACCAGTGGAATAACGAAGTTATCAATTTTTATTTTATCTAGAATGAATTTTCAAGTTACCGGCGACTTCATCAAAAATAATATTTGTTTTTGATATAAAAAAATGTATTGTTATCTGATGTATTTAGGCATGATAGACAAGCAATGAAAATAATTTTCTTGTGTGTTTATTATATTAAATTTTAGCGATGACTAGACACATCCTTCTTTTTACGAATGAAAATGTAGATACAGGCTGTACGCAAATACGTAAAACATTTCTCTTTATAACAGCGATAGATTATTATTCAATCGTGAATACAGTATATTTTTTTATATAAAATAGTTCCACCAAGGCAGCAGAAGTCGCAGACAGTTGAAGATAAACTCACGATTTATATTGGGTATATTGAAACATTTTTCTCGCCGCTTGGCCCCGCCCGGCGCGGCGCTGCTATCCTGGCACCGGAGATTGATTCATTGGCAGATAATTTATTTTTCACAATAAAACCGGAGCAGTTTTCTACTACCCCTTCGTTCTTTATGAAAACCTGGCAGCCGTTACATCAAATTGAAGAGGGGCAGAATATTTATCTCCGGCAGCTTTTATGCAAAATGTGTCCAGTCTTTTACATTTTTGTTTTTCTAAGAAGCACTGAATAATTCTTATCTGGTATTTTTTCCGTTTTATTTAAATATGAATGCTTTCCTTTTTCATGTTTATGAATATCCGAGGAATGGATAATATAACGTATTTTGAAATATAATAAAAAATATCAAGGACCAATCTGTAAAGTGACCTGATTCTTTATTCAAATAAACCCCTTGGTATTCTGATAGGAAGCTATTTATTAACATCATTGTTATTCCACTGAAAATTCATACAAGTCTGAAACATTATTTTAAAATATGATTTTGTATATAGTTTATGGTTTATGATTTTAACTTAAAGTTTGAATGTGGAATAAACCAACAATAAATCACATTAAGACTTGAATTTTTGTATAGTATGTATGACTTAACCTCGTTTTTTTGCTAACAACGATCGTCACCTTTTTGGCAAAAGTTATAATAATACAACTGACGAAAATGATTTAAGTATACAAAAAGATTTTTCGATATAAATTCTTTGTCTGGAACACCTTAGTTGGTGAAGCATTTATTTTTACATGTGCTTTTCTTTCCATGTAACGTGGTGGAACGACGTTCCGACACCTTTTTCTTGCAATTTTTAATGTTCCTTTGCGGATTAGTTAACCACTAGTCCTGTCTTACCCCTATTCTTCGGTAAAAAAAAAAGTTGAAAAACTGGGTAATAAGCAGTCTTCATAAAAAAAATCTGTTCTGATTCCTCCATTGGGAAGCCATATGCTTGTAATTTGGGAACGGACACGGATTAGAAAAAATCTTGACAAGTGAGTTCCGGTAACTTCGTTTTTCACAATAAAGCACTGGTAATGCTGATTCAAGGCAGGCAATTGACGCATCTTTTTTTGATACTATAATTATCTATGTAACATAAAAAAATATAGATGCTAGAGGCTTTACCCTAAAAGCTAATAAATGACATTTGCTGTTTACTCAGAACCATCATTATGTTACCTACCAATGTATTTACTTGAGTTTGTTATTCCTCAGAACTTATTTAACTGAATGGCTGCCACAGACGAGATATCTCGTAAAATTGTCCGTGCTCAACACGCCAGAGATGAGTTATCGCGTCAATAACTATTTAAATTAATAGTTGCAAATTATAGCCGGTGTGCTAGAAAATTACTTTTAATCATTTACGGCAGCTAAAAGGTCAACATGATGAAATGTTCGGAATATTGTTACATTTATAGCCACAAATGAACTGCATTATTTATAAACAAAAAAAGAAAATTTAAACCTTTAAGCTTGCTCTGCCGACGGTAGCAAAAAAAATGAAATATCGAGTTAGCTAAAGGGTAGTTTTTATTGTCATAATAATTTAATGTCTTACGTCCAAATCCCTTTTATATGGAAAAGGAATGTAAATATTTCTTTCCGCTTTCCAGAACATTCCTTGGATCCGTTAGGTTAAAATTTATTGCCCCCCTTTCCTTGCACATTTATCGCGGGGAATAGTTTTAAATGTAATAGTTTATTTGTAACGCAGCAGTGCAACGGAAAGCACTACTTGCATGCTACCTCCTATTCGATTCTGCCGCCCGTTCCTTCTTAAATCACACGTGTCAGCAGTTTTCCCTGCTTCGTTTTGTTTCCTGTTTCAGCGAAAACTTACCTTCCTCCCAAACAACTCAGACATTTGACCAAATATTTCCACGAAGGTTTATGCAGCCTTGATAGTATTCTTTTTTTTTGATCTCATATATTTTACTTGTGAAAATATTATTGATTAAATTTAAAACTCTTTATTACAACATTTTTAGGGATAGAAAAGATAGATTTAGGACCACTACTAGTAGTTATCTAATCACTCTCGCTACACCCTATTATTTTAGGATTGGAAGAGGGGGAAGGAATTTTCAGACATCACAAATACCCATGCCTTCAAAATGATGATAAATAAAAATTGAATTCGATTGAATTACACAAAAGACACATTAATCTAGCACATCGAAACTGCTACTTCCAAATTAACGAATTACGCAGCGTAAAACATAATTTAAGGTTATTATTATTTTCATGTAAATTAATATTTTCTCGGTTGGTTTTCTGTGCACGACTTTTCCTGTTATTTACTTGATCCGTTCACTCAGCAAAAGCTTTCTCATTAGAGCTTTGTAATCAGCTTTAAGACTTTGTGTCTGATATGTCCTTCTGTCTGAGGTATGCCAGGATCCTCTTAGTAGCGGCGTTTCCTTTTCCGTCCTCTACGAGTCCTACCTTTGAAAAGATTCGTATCACGCTCTATTATAAATTTAGTTTATTTTAAAAAATTTATAATTAAGTAGATATTCCAATAATTGAAATCATTATCACGTGCTGCTGAACAAATAGTCAAGACTACCGTTGTGGCGATTGCGAAAAAGTTTTTCTCTTCAGAGAGAAAAGTAACCAACCAGTGGTTCTGAACTACAATATCGATCAATCACAATGAAAGCTGTTTTTTTGAGAGTTTTTCCGTTGCTTGCATTACACTCGTACTTTGAATGAACGTTTCTCCGAGCTAGTGCTTCAAGATTTTTCATTCTGTTATAGCAAAAAGTACAATTGGAATGCTGCATTTTACCCTTGGTTTTACGAATCTTTATTTCAATCCGCTGCTCTATTGTAAAACTTGTATAATTGAATATAAATAATCCTCTATCAATATTATAATTAAAACACTTTTATTTTTCTTAATTATATTTCATTTATTATATTACAGTAAATAGTATTTTTTTAACTGTCATAATAAATAACATATTATCATGATTTTATTTAGTAGAGTATTTCTTTCGCGTAAAATACCAAGTAAAATGGCTTGCTTGCTTTAAATACCAATTAGCAATTTAACTGGAACTTTTATAACCGTAGCCACTAATTAAGCTTCTTTAAATTTTATCTCCATCGCAAGAACTGGTCGTAATGATTTCCTAGTTCCTTTTATTACGAATGAATTCTTAAGGTATTCCTACAAACGTAATAATTTAAACTGAGGCGTTTTTTATTGTTGAAAAAGAATTCTTTAACTCGACTACGGCGACAAAGAGCAGAGTCTACCGACAAAGCCAAAGATACACACCCTTTTCTAAGAATTTATTAAATGGCGGCCTCATTATAAAAATTGCTTTCTTTTGTTGATTAGATGTATTATTAATTTACCTTGAATTTAATTGTATGCAGTAACTTTTTTACTATTCACAACCAGTCGAAGGTCGGTCAGTATACACAATATAAATACTAAATATTTAGAACTCGAGGGAATTACAATAAAAACTGTTTTACAAGACCACTCAAATAGTTTGACACGGTATTCAAAATAACGAAATGATGACAATTTTGAATAATATAATTTTGGAACTATTCCACCGAAGAATTGAATTAAAAATATGGCATTCACTTGACTTTTAACTCGTTTTTTTTTACACCGTTTAGAAATAGCACATTGTTACATTCCTTGCTACTCAAATTTATTTCTGTAAAACAGAGAATTTGAAAAGAAATATTTAAATAGTTTTTAATAATTCAGAATGAAATATTTGTAAACATTTTGAGAATGTTTATAATTTAAATGTATCAGGGTTCCAGCTTCACCGCAGAGGTATTCGACTAAGCCTAGTCTGACGATCTAGTGTCCTCCCAATGTTAAACTACCTGGGAAGTAGATACCTAAGTACTGACTTACCAAAGGAAGAAACCATTAAGCCCAGCTTACACCGGGGGAAGAAATTCCCGTAGCCAATGTATCAGGAGTACATAGGAGCGAGAAGCGTTGTGCAAAATTAGCGGAAACCGGGACAATGCCGCACATACCGCTCACGGTTCAAGCGGCTTAGGCACTACTTACTTACTTACTTCTTGCTTAGTGGCGCTGGATGAAAATTACCATAATGTTATTATTATTTGTCGGTGAAGACTCTGGCGCTCTTAGTATACATGGTTGACTCTTTGACAGTGAAAAACATCCAAGAAACTCTAAAGGTAATATACCCTTTGTCATTCATATCTCTAAACAAAAATTTATCAATCAAATTTATAAATGGGTCACATGTTTTAATAACACTGACATGTGTTGTAATTAGGATTTCTGAAGTCTTGACTTTTTTCATGTCTTTGAAATTCTCTCATCCCGATACCGCAGTACTGCAGTAATTATTTATGAAAAAATATTTAAACGAATATTTCTACGTATTAACACTGTCGGTAACTCAAAACTCTTGCAAACTTATTTTTTAAGACAAATATTGCAAAATATGACGATATTGTATTTTAAACAGTAACATCGCTTTTTATTACACATCATTTGAGGGGTTCGTTTTAGTCTGCCGATGAAACCATCTACTTTAAAAAAATATAAATACATTGCGTTAGTCATTTTTTGCTTATTATTGGAAACTAGCATATATCACTTATACTTACGGAAGTCATCTTTTATTTGATTGAATATATGGAAGATTAAAAAAAAATCTTTTATTGCCAAAACTAACAAAAGTTTAAAAAATATATTTGTATTTAATGAATAAAAGTATTGGGTTGTTTTATTCAAATTTAACGTGAACCGACCAACGTTCCCTCTAACCTGCGCGCGTGCGCGACCGCGCAGCAGTTGGAAAGCCTCCGGGCACTCATTTCGGGTTGGCGTGCACTACAAGACAGTTATTCAATTAATATTTGATCGGTCCGCGCAACCTTTGAAAATTCCGCGCAGCTAACCCTTCGGCTTAGAGGGAACGTCGGAACCGACATTGTCAAAAGCATAGATTACCCGCGAATTTATTCTCTGATTGTACAGATGGATAGCAGAAATTTGGTCAATATAAGCGGGACCAGTTTTGAATGATTAAAACAATCGTAATATAGCGACATTATTTTCATTGTGAATATTTCAATGTGAGATTAAATTAATCTATGCAATAGTTTTCTAAGAAAACCATATTTATGTAACACGCGAGTTCAAATGATAATCACTTTTACTTATTTAGTTTATTTCTACACTTCGTGCAAAAATAATGAATAGGGTTAATTTACATTCTTAACAATTCAGCTGTAGCTTAAAAAGCTATTTGTTCGTTGAACCAAAGATATGTTTGCTTATTATCATAGAGTCTTTTTTTGTTTTCATAATTCTGGTACTCTGTTTATCTTCGCACTAATTGCCCGCAAGTAAATTTATTAAGAAGTACGCACAATTAAAAAAAGCAGTAAAACAAAAGCTTCTTTTAATTTGAAACGTTACTTTTTTTAAGTTTTCCCAGCGTAACAGTTTTCATGCATAATTATTTTTAATAGGCGTAAAACATTTTTTTTGTTTGTTTTTCGTTCACACCGACTTCCTTTCTTGGCATTTTTATGCAATTTGAGCACTAATGCTTTTATTTAATTGTCCTTGCGGCGTCCTTTATTATTTAAAACGCTGCGAGAAAAATTTCTCGTAAAAATGAAGCACTTCCTTGACTTCTTAAATTATAAAATACGCCTCTTGTTTTTTTTTTTTTTTGCTAAGCATAATGTAGAAATATGATTGTCATTTTGCAAAGGTGTGTATAAATTTAAATTATTTTTTATTTGAATGTAAAAAGGTTTTGCTTTTTACTTTTACCTAAAGAAATACTCTTTACTTAGTATTTATTTTAAAACGTAAACATTAAAAATATAAATTATGTTTATTTTTTATTACAATAATACCCTTTAACGTTTCATATTATTAATTTTAAAAGATAAGTGTTTCTAAGAATTTCCTGGTGCTTTTACAATTTACCTACAATAAATTATGTTACGAATATATTAAGGTTTATTTTTATCGTATTATTTGAACGCAATTTGATTTTACTTGGAAGTTTATTTTTAGCTTTCCGTTTGCTTTTTAGCTTTTAGTTAAATACATTTCATGAAAGGTTCTTTTGTAATTTAAATAAATAATTATGAAAGCTTTTTACGTATGTGACCGTAAGTACATAGTAGCTTTATTATATTATTTAGGTGGTTAATTAGTCAGTCTATTAAAAATTTTAAGGTTTTAATAAGTTTAGTAATCTTCTATATCTATACACATTAAACCAAGTTGTGTTAGTAGAGCATATTTACATACTAAGCTAAATGCGATAGAATGTAACAACTAAAAATTAATTGGCATAATATAGCCAACAACATCCTTAATGACAAAAAAATATCAAGTAATCACTATATTATAATAACTATAATATCATTGTATTATATTTTGCAATATAAATTAGAATGTTTTAGAAAATGTATTGTGTATCTTTTCTAAACCAGTATATGTAGCTAAGATAATATAAGTTTAAACATAGTTCTGATGAGGCCATACGTCGATATAGTTGTGTACTATATATAAAATAATATTATTAGAACTAAAATACTTCTAAGATATTTTTTCTCATTTATTTTTATCTGTTATCGCCAATGATGATTAAATCTAAAAATATTTTCTACGCATATCGACATTGGCTTAAATTGTTCTAGCTTGAAGTTCCTCGCCTTGCACCACCTGACAACGTAAATCTCTATGCTATCTGTGACAACCATTCACTTTGTCACTAACCATCTTTTTCAATTCCTTACACCAATACATAAATAAAACCTGTTCGAAAGTTTGACACATCTTATATCTTCTTTAATCAAACTTTTCTAATGCATAATCCGATTGGTTAAAGTTTTTTGGGGCGCGAGGGGTAGTGTGGGCGCGGTGAAAAAATTGCACGTCAGTCGGATACCTTTATTCAAACATACCTGCCCACCCGCCTTGTCTAGGGAATAATGGCAAAAGTTTTCTCGTTAACTATACTCCGCAGAGTTCAACTCTGCACAGAGCAAGCACTCTTGCCTCACCTGTACGTACGCCGGCCGGTGCTGGTAAACAAATGTTTAAACGAAAATTATTGTTTCATTCACTGTAAAGTTATCCCACCGTTTTATTTTATTAAAATGTAATTAACGTTTAAAAAAAACATTTACTATTTTTATAGTATTAGGCGACTATTTTTCTTTTTAAAAATCTATGTCCGCTCCCAATGTGGAGCATGAGACCTCCTGATGAAAATATGTCAACTGATTATTTTCTACGAGAACTGTTTATTACTCAGTTGCTAAACTTTTCTTTTTCGAAAAGAATAGTAGGGGTAGTTGGATAGGGATAGTGGTTAACTAGTCACTCGCGTTACGCCCTGTTATCAAAGGTATATATTTTAACCTTTTATTATTTATTGGATAAAGAATTTCTATATGTCAAATGAGGAGCAAACATTCAAAAAGTGTTTTGTCACACAAATACAAAGCTTGGAAAATAATGATTTAAGTGTTGCAAAAGTGACGGTTTGTATGAATGTGTCAACTTTATGATTTCATTTTAATATGAAAAAAAACCTTTTTGAGCACTAATTTTGATTTCCATTCATAGGTTTTATTATGGGCTATCAGAATTGATATAAAACGCCATTTTTCAAAATTTGTGACAAAACACTTTTTGAATGTTTGCTCCTCAAATGTTATTAAAAATATAATGCTTTTAAAGAATTTCGTGAATTTTTTATCCATGTATAGATCGGTAAAAAAATACTAAATTTGCCTATATCGTATACTTTATTTTATTCGTACACTTATTGTCAAACTTGATTAACAATAACATTATCTTAAACCGTTCATACGAGAAAAATGAATTTAATTAGACCCAATTCCCGGAATATTATTTTGTCATTCTGAAGCAAAAATTTCAAAAAATAAAAAGATTTCTTTTGGCATTTGTTGTTAAGTATCTGCAGCAAGTAGATAATTAAATCACGTTTGATGCCGGCTTACTTATTCTGTTTATTTCAATCGCATTAAATATTCGGCCCACGGTACACTTATTGTAAAAAAAATCCATGTTCTTCTTGCAGTTAATATTCATTTTGATAACCATTGCGAATCCGCACTTTAAAATATGCAAATTTTACCTTCTCCAAGTATCGGGATATCAGGATGGTGTGGGGATGTCTTTTTTGGTAGTAATTACTTACAAAATAACCTCTTTGCTGCTTCTGTGCCTCGGGCAATCGAGAACGCACAACCAATACCTTTGCATGCCGGGAAACCATTATTAGGGTAGTAAGTTCCTTCTTTCGAGCTTATGAATAATTAAAGCAATTGCAACAGACAAATTACAAGGGGTGACATTTATTTTAGCATCGCTGTGTATTCATTTTTTATAATGATCATTCTTTGTGAAAATAATTATTTTTTGTGTTTTTTTATTTTTTATGTGTCGATAATTTTGATTTGTGTATACAATACTAATTTGTATTTTTTCTTCTTTAAACAGTTTCCGGGATGCCAAGAAGCTTGCCGTTTCCACGCTGAAGCATCAACCAGAGCACAACAATCGCAGCCTGTCATTCACACAAAAGGCGAAGGAGTTGTCAGAGTTTCCGGAGCCCTCGCCCGCTGGCCGCCACCAACAACCCAACCCCGCACTCCCTTGGTCTACGTCGTCATGAGACGTTCAGCCAACGGGCCATGGAGGCAGATCATCCAAACAATTGACCTCGCTACCAGAGTTCCATCAAACAACGGAGGCGCTCTTCTCAGGGTCCTCGTTGTTGACCCACAAGGATTGGTCACCATCTATAGCCCCGATGAAAACTACAACAAACAGGATTATTCTATCAAAAAGAAGAAGAAAATCAATACTGAGATCAAAATAACTACTCCGGAAACAATGATTACTGATTCTTATGAACAGAGTTGGTCGCTTAAAGAAGTTTCTTTGATTCATCAAAAAGTTTTGGTCATTGGAGAAATTGCCTGGGAACCGAGAACTAGTAAAGGACTGTACCTCGTCACTTGGGAAGTCGATGGTGGTGGATTAAAAGGAAACCTTTTCACCGATTCTACTTGTGTGACGTTATCTTTATGGCCTGACACAATTTACCACATTCAAGTTGAACTTGTGTCTCGCAGACCAGGAATCGAAAACGAAAAATCAGAAATGATGACTCTGGATACGGGACGCGCTCTCAAGGTGTCCACTGAGAGTATGGAAGATGTTAAAATAATTCCCGATTCGAACAAGCGATCTACTGAAGACCAGGCGGACTCAGTTGACCATCTTTATTCGGTGATCGTAAGCTCAATGCGAGGAGATCATATTTCCGATGGACGTCAAAATCTTGAACTCATTTTGGGATGCACGACGGCCGTTATATTATTCGTTGCAATAATCGTGGTTCTCGCATGGCGCTGCAAACGCCAGGGAACGTTCCCAGGAACCAACGTCTACGTCGGAGACACAAGTATCAGAAGTCGGAAACTTGTGGAGGATTTCCTTCCCGTTCACGGCTTCCAGCCAATCCTCACGATGGTTTCCGACGTTCCGGCCAAATCCCGAGGGGTTTGCTCAGCGTCTACAAGTCCAGCGCATCCCGCTCGTCCTGAGAGACGTCCAGAAGTTCAGGTTTGACGCCATAGCTACGGATCTCTGATGCTATTTGACGACAAGGATGCTACAGTATAAAGTGAAAAGTTCCTAAGCGCTTTTATTTTAAATTTTGAGTTGTCATTTTACCGGGGCGTCAGGAGGATGGTTGTGGTAACGTGACGGTTTTGATAGTGACACTGTGAACCGCATGAACGTTTAGTTTTACTGAAGCCGACGCGTTGTCAACGCAACCGTCTCGACTAGTTAATGGTTTGTCAACGACATCGTTGCTGACTTTGCAATATTTGTGGCTGACTGGATACTTTATTTATTAAGTGTAAAAAGAAACAATTGAAAACACTTACGAAACAAAAAATGATACATCGCATTACACCCTACATGCGTAAGCGTGGCGTAAAACACGAAAAGTACATAATGATATAAAACTATTCATCGCCAGTTAATATTTAAAATCAAGACATGGAATTATTTTTAATTTCCCAATTCTGTGTCTGTGAGCTTTGTACACATTTAAAAAAAATAATAATATACTATATTCCTGGGAAAGGCTATTGGGGATTAAAAAAGTTAATGACGGAGTTATTAATTGGAATAAAAAAATAAAATAAAAATTACCGTCCCCTAATCCATTAATTGATTCTAACTAAAACGAGGATCCAATTATCCTTTTCTTTTTAGTTTGATGCGAAATTCTAAGTGAAGCCGTCATGAATAATTTGACAATCGAGGATTGTGTATAAATGTACTGTTTCAAGTGATAATCAATCCAATTATTGCTTACATGCTTATGAAAAGAGACTTACAGTGATACCAATATTTTAAACGTGAAACTATATAAGACAATGTCTACGTGGTTTGCTACTGTGTAAAAAAAATAAAATAGAAAAAATGTATTTATAAGTTTTGTAATAATTGATAGTAATTTGAAATATTTATGAAAAAAAAACCTTATTTGAAAGCTTGCTTTGTGATTGAACATAATTATTACATAGGTATATAATATTAAGCAATATTCTCATGTAACTTTTTAAAATATGATATTTTTTCGATTTTTTTTTACTGTATACATTTATTATCAATTGATTACTCAGTGATTTTATATGACGTATACTCAAAATTATTTCATCATATTCCATGCACTACCATAACTTTGCCATGAATAAATCTTAAACATTTTATTTTGAAAATAAAATGTGAATACTTAATATTTGAGATACATTTGTGATAATTTAACAATATCTATGAATTATTTTATTTGGTGACATTGTTTTTGATTGATTCATAGTTCTCATAGTAAATATGACTTCAGATTCCCGAATAATTCATCAAATGTTAAAAACGATGCTTTTACGATTATACATGATATTACAGATAATTGATATTTTTTATAAAGTATTTTTTTTATTTCTTGTCAACTTCAGTTTTTTACATTTATTTTTAATCTTATATTATAGTAATTATTAATCAAAGAATAATTTTATATAGTTTTTATTGTATATACATTTTGTTGTGACTTTATTTTTTTTATATTTTCACTTGTAAATGTTTTGTATAAAAAATACTAGTCTTAACAAATACAAGTAGATTCAATGATCAAAATCAAACAAACACTCCTTTTTTATAAACATGATTTTATGAGTTTTTTTAATAATCTGTAATTTTTGATCGCATCAGTAAAATTAAACAGTATATTGACAAAAAAAAATGTTCACTGTTTGAGTGCATTTAAAAAAAAAATCGTTCAAAATTTATTATTGATTTGATAATTTTGTTTAAATATCTTTTTTGAATGACATATATTATATATTGTAGGTTATCTGTCGGTCCTTTAGAAAGAAAAAATGTACATGATAAGTCCATGTTTTTTTTTTATAAATACATATATTAATGTATAGATGTAGTCTAATTTAATATTATTACATATGTATTGCATTTAACACTTACCATTGCGTGAATATTGAGCCTTGTCTATTTTTTTTCTATACTTACTACGCAAATTACGAAATAGTGTTATTTATAGTTTGATTATTTTCACATCTTACAAATTTACTTAATGATTTTTTTTAATTTATGCCCAAATTCTTGTTTTCAAATATTATATATAAAATCTTTGTACGTTTAGTATTTGATTATATTTTTTCCAAGACTTTCACATCACATAATTTTTAGACAATTTGTTTTAAATTACGATTGTACATATTTAATAAATAATGCAAAAGAAATATAGCTAAAAAAAATAGAAAAGTATAATGTATACGAACATGGAAAATTTTATTGTAAACTTATTCGTTCATGCATCGTCGAAAAGCATTATTAATGAGAGAAAATCTTCGGCATACTGACATAAGGCGTTAAGTTGAAAACTGGCTGTTTGTAGTTGTTAACACGTTATATTATGTGTATTTTTTTATGTTGATTCATTTCAAAATTATTATTGACAAAAGTAACTATGCTTTTGAAATCGAATTCGTTATCATTAACTTATGGTTGGAACGATAATTAATTATTATAGTTCATAAATAGATATGTAAAAATTTAATGACTATCAAAAATGACGAGAATCTCAAAAAAAGGTTTTTTTACTTATCACTTTCTGCCGGTATACTGACAAAATAAGGGTTGATATTGTTGATTAACTGAAAAGTCAAATTTGCTATATTTCTTTTGTAGTTTGATTATTTTAAACGATTGTTTGACAAAGTGTTCTCTGTTATCATATTATTAATATATACGCCTACTTGACTTTATTTTAACTTTTCCATAGGCACTAAAAATTATCCTGGTATTAAAACTGAACGGTTGATGAAAATATATATGAATTTAAATCGGATTGTTTGAAATAGTGTGATTTATTGCTCTATTTTTTAAAAATAATATTTAACTGTCAAAACAAACGCAATTTATTTACTTATGATTCCGTTGATTGCTAGCAAAATGTATTTTTCAATATTTCAATATGTACGCATTCTGATAGTCGAAGACGTGAATGTCATAAATATTTTTTAATAATTAAATAATTAACATTAATAATTTAATGGTAGTTGTAAGTGTACTGTAACAAATGACGAGTGACAATGTATATATAGTTCTAATGCTACGTGAGGAATAAACTGCAAAAATGTAACGAATAAATTACAATATATCAGTGGTAAATAATTAACTGTGAGTATTTATTTTATTTTTGAAACCCCTACAACTTTCAGCGTACACCATGCTATCTGTATTTGAAGATTTGTCTTCATAAATCCGTTGAACACATTAGCAAATTTAAATTGAATTATTTCTAAATTTTTTCAATGGTCAGTCAATACTTTCCAAAGGACACTAGTCACTGTTTGGGCCTCCAATCCTGGGATCCCGAAATCCCGGTATTGTGATAGTTGTAATCATTTTGGGAAATCCATAAATTCTTTGGTTTTTAAAATCGGCTAGCGAGCAACAATTTTTGAAATCCGCCAGCGAGCTAAATATAAAAGGTGTTTCATCTTTTTTGTACATTATTTTAAAATCTCACAATTCCCGACATTTTTTCGAATGATCCCGAAAACCCACATCCCGAATTTATCCAAGAATCTCATACAATTAGGACACGATTTTATGAAAAATGTCAGGAATGATCAATCCCGGGATCCGAAATTATGAATCCCCGGATCACAAAAAGGGTTTGGAATTGGATGCCCTAATCACTATACCAACACAAAACAAAACAATCTCCATCTAAGAGATATTTAATCCTAATCAGAAAGTAAAAGATGCAGCAAGTATATGCAAGAGGTCGTGTCAGAAAGCCGGATTCAAGAAACATCAATTCGATCTAGTAAAAATGTATCTTCGTACATTGTTTTAATCATGAATTATAAAAAATTAAATGAATTCTTTGACAAAGGCTCCAGAACCTAGAAATCACCAGGCCCGCTTTGTATAAGCTGAAGGAAACCTCAAACATACTTCAGAACCAGATGTATTTAAATACTTAACAGAAGTGTTTTACAAATATTTATAGGTAAGTCGTTATTCCAGTCCGAGATAACATGATGGAGAAGCTGCTGGGCTGAAGAAAGGCATATTCAAAATAAGTAAGTTAGAGTTTATAAGAAGAGTTGCATATTTTAAGGAAAGGTGAAAAAATCTATTTTTATAAAGTAATAATTGGTAACCTTTAAAAAAATATTCACATTTATATCTGAGTTTATTATTTAGAGTTATTTATATCTTACAATATTAGCATAAAATAGAATTAGCAAAATGCTATAAATATAGGGCTTTAGCATTTGAGTACCGAAATGTTGAAAATAGGATCGAGGACCGGTGGGGTGCATAGCGACCCCATACAAATTTGCGTAATATTTGCATTGTAAATTACAATAAATATCAACTAGATATTATTGGTATTTAGCGAAAGGTTAAAAATAATAAAAACTTTGCAATGCGAATGCACCCCGTAGGTAACCGGATGAAAGGTTAAGATGAATTCAATTGAAAAAAAATCCAATGATACTTAAAGAACCATGCCTAAAAAAAAGGTTGCAGACAACATGTACAATATGAACTACAGCAGAACCTCGATATAACGGATTTATGCGAGTAAAAAGATGTCGGTTTTCCTGATTCGTTTTTGGTTAAGAAAAATAAACGGTACAATACAAAGCCAGTGAAATTTACAAAAAATGATAGAACCTTATTGTGTTTTTGTGTAAAACAGCGACCAGTGTTGCAAATGTCCGCGCTACATTCGGTGTACGAGCATGATGGGCATTATGGTTATAATTTGAGTGCGAGAGGTATGACGAGATTATCATGTGCAGAAAGAACATTGCTTATAAGTGCAGTGACACTTGGACTGAAACACTTTTGACCTGACATTGTGTCCGCTACACTTGAAAGTTCCATCATACTAGTACTTCTCCAGGATTCGTCTAAGCTAGGAAGCCCTGATTAAATATTCGTAGATAAATGAAGGTTGGTTTAAATCAAAAATATGTAAAGATTCAAATTTACCAGATCGACTCTTATTCAAATATGCCATCTTTATAGAAAATCTGTATCAAATACTGCACAGATCTAAACCTATGAATGTAAATGGGCATACAACACACTGAGAATTCGTTTACAAATAATTAATGTTGTTAAGAATTCGATTTATTCAAAAATTAAAAAAATAGTCCATGTCCGCTCCCAATGTAGAGCATATGGCCTCCTAATAGAGATATCTTAACAGAAGTTTTTTTCTACAAAATCTGTTTTATGCTCAGTTGCTCAACCTCTCCTTTTCAGCGGGAGTAGGAATAAGGGCTAGGTGCCGAATAATGGTTAACTTATCGCTTTCACTTCGCTCCGTAATTTTATGATTAGAACTATGGAAGGGTTTTTTAGACATCACAAATTACTAAACCTTTGAACTGATAAAATCGATTGAAACAATCTGTTTCTACTGAGACTCGAATCCGTGAGATCCATCACGGAAGCAAACGACGTTGACGACTGTGCCACCGACATGAAAATCGGGCATTGGAAAATTATGTTAAAAATCAATATCAAAATATGATTAAAACAATTGTATCTATTTTATATCACATTGCGAACAATTCAGTATATGAATTGAACACACTTTAATAAAGTTATCATTCAGTTATTTATTTTATTCAGCGAGTTAAGTTTCCTTGGGTATTCAGCTAATATTTAAGACAGTGCCTAATAGGCTCCAAGCGAAAAAATATATTATATAAGTAGTATTTCGCTCAAACTTTTTCAAAATAAAACATTTAAAGGTGAACCATAGTTTCGGCAGAAGAGGCAATATTCAATACTCGATCTCTGTACTAAATTACAGATCGACACGTTCATTACCACTTCAGAACGTTCTTCTCCATTTATTTAAAAAAAAAAACGAAACCAGTTCATCCCTGAATGAATACATTATCATTTTAATTAATATTCCATGGTCTACTTAACAAAATACAGATCAAAGTTTCATCAACACATTTCGTTTCGAAAATTTTCCCGAATCCCAATCCACACCCTTTGCCACCTTTCCTTTAATTACAGGAAAGGATTTCACCTAATCATCATAAACTATATTCGTAAATATTCAAAGGGTCCCAGTGTGGCAGTCATTTATTTGCTTTGTCCACCCTCTCATATGTGCTGCGCCCCGCATACGTTCGTACATATTAATGACCCTGGCATAAGACCCTTCTCAAATCCGGACGGTCAACGGAATACAAATAAGGTTCCAAGAGAAGGTCAGTTAATATCCGAGCATCAGAGTCACTGGCTTACTTTTCCTCATTATCACCTTGCTTCATCATCGTTCTGCCATTCCTGATACACATTCTGATTTGGAGTGCCCTTGAGCATGGTAGGAATAAGGTTTGCAAGATGTAATACCGGGATCACTGAAACCAGGATTCCAGTATTTCTACTGTTTCCTGGTATAGAATATTATATATTTACAATAAATAAATAATATCTCGGTCAACAAGCGTTGATTTTATATTTTAACTACAACCGGATGATTACAAAAATATCAAAGATTGACAGATTCTAGCATAGATGAAATTCGCTATCCTTTTAAGTTTTAATGACATATTTAATTCATAAAAATTATAAGTGTAATATATTTAATAAAGTTAGCCATTTAAGCTAAATAATGATTTATTCTAAATAAAAATAATAATTTGGTAACTTTGTTATTCCACTGATAAATGTTACAAATTTTGACAAGTATTTTTCCTCATCCCGAACCCTTTTTTAATTGCGGGATTTCTGCATCGCAGAATTGATCGCTGGGAAAAAACACGAGAGTTTGGAAACCATAAATTCTACAATTATTGAAAAATGTGTGAGCTTTGTACAATCATTCAGAAGTGTGAGAGCTTTTTTTGCCCCATCCTTAGGTTACGACTGCGAATGACTAGCGCAAAATATATATTTTTAGTGGAATTTTCACGTGTTATAGTGTATATTGAAATCCCGGAATTATGGGATTGGAAAACTGGTTGTGATCCCGGGATTAGAGGCCCTAGTTTAGAATGAATAGAATTTTCGAAATTATTAAATTCATTATTCATAGTAAAATAGATAGGCGGGTCAATAAAAAAATCACAAAGTTTCTGCCGAATCTATCGAATATTTAGATAAAGGTATGTATTGTATGTATAGTGTAATTTATTTTAAAAAAAAAACGTCGTTCTGACTTGCGATCTCACTCAATTTTTATTATTATGTTTTCCAAATAATTATCTATTTTAAAATCGGTATTTAAAAGTGTTTATATATTTAAAATAAAATCCGGTATGTATTGCAATCCCTGTGTGGGAGTAAATCAATTTAATGTAAACATGCTTAAGGGGGTTGATCTTGAATCTTGATACAACAATTAAAATACAGTTCACACAAAAAAATTACGATTTCTAACCAAAAGGAATTTTAATTGACAGTTCTAGTATTTATTCAACTATTTTAATAGCAATCAGTAGAAAAAGGAAGTTACATAACCTAAAATACCGCTTTAAATTGTATTATACAGGTGCATTTAAAATCAATATGTAGTTTAAAACAGCTTTATTTATTTTTAACGTTAAGCACATTAAAACGTTTTGCCAGTAGTGCAAGACAGACATCTTTCTTTGCTCACTTACACAAAAAACGAAAATCTGTCATAAATAAATCGACTCGCTTGCGCTTTTTTGTAATTATGTAATCCTCATTATTTTCATGAGCTCAAAACCGAGTACGGACAGTTTCGTTAATTCAAGTTTCAATATATTTATAAATTTGTGATGTCTTAAGCCCCCCCCTACGTATCTGTTATTGAAACCGGCGTAGCGAGTTCCATTAGCTCACTACAAGTCTCATCCTAGTGTAATATTTTTTTTTCTTCTAAAGTAAGTAATCAAACGGCGAGTAACAAACATTTCTTGTCATGTTATTTTAGTATGTAACATACATGAATATGGACTGTATGCGCATTATGCTCTACATTAGGAGTGGACATGGTTACACGGTTTAAACATTACAATGCAATATTAAATGGTTAACTGGTTGTTATTAGAATTATTAGTATTTGGCCAATTTATATTACTCGGCCGATAAAGGTTTGTTTATATTAGTCGAGATTCAGATGAACAGGTAAAACTGACCATTGCAAAAAAAAATCAAGAAATATTGACAATCCATACAATTTTAGTAATTGCAAATAGTCGCACGGGTATAGAAACAACAGCAAAAGAGGCGCTTTCATCAATCCTAGCTTGGGGCGACGCCAACAAACTGTCTTTCGCTCCCAAAAAAACTGAAGCTATTTTTCTCAAGGGTGGTGTCAGTCTAAGCAGACAAAGACCTCCCACTATACGCATGGGATCTACGACGGTTAAAGTTTCCGAAAAGGTCACTTACCTTGGTATTATTCTAGACGACAGACTTTCTTTTTCATACCATGCCAAGACATCAGTGAGCAAGGCTACTTCTGCCTTCTACTCAATCTCACGCCTAGCAGGTAGAAATTGGGGCTTAAGATCTAGTGCCCTTAAAATCGCTTACGATGCCATATACATGGGGATTGCTGGCTACGCCGCTAGCACATGGTACAAAAGATGCACCGTTCAATCGATACAGAAAATCCTTCTAAGTGGACAACGCAGTGCGATGATAGCCCTAACCAAAGCATACAGATCCTCGTCTACGGATGCATTGCCGGTCTTGGCTGGTATACTTCCGTTGGACCTGCACATTCAAGTTAGAGGCGCAACAGTTATGCTGTACAAAGGTGTTGAGTCCCAGGTGGGAGAAATTCAGTTACTGCCTCCTCATCGACCAGACCCTTACAATTCTAAGGCTCATAGAATTGCAGCGCGCAGCGTGGCGATAGAAGCTGCAATGAAAGTTTGGCAGGCTCGATGGGAGAAATCTTCTAAGGGGAGGCAAACTTTTAAATTCTTTCCGAATGTTAAATGGCGAATGGAGATAACCAAAGTCCTGACTCCTAATTTCTGGACCAGCCAATTCATAACTGGCCACGGTTACTTCGCTGCCAAGCTCTTCCAGCTTGGCCGGTTAGTAAATAGCCCTGAATGTAAATGCGTATATATGATTCAGGATGCTGATCACATCCTTTGGGAATGTCCAGACTTAAATAACGAACGGGAAAAATTGCTCAAGACGATACGACTATCTGTCGGATCTGTCGGCCCCGTCGGTCATGCCGACTTGGTTGCATCGAAGGCAAATTATAGGGCATTTAAAGAATTCTCCGCGTCATTTGGAAAAAAAGTGGAGTTAAATAGATAAAATCTCATATTTTCAACTGCACTTAATTATTAATTAACTTTTAATTTCTGCACACTGTAGTGCATGCAACCAAGTCTTGAAGAATTTCTTCTCGGGACATTTCTGGCAAAATTTTGAACACGACTAACGTTGTTACGCTACGGAATACACCCTATAAAAAGAGTGTGAAGCCGTAGCGGGTGGTGGTGGGTACAACGTTGAGTACCCTAGGGAATTAAAAAAAAAAAAAAATCCATACAATTTCATTGTTCTGTGCATTTTGAATTTAATTTCTTTTTGCTTGAAATATATTATAACTGTTTATTAGAACTCTTCGTAAACTTATATAAATAAAATGTCAAAATGTTGCCGTATACTCACTAGATAATATATAACATAAATAGTTTTCTATATATTTAAATATAAATTTAGTTTCAAAATTTTCCATTATTCTTCCAATCATACTAAATATTCATAACCTTATTAAAACGTAAGTCTGAGAAAACAATATGTATGTCATAAATTATTTCAAATATTTTAACATATGTCTATTATAAAAAAAACATCTCATTAGTTGTTTACGAAAAACGGTCAATTTTTTTATTATACTTATAAATCAGCATATAAATAATATTGAAATCATACCCTAAGTTCCACATAACTGCCCATTCTTGCACACTTAAGGGTTTTTTTATAACAAATAGCCTCCTTTAGGCATTTGCCGACATCCTTTTGATCATTTATCCCTTGGAATTTATGGGGAGGTTTTGGTCAAAGCTGTGCAACCCTCCATAGGCGGCGAGCAGAATATTATCATGAGGGGACAAATACTACCATGTTTTTAAGCAATTATTAAATATCGATAGACGTATCATATAATTTATTTAAGACTTTAAGAATTACTTGGTACTTGCTATGTTCTAAATTTTCTTCAAGAGAAAAGGCGCGTTATCTCCTTGATTAGGCTCTTGTAAAAAAATGAACAATACGTATATTAAATAATAAATGTATCACTACTTAAGTATTGGAAGCCTTGGTTTTCTGCGGTGTTTTTTCTTCATTTGACCTGTTGCTACGTATAATTTCTGTTATTCTGATTACTATTCTAAATCTTAAGGTTATACAATTTATTTCAACGAATGCTTCTTGGCACAACCTGACAATCTTAATGTGTCTACATATATGATATAAAAAGACTAAATATTATAAAGTACCTCCAACCTTTTATGAGTATTATTCACACATTCAGTGCGCCACTGTGCCTCTCAAAACGCGTGGCTGGCTGACCAAAGTGCGCCCTTAATCGAAAACATTTCTCAAATTAGTTTAAGGGCAGTGAATGTTTTAAGGGTCCTAAAAACAAGATCAAACAGTGTTTTTGATGAAAGAGAAAATTGAATGCATTGTATTCGCCAAATCACAAAGTCAAACGATTTTCTAATTTAGCTTCTTAGATATAATATTAACTTATGAATGGGGTTTTACCATTGGGTAACACACATATAATATAATTTATTATGAGCATAGCAAGTTTTTGAAATGACCTACTTTCTGTTAACTTTTGGTTTTGATTTTTAGTCTGAACCAATCGAAATAATCTAAAATAATACTTGATAAAAAGGCGTAGTAATATTCAAATATTTTTGAAGATAATATAGTATTGTTTTAGAGGTTTGTGTTTCGCATTGGCAACACTTGTGCTAGCGACAGTCAATTTGGCAGCTGACAGCTTATTTGTGCTTAGTTTGCTTTGCCATTTATCATGAATAAACTTATTTACACCATAAAAACTATTGTCAATTGTGAAAAATTATTGAGTGAAGGAAAATCCATTATTAATACGGCGTAACAGTCACAAAAGACACTCTTTAGTGCTTTATGGGCTGGTGGAATCATTAATTGGGCCAGAACGTTACAGTCAATTGAGAGCGTTTTTATGATCTATGATTAATAATTTTTTTGTTCCCTAAATGAATGGTATTAATGTTGATAGCCGTGGTTTCAACAAGACTGCGCTACGTGCCACACAGCAAGCGTCACAGTTGGAAAAAGTTTTGGTAATTCAAAAAAAAGCCTCAAAAAATACTATTATCAAACTGTTACTGTAGTATCGAAAAGACTAGTGTGAATTTATGAAAAGTTATTTTATATGATAAATGTTTTTTTGGGATTTTTTTGGGGAAATAATGTTTCTTTGCTCTTGACGTATCTTGAAACTAACATGCAATTTATATTTCAGGAAAGAAAGACAACAAAAAAAAAATACTTATATTCAAAGTACGATGTATGTATAGGTAACCGGGTCACAAAACAAGTGAAGAGGTAGATAGATATGTATACGTTATATTGTGTTCGAATGATTGAAAGTAGCAACAGACAACTGACATGCAAATCCAATAACAGCGGGAACCAGGCTGGCAGAAAGCAATAAGAGAAAACACAGCTTGTCCTACTTAGTAACTACAAAATTTTCCCACGAAATTTTAAACATCTGGAAAATTAATGACCCGGAATTTTTGAGAATTAATCCTAATTTCTCGAAAAAAAAAGATTTGTTAACTGTTACATTGCCGAATTTTCTATATATTATTGTTTACTAAGATATTATTTACGTTATTACTAATCATGTTTTGGATTGTTTGAGAGTATATATTTTCGAGAAACGAGAGGAAAAAAAATTTTTTTATAGGAAAGCAATTAAACGAGAATTAAAATAAAACAATTTGTATTGTATCTGGCTTATTCAGTTTCAGAAGTGAATCATATAATATTTAAAATATGAGCAGTAAGTCCACCATTGTACAATTTATTTCTTTTTGGATTTACCCTTCCTTATACGAGTAATTAATTTGTACTAAGTACTATTATTGTTTGTATCTAGCCCCCTCTCGGCATCCAGTACAAAGGAACAAACCTCGACCTCCGTTTTGTAATTTAGAAGCGAATCATCTTTAAGACTGTTCGTAAGTAGCAAAACGATAGTTTGCCTAAAGATGCCTCTCAAAGAGACGAAACACAGGGCACGTACACAATCAGTGAATTAGCATAGTTTTTAAGTTTAATTTATTTTTATTTTTTATAGAAGTGTTTTAAATTATATTTCTTGCGTTACTTTATCATTAATACGCTTAGAATTTGAATCAATGTTGTAAATAAAAATCACACAATTGGCTTGGTCAGAAATTTTCATCAAAAATATGAAACATACAACAACTTACTCGTAACTGGGGTATCCAATCCCGGGATCCCGACCAATTCTGTGATCCCGAAATCCCGGGATTGTGACAGTACTTATCCCGGGATTTCGGAATTGAGAAAATGAAACTTGGAAGATCTGAAAAAAGGTCTCGCGCTGTTCATTTTGGGAAATCCGTAAATTCCTGGGATTTTTAAAAAATCCCATTATTTAAAAATCGCCGAGCAAAAGTTTTTTCAATACCGAATCCCAATTTATACACGGCTTAATGTTTTGCTAAAAATAAATTGATACAAAGTTACCCCTAAATCTGTTGCAAGTATTGATAATTGAAAACACAGTAAATATTCAAATTAGTTGAACTCTTAGCCTATTGTTTCGGAAATTTTGATTGTATATTAAAACAATCATGATACTACATTAGTATTATATGTATGGGTGAGACATTTATTATTATTTTTTTTAAATGGAGAATATTTTTTGAGCATGACTTTTACTAATGATAAATAGCTATCGTCTACGCGTGTACTAAGATTTTCATCAAAACCTTTGTGAAGTCTTACAGGCCATGGAAAACATATTGCGTGGAAAACCGCAACGTAAACAAACATTTCACCGCGAAAAATCTCCCCAAATTTAAAATTGTTAGCTCATAGTCTAAAAAACTCGTTGAAACAGTGACGTAGCAAAGTTTTTACATCGCAACTTTGGTTGTAAACAATATTTTATCCAAGGTTTCCGTCACACTTAGCCTTTTAAATTGCATTCAAAATTTGACTGATTTATCAAACATATTAGTTATTTTTATAAAACAAAAGCAGTATATACCGACAAATTACAATCGATCAAATATGAATAAATACTTCAAATCAGTGCTTTTCTTGCCATATAATTTGGTGAAACGGCGTTCTGGAACCTTCTTTATTGGTATTTTTGATGTTTCAAATCAATACTCGATTTCTTTTATACAAAAATAAAATTGGCTGTTGGTATCTGAGGTATATTTTGAATGTAACGTGCCTGGTATTGTAACACTCATAAATTAATTAATAAATTATTTTCATAATACAAAACAATACCAAGTCCATAGACGTACTCTGTAGAGTGTCTCGTTTTTTTTTTAGCAAACCGAGGAATTTGAAATCCTCGATTTGTTATACTTATCTCCGAAAGACGATTTTTTTCCAAAATCCTATCAATTTTCGGGATTTGCTCAAGATTTATCAATTTCTCAAGAACTGAGTAACAAACAGTTCTCGTAGAAAAACCTTCTGTTGAGATACCTCCATTAGGAGACCATATGCTCCACATTGGGAGCGGACATGGATTAAAAAAAATGCCCGAGAAGTAGCTCGTTATAAAAGTAAATAAATGTAAGGAGAAAACCTTAATCTAAAATGTCAACGAATGTTTCCTCATTACATCCGAGATCACGCTATTTCCGTGATCTTAATAACCGAGTAATTTTAATTCAAAATATGATTCAATTCCAATTTTTACCTTACTTGTAAATAATGAAATATATTTTTTTAGAAGAATTTTCGTACTGCAATGATTTAATTCTACCGCTTTTCTTTCCTGCTAGCTGGATACTTGTCGAACGCCACATTTTTCGCTTCTACCTGACAGATTACCTCCAGAATTGCTCTGAAGTTGTTTCACTACTACTAAAACGTCATGTTCTATACACGTGTAAACACACATACCCTATATCGCTATTTTTTTCACACAATTTTCGTGATAAACACTGCAGCTTTTCTTTCGGCAAGTCTTTTTCAGGTTTACCTTCACCAATGTACAATCTTTGAAGTATGAAGACTTACGAAAGCTATTGTCTTTTTTCATGATATTGTTGTAGACGACCAGGTAAAGGTTAATGACGCTGTTTGGTTAGATCTTTACCAAATATTATACGCTCGAAAGATCTGGGCTTATATTTCAGTTTAAGACCGCCACCACTAAGGGTAATCTGACTTTTTTTATATGTGTGTATTCTTTTTTGTGACTATTTTTATATGTGTCTATTATGGGTGTTTGGCCGGGACTATGAAAAATAAACGATCCATGCGGGAAAATGAACAATGCGAGAACGGTAGATCGGGGTTCCACTGTAATGCCATTCTGCCAGTATTGACATTGAAAAACTTCAACGTGGAACATTTTAAGATTCAATCTACACTAAAATTGAATTGGCGGTTATTATGTTTTCGTTGTGCACACAAGTTATTATATTATATTTATCTAATTTTGAGGTAGAATAAATTACGTGCTTAAATCACTGTATTAAATTTTACATTGTGAATGTTCATATACAAAGGCGATTATAATAATACGCGGCAGATAAATTCACGCTGAAAATCTTGCAGACACTTTCAAGGTAGGTACGCCACGCCATCTTCTTACTCAACAGTTCGCCTGGTAATATTTTACCGTCTATAATATATTGCCTCCATGCCAGTGTCTGTTGTGTACGCATTTTAATTTTCAAACTGAAGACAAGCATGCCTCCGCATCTATCTCTCCAGAATAAATGGCTGTATCACATTTTAAAAGCGCCTATGTGAGCTTTTTCAGCAAAAGCTCTCGTCAGAACGTCTGGCAAATCATTAACATGAAAAATAAGCATCATAAAGTGGATTAATGAGTACGATAGAACGCCTTTGAAGTTTGACATCTTGACAAGTAATACAATATTTTTAATGATCACTTCGTTGCTATTATCAAAAATTTATTGAATATTTCAATATTATAATTAAAAACACTTGATTTCGACTTATATTTTGGGCTATTTTGTTTATTAATTCTTTATTTTCTTACCCATTTTGTTCCGTTTTTTGACTGTACGTGCGGTAGTTTGAATCTTTAATGATTTTTTTTAAATATTTAAAATTATTCTATTAATACTTTTTTTTATCAAGAAAAGAAAGTAATATTTTCTTCATATTGAATTTTATTCTGTTAAGATTATAAAAAAAATATAAATAAACTATTTTTTATCATTGAAGTTTTGTCGCTTCTCGAATAACAAACAAGCAAATGTGGAATCAATGGCCTTTTAATGGAGATTTCTCTAGCGAAGTTTTTCTACGAGAACTGATTGTTACTCAGTTGCTCAACCTCTTGAGAGTAGGAATAGAAAGGATAGGATTAGAGTATAGGACTATCAGTTGGCTAATCACTCTCGCTAGTTTTCATTTATTTAGAAAGGGAATGGTGGGACTGGACATCACAAAGATTCATGCTTTCGAACAGAAATTGATAAATTAAATGAAAACAAAAATGCTGTTCGTACCGAGATTCGAGCCCGTGATGTTCAGCACGGAATCCAACGCCGTTTACTACTGTGCTATAGACCCGACAATATGATTATAAGCGTTTCATAATCTATTCTACATCATAACTCTTGTTTTAACTGTAATTGGAAAAGAAATGAATCGTTCAAATTATGTATATTCACACAGATTTTGTCACTAAAAAAATGATAGAAAGGTGTGATAATTTTATGTTTATAAATAAGTGACCATATACATTTTAGGAATATAAGATCTATAACAATAATCGTACAATGACGTTTCTCAGTGCTTAATGTGTACTACTACACAGTACATATACAACCAGCATAACATGCAGATATACACAAAGTATCCAATTATTCTTATCAAAAATCCAACTATTACTTTGTTTGCGTATAATATTATTCCTAGTGGTAATTATAACCCTTTCGACGCGGCGTACTAAAACACCCATCCGTTAACCCGAAAAGCGCCAAACTCCGCTATCTCGCTTTTATGAATCGAATAAGAGAAGATTAGAGAGTGGCAAACACAAACACGACGCCTAATGGATCTCTTTTAATATTCCCTTTTGCGCGAACAACAACACGACAATTGGCCAAAAACAATGCGAGGCTTGAAGGCTTCATAAGATCGGCAATCGCCAACCGATGGCATTGATTTGATTTCTTAGTATTTTTTTTTGTATGCTAATAAATCATATAATAAAATGTTGATGCAGTAAATATACAGAATAAAAATAATAAAAAAAAATATATATATTTTTAGTACTTTTTCCACATGAAATTTATTGGATCAGGACCGGTTTCGCTCATGGTGAGCATTGTCAACTGATCAGTTGACAATGCTCACTATGAGCGAAACCGGTCTTGATCCAATAAATTTGATGTGGAAAAAGTACTAAAAATCTTTTATTATTTTTATTATAATGCCATCCACCAAGTATTCACAGTGAACATCTTAAAAGTGAATATACAGTATATTTTAATTAAAAAGTAGTAATGCACATATGGGATTTCTGACGTACATTTTCCAGCAATTGATATTGATTAAATTACGATATATTGCGTACTCTTACAAAATATAAGTGTATAGTGCTTTAAAAATTATTGCGTATGATTGCATATGGTCGATAAAAAAATCACGCCGTCCACAGAACATCACGAATAACTATAAGATTAAGCGAGTGCCTTTTTACCGTATTGGCAGCCCACCACTGCATTTGGATGATAGGTCATGAGTTTTTACTATTTCTGCTAGAGTGGATCTCAACTGGAATATGTAATTAATTTACTCATATTTCATCATCTGCGTCAATTAGCTGCATCTGATATTTTATTATGCATTTTTTACTACTGAACGAACTACATACTTTATTACTCTGCGAAAGATTATTTTCTACTGCAAGAAATTTTATTTAAAAAAATAGTTTACTTAGAAATTAATCAATGGACGTTTAGTTTGTTTTATGAAAACATTTTACAAAGAAAATTTTGGTAATAAATAAACAAATAACAAAAGAAAAACTTTTTCGCTATGTTAATTGATTTTTTTTAACTTCAAGAAACGGGGTTTAAGTTAATATTAGATTTCTTAAACCGGTTTCTATAACCTGTAGTTAACTCAATGATACATTTATTTCTTATATAAATACGAAACATATATTTACTAAGCGTCAGTTCAAGTTCATCCGTGCACTTGAACGCCTGAAGATGCCGAAAGGAGAAACCCGGGTCGTTAGTGACAAAATCTGTGTGAATGTACATAATTTGAATGATTCAAATTTAATATTGAAATTCCACTAAGCACCTTTAGTCGAAATCTTAAACTATAGTTACATCTCACATTTTTCTCTAATATTTGATCTCAAATAATATGTTATTATTCTTCGCGAGTTTATTTGAAGAAATGTTTACGACCACTCCCGCTGTGTTGCGAAAGGTTATCATGCTGTAGCTGCGGCTTTAAAATACTCCCTTATTCTCTTTGGCCCGAGTTTAAAACCCGTCATAATATTTCGGAGTATTAATACACCATGGTCTTTCAGAGGCAACTCGTCTTAAAATATCAACAAACAGCAACTGAATCTAACAGGTTTGAACCACGCTGTACATTTAAAACGTTTCATAACACCAATAAAACAAACAAAAGAAATAATACCACAAGTATCCATTTTCTGGGAATATTTAAGATTCTTAATATGCATAGCTGTAAAACATTGAGCTAGTATATCGAGAGTAAAATGAATGTTTGTAAATTCAATTTTAAGTCACCGTCAAATCTTTTAATGCCGTTTAGAAATTTATGTATAAATTAATATTATTTCTTTTAATCCATGTCCGCTCCCAATGTGGAGCATATGGCCTCCTAATGGAGGTATCTCAACCTCACTTTTTTCAAACTGAGTAGTAGAGAAAGAAGGATAAGGCTAGAACAGGACTAGATGTTGGCTAATCGCTATTGCTAAACCCAGTTATTAAAGAATCGGAAGGATGGGAGGAGAGGAAATTATGTGAATTGACATCACAAACACCCAGTCTTCGATCACAACTTTGAATTGAATAATACTCAAATTCACTGTGATCTGACCAGGAATCGAATCCAGACCTACGTGATTGGTAGAGCAAGCTCTAAACAACTGGGCCACAGCAGGCGACAAATTAATATACTTACTCATATTTATTCGCTGAATATTTTTTCATACAAGGGATTGTGGTCAAATATAGAAATGGACAACACAAAACCAATGTTTTATTTTCTGCCGAATACACCCTGTATAAGTAGAATATGAAACGCTAGCTGATGTGCTGTGTCCCATGGGTTCTGTGTCGAGACAACCTGAAAATAGATTCCCAGGAAATCGATGCTTTTGCCAGTCTCGTTTCCTCAGATATTTGATTAGAACAACACAAGACTTGTCACTTACTAAGTCATTAATAACATGAGTGTCAATTAGATATTATTTATTTAATGTAAATGAAGTTTGAAAACCTTTGTAAATTTTGGAAGGCAATAAAAATGTGTGATTTTTTTTGCTAAAATTAAATATGACCATCGTTAGTACGTGTGGCATATAACAGTTGCAAAAAAAACATAAGATCTACGATTCAATGTATTACTTTTTAAGGAAATGGTTCATTGACAAAATCAAACAAATCCTTCGAATTATGTGTAATAAAAAGCAATATTGTCATCTTTTGCAACGTTTAAATTTAAAAATAGTTTGCATGAGCTCTAAGTCACCAATTATTCACCCATCCATGCTGGTCTTGCCAACATTTAATTGAATTTTGTAGTAGAAGACTTTTTTAAATCGATCATAAAAAGGAATCTAGGAAACGATCTATGCAGTTGTTTCAAATGTATTCAAGCAAACCTCCCTAAATGTTTTTTTGTTTTTTTATTGTATATATTCATTAAGGTTTTCTTTGTATAAAATTTCATTAAATAAAATATAAATTTTATTCGAGTAGAAAATATATATAATATATTATTTAATGTGTAATTAATACATGTTATACAATTTACCGAGACACGTTTTAAAACTTCTTCAAAGTTACCCAAGTTATTTTGAAAGGATTCAAAGAGATAATATAATATATTATTTTATCAGTAATGAAATAGCAACCTTTATAAATTAGTTTGCTTTTTAGACAACAATATATGTTTGATCTTTAATCAAATTATTTCCACATAAAGGAACTCGTTTTATATTTTTTATAATATATTGTGGTATTGGATACCTAAAACAAAAAGTATATTTGTTTAAGAATTAGACTTTGGTCAAAAAATATTAAACTATTACTGTGTGGAGTTCAATTTAAAATCAGAGTTGGAGTCGTTTTTGAACCTGACTCCACAGTCGCTGGTATAAACAAAATGACGCGGACAATTATAATATATTTTGTTAATTGCTCCTAAAGGTACGTGAAGAAATTAAAAGACCGCGACTTCGACAAGATATGCAAGTACTGTGTGTCAGCCATGAACGTTGTAAATAGAGGTAAAGTATTGAGGCAGTCAAGTTCCACCCCTAAGTGTAAAGCCAGAGAAGAAAAAAGAAAACAGTAATAGTCTAATTATTCACGATCAATGATATCATTCCACCTATATATCTTTTAATAGTGTACGAGTATTCTAAGTGAAATAAACTTTGCAAATTGACCCTTAAATTTAAGATTCTAGTTTGTAAATGAAAATCAAATGAATGATTTTAAACGCGATAATCCAGTGAATCTATTTTCCTATACATTATGGCAAGAGCTTTTTTATCATTCTCTCGCTTTTAAGCAGCGTTCTCTTTATATTTAATAAAAAGGCTTTTATTTGATGTTTTACATCAACTTCGCACAGTGACGTAATTCCCAATTTAAATTTCATACCTCATTATTATTATATGAGGCACTTTTTATAATAAGTGTAAATAAAGGACGGAAAATTCAAAAAAGCTCCATGAAAACTTTGATGTAGGAGAGCTTTTTACTAGAATAAAATTATGATTGCATGTAGAAAGAAGTGTAATAACACCCCTCTTCCTGACACTTTCTGAACTTTTATGTTTCAGAATTTAATGCCCTTTTGTTATGTTTTATTTTATAGCCGAAGAGTTAAATGAGAAACGTGTTTATGCATTCTGGTAATTGGGTATATTTTTGCCAAATCGTAAAGTGGGATATAACATTTTTTGGGTCTGTTAAATGCGTTTGCATAGTGTACGTTTTAAAAATACACGTAGCTTAGCTATTCCAACTTTTAAAATTGCTTATTTTGTATGCCGTGTACCAACAGTACACATCAACTCCAGATTTGTAATTTTCGTAGACTCAAACAATAAGTCTTTGTACCTTAATCATCTTTATTACAATCGTGGCAAACATATATTTTTAAAAAACACTATTTTATACGAATTTAGCATTTATTTAATATGATGCTCTCACACCAATTATTGACAGTGAACTCCGTAAATGTGATATATTTTATTACAAAGTCCAATTCATTGCAATACATTTCAATAAAGTTTGATTCAATATGACTTATTTTGATATACCGAGCAACTAGCCGAGCGATCAGATTAGTGTAATTCGGTTTCAGTATCAAGATTCCCAGTACGGTTGCTTTCATAAATTCATTTAAAAATCGATTTATAGATCTGTTTGTTTTGTGTCATATTTGTCTGAAATTCATCGACATCAATAAAAGTCTAAAAAAGGGTCGATGGAAATAACTTAGAGCGATTAACTTACTATTAGAACTGTCCTATCCATACCCCCCTTACACTCTCTGCTGTCTGTATAACAAACAGTTCCTGTAGAACTTTTTTTTTAATTCATGTCCACTCCCAATGTGGAGGCATATGGCCTCCTAATGGAGGTATCTAAACAGAAGTTTTTTCTACAAGAACTGTTTGTTACTCAGTCGCTCAACCTCACTTTTTTCAAAGTGAGTAGTAGGGAAAGAATAATAAGGCTAGAACAGGACTAGTGGTTGGCTGATCGCTATTGCTACACCCAGTTATTAAAGAATCAGAAAGATGGGAGGAGAGGAAATGATATGAATTGGCATCACAAACAACCAGTCTTCGATCACAACTTTAAATTGAATAATTCTCAAATTCACTGTGATCTGACCGGGAATCGAACCCAGACATGCATGATTGGTAGAGCAAGCTCCAACCAACTGGGCCACAGCAGGCGACAAAACCCCTGTAGAACTACTTCGGTAAAAAAAATATAGAGTCTATATGATTGACAATTAGAGAATGTTCTTGATCGAATAATAGAACAGTGATAAAAAGCACGATAGAATTAATACTTCATTAGAAGTATTTAATATTATTAACTATAAAATATCAGTGTATTTTTTTGTATTGTCAGATATTTGATGTCATCGCAACATCGCAAAAACAGTTTATTATTGCTGTAATAAATTGCAATGTTCTACTCTGATTATTTTCTTTTATAATTTCCCAAACCAACCTTTGAACAAGTTTACGATTTTTAATTTCAAGTTTAAATACAGGCGGACCTCGCACGACTTTCGCACAATTCACTATTTCGCACATCTTTAAAAATTCGTTTTTTTTTAGATTGATTTGATTAGATTGATTGATTTTGATAAATAAAAAAAATTATGGACAATTTTTGGTGTTTTTTTAACATCCCTCTACTTTCGAACATTCAACATTCGCACACATTTTCAGGAACCAATTATGTGCGAAAGTGGAGATAATTTGATATAGATAGATAAAGATAATTGTTATTATTTAAGATTTCGACTGAAGGTGCTTGGTGGAATTTCAATATTAAATTTGAATCGTTCAAACTATGTACATTCTCACAGATTTACCGTGCACTTGAACGCCTGAAGATGTCGAAAGGCGAAACACGGGTCGTTAGTGACAAAATCTGTGAGAATGTACATAGTCGCCCGCTGTGGTCTAGTTGGTTACAGCTTGCTTTACCGACCAGGTGGGTCTAGGTTCGATTCCCGGTAAGGTCAATGTCAAAATTGGATTTTTTTCAATTTTAATTTGAGATATAAGACATGGGTGTTTGTGAAGTCAATTCTCCTTGAGTTTATCTCATGTGACTTTTAAAAATTCTCATCGAGTATATCAACTTAAAAGTATTTGACGCATTGGCGTAAGCTGTAATGTCAAATATTTTTTTTTTAAATCTTAAAAAAAATATTATAAAAAAAAAGTATTGTTAAATTATAAAAAAATATTATAATAGTTTGAACGATTCAAATAAATAATTGTATTCAAATTGAAATGGTTTTTATCATCACAAGTAAAAAAACTTCACCAAATTCAGGTATATCCATAAATACTTTTTCTATTGTAAGTATAAAAGTACAATTTGATATTAAATGACGTGAATTTGGTTGGAAAATGTTTAATTAAAATTAGAAAAGAACGTTTTTAATTCATAAAAAATACTTTTTGTCTGTCAAAGAATATTCAAAATACAAGTTTCCCCACATACATTTGTTTATAACTATCAAACTAAGCCACGTTTAAAAACAACCCAATTAACTTTATATGTTAATTTGATCGATATAATCATTAACTCGAAGATTAAAACTAGATTAAAGTTTCCCTGTGACCCAGAGACTTCCTTTATTTTCCTTTTAACCCTATGCCATTGTATTCGACATCTCATGAAAATAATTCATTCCAACCCTTTACAAAGCTCTAAAAAGTATGCAAACGAACCCATAAAACGTTAAATATATGTACATCTGTACCAGAGTACCTGTGCATAGACCATTTACGTTAAAAGGGTCCTTAACATAAGGTGTAACCGCTAACGGGCTTCTGGAGCCATTAATATATATCCTTTCAGGTTGTCGAGGCTCTACGACCGCACCCTTGTCTCTCCTGACCACTGCTGCCTTCGTTGTAACACACCGCTGAAAGAATGCTACGCCTCTACACTGGATCTACTACGATGTACATTTGTATGCCTCATTTTAATTGATATCAAAAGTTGCGTATCATTACGAGGAAAAAATGTTTTTCTGTCATTTTTTAATTATTTTTTTGTGTTCTTTGCAATATTGACGTATAGAAAATATATGGGTCCATAAAAGGTGAAATGAGACAACTATTATAGTAAAATGGTAAAACTTTTTTCTGGAACTCTGAAGTACTATCACGTCTTTAATTGGTGCTTTAGTGGATTGCATATTTTTATTTTACGGAAATAACTTGACTGAAATGTGTATTAACTGAGGTAACTTCACTTTTACGATACTTTAGGACGTGTAGAATATTACATCGTATTTAACTTAAATACTACTTGACTCTCTTCACCTCTAATGGGCCCATATAACGTTTTATCATATATAACGTGGGAGTTCGTGTTGAAGTCTTATATTTTTTTGAGTTCGATTGAAGAGCTTTTCGGCTCAAATCTCGGAACGGAAAATTTTATGAACAGATTTTCAATCAATTTATGGAATCCTGTTTGAAGACACGGATTTCTGTGGTGTCTCAACTTCCACTAATTTGGTCAATTTCAAAAATAGGACGTAGAAATGGAGAACACGACATGGGCTACAAATAAACACCAGTAAGCTTTATATTGAAGCCATCTTTCACCCTCTGTGATGCGATCATGCGGGTCATGGTCGCAGTAAAATCAATTTCGAATTAAGATTTCTTAATTTAAAAAATAGAAACGACTACGATCAGTTATCAATATGAGAGCAAACTTCGTCGTCATCAACTTAAATAATATGGATATGTACGACACCAAGTTTATTTTTGCATAATTTGTTACCAAGAATAAACATTAAATATCCCAATAAAATACCAATGTGTATTGTTTATTGTTTAAAATGAGAAGGGCAGTAGATGGCATTACAGCTGACGCCAATTCAACATGTACTTGACAAATATAATTACAAAAAAAGTAAAAACCTAACAGTTCACAAATATTGTTCCTAAAAATGTCCACTTCTCTAGGCAGGACAATTTCAGTCAAACAGCCCTTGAAATCGGTGACTTATATGACCTACGCGAAGAACAAGTTTTAAGAAACAAAATTGTTTGGTTATGGTTTCGGCCACGTAGGAATAAATTGGAAGCATGTGAATAAGTGTTAATAGTCATTAGAATTTCAGGATTATTAGCTCGGCCCCGAAGAAGAAAAGAAAAATGCTTTAAAACTCTTGAAAACGATCTTCGAGCTTCAATAGAGCGAAATGATAGCATTTCCAAAAGAAATTTGGCTGGCTAGTATTCCTTTCAGTATCGTAAAAAATTCTTATTTGTTTTTTAAACCCATATTTGCTTATAATGTGGAGCATATGGCCTTCAAATGGAGGTATCTTAACAGAAGTTTAACAGTCAATCCACCTCTCGTCTTCAAATAGATTAGAAGGGATAGAGCAGGATAGGAATAATGGTTGGATAATCACTCTCGCTACACCCCATTATTTCAGGATTGAAATGGTGCATTCGAACAAAATTCGATGGGAAAAAATGCTGCTCATACTGGGATTCAAGCCATGATGTCTGGCATTGAAGCCAACGATGTGCAATGTGTTTTAGTTCTTAAAAAATAAGAATACGTTGCTATTTTGATGTAATTACATTTGAGTTCTAATAAGTAAATGCTTGTTCAATCAACAAATTAAACATAACTATACTCATTATGGGCATGATCCTGTCTCTCTAACGATGTTGCAAAAAGTCTTCAATTGTTAGTTTATTTGGTATGCATGATATTCTGAGTGCTCATTTAAGTTTTAGAAAAAATAACTGCAGTATATGTGCGTCAAAGTTTACCAATATTTCTGTAAAAAAGCCGTCGGTAAAAAGGGAAACGAATCGTCCAGAGTTCAATCATAAAACAGTACACTTAACTATCATAAACCAGTCCTAGCTTAACCCTCTGATGCGTTCTAATTATTGTTTGTATTGTCTGTTCAGTTTGAAATAGAGAATCGTTTTTTTTAAATAGTTTTGTGCTTACTTTCTAATAAAAATATAACAAAATAGAATGACAATTGAATGTATGTATATCATAGTACAAATATGCAATTGATATTTTTTTTTGTTACTAGTCTCTTGATGCTACGCACATGTTTGAAAAAAAATAATATTCATAAAACACATCTCCAATGACACTGTCCTTCGTCCATTTTCTCTTCAAAAGTATTTTTTCGCCGTTATCGGAATATCAATTCAAGGCAAAGAACGCTATTCGGTACAGAGCCGAAAAATATTTTTATTGCCCCAATAGCAGTTGAGAGTCAAACAAGCGAAGTTTCGTGGGGCTTCGAAGGTGGGCGGGCGAGCTGGTGGTTGGAATTGCCAATAAAATTTCGAGCCTATTTCCATTTATGCTTTCACTTTTACAACCACTGGTCTCATTTATTTTGACGCTGTAAATAATATAGCTCGCAATTCAGTTATACTTATTTTATTTTTCAAATATTTTCTTTTAATAAATAGTTTTTCTTGATTTTATATCAAAAATGTGTCTACGTTCTTAAACATTTGTATTTTATCGATGACTATATAAGATCTTTTTTTTTAAATTTAAAACTCTTCTTTCTTTTAACCTTTAAGCTGCCGTAGATAATTAATAGTAATTACCTAGCACGCCGGCTATAATTTGCAACTATTAATTTAATTAGTTATTGACGAGATAACTTGTCTCTGGCGTGCTGAGAACGAACAATTTTACGAGATATCTCGTCTGTGGCAGCCATCGAGTTAAACTATTTTTAAATCTTTGTACACATCAGAACCATTTTCATATAGCACAAATAAATTGGTTATAATCTATTTACAAAATACGTTTTATTTTTTGTATAACAGCGGTGATATTCTTACATGCACAGACTTATGTATTTTGAACGGTCCAAAATATTCATAATCACGTTTTGAGTATACAGATCGTCAAAAATAAGTGTAAACATTTGGGAATAGCACTGCTGGTTAGACTCCAAACATTTTATATTTTTTAATCCCAGGCGCAATAAAATTTGAGGCCATGTTTTTCGGATATCATAAAAACGACAGAAAATTCCATGTAAATAATTGAATTCTAAACAAAAATTTAATTTTTATATAATATAAGTTATTTTTGAGGCCCCCAAGCTTTGGAGGCCCCTATCACGCGCCTCATTTGCTTGTATTATAATCCGCTACTGGCTTCATTAATCAAATATATAATATTAATAAAAGTACAGTTGCATAAAGCTGTCAGTCATTAAATATTGGACCCATGATTAAAAAAATTAAGGATAGATCAAAAAAACCTTTCTTGTTGTGTCGGTATTTGCATTTAAAAAAATAAATGTAGCTTAAGTTCATTAAATATTTATTAAATTATAATTTTGAACAATAATATATTTGTAACGTATGTTTTAGTTATAATATTTTAAATACCTTTTTAAGTAAGAAGCCCGTACGTTTTTCCATTCATCCAGTCATTCCAGTGTGTAATTAAGCTACTGAAAACTTTATGTTATTCAATTTTCTTATTATGACAACAGTAATTAAAAATTGGAGCTTTTCTTTCATCTTCAAAAACTAATCAAGTTTGAGAAATATTAGCTGTATAATTTATTCAGTATTAAAAACTTTGTATCTAAAAACAAACTATTTTATTAAAGATAGAAAGAGTTTACCATAACAAGGAGTAAAATTGTTTTCAGACGTTGATATAACATACTAAATTGTTTACTATCAATCTTAGTCTCGTGAATTTAACGATGGAAATTTATGATTTCTCTGAAGAAATAATAAAAGTATATTCAAATTTTTTCGAGACGTCCCAAGGTCCGAAAGGTCATAAAACTGTGATTAATTTAAGATAATATTAAGCAAATATCTTCGTAGAACTTTTACTATTTAAGTAAACAAACAACTTGGGGTAAATATCAAGATAAGAAAATGATTTTTGGAATAGAGTAGCTGTTGACTATTATAATTGAGTGGCTTAAAAGACAATCAACCGATGTCCATAACTAAAGTTTTGTGTCAATACAATTTTAAGAAAAACGTGTTTTCTTAACCCAAATTTAAAAAAAAAGTCTATTATGTATTGAAGATTTTAAGTTTTCTTCTTTCAAATAGCAGGGTTTTGAGATGTCTATCAAACCCTTCAATCAAATTACACAAATGGTAAAATCCCCGAGAGCACATGATGAACGTGAAAAAATATTTTTACTGGTAACTAATTGGAGAATTGTACCGATAGCCTTTTGTGCCTCTCAATTGGTTTCTTTCGAATAATGCATTAAATTAATTTATTTTACTGCATGAATATTTAAAATAAATATTGGATTTAATTTAAGATTTCGACTGAAGGTGCTTGGTGGAATTTCAATATTAAATTTGAATCGTTCAAACTATGTACATTCTCACAAATTTTGTCACTAACGACCCGGGTTTCGCCTTTCGGCATCTTCAGGCATTCAAGTGCACGGATGAACTTGAACTGACGCTTAGCAAATAAAAGTTTCGTGCTTATATAAGATACAAATGCATCACCGAGTCCAAAGCCATTGCTGGCGAAAAGGATGAGCTCATGGGAATTCCAACAGATTTGTGTAGTGAGCAGTTTCAAGAATTATATAATCTGTTTGTCGGCAAAGGTTTTATGATTATATGATTTTATGGTTATATAGGGTATAGAAGAGGAGATGTGGGAAAATTTGTTATTTCGTTTAAAATCGGAAGACTTTGCAACTGTGCTTTATTGATTTCTAAAATTTCTTGGAAAAAGAGCTTATGACTGTCCGTATTTGGGTGTAACATTTTTATCCCTTGTTCCTGATTGAACACGTGTCCTTCCGAAATTAAGTGATTAGCAAAAGTAGACGTGTCTTTTTTCAATCTAAAGGCTGCCATATGTTCTAAAACTCGGATGTTCAATGTTCTTTCTGTTTTGCCGATATAAAACTTTGTACAACAAGAACATTGCAATCTATAAATCCCGGATTTATTTAAGTAATGTATTTTATCTTTATTATTAATTAATAATTTGCCTAAAGAGTTTTTACAGTAAAAAGCAGGTCTAACACTATCAGCTAGCTGTTTTTTTAATTTTGAGACTTGTATTTCCTAAAAAAATGATTCTACGCCAATACCTAGTATGATCTATGTCCTTTGACACTATACCTTTAAATAACATTTTTTCTGCAAGTTTAGCTTGTTTTTTTGATAAAAGATTGTCTATAAGAGACATATCGTATCCATTGTCTATAAGAGACATATGGATACCGATTGTCTATAAGAGACATATGGATACGATATGTCTCTTATAGACAATCTTTTATCAAAAAAACAAGCTAAACTTGCAGAAAAAATGTTATTTAAAGGTATAGTGTCAAAGGACATAGATCATACTAGGTATTGGCGTAGAATCATTTTTTTAGGAAATACAAGTCTCAAAATTAAAAAACAGCTAGCTGATAGTATTAGACCTGCTTTTTACTGTAAAAACTCTTTAGGCAAATTATTAATTAATAATAAAGATAAAATACATTACTTAAATAAATCCGGGATTTATAGATTGCAATGTTCTTGTTGTACAAAGTTTTATATCGGCAAAACAGAAAGAACATTGAACATCCGAGTTTTAGAACATATGGCAGCCTTTAGATTGAAAAAAGACACGTCTACTTTTGCTAATCACTTAATTTCGGAAGGACACGTGTTCAATCAGGAACAAGGGATAAAAATGTTACACCCAAATACGGACAGTCATAAGCTCTTTTTCCAAGAAATTTTAGAAATCAATAAAGCACAGTTGCAAAGTCTTCCGATTTCAAACGAAATAACAAATTTTCCCACATCTCCTCTTCTATACCCTATATAACCATAAAATCATATAATCATAAAACCTTTGCCGACAAACAGATTATATAATTCTTGAAACTGCTCACTACACAAATCTGTTGGAATTCCCATGAGCTCATCCTTTTCGCCAGCAATGGCTTTGGACTCGGTGATGCATTTGTATCTTATATAAGCACGAAACTTTTATTTGCTAAGCGTCAGTTCAAGTTCATCCGTGCACTTGAATGCCTGAAGATGCCGAAAGGCGAAACCCGGGTCGTTAGTGACAAAATTTGTGAGAATGTACATAGTTTGAACGATTCAAATTTAAATATTGGATGATAAATACGGAAAATTTACTAAAACATTTGTGGGTTGTGGTAAAGCACATGTATTCTTAAATCGTGTTTTAAGTTATACATGCGTGCCAAATTAATCCTTGTTTCAAGTTTTAGTTTATAGCATAAAATACATGTTCACTTATGTCCAAAATTATGCATTTAAAGAAAAATCTGCAATGGTCTAATGAAAGATTAAGATGTAACTTTTAGTATGTGGGATCAACGAACAAAATCAAATACTTATTGACAAAACCAGTAATTTATTTTTCAAGCTTACTGAGGAATTATTCACAAAGGATATGTTTAAAGATTGATCGTTTTGGCTTTCTTGTTCATAGTGAATAATTGATGATTTTTTAATGATTGTAATATTTTTATGTTGTTCTTTACAGTATAATGAAAAATAATAAATCAATTTATTGATAAACCACTCTGGGAGATTAATATTCTACCGACAATATGGAAGCCGAGAGCTTTTTTTCCATTTTAAAGCAGTGTAGTTGGCAAACTAAATTATTTAATTATAATTTTAATGTTTTAAATTTAATATTATGAAGTATTCATCGAATTAACTAAGCGTTTATTTTATTTACAATTTTAGTATAACAAAATCAATAAATTATAATACTAAACTTATTACGAAATTTTAATGAACTTACTTCGACGTTGATTGACTTTCCATGCCAAGCTTTAAGCTGCAACCACTTCCGGTATGACTTTAAATATAAACACAGCCTTCTAACAAGCTGTAACACAAAAGGGCGAGAGCCTTCCCGCCTCCTTTCTTTTCCCAACACTTAAAGGTGCTAATAAAACACAAAAGAGGGTGGAGTAAATAAAGCTCTCTTGGTGGGAAATTAAAGAAAACGACTTGGTGCACTTAGCGCTGCTATGGCTTTTCTTATTTATAGGGGGATCAAATGTTAAATTTATACCATCGGTCGTATTAGGGTTAATATTATGCATTTTGTGTAATATTCATAATGGTTTCTACGTTTAAGAGTTATATTTTCCATTATGTCCGTAATTATATAAGGATTAAAAAATATTTTTTTTAACTGTCTTTATAATTAAAAAAAAAATACTCTACCAACTTGAGCTTGCTTATTTCTTGCATTTAAAAAAATTGTAGTAATAAATTACCAGGCCTGTGGAGTTGTAGTCGAGACTCGTGGAGTAAGGTGTTTTTTTCCGGTGTCGGAATTGAAAAATCTTACGATTTCAACCCATTTTTTTTAAATACATTTAATGATGTGCATTCGAACCATAATATTCCAAAGTACTGTCACAGCTTTTGGAAGGCTAACTGTTGTTCTGGTAATAAACATATCTGGAAGTCAAACGGAAGTGATTGAATAAATCGATTCGGAATCGAGTCGTTTTTTTTACTCGACTCTACAACCCACTTAATCAAATTTAATTAACAACCCTGACAGTGTCACCTATAATAATACGGATAATTATTAAAAACTTTACACACTTATTATATATTTAAAGCAATGCTTGTCCAAATCAATAAAATTGACGAAAAATTCGGCACTAACAGCGACTTTGCTAAAGCCTTCAATAACGATAATAATTATCGGAGAATTGCAAACTTTGTTTGGGGGAGAGAGCAAGTGTTTTCATCACTCGAACAAAACGGTAGCCAAACTCCTCTCATCACACCAGTAAACTTTGAGAAACTGTCACATACATTCTACAACACTTTTGGAATGTTAGGTGTGCCAGTAAATTGCACCAGTTTAGATTGAATTGAAAAGTTTCTTGGCCAATGCATTTGACCCATGGAAGTTATTTGATAATATATAATTTTGGATAGCTTTGGTAATACTTTGCGGATATCAATTTACGGTATAAATTTCATATTTAAAGCTTATTTTTACCTTAATTGCTAAGTCAGTGTCAAGTCGTTGATTCGTCAGTTAGCGTTTTTTTCCTTGATATCTGTCATCAAAAATCTTGTAGTTGAAGTATGGAATCGGCAAAACTATACAATATTTTACGCAAAAATATATTTCACATTGTACATGTAAATTAATCTTCATCAATATATAATTTAAACGGCATAATAATAATTCGTTTTCGTATTCGGATATTTATTTATTTGCTTAACGTTGCATTATGTTTTTAAATAATAAACCATTAAGAAAACACTCAGTAAATTGCTTTCAAGTAAAAATAAATGAAGAAAGACACATTCAACACTGCATTATTAATTAAAAGATATCTTCACTTTTTATTCTTAGTAGAATTAAATAATTCTATATACATTTTCTATTAGGGTATTATACGGTTTCATCACTGTATTAAGTCTTTATACTAAATATAATATATATGTGAAAATATGTTATTCACAGAAAGTCAGACATGTTCACAAATATCTATAATCGATAATATTATAATTGTGATTCTGCATCTAATTGTAATGAGCACTTTAGTGATTGGGTCTGGGATAAAATTTATCTCTCCAGTTACAGAAAACTTATCCAATAATTGAAAAATGGCTTGAACAAGTTTTTGTTATTTAAGATTCTTTTCATATTTCAAAATCCGTCATAATGCAATTACAAATATAATTTCGGATTTGAAATTAAATTCTCTTCAAATTTGTCTTCTAAATTATGACTGTTTTCAATAACATCCACAACCAGTGTGAATCACGTGGATTTTTTTATGGATCACCTCACTAAAAGGTGGTTTACGAAAACTGGTTGAAGCTCAGTTACTTAACCTCCTTTTTGCAGAAAGCTTATTAACTGATTTTCTAACCCCGAGATAGTCTTAATACCAATACTGGGATTTTGGGATTCATTAAAACATGTAAAAAACAAATTTTAAAGCTGAATGCTTCCGACAATTTCCGACAGTGTTCTTCAGCTTGTTGTTATACATATTTTTGTATAATAATTAAATAATAAATAAATTGATTGTGGTCCTACTCCCTTTTATATTTTGTAGCAGTTATAAACGGACTTATTTTCATAATTTTTTACAAAAGTCAGTTGAAATCATTTGTTTTTTAAAGTAGGATACCAGTTCTTAAAATTTTAATTAGAGTTCTTGGACATAACCTTGACAGTCGGCTGCAGTTCTAGTCATATTTTTTTCTAAAATTAAGGATATGTCAAATAATGAAAACATGACATTTGTAAATGAAAGATTGTGTTCCCGAAATCTCAATCAGAAAAAGGGTCCGAGGCTAGATTTATTTGTCACTCACTATCCAAAGTATGTAGATTTGTGACGGAGGAAGGAGTGGGTTGGAAGGAAGGAAATATAATTAAATTTTAATGAATCGTTTTGACAATTAAAACATTTTAAGATGTGTACCCCTTAAGAATTTGGAAAAAGTTTAAAAATGTGACGTGATTTTGAAACTTCAAGTCAAACAATGGCTGAAATTATGAGACGTCATTTATGAACAGTACTCCAAATTTCCTTAATATTAGTTATTATTTTAATTATACATATAATAGAATTTGTCTTCAAAGACGACGTCGAATCCGTCTAAAATTCTAAAATTGTGAATGAGTAGACAAACGTCTCGTCTTCTAGTTTAATAATTTAGTTATTGTAATTTTAAATGTATAATTCATAAGGCAAACTAAGTGAAAATGTACAAGTGCAAGCGAAGTAACTATGATAGCGTCTCATGACGCGCTGCAGACGCCATCTGTTGTCTCCGAACAAGTCCTTATGAGACGATAATACCTGAATAATTAATTAATCTTCACCTTCCTTATTCGAAGCTCTACCTGGAGGAGAAAGGCGTCATTGCTGTACATACATGGAATGCCATGTCGTCAGGATTGCGATGTTTTTGCATTCTGTTTGTAAATCACATAAATATCTGTAAACGAATAATTTTATATAGTTTACTGCTATTTCTTGGTTAAAAAATACCAAAATATGAAACGAGAATGTACACAATATCAATAACAATTTCAAGAATTGGATTTTTCTCAGTTATTGACCATTGTAAACTGAAACATATCATATTTTAAAAAATAATTTATATATAATCTACATCTGCAAACAGACGCAGCAGTCACTAGTGAGTGGGGTATCCAATCACGGATCCTTCTTGTGATCCCGGTATTTCGGGATTGAACATTCAACATAAAATCGTGTATAAAATAGGATTCAGAATTTAGAAAATTTTTGCTCGGCGATTTTGAAATCCTGGGATTTTTCAAACAATTTCATGTCGATTTAAAAAAAAAACCGGCAATTTGCGAATTTACCAAAATGACCAGCGTGAGTCCTTTTTTTTCGAATCCAAAATCGCAGAAAATCGGAATCCTGGGATTGGATATCTTACTAGTGACTAGAGCTTAAAGGCTATGAAGCCAAATATATTCTCAAAATAGTCTATTCATGGTTTTAATTCGTAGAATAATGAATGAATGTACTAGAAAAATAGAAATGATTGAAACAAATTAAGACCATTTCAAATGAAGATTTCAATATTTTTCTAAGCTGAATTCAAAATCGGATTCGTGATTTAATTTTAGTCGTCTTATTTTTAGCTTTAGCTTTAGCCCTATTAAATACTAATAGTAAAAACTTGGTTTCAACAATAATATAAAGCTTTAAGTGTGTACGTTAGATAGGTACTTTCTTGTCTTCAACCAGAAACTTCATCGAATCTAATGTATGAATTTTCTAAATAATTATTTTTCCAGTCTTTCCAGAAAATATATATGTTTTGTTCTGTTGACAAGCGATTGTAAGACGTCATAGATTATTACGTTTGATTTTCATATGGACATACATACAAACCTTTTCCCAATCGGTATACATTTCTTAATTAAAATGTCTGTACTCAATTATCTCTGATTAAATTTCTTTAACGAATCAAGTTCTTCTTATTTGTACCTGGGGTAAGTTGGGTAAGCAATTATGCGATAGGATTTTTTATTGAAAAAAAATCATCGATGTTTTATATTTAGTTTACCGTTTTAAAACGTTTTCTCAAAATATATTATAGTATAACTTTTGTTAATAATTAATTACGTTCCTATTAATATGGTTTTAAAGCGTCGTCTATTATTATAGCATCTTCAATGGAAATCGGAAAATTTCTGTAATGAAATAGCCTTGTACTGGGATCACGAAGGATCGTATCCTTCGTAAGGTTTCAAATTAATAATTTTATATGGCAGATGGTAGATGGTAGTTCTTATCATATGAAACTATTAACCTGCTTCATATTACGGCATAAGCTAAGATGATATTAAACTTTTACGAGAGCTTTTAAATATAAAAGTTAACTTGAAGAGCTTCGCAACTCTATTGGCGAATATAAGAGATCAGAGAACATGCAAAAGTTCAGCTGATGAAATATTTAATAAACTCCATCGAAGAAATTTCTTAAACTTGCATAGTTGGGACTTGGGAGTTTTTAAAAAGTGTAGCACAGCGTGTCAAATAAAAGCCAGGCATCTATGTTGCATTACTATGAAATATTTTTTATTCCATATACGTAATCAAGTCTTTTGATTTTCAGCACTCGATAACTGACTTAATAAGTAAAAATCATTTAAGTTGGTACACTACAAACCTTTATGCAATCGATTGTTATCGAGCATGGTGAACCATGCTCTCGTTAGTGATTAGTAAAGACACGTATTTTTAGCATCTATTTGAAAAAAAAAATAGCGTTTTGACGTTTGAATTTCGCATTTTGGAGGAAATAAAATTTCGAATTTTAGCATATATTTAGCGTTTATTTCTTAACCGTTGCTTTCATAGTAAATAAGTTAAAAAGTCAAATTAAAATATAGCTTACTATACAATAAGCAATCTATTGATAAAAAAGGTTTGAAATTATATAAAAAAATACAAAAACGACAAGAATTTAATTCAAAATAGAGGGAATCATACATACATTCATATAAAAGTTCAAATAGAGTATTCATGAGTACAAAACATTTGAAATTGTTGTAAAAAATACAATATAAGAAAAACATGGATTCAAAACCAAAATTCTTGAAATTTATTACAACATGTTTTAAAAGATGAGTGGTGAGCCGAGTACGGCGATCTATTACAATCACATTATAAATGACATTACTACCGAATTCCAAATATTTCATTTTTACTACAAGTAATAGCAGAAGAGTATTTGATTTAACCCCACTTTGAATATTTAAAACAAAATTTTTACAAATGTGTGATTAACCTTCCAAACATTGAGTGGTTTTTATCATTGTAAATAGTGTTAAATTTGATTTTAAAATATTGTTATCGTGTATATACATAAAACCCCTTGTTTGTAAGATGTTTCTCTTTCTTTTATATTTATATTTTGTCTAACCATATTGAGGCTAATCAAAAATGTATGTATGACATCGTGTATGAATGCTCGTCAACACAACCAAGAGGAAAACACAATTATATTAGTACTAACTAACAGAGTGAGGAATCATATACTACAGATGAAGAGTAGACCACTAAGTCTGGAAAGCTTTCCAGTAATCATTCATTTTAGAAGAAAATCGAATTTTGTAAATTTTCGCATCTATTCGCTTATTTTGAAAATTTCGCAATAATTTCGCATATATCGCATTTATCGCTTCTATGTCGCATTTATCGCAAAACGCGATAATCACGTATCTCTAGTGATTAGGTTCAGGCGTATAATTAAGAATTGGATTATAACTTTAGAATTGGAATCAATTTTCAGTTTATTCGTAAATTTCGCGATGGTCTGATAATGCTTCTAAAACACCGAAACGCGTGTCACATATTGTTACACAACAAGTGGAATAACAAAATTATCAAATTTAATTTCATAAATTTTCAATTTGATATTTATTATCCGACCAAAAATTATGAAAACACACTACAATAAAATAATTATTATTGTCATCAAAGAGGATAACATTAACGAAAATCATAGTTTTATTGCTTATGTCCCCAACTATCCATTATGGTTTGTAATTAACATAAAAACAATACGAATTAGCGTAATTACTGGGGACAGAATAATATGCATTTATGTTAATTACAATTCGAACTAGCACATAATATATTTCACTTTATAACCTGGTGCTAGCACCTATTAAATATTAAACAGATATCTGTTGTATGCAAATCAATGTTGGGACAGTCAATTCGTAGTAAAATTTGCATAAAGTATTATAAATTTTGAATATAATCTAAATTGTTTCAACTTATATATCGACTGTGGAAAGGAAAAAAGACTTAACCCTCAATTTTCCAAAACAGCTTTTTCTTGATAATCACAATGTATAATACTTGACACACATTCTATCAAAAGGATGGAAGCTGAAAATGCCTAATTAGTATCTAAATTTAGCTTTTAAGTTTGAAAAAGATGACCTTGTAAAAAATTAAAACCAAGAAAAAACACTGAAATAAAGGTTTTTCCGAGACAATTTCTTTAATTAATATTAGATTATGTCAATTTAACACCAGTTTAGAAATATCCGTGCTCTTCAAGGATGTATATGATTCATAATTTGCATATGTCACAAAATCATCAAAACACGTTTTTAACGCCTCCTGTAAAAATTGATATGTGTGGGTTACGTCCTTTTTCCTTTCCACAGTCGATATGTAATTGTTTTTAATAATATAATGAAGAGAAACAATCTGATTTATATTTTTCAGAATCTAGAAAATTCACAAATGCTTTCCACAGTATCCTGTAAAGTGACGCACGCTAAGTGTATTTAAAGTTTTTTTTCCATGACTGATAGTGGTTAGACTAGGGCAGGGTTTCCCAAACTTATTCTGGGATGGAACACTTTGCAAGTCCGGAAAATTCAACGGAACACTTTTTAAATCTGGAAATGTTACCGGAACACAGCTTATTTTTTATGTCGGGTAATTCTTAATAGTAAAAATATTAGTTATTAAACCACTTATTATGTATTGATTAATTATCTTTAAAACATACAAATATGATTTTAAAAAGTTCATAGTGATTAAAAATCTAAATTTGTTGCATCGTATGTTACCATTCCAAATTTTCACGGAACACCTATTTAGGCCCCATGGAACACCAGTGTTCCGCGGAACATAGTTTGAGAAACCCTGGACTAAGGCATCCAATCCCGGACCCTTTTTATAATCCCGGGATTGAAGATTCACCATAAAAAGGTGTAGAAATCGGGATTGTGATAGTAATAATCCTGGAATTTCGGAATTAAAAAATTTTTGCTCAGCGATTTTGAAATCTTGAGAATTCTCAAAATGAAACTACGCGAGACTTTTTTGTGCCATTGGTTAATAAAGGCAGGCGATTGTCTTAAATTTTTAATTTGCTGTTTACTCAGAACTATCAATCTGTTACTTAAGAGCTTCTGCCAGAATATTGACGATTTATTCTCACCATAACATTAACGCGAGCATAGTCCACCACATTTTTATTACTCACCAAAACATTGTGATTATTATTCTGATCTTGCGTCCTTAACATCCATATAATCCCTATATCCGTTTTCACACGTCCGTTTACCTAAATTGGATTTGTTTTCAACTTAAAAATACTGCCATCTGCCAATGCTAATAAGTAATAATGATACCATAAATAAATACTGTAGAAATAATAAATCCACACGTCACAAAAATGTGCTTAACGTAGCATTCCTTATTCCTAATATAGATTATGACTGACAGTTCAACAGTTAGTCTTGTCTGTTCAACTCTTGTACTGCAATTTTATGTTTAAATATTATGCATATTTTACAAAATACTTTAGTTTCTACAATTTTCAATGCTGTTATTCTAAGTAACATTATAAGTATATGTGACAATCTGACGTTTAGTATATGAGCTCTTGAGAAGTAAAGTGAGCAAAGTATCAAAATGATAAAACTTCACGATCACGTCTTTACTCTTTACTGGTTAGGATGAAAACACTTTTGTAGTATTTATTTTCTAATCTCACTTCACTTTAACAATACTTTAATTAAAGATAATATGAGCCCTAAAGGGGTGAAATGAGCCCACTAGAAAAATGGTCAAACATTTTTCTTGAACTTGTAAGTACAATCATGTCTCTACTTGGTGTTTTAGTGAATTGCACATTTTTTTATATTACGAAGATAACATTGCAATGTGTTTTAACTGAGTTTACTTCACTCTTACAATACTTCAAGATGTGTAGAATATTACAATGAATCTAATTTATTTTTTATAAAATACCACTTGGCCGAAATTAGCTTGGGCGCAACGTAGAATATTATGATGCATTTAACTCATTTTTTCCTAAAATACGACTTGGCTCACTTCACTTCTCATGGATTCATATTATGTATAACCTTTTCGAGACGCTTTTCGAAGGAATTCAACATATTGTTAACACTTAACTCTATGGCTGCCACAGACGTAAATTTTTTCGTGCTCAATACGCTAGAGACGAGTTATCTAGTCAATAACTAATAAAATTAATTGTTGAAAATTATAGCCGTCGTGTTAGGTAATTACTATTAATTATCTATGGCAGCTAAAAGGTTTATAATGAAGACTGTATGCAATGAGTTAAGGGTGCAATGCAGCTGAGAGCGAATAGAAACGACTGTAAAAGTTTTTAGAAACAAATAAATTCATCAATAGAAAGAAAATATAAATGAATATAATCGAGGTGGAGGATCGCAGTTGTTGAATTTATTTCCATTACGATTTACCTCACAAAATTAATGTAATTTTTTTATAATTAGTACTATCTAAGTTTGAAACTAGGGTATCCAATCCCGGAGGCTTTTTCCAATCCCGGGATTTCGGGATTGGTTAATTTTGAATCCTCGATTTGGTATAAATTTGATTTAAATTTTTGGGTTTTGCTCAAAATTTCTCAATCCCGGAATTTCGGGATCAGAAAATTGAACGGGATCCCGGATCCCGGGATTGGATACCCTATTTGTAACTAACCATGACTATTTGTATCTAACTATGGGTCATGTCATGACTCGTGAGTGACCAATTCACTTATTAGCCGTTCGATTCGATTAGGACCGCGATCTAGGTTGACTCCCAATACAATAATAACATCATTAAAACATCCCTCTATCTATTGTTTATAATATACTTATTCACATAATATTATATGTCAAATAGATTTGTATTATTTTTAATTGACAGCACACAGTTCCGCTGACATCGTATATATATATATATATATATATTATACTTCGTCGGTATTTGGGTGCCCACGAGCTCCGGGATGCTGCACAATCATCAATAAAATTATTTAAAAAAAACGATGTAGTATTTTTATGACTGTGTAAAATGACCCACAATTGGACCGCAAAATTTAGTTTACAATGCCTATATTTTAGAAAATAATATAATGTTAAATTGGGGTAAGAATTCTTCGGTTTGTGACTTCACGTATCGCCTAATAAAAATGCGACGAGACGAGTAACAAATGTGCGCAGCATCTGGCTCTCTCTTGGAGCTTTACGAAGCTTTTCAGCAACTTGCAGCAGCAACATGTGCGAAACCAAAATGTCAGCGGTTTTATTATTTATCGGTTTTGGGGTTAACCATAATCACTGGTGCCATAACGCTACAAGTATTGCTTTCCTTGTAAGTATGTAGGTACTAGAATATACTATATAGGACAAAATAAACTAATATAAAATTAGCTATAAGCATACTTATTCATATTAAAATATGGACTGAATACACGGGAAATATAATCATAATATCGTGCCAGTGATAACTTTGTAGACGTTATTTTTTAATATAAAACTAAATTTAATAACTTTGTTAGGACTGTAGGTACTTGGCAAGGGTGGATTAACCATAAGCAAATGAGCTGTGCGCTTAATGCCTCGTAATTTTAGGGTCCTCATAAATGGCCTATATTATATAACCCATATACTTGTGCAAACCTCCAAGTTTTGGTCAATTATTCCCGGAACAATCCTAGCACGAAACTAAACAACGCATAACGTTCGTTACGTCTGTTGGCAACATATGTATGGTTGTGGCGGATGGTGAAGGGAATTCTGCAACCCATATACTTTTTGTTCAGGATTTTATACATTTTTTTTACTTTGCATGGAATTTTCTGACGTTCTTGTGGTATCCAAAATAAGGGTCTTCAAAGTTTATTGCGCCTGGGGCCTCTCATGTACTTAATCTGCCACTGGTACTTGGTTAAAATCAATTAATGTGTTATAAAGATTATTGAGAAGCAAATATAATGATATATGATAGATCGTGATGCAACCTTCTGGCAGAAGGTCTATGTGCTCGCCTTTGACTAATTCTATACATCTATTCATGGAGTCAGTACTCTCAAATTACGTAACGAAAAATTCCTGATAAAAATTTAACACTTTTACTAAATTTTCAGCTATGGTTAGTTTCATAAGACGTTTCTCTATGTTTTCCCAATCAAACGCATAAAAAGACAATAAATACATAGTTAGATTATTATATATGTTAAAATATGATGTTAAGACTTATTTTGTATCAATCATAGACAATAAAATAGCCAATAAGCTGAGAGCATACTTCAAGTTCTATATATATAGTGTCAGCATATAAATGAAGAAAAGAAGCTACTGTCATTCTGCTGATACTGTTGAAAATCATGTTAAACTAAGCTGTTACGTCAGTGATTATGAAGAGAAAATTAAGCTGGATATGATAAATCAATTTTTAAACGCCGACTAAGTACTTTCAAGTTCCAATTAAGGGCATGGAAAAAGTCTTAGAAAGTGTTTCAATTACAATTTCATGCAGATTAAGAAAATAATGTTTAGTTTTCTCAGGAAGCGCTTTTAATGAAACCTTAATCATCTGTTAAAGAAATATAAATATTCAAAAACTGTAATTAAGCTCATTTGAATAATACTGATGCGAAATTAACGCTAGTGAAAAATTATTCAAAAGCGCGTAAAATAAATCTCGCTTTAAGTGCGGCGTGGGAGGAAGTGATGATTTTTGGAAGGCGGAACTGCCCGCCCTCGCCGTCACGCCCTTCGGTTCCCGCTCAAAAGCATTCTGCGGGCGGCAAATTAACGCCACTTGATCCGCTGCCAAACATGACTTTTTACGTTTTACATAACGACATGTAAATTCTCATATTTCGCAGGACGCGCTGCGTAATTCGGAACGTAAAATGGAAACTTCTCTCGAGGGATTCCTCTTCCTGCGTTAGGATATGACACGCATTTTCAAGAATTCATTCCGACTCCATGGAAGAGGATGTCGAATAACTCTTCTACTGTATGTACGCTTTGCATTTGCAAGTGCTTTGTACCTATTTGATATTTCCACGCGTAAATAATATTGTTGTATTTTCTTCCCTCATTATTTTTTCACACGTACTCACACTAATGAGATGAGAAAGGTAATACAACCTAGGGTCGAAGTGAACTTTCCAAAAATTTCAAAAATGCATATTTTAAAAATAACGGCATCAAATGTTTCATATTTCAAATATGTTTTTCGCTTAGTTTAAATCGTACCTGGCGTTGAAAATACTAGTTCAGTAGTGGTTGACGTTTCATAATAAATTATGACTATATATTTTCCCACTTCTATAAAATCTTAGATAGAGACAATACATTGGGGCTTGTCGGTTTTCAAAAACCGGTTTATAGACTAAATTTGTGACTTTCGAAAACCGGTTTTTCATCTTCGTAACCGGTTGTGCCGAATTTTCACATAAACGAGTTTATAAACAAAAGGACAGAAAATTTAGATATTTTATTTGGTGGCTTAAAGATCATATGTCCCACATCATTCATTACCCAGCGAAAGGGTATTTTCGATAACAGGAACTTTTGTTACAAATCGATCAGTGGACGCTTTGTGTTTTCTTAAATCATAGATGAGTAACACCAAATAATTTCTTGTTGTGTATTATTATGTATTTATAAATAAACAACATATAAAAAAATTACTTTTTCTCCCTATTTTAATTGAATTATCCATTTTTGTAAAACTTCTAAAACCGGATAAAACCGGTTTTCGAACAATATTGACATTCGGTAACCGGTTTTTTAAAAAGCCGGTTTTTGTATAAGCCCTACAATACATATAAATACACATTTCAAAACCGTTCCATTGTGTTATAATATTTGAAATTTGCAGCTGCATCGGATTACTACAACGGTATTTCTTTAATTAATGAAATTACGATATTAAATCTTTTTTTAGCCCTGAGTCCGAATTGTATGAAGGCGAAAAAACCACTACCTTGAGGTATTCATAATTATTCTTCAAATGTGGAGAAATGTGTGATGTGATCTTTCGTAGATTTTTTTAAATATTTCATTAAAAAATATTACGAATACTATTCGGATATTTCCCCAAATATCCGAATATCGAATAGTTTAAAAAGGGCCACATATATTCGGATATCGAATATTCGAATATTGGAGTTGGAAACCCTAATTGGGTGTCACAGCGCAAGAGGGCGTAGGAAGATGGAGGAGATCGATTGAAGGGGCCAAGGTTCTCCCCGGACTGTAACGCTAATAATAAGAAGAAGAAGAAATGGTAATTATATATCGACTATGGAAAGGAAAAAGGACGTAGCCCACAGTTTTTAAAAAACAGGTTTTTTTCGATTATCACAATGTATCAAACTTGATACACGTTCTATCAAAAGAATGCAAGCTGCAAATGCTGAATGAGTATCTAAATTTAGCTTTTAAGTTTGAAAACGATGACCTCGTAAAAAGTTAAAACCGATTAAAAAGACTGAAACAAAGGGTTTTCCAACACAATTTCTTTAATTAATATTAAACACCAGTTTCAAGGTTGTGAATAATTCATAATTTGCACATGTCACAAAATCGTTAATACACGTTTTTAGCGCCTCCTGTAAAATTTTATATGTGTGGGTTACGTCCTTTTTCCCTTCCACAGTCGATGTGTATATAATACGTAAAGCTAGGATACTTGTCGAATGGTTATATTTTAATATTGCCAGCACTGATAAAGATAATGACTGCAAAGGACATCTTGAAACAAATTGAAAAGCTAGGTAATACTAAAATTGAAGATATATAAATAAGATAAATATTCCGGTTGTGCAAGCATTTTTCTTATGATCCTGAGCCCTCAGCCCACACAGCCAGCTCTATACGACGTATGAGTTATGCTCGTCGAACGGGTGAGTGGTGGGCATAAGCCGCATCGATGATTCACACTATGATAATTTACATTTCAATTAGGAGAGCGGCGATTGCAGGCGCGCCCGATTGTGAGACGCCGCCCTCTGGGGCCCACATTCATCAACTGTGGGTGGCAGTGGTCGTGAGCCCCGGAATCTCAATAATATCAATGCAAAAATTAAAGATATTTTCATAATAAAATTATAACGGAATAATTAAAATCTCAGCCTTTGTGGTCTAGTCACTAGATTAGATAGGTTTAGGTTCGTGTCCCGACAAGATCGATATCAAATTTAAATATGTTGGATCTTATATTGTAGCAGTGGCGGCCGGTCAATGTGGCATTGGATTAATGCACCTCTTGTTTATGCAGGGGCGTTTATATTTCATGAAATAATATCCAAACATAAAATTTATACCATTCACTCATTTTAAATTCTTCATGTATTTATTGTCGATAATAATTGACCGATTTTTGATAGCTCTAGGTCAGTGTTTCCCAAACCTTTGACGAATGTGTACCTCTTCTTTAATTTTCCAAACAGAAAATAGCCCTCGTCAATAAAATGCATATACTTTAATAACAATCAAATTATATAAGCTGTTTGTTGTACCAGGCGCAGCCAAAGCCCGGTGCAGAGAGTATCCCCACGTACCACAGGGGTGACGCGTAGCACACTTTGGGCATCACTGATCTAGGTGATGGTGATGTCTTTCTCCTCGAACTAATGTGATTTTAAAAAAAACTGCTGTCTTGATTAGTATGAGCAATCGTTAAAAATAAATAAGTTTATTTGTAAAATAGCTCTTAATCGTATAGATATATAGATACATAGTTGAATATTTAAAAAAATGTTTTTATTGGAATTATGTGCCAATAAGGGATAATATTTTTATTATTGATGTTCGCTCCAACTTATAACAAGGTGATATCCAAGTGGGCGCTGGTCATTTAAGCGCTAGAAACTTATACTAAAAAACTATTTATTTTCGTAAATATTGGTCATGGCATCATTTTTAATTAATACAGAATTGACATCTTTAAACGAGTGATAGTGAAAGAATTAAGATATCTAAAATTTTATTTAAATACTGAAATAATTTTAATGAGTTAAAGTCTTAAGCCGATGTTACTTTTTGCTCATAATATCAAATGCAACTAATTCTTTATTTCCTCATACTATACAGGTTAAAAAAATATACACGAATATGCTATTGTTACCTTGTTGAATACCCTGTAAGAAGGACGTTAAACCTTAGTAAGTGGTGATTTGTCTCAACCTCTCTTTTTATGAAAATAGGGATAGGACAGGACTAATACGGAATGGAGCGAATAAGATAAGGAACCCCTGGGTTGACTGTTTGATTTCCGACGCAATTAAAAATTAAAATAAAACAATTTCAGATGGTTTACAAAACAAGTAAATATAAACAAAACATACGTATTTTTAGACAGCATTTTTATTGAGGGAATCAACATAAATATCGTAAAGATTCTCCACCTCTGCAAATTCAAAACTTTTGCATTGCATTTAACACATCGCACACAAAACCCACACCTCAATGCAATCAGCACAAGGGCAATATGCAATTCAGCGCGAAATCCATAGTTACCTGCTAATAATATTTCAAACGACGTGTTGCCTTCATACCTATTGTATTGATAATTTATTATCATATCGATAGGTTGTATAAACATTGTGAAAGTTACACGCCTTTGCAAAAGTGTCAACAATCCTATATTTATGGATTCACGAACTTATCATTTCATTTGCTCGTAAATTTTCGAAATAAAATTTTTGCGAATTATTATCAAAGGTAGTGCTCGTCAAGATCCTTGTGGATCTTGGGATACATATGTGCGGCTCTTTGGTGATATTTTATATCCATATCTGCTGCTCCCAGTGTGGAGCATATGGACGCCTAATGGAGGTATCTCAATAGGTGTTTTGCTACGAGAACTGTTTATAACTTAGTCGCTTAACCTCTCTTTTTCGAAAAGAGCAGTAGAAATAGAAAGAATAGGACAGAACTAGTGGTTGGCTAATCACCGTCGCCACAACCCGTTATTTTAGAATTGGAATGGTAAGGGGTTTTTTTAAGATATCACAAACACCCTGCCTTTGAACAGAAATCGATAAATCGATTGAACAAATGCTGTTCGTTCTGGGACTCGAATCCATGAGATCCGTCTCGGAAGCCAACGAAATTAACCACTGTGCCACGGAAACGAAAAGATAAAGCACGAATATAAATGTGAAAATTTTTAATTGATTATGAATCATAGAAAAAAATTACTCATAATCCGAATAGCCTGTGAAGATCTTTAATTAAAAAATATTTCCCTAGGGTTTAGAACAGTCGTAGGAAACCTGCGACCTTTTGGCTACTCGGGTGCGGCTTTCTGACCAATTTTGTCATTCTGTACATTTTTGTAAATTTGTGAATTCCTGAGATTTTCGATGCCAAATCCTTAGAATACCTAAAATAAAGGTCCCACGCTGGTAATTTTGGGAAATCCGCAAATTTCTGGGCCTAAAAAATTGCCATGAAAAATTTTCCGGCCAAAGATGAAAAAGTCAATGTTTACTGCGGCCTTAGAGAAGAAAAGGTTCCCCACTCCTGGCCATGAATATGCAAGATTGTAAACAATGAGTAATTCTCGTGAACAAAATTTATTTTACTTTTACTGTTTTTGAAATTATTAAAGTGACTCTCGATTAGATTGTAACTTTTCCAACTTACCAATTTTTTAAATGAATAGCGGTAGTTTTTTTTTACCATTTCTCTTAAATAAACCATTAGAAATCGATATGTGAAGCGTTCGTGGTTGTCATATAATCAAAATTTGTCCATGTTATATAACATTACGACTGTAATGTTGATAATAATGCTCAGCATTTTCTTTCGAGAGAGTACCGTTTTTATCCGTGTGAATTCCTTCCTTTTGGGTAAGGCTCATTCATATTTTCGAGTAACTGTAAGTTTACTGAATCTTTAATTGAACATTGTCCAAAGCTCACAAAATCCGCTCTACCTATATTAATCGACACACAGCTTCTACTCGGTGGCAATCATAACGTAACTGTGATCTAGGGCTGCCACAATACATTTTTAAATGTCTTAAAGTAATACATATTTAAAAAATAATTATCTTTTTTATACATTTAAGTGGTTGAAAAACTTCTTAACAATACAATAATCAAATTTAAGATTTCGACTGAAGGTGCTTGATAAAATTTCAATATAAAATTTAAATTTTGTACATGTCCACATGTTTTGTCACTAACGATCCAAGCTTCGCATTTTTGGCATCTTCAGGCATTCAACTGTACGGATGAACTCGATAGATAACAAATATATATTCAAAAACATAAATAATTTGAATGTGTATTATGCGTTCATATACTACCGTCTACATATTGACTTTGAATATATCGCTATACGTTTCATTTCTAGGCTGTGCGGCGCACACCTAGCATACCTCACACAAGCAAACATACAACCCAATCGCACGTAAAGGCACATCTGTTTGCTGTGCCATATGTATCCGTGCGGGAAAAAAATATGAACAAATGAAAAGATAATTAGAATTACTCACTATTATTGTGACTTTATGAGTGCTTTATACAAATGTAATTTTAAAAGTTTTTTTAAATAAATAGCGATAGCAGCTGATTTAAAAATAATAATCTGGTGGCAACCTTGCATACGCTGCGGACTTTAACAAGACTCGGGATAATTTAAAACCAAAGTGAAACAGTGGCAAGCACAAACAAAAGATCATATTATGTTACAATCCATATTTTAAATATACGGCGCCATGTTCAATTGGTAAAGGAGACCACCTACGATTCCCTCCGAAATGCCCAGTGCCCTTAAAAGGTAACCATTGGCTAACTGAGTACCAGGAGCACAGAGGCGATGAAGAGGCCAATGGCATTTATCATGATTTTATAGCATGAACAGTTGATACTTTGATTGTATTTTCATAGTCATCTAACAATACTGAGAAAAATCTAAATAAATATTATCTGAGTCTCTTGTGTACTTATTTTAATTTTATTAACCGATATATTACCATCACCATTTTTATTCAATATAAATAAATACGATTACGACTTATTAATTAATTATATGTGAATTTCTAAATATTTAAATGACTAATGCTTTAATTTCTCAACCAATGAAGAGAGAAAGAGAAATTGGAAACAATATGTTCTCGTATAATATATGTAAAATCAGCTATAATATTCGTATCAGAATTATCACGATTGAATAGTCAATCAGATTTATAACCCAATTCTCATCCTAAAATGAAAAACATGCTAATTTGTCCAATAGAGTTTGTCTAAATATGCTTAGCCGCCTGTGTGTCGAGTGGTCAACGTCGTTGGCTACCGCTACGGAGGTCACGGGCTCAAATCCCAGTACGGGCATTTTTGTAAATTGATTTTTCAATCGATTTATGAATTTCTGTTCAAAGGCATGGATGTATGTGATGTCTTGAATTCCCTAACTTTAGCTAACCACTAGTCCTATCCTAGCCCTTTCCTTCTATTCCCTACTCTCTTTGGAAAAAGAGAGGTTGAGCAACTGAGTAACAATCAGTTCTCCTAGAAACACTTCTGTTGAGATAAACTCCATTTGGAGTCCATATGCTCCACATTGGGAGCGGACATGGTAAAAAAAAAAAAAAAATATGCTTATCATAGAGGCAAAACAAGTGACTCCCCTAGTAACAAAGTTATCAATTTTAGCTGTTAATACCGTAGATTCCAAACATTTTTTTTCTACGTCTCCTTTTACAAATTTTTTTTTTGCATCTTCCCAACATGTATTTCAACACATTTTAAATAGTGAAAAAATGTATTAATACAAAAAAGTACAATTTGACAGAATAATAACAAGGTTATGTTATATTTTTTTATCCATATCCGCTCCTAATGTGGAGCATATTGAATCCTAATGGAAATTTTTCTAGGAGAACTTTTTGTTACCTAGTTGCTCAACCTCCTTTTAAATATTGTACGTGCCGAAACATTTCACAAATTCTGCTGTCTATTGATATCTATCAATATTGGCAATATTGTATCTTTGATAATTACTGAACACAATAATAAGTGTTTTTTGATAATTTTACAAGCCGTAACAGAAATGTAAAAACAGAATCCAATTTTTTTACAAATCACATAAAAATTATATTTCTAATCAGAATATTTTCAGTATGGATGGTGTATTAGTAAAATGGTGTAAATTAAGGATTTGTTGTTCTTATTTAAGAATGCGACCCGCAAAAAGAAATATGTTGTACGAACCTGACCTAAGCGTTCACATTTTAGTCATTTTCCTACAACATAAGTCATTCGCAAATATTATTATTTGGATTTTGCAAGCATCGCTAAATAATTATTTCTTTCCCACCAAACGCCAATGCTGTCACACAATAACAATTTTCTTCTTTACTCATTTGCTTTCTGAGACCCGGATCAATTTGTAGTAGATCTGCCATATGTTTTATGCTAATACCTCGCCCACTGTTTATTTCACACTACATGCAATAACAATTACATACAATGATTGAAGAAATAAAGTCTGTTTGTAAATCCCACTCAATTTCACGTATGACTTATTGATATCTATCTGCATTTTTTAAGTTACCGTAGTGATAACATAAATCTCATACTCTCCTAATACAACAATATTCATCCTATTTATTTTATACATGGCCGACTGATTTTTTAAAATAAATATTCAGCATTATAATCGTCATCATTAGCATAAAGTAACATGACTTTGACGCCCACGTAACGGTTACCATACTCTCGAAGTAATAATTAATTGTTGAAGACGAATTATTGCACACTTACCAAATTTGTAAAGACGAAAGATTGGCCGCTGTGATTCGGTGAAAATATGGTAATTATTTTTCTTCAAAATAATATTAAAATATTAAGAATAAATAAATACACGCTGATAAACAACCTTAATTTGTAGAAATTCATGTCAAAATTGTTCGTCAGAATACATTGGTTAGACGGCTACGATTTAAAATGAGAATTAATTACTTATATAGCGTTTGCTCACTGTCAATACTTGGTAGAAAGCAGTGGCGGCCGGTCAATGTGGCATTGGATCAATGCACCCCTCTTATATGCAGGGGTGGTTATATTTCATGAAACAATATTCAAAAATAACATTTATACCATTTACTCGTTTTAAATTCTTCATGTATTTATTGTCTAAAACAAAATAAAATGTTCCAAAATAGTATAAAATATATGAAGAATTTAAAATGGGTGAATGGTATAAATGTTATGTTTGAATATTATTTCATGAAATATAGCCGCCCCTGCATATACAAGGGGTGCATTGATCCAATGCCACATTGACCGGCCGGCACTGGTAGAAAGTAATTATATTCAAAAAGCAAAACACTTTCTTGCAATAGTTTCACATAATTTTGTTTAATATAATCAGGACCGGTTTCGCTAATGACGAGCATTTTCGATTATATTTTAATATATCGCACGCTGTGGTCTAGTTCAGTGCTTCCCAACCTAAGGTACGCTGGCTTATCGCTTTAAATTTTATTTACGTACAAGTATTTATTTGTGAACATTTTTCTATGTATTTATGTTTTTTTTCGGAGGTCCGCAGATTATTTATTCAGATTTAGGGGGCCGTGGCATGAAAAAGGTTGGAAAGCACTGGTCTAGTTGGTTAGAGCTTGCTCTACCGTTCTGGCGGGTCTAGGAACTGGGCTCGATTACCGGTAAGGTCAATGTAAAAAATAAGATGTTTTCAATTTAAATTTAAGATATGGAAGTTTAACCTGAAAAATATTTTTCTTAAAATTAAAAAAAATTGAAATTCGAAATTATTTTTTAGCAACTACCAAAAGTATATCAATTTTAAAGAAACCAACAAGCAAGCGTTAGTTTTGTAAGGTGTTAAATTTATTTAAGAACGAAAATAACCGTCTATTCGCCCCTCAAATTATTTTCAAAGGAACTGAGGAGTAACTTCCTCTTCTCGTTTATTTTAATTTTGACATCTGAAACGGAAGAATAAATATCAGCCGAATGAACTTTCATCTAACACAATCTTCAAACATAAATCTGCTAATTTTCAACACCTAAGTGTGCTTACATAAAAGCATGAAATTTACGAAGGAGGGTATACATACATACAAACATTTCAATTAGTGTTATGCGTTAAGGCACCAAATGAAAGGGTAATCACAATCACATAATATAAAAATATTAACAAAAAATAGCTACATGCTAATAAATAGCCTTTATAGCTTAAGAGCAATCATGTCAAAATTGTGCATCCGAATATATCGGCCAGACAGCTAGTTTTGAAATGGAAATAAATTATGTAAAATTTTTATTATAAATCTATGTATGCTCCCAATGTGGACTACATTGCCTTTTAATTGAGAATTCTTCAACAGACGTTTTTTCTACGAGAACTATTTTTTAGTCAGTTCCTCAACCTCTATTTTTCGAAGATATTAAATAGCAGGGGTGAATGGATAGGGCAGGACCTAGTTTAGTTTTACAACTAGTCCTAACTAGTTGTAAAACTAATTGCTCTTATTATATCATGACCGGTTTCATGACGAGCATTATAAACGTATTTATGTATTTTTCCAAGTGAACAAAAAAAATACTTAATTCCTGATAAGGTTGATAATGCTAATACTGGAATGATTTTCAATTTGATTTATTAATGCACCTTAGTTAAAGGTGGTTTCGTTTTTATTTGCCAAACGAAACTCATATAAATTAAGAATTTTATATAAAAGAAATTCAGACCAGACAAGATTAAAATGCACTTCCATAAGCATGGTGAACTAATGTTCTGCCATTTTGCGACGTTCATTATGCATTACAATTATTTTAAAAACAATAAAATTACTTTCCATGCTGTCATCCAGTTGATTTTATTATACCCACCGGGAAATGATCTTGAAATAATTGGATAGCAGTGGGAAGCGGTAACGATTGAGCCAGAATATTACGCGCAAATTTAGCTCGGCGGTATTTTAATACACATACAAACCTTTTTTGGATTCGACTCCAATTATCGTATTTAATATTTTTATGTCTTTGCGCACATTTCATGGAGTCCCCCGTTGCGCACACATGCGGTTTCATAAGATTAACAGTGCAATATCTGCTAATTCGATTTTTTAAATATTAGATACATACCGCAACAAAAATGAAAATTTAAACATTCAAATGTGTACCATTTCCGTAGCTGACGAGCGACCGTCTTGTTCGATTATTCCCTGTATATACAGACAAAATTAAATGCATTTTAGATTTCAAGAATTCTGTTTTTATTCGTTACGACTTATCTGACCTAATAAAGGAATATCGAGAGGGATTATCTTACTAATTGTTAGGTCCGTTTTTTTTTCATTATCGACATATCTATTTTTGTACGAAGGCATTTTTTTACTGCAAAAGATTAACAAATAATAAATTCAAACCATTTACAATGAAGAAAAACAGAATACAATTTTATATTAAAAAACCGTAGAAAAAACAGAGTAATCTCCGACAAACTACTTTATTTAATACATAAATAATAGCATTCGCCGGAACTCACCCACGTCCACGTGCAATATGTCGACATCCGAAGCAATATTGTTAAAAACTGCTAAAGCTCTCCCCAGCCTGTTTCTACCTACACCTTGGGAGAACAAACAATTCATGTCCACGATTTCTCAAAAAATAATCATTAATATTTAGTTTCACATTCTCAATAATGGTAGAATTCTCATTTTGCCCTCGTGTAAGTCGAAAGAAATATATGGCCATGAATGTGTGTGATGTATAAAAACATTACCTCCAACCTTTCCAATCCTGCGTACAGTAGCGTGAGCGAGTAGCTTACCACAAATCCTCTCCTAACCATATATATTCTATTTATACTCTCTCCAAAAAAAAGAGAATATGAGCAACTGAGCAACAAGCAGTTATCATAAAAAAACTTATATCGAGATACCTTCATTATGAGGGCATATTCTTCACATTGGGAGTGGACGTGGATTTAAAAACTCCTTCTTTGGGCCAAATATTCAATCCTTATCCTCTCCTAGAAATAAAGGTTGGATAATAGGGAGTTCTCGTAAATAAACTATTTCGGTTGAAAAGCTAAATTAGCCTGTCGTGATGGGCTTGCAGTACAATAACAAAGGGCTTGCTTAATCTACTCGCGGTGTTCCGGGGAAGGAATAGAATGTTTTATCACTCTTGTTCAATTTTACTCAATAATTATTGCTGTATCAATCAAATAACACTTAATATATTTATAATAAGGGACTGGTCTTTTTTGTTATGCACCGTAAATTTGTATTCTATATTTCTACAAAAAAAATCCAAAAGCGGCACTAAAAAAAACACATTTAAGCCATCTACAGAAATTGTAATTGATCCGAGAATATATTTTTTAATTTAACAAGTGTGAGCTTCTTTTCTTGCTCCATATACTTAGCAATTTAAAGAGCAGACAGTCTAATGACAAATTGGTATTGTGGCTTCAAAATAGATATAACCAAAAAAAAAACAAATTCATAATCCTTCAAAATATTAATGTTGAAATTTATAATAAGTATGTATAAATAAATACCTTCTCATTTTTCTGCACTCCCATAGAAGATTCTTACTGATTCCCATAAAGAAACGTTTTTTATTTCTCTCTTTTTAGTATTAATAATACCCACATCGTCATTTGATACCCTTTCATACAAATGCCATAAATTCATTCAGTTTATGATGTTGAAATTTTCTCAAGAATGTTTCTTTATAGTCTTAGAGTGCTTAAATTATAAAAAATAAAATAGATAAAACTTAAGAGGGTTCATAATATTTTATTATTTAAAAAACAAAACGTTAAGAAGTATTTTTTTAAATGTTTTACCAACTAAACTTATTCAGACGGACATATGTTAAGTAAAGCAAATGCTATTACAACTAAGCCCAAAAATATAGTAAGTTGTACCCACAACCACTCGCTAACGCATCACACCCTTCTTACCGGATATAACACAAAGCTTAGCAAGGCTTAGAGAAATGTTTAATACAAATCATGCGAAAATCCTCAGAATATTACAATAATAATAAAAAAAATATCCATGTCCGCTCCCAATGTAGAAACTATGACCTCCTAATGGAGTTATTTCAAAAGAAGTTTTTCTACGAGAACTGTTAGTCAGTCAGTTGTTTAACCTCTATTTTTTGAAGATAGTAAGTAGTAGGGGTATATGGATAGGTCAGGACAGGAATAATAACTCTTGCTGCGCCCCATTTTTTAAGGAATGGAAAAGTAGAAAGGAATTTTTAGATATCAAATCCTTGAACAGAATCATGGATTGTAAAAATGTAGTTCGTACTGGGACTCGAGCCAGTTAGCTCCGTCACGGTATCCCAAGATATTTACCGCTGCGCTATTTGTACCACATTATAAGGCATTGTATGTTATGATAGCCCGGCACAACGCCCTGAAACCAATAATTATTCTGCACCGAGTGGTAATTAGAAGAAAAAAATGAGGTACTTATGAATGAGTGACCCAAGAATCAAAAAACCAAGAAGTATGACTTGTTACGCATACAACTCATAACTGAATAAATAACATTATCGCGTGTGTTTGTATATAAATATCGACTGTGAAAAGGAAAAAGGACGTAACCCACATATATCAAATTTTACAGAAGGCACAAAAAATGTGTTTTGATGATTTTGGGCCATATGCAAATTATGAATTAAACACAATCTTGAAGTGCACGGAGACTACTAAACTGGTGTTGAATTGACATAATCTAATATTAATTAAAGAAATTGTATAGAAAAAACCTTTATTTCATTCTTTTTTCTTTGTTTTTTGACAAGCTCATATTTTTTCAAACCTAAAAGCTAAATTTAGATACTAATTCGGCATTTGGAGCTTGCATCCTTTTGATAGAACGTGTATCAAGTTTGATACATTGTGATTATCAAAAAAAACCTATTTCGAAAAAACTGTGGTTTACGTCCTTTTTCCTTTCCACAGTCGATATGTACCATTCTAAAAAGCCGATATTTTTTTCGTTTCGGTTACCGTTTTTTCCGACAAAAATGACGGTTTTTTCGGTTTTCGGTTTGGTTGGATAAAAATGTACAGTGAATTTTTTCTAATAGAAGACGTGCTGAGCAAGTTTATCGCGCCTTCTGCGTACATCACAAGTAATTTATAGTTTCAAATATTTGGGATTTAAAACATAAACCAATTATAATTGTAAAAAAAACTCTGTGCATCGTTAATTTGTGTGTAGGCAGCAATCAAATTGGTTTTACACGTTCTGTTCGACGAAAAAAACACTTATTTATTAAAGCATGATAATTAATTGATGCCCCATCAATTTAAGGCGAAATCCAATCAAATAAAATCAATAAGCAGTGCCGTGGGTAATTAATTAAAATCATACCAAATATCAGCTTTATGCAGATGAGACCGTTGCGAATTCAATTCGCCCGAACGAAATTATTTACGGCGTGTCGATTAAAAATCCAAAGAACCAAAAAAAAGATGCTCATTCAGAATGAATGTATGGATACCGATTCATCAAGCTGACTGCGCGTGCTCGATTTTCAATCGCCCAAACACATTACTCGCCTACGCAGGACTTCGTTCTTGTACGCCAATGGTGAATAAATAAGAAAACCAGAACTAGGGATTGCAATCCCAACATCGCAGAATTGAATGTCAAAAAAATTTAGTAGCATATTTTTTTTTGAATATCTTAAATAATATTCATGGAGTTCATGATCACTTATTTTAAGCTAAATATTTAAAAAAATAAATGGAAATATTAGAAAAGAGCATGAAATGAAAAATCTCGACACCAAAAAATACAATCTAGTCTTATTAAAAATAAAGGATGTATGATAAGTTATAATCAGTGGTGTAGTGGTAAATAAATTTGTACCAGGTTGGTCATTGATTTCTTCCCAATTTTTTTTCATTGTTTTTTTTATATCCATAAGTTAAAAAACAATTTCAAAAACGTATTTTGTAAATATATTATTATGTAATTGAAAATTAAGTTACAAGTCAAAAAGGTGGCAGGGCGAGAACCTGGTTCATTTGCAAGTGGCAGGTCGCCGACTTGGCCCGACCTGGCCCCACTACACCAATTGTTATAATGTGGGTTGCTTAGAAATTACTTTTTTCACGTTTTTACGTAGTATTACGATACTCAACCTTTTTTCATGAGGGCCGCATGACGATTTTTGATACATTATCTAGGCCGCATTAAATTAATAGTTTTACGTAAATATACCAAATAATTTAGTGATAATACTCATTAGTTTACGTATTTTTTTGTAAAAACACCAAATGCTTAAAAAAATCATTCGGTGACAATGATTGTTTTGTGCCTCACATGTAATCTTAATGGGCCGCAGGTTGAGTATTGATGTCCTAGCCTCATCCTTGCTAACTCTACTGTCTTAAAAAAAAGAGATTGAGGAACTGAGTAACAAGCAGTTCTAATAGAAAAACCTCCATTAGGATAACAAATACTCCACATTGGACGTGGATAAAAAATAGCACACACTGGGCTAATAATTGTCGTATTTAATACAAAATTCAAAAATCATGAAATTGCGTTCTCTAGCCTATAAATTGGTTAATGGTATCTCCGTAAAACAATAAAATGTTTTGTAACATACATTTAGTCATTCCGTAAAAAAGGACATCCCTGTTTTGGATCTGGCAATATTAGCATAAAAAGAATTAATGACACATTGCGAGCAGTCAGAGGTAAGTACCAGGAGATCAGAAATCAGAAGAGAGCACGCGATGCTTTTGCAATTTTATCGAGAACTATTATTCAAAAATATAATAAAGCAGTGACGTCGAATCCTTAAAATGCACATTATTTAGAAAAAGTAAGAAATATAATATGAAAATTCGAGAGGCAAAAGGACGTAACCCACATATGACAATTTTTACATGAAGCAAAAAAATAAAATTTGATTATATTGGGCTAAAGTCAAAATATGTTTTTTTTATCCATGTCCGCTCCTAATGTGAAAGCCACGAATGGAGGAATCTCAGCAGAAGTTCTTATACGATAACTGTTTGTTACTCAGTCGCTACCTGTCTTTTCAAATAGAGCAGTAGGGATAGAAGAATAATGCAAGGACAGGATTAGTGGTTGACTAATCGCTCTCGCTCCGCCCAGTTATTATGGATCGGAAAGGGTGGGAGGGAATTTTTAGACATCACAAACACCCATGACTTCTAACGTAAATCGATGAATCTGTAAAAAAAAATGCTGTTCGTACTGGGACTCGAAGCCGTGGGACCCAAAGGAAACCCACAAAGTTAACCACTGCGCCATAAGACGCGACGTGAAATATATGCAACCTTAAAATCCACAAAGATTATTAATAAACTGTTGTTTTATTGACTATTTAATGAATTATTAAACATTTTTTTTAAACGTCTTTTTTTCTGGTCGTAATTTTTACAAGTTTATCATATTCTATATTCAAAAATAAAATACTCATTTGTACTTATTCCACTTTTATTTAATAAGATCATACTGATGTTGTATTCTCATACTAAGAGAATGCAACATCAGTTGATAATGCTCGTCAATAGCGAAACCGGTTCTGATATTATTAAATTAAAGTGGAATTAGTAAAAATGATATGGATTTAATTAAAACACTTTATTATTATGGATGTTTCACTTTATTGGCATAACATAAGTTTATACAAACAGTATTATAATAATTCACTTGATCAAAAATCAGAATACAGAGAAATCTTGGTAAGTTAAACTGAGCTATTGGACCCTTTGATTAGTACTGACTTGTTTTGAAAGAATATTCGCTTTTGTCGATCGAAGGCTTATTGTTTACATTGAAAGTACCAATTGTTTATGGTTAAGATTTAATTGATAATTTTTTTGGCGGATGTATATTTATGGTAATAGTTAATTTTGATTAGATGTGTATTGAAACATTACATTAATTTTCGAGTGCAAGTAAATAAGATAAATTATAATTATTGCATGTCAGGGGTAATCAATATTGTACAGTGAATGATGGGGTGTATACATAACAAATACAAAGGTCGGGAAGTTAGGTGCATAATATATTTATTTGATCCATTTAATATATTTAAAAAATATATATAAATTATGATGTATCGTATATTAATGTGATAAGATAACATAAAAGTGCTGCCACTTGTACTAAGGATTCATGGCAACCAACATTATAGCCATAAAAAGAAATAATGACACGAAGTTAATACGGCAGTTCAATACAAGGAGAACAGATCTCGCAGAAGACACGCGATCTCCCGAAGACGCCCTTGTCAAACTTTTTAATATTAGGAACCTTTTTTTTACACAACTGTTCAATTGTTCTCTTATTTGATATTCTCGAATAAGGCGAGTGAATTATTTTAATCTTAAATTCAATTAGAAATAACCAAAAAAAGAACACAACCGCTAGTTTTAATTTGGATCATTAACAATTGGCGAAAAGAAAAAGGTGTAAATATTTTTAAAAAAATGTAACAATTTTACGCTTGTTTTTTCTAAGAGCGACTTGTTTATATAATCATTGATAGCGATTAACTAATATTGCTTGTAATAACATATTTAATGCATATCATAACAGGTAAATGAATAGTACAATATAATAATATCTCACATTCATTATTACCCCTGAGGTGTCAACTTAATTTATTTATTTTGAGACTAACGATAAAAAAATGTTGAAATACACCATAAATTATATAGTAAAAAGTTAAGAATGTACAGATTAGAGTTTTTTTTATTATATTAAGGAAACATTAAGCAAATAACATTTTCAATATGATTGGTGGATTACCATTGTTGAATTTATTTCCATTGGGATTTACCACACCAAATGTAAGTTGTTAGTTTATAATTAATACTGTCAAAGCTTAAATTTGAATCATTCAAATTATGTAAATTCTCACAGATTTTGTCACTAACGACCCGGGTTTCGCCTTTCGGCATCTTCAGGCGTCCAAGTGCACGGATGAACTTGAACTGACGCTTAAATTTTAAATGAAATATTAAATACGCCGGGGTCCCCACTCCTATACCCTAGATAAATATAGTCCTAAAACCTTTTCCGACAAACAAATAAATATAATTCTTAAAACCACTCACTACTCAAATCTGCGGGCATTCCCATGAGCTTATTTTTTTCGCCAGCAATGGCTTTCAACTCAATGATACATTTATTTATTATATAAACACGAAACATTCATTTACTAAGCGTCAGTTCAAGTTCATTCGTGCACTTGATTTTGAAACCCGGGTCGTTAGTGACAAAATCTGTGCGAATGTACATAATATGAACGATTCAAAATTTAATATTGAGATTCCACCAAGCACCTTCAGTCGAAATCTTAAACTGTCAAAGTTTGTATCTTACCACATCCCTGCGTCCAGCAGAAAAGGACCAACCCAAACATTTGCTTTGTTATACCTTAATAATTAGAATTAATTATTAGCTTATTTATAAAACTATGAAGCTTCTCAAAGAGGCGAAACACGTGTCACATTTTTTACACAACAAGTAGAACAACAGAGTAATTAAATTCATTTTTTAGCATTCATTTTTTGCACAAAAAATCAACAAACTAAGTCTACTTTTAAATCACAACTTTTAAAAAAAAAAAAAAAATGTTTGAGAATCTGTGGTTTTCATAGTACATATTAGTATGTAAATTCAAATGCAATTTTTGAAGTAAGAATTCGTAAGCTCACAGGCATACCCCGCGCATTTGCCGTCATTATATCATTTTTTTTTATCTTGTTTAAACATGCTTGGCGTCCATTAGTGGTCGTGTCCAATGAAATTTACGTTCAAATTTACGATTCGATAACGAAAAAGGTCATTATTTGGCTGTGATTAAACTTCCCTCTCATTTCGTGGCAATCATTAAATATTTTCGATTATAATTCAGTTACATACAGTTAAAATAAATGACCAATGATGGTTACACGAACCTGTTTAAAAAAACGATCTCAAATCCACATCTCAGATAGCAATTAGTATTTTATTTAAATATTATAAAACACCAGTTACCCGATTTCTCATTGTAATGTTACATTTTTTAGTTATGGCAAACTGTCACAAATTAATTTAAAATATTATTCTGGCAGAACTTGGTGTGTAACCGATTGATAGTTCTGAGTAAACAGTAAATCAAAAAGTTCAGCTTTTAGAATAAAGTCGAAATTTAATGTTACATAGATAATTATAATAACAAAATATACATGCATTAATGATCTGACATAAATAAGAGTTTAAAATTAGTAGACAGGGGTAATTGCCTGTCTTTAATCAGCATTTATAAGGCTAAGGGTATACTGAGATGCATGCGACGCAGCGCAGTGCAACACAATCCACCACAGATTTTATATTACAGGAAAAAACGCTGTGCTCCGTTGTGAAGCTGGCACAGATTACTGCTTGACACCTTTTGTATACTAGTCCGTGGTTACAGGTTTCCGACGTGTTATTTTAATTACGTCGCAAAACTGACAAATAAACTAATAGAATTTTTGTGAACTGAGCTTTGCTTATACGATACGATACTGATACTACGCATGTAGACTAATATTAAAAGAGATTTAAAGCGTTATTGTCGATCAATGTTTTATTTATATAATATTTCAATTGCTAGACCAACGATTCACAGAGCTTAATAAGGAGCAAACATTCAAAAAGCGATTTGTCACACTAATACAGAGCTGATGATTTGAGTGTTCGAGAATCACGGTTTGCTAGACTGTGTCAACTTTGTGATTTATATTTATAGGGAAAAAACAGTTTTTGAACACCAATTGTGTTTTCCATTTATAGATTGTATTACATAGAAAAATACTTTTTCGTAGACAACGTTGTTTACAACGTTTAACTCTAAGAGAGTAAAAATATCAAAGTATTTTAGTTCTACAGTCTTAATAATTTTTATGCGTTGATAGCTATTTCGGCTTTCGCCATCGTCAGAACTATGTTTAAACTTATATTTTGCTCAGCTATATATACTGGCTCTGAAGAGATGCAAAATGGATCAAGTTATTCACTCTAACATCCTAATTATAATTACACTTATTAAATGTGATTCTAGTGTTTCAAAGAACGATTAACAATCTGGGTTTATTTCTTAAAACATTTATTAGGATAAAATTAAACTGATATTTATTATTAATTACATTACATAAAATTTATTAATTGATTTGGCATTTACTTGATAGAACTCCATTATCAGAGAGTAAAAATATCAAAGTATTTTAGTTCTACAGTCTTAATAATTTTTATGCGTTGATAGCTATTTCGGCTTTCGCCATCGTCAGAACTATGTTTAAACTTATATTTTGCTCAGCTATATATACTGGCTCTGAAGAGATGCAAAATGGATCAAGTTATTCACTCTAACATCCTAATTATAATTACAATATTACACTTATTAAATGTGATTCTAGTGTTTCAAAGAACGATTAACAATCTGGGTTTACATATTTCTTAAAACATTTATTAGGATAAAACTAAACTGATATTTATTATTAATTACATTACATAAAATTTATTAATTGATTTGGCATTTACTTGATAGAACTCCATTATCAGAGAGTAAAAATATCAAAGTATTTTAGTTCTACAGTCTTAATATTTTTTATGCGTTGATAGCTATTTCGGCTTTCGCCATCGTCAGAACTATGTTTAAACTGCATCACGTTATTCACTCTAACGTCCTAATTATTATTATAGTATTACATTTATTAAATGTGATTCTACTGTTTCAAAGAACGATTAACAATCTGGGTTTTAACTTTAAGCCTTCGAATAAAGCACGCATAATGTATTGAATTTGTTTTAATTTTTTTGTTTGTTGATTAACTACATTGTATTGTCTGCATTGCTTCAAGCGACTAGTAAAATGTTTACCTGTAAATAATATTTTTTTAATTAACTCTTCTAGTATTGTGTAGCAGAATTTTTAATGATACAGATAAACTGTCATTGTATAAGAGAGGGAATATATTTTGTCTTTAAAACTAGCAAACACAATGGCGTCCGTTAGTAGGAGTGCGTTTTTCATTTGTAACTGCAAACGCTTTAGGAGCGTCCGGATGAGGGTCGGTGGAGGAGGGATGAGCTGACCGCAATCACCACAGGCTTTAATGAGAGGACGGTCCGTCGATTTCGCTAAGCCTCGGATTAGCAACCTTTTTGCGTATGACAACCCTACTTAATGGTTTTTATGCCAAAAAGTCTGATATCAATTCTTTTATGATGAAGACCGTTCATCACTCGTTTATGACACATCACTTGTGGGTGCGTCATGTAATTTGTCACTAACAAAATAAAACATATTTTTAAAAATGTACACTTTAAATCTTAGAATGTGACAGGTATTTAATTGCTTAATCGTTCAATCGTCTTTTTTTACTATATGCGTTTCCAATTTGGAGCATATGGACTCTTAACTCGACGGCTGCCACAGACGAGATATCTCGTAAAGAATTTCGTGCTGACTTCGCCAGAGACAAGTTATCTCGTTGAAAACTAATTAAATTAATAGTTGCAAATTATAGCCGGCGTGCTAGGTAATTACTATTAATTATCTACATCAGCTAAAAGGCTAATGGAGTTTATCTCAACAGAATAGTTTCTACCAGAACTGTTGTTAATCAGTTGCTCACCCTCTCTTTTGTTTTGGAAAAGAGTAAGTGTATAAAGATAGGGACTAGAACAGGACTAGTGGTTAGCTAATAACTCTAGCTTCACCCATGTGTTTTTAGGATAGGATGAGTGGTTTATTCAAGACATCACATACACAGTACCGGTGCGAGGTTATTTGGTGCCCTAAGCAACGGTTATTGGCGCGCCCCCTTTTTAACAAACTGTGGAATATATTTTTATGTGCATGTCCGCTCTCAATATGGATCATATGGCCTCCTAATGGAGGTACCTTAACAGTTTTTACGAGAACTGTTTGTTACACAGTCGCTCAACCTCTCTTTTTGGAAGTATTTATAATACGTATTATAATTATAACGAACAAGCATATAAAAGTACTATTATTTGTTATTAGATTATAAAATTGTTATTAGATATAAGATTATAAAATATACTCTATTTTTGCGCCCCCTAATGATTTGCGCCCTAGGCGATTGCCTATTTCGCCTGTATAGCGGCGCCGGCCCTGCACATACGTACATGCCTTCGACAGAAATCTAAAAATCGATTGAAAAAATAATCTTCGAACCCGTGATCTCCATGTTCTAAGCCGACGACATTGACCACTCGACCACGCAGTCGGAGAATATTATACATTAAATTGTATGGCTTCCTTGTTTAAATATTGCAAGATTTGGTTAGCTTTTTTTATAAAAGTAATCGAAACACCGTTAATGAAAAATATTTAATTTTCTTTTTAAGTTATTTCAAATATTTTTAAGAGCATTTTAAAAAATATATATCAATTAATAAATTTAGTAAATGCCATCGGTTGTCTACCACTCCATTACACATACAGTCTTATAATAACTACATGTCTACACATTACGCTTTGTATCCAAATGGTGATCTCTGGTAAAATCGCAGTGCTTTTCTGGTTCCATGATAGAGCAAAATACAGATTGAAGAATAGTTTTACTAAGTAGATAAGGAATATCACAAGCATTTTTAACGGATAATTGAATGAAACGAAAATACAGAGCTGTTTGTTAAAAATATCGTGTTTTTTAGTACTTGAACGAAACTTTTTCAATAATATTCCTTTGTCGCCTGCTGTGGCCCAGTTAGTAAGAGCTTGCTCTACCGATCACGCAGGTCTGGGTTCGATTCCCGGTCAGATCACAGTGAATTTGAGAATTATTAAATTCAAACTTGTGATCGAAGGCTGGGTGTTTGTGATGTCAATTCACATCATTTTCTCTCCTCCCATCCTTCTGATCCTTCAATACCTGGATGTCTCCTCTCATCCTTCTGATACCTCCAATAGCCTTATCCTTCTTTCCCTACTACTCACTTTGAAAAAAGTGAGTAACAAACAGTTCTCGTAGAAAGACTTATGTTGAGATACCTCCATTAGGAGGCATGTTCCACATTGGTATCGGACATGGATTAAAAAAAAATATTCATTTAATTACCAAAATACCATAGTTAAGCAGACGACGCTCACTTCGTAAATAATGTAACAAATTTTAAAATACACATGAAATAAAGTTATCAAATTATTTTTTATATAAGAAATGAACATTACAAAGTTACCGCCTAACCTATCAAAGATACTATTATTTTGCCTAAAATAAATATTATTGTTAGTGCAGTATTTTATTTTCTTTTGATGGCTTGTAATATCCGCTAAAACGGAGAGTTGAAGCACAAATAAAGTAAAAGAGAAGTCGTATATTCCTCAATTTGTAGACGATCCAATTTTTTCAGAGCTAAAATCTGACAGACATGTAGTTACGCCCTCTTGAATTCCCTCTATCAAGTGTTCCGTCAACAATTCGTACACGGATATAGTGTAAAATCATTAAATAATACACTATTTAACATTAAATAGATTGTCTATGCTGCGTACCGAAGCTACAATAAATGTATAAAGTCCCCGTTATTTTGTTGTCATTGGTTGTTCGGGGTATGCAGACCTTTTAACCGTTTGAATACCGCGCAAATAAATCATTAATATGTCCCAGAGATACTGCGTGCTTTTGAGATTTTTTTTGCCTAATATTTATACACTCGAATTCGATATTTTAAAAACCTATATTGACTCAGTATAGATAGCACTACTCACATTCATCAAAACATTGCTTATATTCTATTAGAATACCAAGTATTTGATTTTTTAAATGTCTTGGACATCCGTGTTCGCTTGCATATGTTCCGGACACCTATGTCCGTTTGGTATTAAAGTGGTTAAAATTCAAATAAAGGCGATTATATCTCAAGGCAGTCTTTTGATTAGTCTAAATCTTGCAGATTCATTACAACTCAGAGACGTATCGAAGGGCCGATAAGGCTAGGTAAGGGATCAGAACCACAACGTACGAGACGTGGTAAAAAGATAGAATTTGATAATTTAGTTTTTTTATAATGTACGAATTTTAAAAGTCTTTTTTTAAAGGTTCCCGTGCCGGATCTTACGGGTTCGAGTCCCAATACAAAAAGCATTTTTTCGATTGAGTAATCGATGTCCAAAAAATTCCCTTCCACCTTTTTCCTATACTTGAATAACTGGACGTAGCGAGAGCGATTAGTTAACCACTATTCCTGTCCTAGCCTTATCCTTTTATCTATACTACTCTCTTTGAAAAAAAGAGTGGTGAAACGTCTGAGTAACAAACTTCTGTTGAGATACCTCAATTAGTAGGCCACGTGATTCACATTTGGAGTGGACATGGATAAAAAAAATCATGTATTCACTGCCAATACTCGGTGGACAGGCATTATATTAAAAAAACACTCATTTGTACAATTAGTTTTATATGATCATCACCGGCTTCGTTTATGATTAACTGATTTGATCAGTTGATAATGATCGAAGCGAAACTGGTCTTAATTAACCTATAAAATAAAAGTGAAATTAGTACAAATGAATGATTGATTTTTTTAAATAATTTAATATAATTTTGCTTTCGACACTCTCCTTGAACTAATTCATGATTAAGTGCCTTTTTCTAGTCTACTTATCAAAGTTAGCCTAATTTATTCGCTTATAGAAGTTGAAAATAAATATATAACTCACAATAAGAACACCGTTTAGTTATTAATGCTAATTTTTCCAATATAACGTTTGCGATGTTAAGCATTGGTATACGTGATATATTTTATATTTGTGGTTGACATTGAAATACTGTGTTAAAAGTCTCTTAGTATTTATTTAATGTGACTGAAACAAATTCTACTTGTTCGTAGTTTTAAAAAGAAAGGCTCTGTTGCCGAATCGCCTGTTTTTTAAGCTTTCGTTCGGGGATGGATACTGGTGACTTTCATCCTGCAATCGAGAAACAGCTTTCGATCAGAATCGGAGTACACGCCCAGTAATTTAAACATTTTCATCCCTTACTAGTAGACTGGAGTTTTTACAAATTGTTGAAGATCTTTGTCATGAACGAATCATTGACAACAGTTACTCAACTCAACAATAAAATTTCGCAGATATTAGTACTAAATATATTGTTTCTATATTTATTAAGAGTCGTACCTTCTTCCCACAAACTAACTTAATGATAATCGGTAGATGAACAGTTAAAAATTTCCAACTTGATGACAAAATAATGACCTTATGTTGTATTTATTTGGTAGAACTCTATTATAATTGGGTAAAAATAGCAACGTATTTTAGTTCTACAGTTTTTATATTTATTAGTTGAAAGCTTTTTCGGCTTTCGCCATCGTCAGAATTATGATTAAACTTACATTTGTCTCAGCTATATTCTGGCTCCGAAGAAATACACAATGCAATTCATTCTAACATCCTAATTCAAATGATAATATTACACTTATTAAATATGACTAGAGTGTTTCGAAGAACGTTAAGCAATCTGGGTTTTAAACGTTAATTAGAATAAATTACACTGATATTTATTATTAATTACATTAGGGGTTTTAATAGCTATCAACTAATAATTATAAAAACTGTAGAACTAAATACGTTGCTATTTTTAACCCATTACTTATTTTATATTATATGTTATTCATTCATTTAAAAATGAAAAAAAAGACAGTCTTAACCCTCCAGAGACGAGAGCTTTTTTCCGATAAAAAAATATTTTCTAAGCCATATTGAAGCATGGATAACTTTTATTCCTACACAAAATTAAAAAAAAAAAACGCAAAGTCGTTGTATAGAAACCCCGCATGACTATATGGTCATGCTCATCCTTTTATTACCGTGTAATATTGAGTACGGACAGTAGTAAGGACAAAAGTGACCGTATGGGCTCGCAAACATTCAGGGTTGAAATATAGCTAAACGTGTTTTTTTTTAAATATTTACAATTTGACCTCTTTAGATCAACATAATTTTAGTACAAATATATTAGCAAAGTAACTGTAAATAATTTGATGTTTTTATAAAAAAATAGCTAACAGTTTCAAAAAGTAAATTTAAAAAAACGGAAATTCAAAAAATCACATGTACTTTTGGAGGCCGTTTCTGTCCCCACAGCTGATGACTGACTGTAGTCTGTACCATTCTTAACCAAATATGAGCGAAAGCAACGATATTCAGGTAGAAAAAGGATGAATAGTGGGATCAATAGACAACGGTGTTTACTGTGACCATATGGTGACGCTCGTCCTTGGAGGGTTAATTTGCAAACCACCTAATAAAATAATCAACGTAAGCGAAAATTCATAAATTTTACTGAAATTTTAATAATAAAAGGTTTTGTTATTAACTTTCTCTCGTAATAAGTTCGCAAAAATAATTCCTTAAATGTAGGTCAATTAAAGTTTCTTTTTACGAGCTTATTACGAGAGGAAGTTAAAAAAACAACCTTATTCTGTAAAATTTATGAATTGTCGCTTACGATTTTCTGCCGATTATGGGTCGATATGATTACATCTTTGTAGGAAAGGCACGAAACTAAATGCACTTGAACAACTATAAAATAATATATGTACATAAATAAGCTGATGATGACATGCATAGTAACCGACAAAATATTGATCCATCACCTTTACTTTACCCGTTACAAGAAGCTAATGTAATTATACAAAATCATTTCAACTAATTTTTCAATATAATTTCGGATGTTAGAATAAATGAGAAGATGTGTCTCTTCTAAGCCAATAAATATAACTAAGTTAATCTATGTTCGAACTTGAGGGCATAAGCCGAAATATCTTTCTATTACATTTACATATATATAAAATAATATAAGTTGAACTAAAATAGTTTACAATTTGTAAATGCCAAGTCAATCAATACAGTGGAACCCTCAATTACACTACATCGAATTACGCAAACCGCAAATCCCTCAATTGAACGGTTGCATTCCATTGTCGTTGGTACGAGACGGTCGTCCGTGCGGTGGATACAGTCAAATTTTGGCTAACGTCTGTGTATTCAACACGTGCCAGGCTGTACACGCATACCCGGGGGACTGTCTATGTGTTGGGTTTGCATTTTATCACTTAGCAAAACTTTTTGCAAAACTAAGAGAACTTTTCGTGGAAAAAATAAAATCCCTAATTTTGTATGAGATTCACTTCCCCAATTACACTACTACAAATTACACGGTCCCGACTTTGGTGTAAATGGGGGTTTTACTGTACATATAAAATGCAATGGTTGACGAGTTAAGCAATTAAGTCGGCAACACATTATATTAATGTTTTTAAATCATTTTCATAAAAAAAACTTCACAAATTATATTGGGCTCGGATACAATTTGGTCGACCATCTTATTCATCAGGTGTTGAACTCTTGGAATAATCTGCTCATTAAATAGCTGTCTTGACAGAGTATAACAAAACTACAAAGTAATTTTTATCTGTTATATTTCGTGATTCCTTTTAATGTTACCATATCTCGTCGTATAAATTAAACAAAAAATAATACGTTAAAAACCGTAAAGAAGTGATTGATTTATGGTGCCCTGATACATGCGGCATCAAAAACTTTTGACGTAGGCACTGAATTTATTTTTATGCAGCATAAAACATACAAAGTTCGACATGCTTATCGATTTGACTTTATAAATTGAAGTAAAAGCGAAATGAATTTAATCTCCGTTTCTGCTCTCCCAATAAAGCAATTATTTTAATGCAAGGCGGCATGCAGGCTCTGGCAAAAAACCAACTTGTCAATCTAACAAGATACGAAGTATCCCGTCCGTTCTGCGTTCCTGGTGCACAAAACAAAGAAAAAGCACTGGTTTTAATCGAAGCTTGGCTAATGGAATAAAATTTCTTCATTCTGTATAATGGTGAAGTAAATCACTGAAAAGTACCATTGTAAAGATCACGTGTATACGAAATCAATAATGTTTATTTTTAATTATTGCGCAGTCGTCGATAAAACAATTTAATTGACATAATACAAAATTAAAAAAAAAAAATCCGCTACTACTAGTAGAGCATCATCACCAGTGTTATCATTTATGAAAGCCTGATCGTCAATGATTCCTTTAATCTCGTTTTTAGAGGAAGATTGACGCGGAGCATGAAATCAGAATATGACACAAATTCATGGAAAAGGAAACTAATTTTTAAAAAATCAATGACATAAAAGACATTATTTATTTTCATTTTCTGCAATCTGCTGATAGAGCTTTTAACATCTCATATTCAAGGGATTTTGATTACAAGAGCCCTTTTGGCTACTACTGCCGCCTGCGTGGTCGAGTGGTCAACGTCGTTGGCTACCGCTACGAAGGTCACGGGTTAGAATCCCAGTACGTGCAGTTTTATAAATTGATTTTTCAATCAATTTATGAATTTCTGTTCAAAGGCATGGATGTATGTGATATCTTGAATTCCCCCTCCTACCCATCCTATCCTATGAACGGGGCGTATTGAGAGCGATTAGCTTACCACTAGTCCTGTCCTAGCCTTTACCTTTTATTCCTACTCTCCTTGGAAAAAGAGAGATCGAGCAACTGAATAACAAGCAGTTCTCGTAGAAACACTTCTGTTGAGATAAACTCCATTAGGAGTCCATACGCTCCACATTGGAAGCGGACATGGTAAAAAAAAAAACTACAAAAGCTTGTTTTGATTAAACACGATATTCGAAATGTCATTATCATACATATTAATTAGTGAAACAAAGCTATATCTCATACACATAACCGTTAAGAATATTGGTTTGATTATATTTTACAAATAAAATTACAATGTTGGAAGAAAAAATGTAATTAATTAATCTCTTATATTTGAGTGAACTTAAAACTTTTTAGATAGGCCCCTGCGATCCTTGTTCATCTTACCTTTCATTTAGTATTTTATTTATTCATTCAATGTCGCTATTAAATTGAATCTACAGATAATCCAAATCTTAAATAAACCCATAATCATTTCGTTTTTATATCAAAGCCTTCTGAGGAGTTTTGTTAGTTAAATTATGAAAAAATATACACTTATTAAGAGTTCAATACATCTAATATATATAAAAAAAAATGTTTGTTTGTTCGTATTTTATGCGTCGCCACACCGCTCATCCGATTGCGATTACTTTGACAAACTTTTTGCTTGCACTTCCGTAAAGGAAGTAGGCTACTTCTAGTAGGTCTTATATATAAAAATCAATGTTTGTATGTCTGCCATACAGTTCATTTAGACAACGTATGCTTTCACTTGCGCGAAGGTTATAGTAAAATTAACTTACAGTAGGTGGCGCGTGTGTCGTACCATTGACAATCGGCAGCAATCGTCAAACAGATATAAAAATAAAACATGCACTTTAATAAACACAATTAAAACACAAACGTTTTCTTTCTTTGAGTGGCATTGCAACGCTTGTCGGGAACTGGCTAGTATATTATATTTTTCTTTTATTAGGACTATTCTTATTTATTTTTAAAAAAAATATCTGATGTATTTCATTTGAGTTCAAAGATTAAAGCTTGTATAACTGAGGAGCAAACATTCAAAAAGTGTTTTGTCACACAAATACAAAGCTTGGAAAATGATGATTTAAGTGTTGCAAAAGTGACTGTTTGTATGAATGTATCAACTTTATGATTTCATTTTAATATAAAAAAAAAACCTTTTTGAACACTAATTTTGATTTCCATTCATAGGTTTTTTTATGGGCTATCAGAATTGATATAAAACGTCATTTTTCAAAATTTGTGACAAAACACTTTTTGAATGTTTGCTCCTCATTACTAATGATAAATAGATATAAATCAGTAGGTAGTTTTTTCTCATTCATGGTAGAACTACAGAGGCAATAAAGATTAGTAAATCCTCGTCGTAAAATTGTGCTTTATAAGGACAAGTAAGTTTGCTTACAGAAGATAAGATAGGGCTGTTGTTGGCTTAGAATTGCTGGGTGTGAACTGTGAACTTTAAAACAAATGTTGTAAAAAAAAAAACTGTGTATTTTTAAAACAAAGAATTCTTTTTCATCAATTTAAGCATGTTTGAGAACAAATTCAAATGTATGTTGCTAATTGTATATTGTTTTGTTTTTTATTTACTCATCATAATAATTATCATAAGCCGGACCCATAGCGCAGTGGTCAACGTCATTGGCTTCCATACCGGACATCACGGGTTCAAATCACAGTACGAGCAGTATCTTTTCAATCGATCTATTGGCGAAGTCATCGATGTTTGTGATGTCTAAATACTCCCCCCACTTTTTCAATACTAAAATAACTGGGTGTTTCGGTAGTGATTAACCAATCAGTAGTCCTTTCCTGTGCTATGCTTTCAATCACTGCAACTCTCTTCTAAAAAGAGAGGTTGAACGACCGAGTAACACACAGTTCTCGTAGAAAAACTTCAGTTAAAATACCTTGATTGGGAGGCCAAATGCTCTATATTGGGAGCGGACATGGATTTAATATATACATGGTACTATTCTCTCATAATACGTAATAGTATGCAATTTACTGTAAACTCTTCAATATCAGTGGCTAAAAATCTACTATTGTGTATACTGAAGCTGTCGTAGATAATATATAAGTAAGAAATTGCAGTTATGTACTAATTTGATCTGAGAATATTGTTTTCTCTTAAATTAACAAAGGGCTCGCCGATCTTAGTAAAATGTAACCTACTTGAAGCATATTATTTTCATATTCAAAGGTGAGGCATGCTAAGCAGGGACGTCAGCAGGGGGGGGGGGGCAATGCCAATTATTATGTAAGTATGCGTATACTTTGGCTTTAATTTTTTTATTTGTTTGTGCTTAATGATCTCATTTACACATTTCATAATTTCGAAATTGGCACTCAAGTAACTGTAGTTCTGTGATTTAAATATTAAAAATTTGCATGTTACATTGATTGATAGAAGAATTTGTATCCATGAACAAGGACGTCAGTATTTTTATCAGAGATTTCTGCCATTGCACACTCTTGAAGATAAAATATACAAAGGATAATATTAGCAAACGTTTTAACTTTGTCTATTAAATTACCTTATAACATACGTTTTACACGTTTAGAATATACCTAGTTGTTAAAAAAATATATACACCGGATCCAGATACATCTTCCAAATAATTAACAACTGATATTGCAATGGCCGTATTTCACGCCTGTGCGCGATACTGGAATCTATCTACATGTGTTGGTTCACTTAGGTGACCATATCAGTCAAGATCTATCTTTCGAAGACGACGTTGGGGGATGGGGCGGCAGTCAAGGGTCATAGGGGAGGGTTCAAATCGCCGTTTGACGTCACACAGGGCGGACGTTAGTTGCGCAAAAAAATAAATGACACAGCATTCGAAAAGACAGCGTAAGACGTATTAGGCGAGCAAAACGTTTGCGAAATCGCGAAGGCAGCGAAAATGCCTCGAGGACCCGAATTTATCTTTCCAAATTGGACGCGGAAAATATGATTATTTTTAACATGCTGCGATCGACGGCTTTGATCCTTTATGCGCTGACATTGTAAAATTATAACTGAGATACAAAGAAAATTGTAACTTATTTTTATTCGTGTGACAAAACTTGTGTCAAACACGTAGTACTGTTTATAATGATACCAAAAATATTTCATTATTTTTTTGCAGAAAATAAGATAAATTTAAAAGGCGTTTTATAAACAAATGTAGGTTATATGCGAAGTTCAAAATTATCCCGTTTCTTCGATACAAAATAATAAAGACCATTGTTCAAATATTTGTTGTTTTTATAAGACCTTTATTGATAACATTCAAATTTGTCTGAATTTAAAAAAAAAACCAGTGGTGTAGTGGGGCCAGGTCGGCGACCTGGCACCGGAAAATGAGCTAGGGCGCCGCCCTGCCACCTTTTTGACTTGTAACTTAATAAAATTATTTCAAAACTATTGATAAATTTGTTTTTAATTGTATATGCATCAAATGCATCGTACAAGAAGTGAGTGAAGTATTTTTTTCAAATAATTGCGCGTTTTTTTTATTGATTTAATTGTTAAGATTTGTGGTATTTTAACTTCAGACGGATATAAAAAAAATAGGGAAGAAATCAATGACCGACCTGGTACCTATTTATTTACCACTACACCACTGGAAATAACTATTATATCTTCGTCGTCGAGTTTTTCACGTCTACTCCAAAAGTCACGATATTTAAGAAAGGTTTTTAGATGTATGTATAACAAACGAAAATACCAGTTTTGAAAAAAGAAATCTGTAGAAACTACAAGATTTGATTTCTTTTGTATGGAAATTATTGATATGAATATTTTGTTAAATTATGCTTTTATTTTGCATACCACATTTTCATAAGGAATGCTTTGTTGAAAAAAAAAATTATGGATTTTTAGAATCTTGATACCAAGCATATATTTCAAACACATATTTGTTTCATTAAATATTTAAAAAAAAAATGGTTTGCATTAACTTATTACCATTATTAACATTATTTACTAAATATTAGGATAGGTTGAGCCAAAGCCCCCTTCAACTGAATACAAATTCGTAATATATAGCTATTTATATAAAACATTTTTTTAGTCTCCAGCTGTATCGATTATTTATAATAGTTGACAATGATTGTGACGAACCAAACTGGTTCTGATTATTAATAAATGATTACAAAAAAGTGTTTTATTTTTTAATAAAATTCATTCACATTTGAATTGACAGTAAACACCTAAAAGGTGATAACTTATTTCAAATTAGGAATCGGATTAGTATTTGCACAGCTTAGAAGAGATCCATGATAACAAGTCAAAAACGAGCAGTATTTTCAAAGATGGCATATTTTAGATAACATTTTTACCAGCTTTATCGAGGTAGAAATAGTAACTTTTTTATTTATTACGTGTTTTTTTTAAAATTCAGATCTGTCATCGAAACATCGAGACTTTGATGAGACACAATTTAAAAAAAACAATATTGTTTTTGCTTCTATTTAATAGTCGGTAAGTCGTAATTTTCCGCCTGTGTTGTCGAGTGGTCAACGTTGTTGGCTTCGAATCCCAGTACGGACAGTTTTATAAATTCGATTTATGAATTTCGGTTCGAAGGCATGGATGTATGTGATTTCTTAAATCACCCCCCCCCCCACCAATCTTATCCTATGAACGGGTTGTATCGAGAGCGATTAGCTTACCACTAGTCCTGTCCTTGCCCTATCCTTCTATTCCTACTTTCTTTGAAAAAGGGAGGTTGAGAAACTGAGTAACAAGCAGTTATATAGAGATAAACTTCACTTGGAGTCCATGAAGGACATGCTAAAAAAAAAAGCCGTGGGAAGTAATTTTGCAGTTTTGGAACCCGGGGTGTAGTAAATATCTCGCCATACAATCAATACTCATCCGCAGGCATACAAATGCATTGATGAACTCAAATTTGATATTAAATATCTTAAGTTATATGTATATATTTATATTCACCTATTTGAATGTAAATATATATGAATATCGTTATCTTATATTATGTTGATATATCTAAGTATCAGTATACAAATTCAGAAGACTTTTCCCAAGCGGTTCGATAAAAGATGATAGCTGTTTTATGAAAACGATTTTTTTTACCAAACAATTGTCACTTTATTTTATTTGCTCTTTGTATAAATCGCTGGCAGATTTACGAAACGTTTTTTCTGCTGCAAAGCGAGCTTTACCTAAGTTTTTTTTTAAATTGATAGGTGTGCCGAAGTCGACATTATTCAACCAGACAATAAATTCAACGCAATAATAAAAGTATAAAAGGATTTTTCCAATAGTCCATTTTATTTTTACCTCATATACCCTGAAAGTGACGTATTAGGAGCGCAGAAACCGTGAAATAAATGTGTTATAAAAAACACTCCGATATAAATCACGCCCAGGCAATGAATCATTCTCTCCAACATCCGACCAAGGGCTCGAAGGATTCGACAAAAATTCGATAAAAGAGGAAATACGATAATCCCAGAGAGCCAGTTCTACCAGGCTAGCATAACGACAGAGTAGGTAGGTACTGGGTCTTTTTCTATTTGTATGGGGCGAGCTGACGGTCTCGTTCGGAATTCGAAAATTCCTACAAAAAAGAGCAATACTGTTTCGGTCGCGTCGCGTTGGCGGGATGGCCCACGAGACATGTGACGTATGGCGGAAATGACTTGGTTTAACCTCCTATCTCTCTTCCTGAGCCCCTGATTCTATGCGGCTATATAAATAAAATCTGTCTAGAAAAAATGTTTTAATTATCCATCTCAGTAAGTTCTAAGTCGCGTACGAACTATCTGTCTTATTTTCTAGAATAAATTTTCAAGAGAAACAAAAACTTCAGACATAAAATAATAATAATATAAGCTCGCGGAGAATTCATTGTTATTTAGGAAACACGTTATTTTTCTCCACTTCAATTCGGAAAAAAATAATTTTGTTTATAGCACAGAAGTGTTATTACAGTGGCGGATTAAACGCTCGAGAGGCCCAAGGCACAATAAAATTTGGAGGCCCTGTTTATCGGATGACAAATAAACGTCGAAAAATGTAATCTAAAATATTAAAAATTGAACAAAAAGTATATGGAATTTGAATTATTTGATTTTGTACTCTTCCATACCCGGGTTTCGCCTTTCGGCATCTTCAGGTGTTATCAAGTACACGAATGTACTTGAACTGACTTGAAAGTGCATTCGTGCACTTGTTAAAACCTGAAGATGCCGAAAGGCGAAAACCCTGTCGTTATCGATAAAACTTATGGAAGAGTACAAAATCAAAATGATTTTAATTTGATATTGAAGTTCCATCAAGCACCTTCAGTCGATGTTCTAAAAAAATGAAATGTGTTTTATAATTACCTTCATTGGCATGTCATATAGTCCAATTTGGAAGCCGGCATGGATTAAAAAAAGTCCTGTCTTATTCATTTAATCTATTTGAACTTTTAAAAATAACGAGATAGGTTGAACAACAGTTAGATGTGATGCCAAATATATATTTTTAAAATAAAAAAAAAACAGGTTTCTTAAAATATTAATTGAAAATAAATTGAAAAGCAGATCACTTCTGGAACCTGCCAATATTGAAACAACTCTAATTTTAATTATACGTGAATAACTTAATGATAAATGATGATTTCTATATTATTCAAAATTCGATTTTGGCTATTTTTCAATACCGAAATATCGGTATTTTTGCATTTTAAAAACCGGTATTTTGGTATTGAAAATTGTCACAGAAACAGGTAATACCATTATTGTTGACACTAATTTTGAAGCTCAAGATAAACCGTGGAGGGATTCATTTATCACTATCAGTATAATATGATCGTGCACTTGATTAAATTCATTTAACTTATAAATATTCTAAATCAAAAAATTGTCCCATCCAAAAGCAGTGTCATTAAAAATTATCAGTAAAACATTTTCATTGCAGTGAATACAAGTGGCAAGTGGCGAGTCACTTTGTGTAACTTTGAGTTGGCTTAACTTCTGTTCTGAAACGACATTCAGGTCAACAGGGGCAACTGTAGCAAGATTTAACAAGCTTCCTACAAAATCACCCACACATTTCTGCTGTCCTGTTACATTTTAATGTAACAAGTAGATTTTACAAGACATTATAAAGTGTTGCCAACTAAGCCAGTCATGTTTTCCTAATACGCTGAGTGTTATTCTGTTTATATAAATCTAATCCAATTGTAATTTTCTCTCATCTACTTTTGTCGTGGATGTGTTGTATTATATAAAGAAACAAATGTATTTATACTTTTTTATCCATGTCCGCTCCCAATGTTGAGAATATGGCCTCCTCATGGAGGTATCTTCACGGAAGTTTTTTCTACGAGAACTGTTTGTTACTCAGTCGCTCAACTTTTTTTCAAAGTGAGTCTTAGGTAAAAAAGGATAAGGCTAGGACAGGACTAGTGGTTGTCTAATCGCTATTGCTACATCCAGTTATTAAAGGATCAGAAGGATATGAGGAGAGAAAATAATGAGAATGACATCACAAACACCCAGTCTTCGATCACAACTTTGCATTGAATAATTCTCAAATTCAATGTGATCTAACCGGGAATCGAACCCATACCTACGTGATCGGTAGAGTAAGCTCTAACCAACTGGGCCACAGCAGGCAACCCATTTCAGTTGAACATTACTTTATAACAGGGGCTACCAACCTTTTTGGACCTTATTGGTATATTGGTAGGGCGGCGAGCACCACATTTTTTTAAAACCTCAAAGCCCAGGAATTTACCGATTTGCCTAAAATATCACCGTGACTCGTTTTTTTCAGCTCTCCGAGGAATTTGAAATCCTCAATTCCCTAGGATTTTTACGATTTCATAAATTAGTTGGCGGGCGCATCGGAATCAGTCGGTGGGCACCATGGTGCCCGCGGGCACGGGGTTGGTAACCCCTGCCTTATAACATTGGTTATATTCTATTATGTTCGTTATGAATGTTACATACGGAGAATGACTTATTATGATATGGTAACACGCTCTCAAATTTACAAATAGGGCGTCATAAGGCAAATCATTATAGTGATTTATTAACGAAAAATGTTCGCTAGTTTGTTTACACGATGCGCCTCCGGATAGTTTTAAAAATACAACAGGAACATCCTGCCGGGGAATTACCGTCAATAAAAACGTTCATATGTCATGCTGTAAATTATGCGTGCATCTCCTACACGCTTGTGTGTCCCTGATACCTCTACCTGTTAGTTGCATGCTCTCGCCCGTATTTCGGGCTAATTAGACCTCGTTATACAGGCCCAGACGTTTAGGGGCCCCGGTTTTAATGAATATAATAAAACTTCATTTTGTTTTATGGTCCTTTTTGCTTGCTTGCCTTCGAGCGATTGCTCGGCATGGACGCAGTTTTTGTTTACCCACCATTGTATAATTTCAATCAAGTTTACCTATACAATAAATAGATTTATATGTTTATTTGATTATATTAAATTAAAAAAAAAACAATTGTTTAATAAAAAACGTTACATTAACTCTAACATTATTTTCTTTATCTTGGTGAGTAAGATTCTAGTTTCTATAATGAGATTGTAACACTAACACACGTATATACGTTCCACAAAAAAACGTGTAAAAAGTGACGGAATTCATAGAAAAATTGAAGATTAGTTCTCTTACTTTAAAAGGAGTATTATTTGAAAAAAATGACAACTTTGTAGTACAGAAAATTGTGTAAAAAAAGTGGTAATAAAGACCCAATGTGTAAATTACTCAAAATATTATTAATAAAATATATTTTTATTAAGAAAAAGAAAATAATCGCTACTTGATTATTTATGTAAGGAGACTTTTATGAGGGACTAGATATAAATAGCTTTAAATCTCTGACGCGTCTAATGAGCAAATAACTAATTTAGCCTTTTGTTAATAATGTGTTGTTTAATTTATTGTTATTATAAAATCTTTTTTCTGGTAATCAAGTAAGAACAAACAATTCGTGTAAAAATATAGTATAGTTTTCGTTATTGTTACTGAACCGAGTTATTTCAAAACCGTGTAAAAATACATTTTAATTTTTAAAATATGCGTGGGTTAATTTTACAATTAGTTTATTATATTAGTCAATTATTAAAAAAATATCGATTGTTTCAAGTATTACATATTAATTTTCATACAATCAGAAATTAATTGTTTCGAAAGGAATACTTGTGTATCTTCATAAACCGCTAAGTTACTAATGTATCCATAAATCGACACCACTTACGTATATAATTATAACTTCAAAATTAACAAGAGAATGGTTTAGAGACAGAAGCTTGGTGTAAACCAAACGTAAAAATGCAAAAAAAATTAGGATGTTTAAAGTCAATTATAAAAATAATTTGGTGCAAAATGATCAAAAGCTCGCCATATGTGTGTACACTTAGCTTCTGTCTCTTTGAACCCCTCTTCCATATACTGCTGATTTTGAAGTTACAATACTTTAGGTAGGAGGTGTCGAAATTAGGACCTCATCGATTCAATTTACTTCCAAAGACTAAAACATTTTTTTTTAAAGCTGATATTAAAATAAAACTTAACTAGAACAGTGGCGTGGGGAATCCGCAAATAAAGAATAATTATTCTTTTTAAAACTAATAAAAATTTGCATAACCTAAAAAAGATTTTTTTAGGCCGCGAGCTATTTAAATAATATTAACATCTCATTAAAATTCTATGCGGTGAAAATCAGACTTTTTTTTAAAAGGAACAAGTCATTTGACACCCCATCGAGTAAAATGTTAATTCTGTAGGAATATTTTTTTATTTGAGTCCTTTTTATATACAAATATAAATCATTCGTTAATTTATTCAGCTTCAGTGTAAAAAAATGAACTGAGGAAGAGGTTGTGAACATTTTTTACGTTAGTGTCGATAAAAAGTGTTTTTAACAAATGAGTGTACGATAGTCAAAATTCGATTTTTATATTTCTTTTACATAGATGAATATTATTTTTAAATGAGATATTCATTCTACAGCACACATTGTAAAATATTTAGCTGCACAAAAACCATGTAATATGTGATTGATGGGTGTTTCGGCAATCCGTTAACGTTTGACTTTATTGTAATTGGTTTATTTATACCATGTCAATCATGGTATACTTACTTTACTGTGATGTAAGTGATATTAAATTGATGCGGTGATTGACTTATTTACTGATCACCGTGGCCGAGTAGTTACGTTCTAAGACTTAGTGTACCAATGCCGTGTCACGATCTCGTATCCAATTTTTCTAAAAAAATATCAGGCAACTGACTTGTCGTAACAAAGATTTAGTCCAAAAACCCCTCAAAGGATGCACATATGACTTCTAATTTTCGTTTATAAAAGTTGAAATGTTGCATTAAAAGTCGACACGTTCCTTACTGGAAGCATTCAAAGTATAGTTTTTTTATTCTCTTTTTGAATGCATGTGCGTCTTGCATTTTGCAATCTACATTCAGCCGTATCTCGTAGAATTAGAAAATGTTGTTTTGTGTATGTATCATTTAACCAAAAAAAATCAGTCATGATAAATTTATTTCATCACCGATTGGTCACCTCAAACACTTCATGGGTACCACTGGTTTTCGGAAAAAAAACTAAAAGATTGCTAAAAGAATTAATTCCATTTGACCATTATTAGTTCTTAAATACATGACTCATTAGACATACATTTGTATGTTAAAAAGAGAATTGAATTCAAAATTATTGAAGATAAGATTATTATTAAATACGTCATCTTCGTTGCACACGTTGACAAGAAAAGATTTTTTCAATAAGTCACTAACTTTTAGTCTTTAACCAAAAATAATAATAATAAATTTTAATCTTACATTATCAGAAAATGTTACCGATTCCTGCAGTATCATAATGCTCACACGAAACGCCATCTAAACAAACTCTTTTTTAAGATAGAAAAAATAATTTATTTCTTTCGAGAGGCAAAAAAGCGAAACTAGTTAATACAAAACAAAGTTAACCGACTATCACACCAGTTAATATTTTTTACAGAGCCGTTTTAGAATATATGTATTTTTAACCCATTTATAAAAATCAATAAAGAAACAAGAATTATGTTTTTCTTGAGATATACTATATATCATTAAATTAATATCATAATTCCATTCTACCAAGTATTGACAACAAATAAATACCTTAAAAGTGAAATTAATATCAGACTATTAAAAAAGCAAATTTACAATTATTATGTTATATTCGTATTTTTACACCGTTTCTTTTGGTAGAGTTCAAAGTAGCATGCGACTAGAAAATGACTAGCAGTTAGTTAATCGCTCTTCCTCCCTACACGCTGTTTTTATGATCAGATATATACTTCAGGGCTCGATATGTAAACTTTGATGTGTATAGATTCGGTTCGCTTGACATATTTTTTAAACATCTTACAAGAATGATTTACGAATTGAACGATTCAAATTATGACCAAACGAGGCAAAAATTAGTCAAAACATGTCCATTTAATATCGATTGAAATAAAAATATACAGCTTATTTGAGGAAATAATTCAAAGACATAATTTTATTATTTAAAAAACTTGTGTAGTTTTGCACGCGCCGAGCATTGTTTAATGGACATAACCGCCTTTGATTTGTGCTGTAATGTGGGGTTCGAAAAAAAGTGTTAAAATTTATACGGTAGAATTCCACTATATTTATATATATCGTTGGGTCCAATGACGCAGCGGTTAGCGTTGTGGGTTTCCGTGCGTATCTCACGCGTTCGAGTCCCTAAACGAACAGCACTTTTCGATCGATTTATCGATACCTGTTCGAAGGAATGGGTGTTTGTGATGTCCAAAAATTCTCTCCCATTCATTAATAACTGGGCGTTGTGAGAGTGATTAGTTAATCACTAGTCATATCTTAGCCTTATCCTTCTATCCCTACTACTCTATTTGAAAAGAGAGGTTGAGCGACTGAGTTACAAACAGTGCTCGTAGAAAAACATCTGTTCTGCTCTACATTAGGAGCGGACATGGATTAAAAAAAACCTATATGGCAACAAAAATATTACTCTATTTAAAAAAAATGCATTAAATATCACGCTTATTTATTCGTTTGTGTAGATGTAAGGTATTGCAATTCAGCAATCATTATGATCCCAATGTTAATCTCTCGTCTTGACTTGTATTTGACTTGAAGCTAGGAGCAGTGCAATTATTGATGTTTGAACTCAATTACGAAGTTAGCGCAACCTTTAGTTTGCAACGTTCACCCCCTAGACATCCGAGTTCGCTCCTGCTTCTTGGAATATTTCGTATCGGTTTTGAATTTTAACGAGACGTAAAATCAATTAACAATGTAAAATATGTTTGTTTAATTAACCCTTTTGAGTGCGATCGACTTATACCCAGAGAACGGGCTACAAATAGACAGAATCGGCATAACTTAAAAGTAATCATATTCTTTGGCTGGTTGGCACGAACGTGTTAGACAAGAATCTCCCGGTTCGTTTAACTAGAAGATTTATTATTTTACTTACAAAATCAAATATTATAAGACAATTACGAATATAAGAAAATAGTTAATTACTATCTATAAAATTTTCAGCTCTGTGGCGCAGTGACCAGCGCCGTTGGATCCGTGGCGGATCTCACGGGTTCGAGTGCCGGTACGAACAGTATATATTCAATAGATTTTTTTTTTCAAAAAGTTCCGTCCCTATATACTCTTCCTATCCTAAAAATAACGTGTTCTAGCGATGGCGATTAGTTAACCACGAGTTCTGTCCTAGCCATATCCTTCTGTCCGTATTTTTTAGAAAAATAAAGGTTGACTGAGTTACAAGCAGTTCTCGATGAAAAACTTATGTTGAGATACCTCCATTAAGAGGCCCGGTAAGGCAAGTGTCAAATATATATATTTTTAAATAATATTTGAGACCTAAGACTAGGGTGCTTGTAATGTCAATTTAATTCTCATCGAGTTGATCTCGAGTGACTTACAAAAAAAATTCTTCGGGTTTATTTCGTATGATCTCTCATTTCAAAATATTTGATGAACACATTTTTTTTTTAATTTAAGAAATCTATAAGTTTATTTCTGCTAGAAATTTATTTCGAACGACTATCTTGTACATTCGTTCTTCAAATTGTATTGTTCAAACATGTTTTCGGTTTTGTTTCTAAATAACTTATCACATTTCGCACTAGTTTATTAATACGAAAAATGCTTGGAGATTTTTTATATGAAATAGAATTTAGAAATGTTCACCATATTTTTTTTTTAATAAAGAAAGTTAAATGAATTATAATTACGACAGTATGAATAACGTCTTCTTTTATTATAAACTTTTGAATGTCGGTAAAACAGAGTGATGTTGTACCGTGTACGAGTGGATATACATATTTAACATTCTTAATTGATTTCACAATTTTCTTAGATCCATATTTGGCATTTCGAAGTATTCTGAGGAGCTGAAGTTGCTATGGAGTAATTAAAACGAGCCGAAATGAATTTTCATAAGGGTTCAAATATGTAAACCTGTCAGCGAGTCTACACAAACGCATAAATGGGTAATGTTTATTTTACTCGTGCCGCCATATTTACGAGGCCTTCAAACGCACTGCCATCTTTCCATTTTACGCTCATTTAACTCGAAAGCTTTTAAATTGTGTTTACCCACTTGCTCTATTATTTGAAATGATATATTATATATTATGTTCACGATAAGTCAATTGATTTTGAAACCATGTTTGATCAATCCCAAACAGACTAATCATTTTTTTTTATAATATTTAAAATCAGAATCCAGTACATTATTACTTTCTCGTGTAGTGGTTTACAATTTTTATATTATTACGCCCCCCCCCCCCCATCCTTTATTTCATATAATATTAACTTACATGGTGCCATTTTTTTCTTACGTGGGCGAAACTATAACCAAAAAAAATTGTTTCTAAAAACTTGTTCCTCGCGTAGGACGTATGAGTCGCCAGTTCCAAGGGCTGTTCGGCTAAAGAAGTGGACATTTTTAGTAGCAGTATTTGTGAACTGTTTGTTAGGTTTTATTTTTTTATTTCTTGATTTTTTTATTTTGATCAGCTGTAATGTCATGTACTGTAATAGTATAAAAATATCAACGTATTTTAGTTCTACAGTTTTTAATAATTGTTATGCGTTGATAGTTATTTCGGCTTCCACCATCGTCAGAAATATGTACTGTACTTCAGTCATGTACTGTACTTTTGATGTTTAAACCAGGGCTGTGGAGTCGTGTAAAAAAAAAGACGTCTCCGACTGCAAATATAATTAAATTGAAGCATCCCAAATTTTAATTATTGTTTGTGATTACTTTCAGTCACCACTGTAAATTTATTAATTGGATGACTTTTAAATTATATGTTAGATGTGTTAAACATTTTAATTTTGTGTTATTTAAGAATCACTTATAATGTAATTGGTAATTTCTTTTCAATGACAATTGTTGTTTACAACTTTTCATTTGTATATAAATAGCATTGTTGAATTGTATTTCTTATCAGTTGACAATGCTCACAATGAGCGAAACCGGTCTTGACCTATTAAATAAAGTGAAATGAAGTTCAAAGAAATATTGTGTTTTCATTATTATCTGTATACCATCAGATCATCTGTAGTCAGCCAAGCATGAAATGTCAACACTTCGCACTATTTTGTTTGAATAAAAATATTTTACAAAAAAAATCGAGCCGCTCATTTTTCACAACTCCGACTCCGACTCCAACTCCAACTTCACAGCCCTGGCTTAAACAATAAATAACTAATAATAAAGACACGTTTTAAAGAATAAAGAAGTATTTTATGCTGTTCGCGTTTTTCTTTGCAATAGTCAAGGCGCGCCTTCCAGTTTTGAAATCGCTAGTCTAGTCACATAGAAATGTGACTTTGATTAAAATTATGTACCTAATTAAAGAGAAAAACTGTAATATCCAACTTCATAGACCTCCTTTTTTCATAATATAATATACATATTATTATGTACAGATAGACAAGTGAATAAGTTTCTCAGGGATGATGCGTTACAGTCTTATATACACCTAATTTTCTTTTTGCGTGGAGGTTTTTACACGGCTTAGAAATTGCACGTTTCAATGTAATGGAACGTATCTTTAATTTATCGATTAGCATTTCATTTTTACGCAGCTTTTTCGCATTGAACGTATGCCCCGATCAAAAAGAGAACAGGGTGTAGCTTTCAACAGCAAATGTCACGAAAGGACTTAAAGAATGATACATAAAAACAGAATTAGAATGGTAGAAAGGCAATTATATTTATTCATTATATTTATATTATATTTATACATAATAAAATACACTTTTTCTAGTTACTAATTCTACATTTTATAAAACTATACCGACTAGTTATGCTTATTGCGAACATTATCTGCTGCTGGAAATGCAAATCCAACCGGAATCATTTTAAGAATTACGGCTTTTGTACAGAGTATATTTTTTAAGAGTTGCTAAAACAATATTTGGAAAATTGTACCTTGAAAATCTTACAACCCCCATCAATTCAAAGTACCCAAATTGGTTATATTTTGATAATCTTCTTTTAATCAAAGTCAATTCTACTGGCACAATGTCGCGTATACAATTTAAGGTAGAGCAAGTATGTGTAACCCTTCAAAATAAAACAAATAAAATATTAGGGTACGTACGCAATGCGATGTTCATATTTTATTAAGACAAACAATGTTTATTTCTAGAAACGTTAATATGAGCTTCTGTTTCTTTCAGTAATAATATTTTAGAATTGAATAAAGCTGTAATGCGCATCAATAAAAAAGGCATTGTACAGTTTATGATAGTAATAATATTTTTTAATTGTTTTACTCCCCTGCTTTATTTCTGTTCCGTTGGAAATTGGAGTATATGGTAACGTAATGAATTCCTATCGCTTGATACTCTTATCACATCGTTCATTATAATTTATTAATTGAATTGACCTGCACACGGTAGAATTTTATCATAATGAAATAAAAAAACGAAGTCTATGATTGTTAGAACTAGCTTTAATTTTTACTTAAATATTTCCTGGTAATTTATATGTATATAATATTCCCTATCTCTATGAATATTGATTAACAATTTTCCGGAGTGGCTTGAAGAAGACACGCAAGCCATAGCTCAGAGACAGGGAACCTTTTCATTTCAGAAGGCGTCAAACCTAGTATTAAGGTAACGCATGAGGACAATGTTATTTTAGATATTGTGATATACTTTTCATCCAACCTCCGACTTCATCACGAAAGCTGTTTAACGGAAGATCGATTTTCTAACTAGTAGTCCTTTCCAATTCCCATCCTTTCATTCTTGATATGTCTGATGAAAGAAGTACAGCAGCTGTAAGTTATCGTTAATTTTGTTTTAATTAAATTGCTCAATAGCGAGTGATAAGCTTCAAAATTAGAAGTGAAATGGTTAAAAAATCTTTCAATAAATTGACAATTTAAAAAAATTACTCATTTAAAATTAAAATAAAATCAATATACCCAGGTATTTAGTTTCTTTAACTATCAATCTAGTTAAAGTAGACTTTTTCCAAGTATTATTTATATTATTGAAGTATATTTGAATATTATATACCTGTCTGCAAAAGGAAAAAACGTTAAGTCTTAAATCGGTACTTTTCAGGAGAGTCCAAAATTTTTTTACGATCATATGATATTATATTTCAAATGAGTCGCTTGAACGTGAAATTTACTAATTCGGCAACACTGATTTCACGGATACTCTTATCCCTCTACATATTTAACTAATTTTTCAATTTTTAAGACTTAAGATGTTCTTTTCCTTTTGCACACATATACATATCGACTGTGTAAAGGAAAAAATGACGTAACCCACACCAACGTTCCCTCTAAGCCGAAGGGTTAGCTGCGCGGAATTTTCAATGGCTGCGCGAACCGATAAAATATTCATTGAACAACTGTCTTGTAGTGCGCGCCAACCCGGAATGAGTGCGCGGGAGCTTCCTTACTGCTGCACGGCCGCACACGCGCGCAGCTTAGAGGGAACGTTGATGTCCCACACATAAAATTTTACAGGAGGCGCAAAAAATGTGTGATTTTGGGCCATATGAAAATTATGAATTATACACAACCTTGAAGTGCACGGAGACTTCTAAACTGGTGGTTAATTTACATTAATTAAAGAAATTGTCTAAGAAAAATCTTTATTTCAGTCTTTTTTCTTTGATTTATTTTTTTACAAGGTTATCTTTTTCAAACCTAAAAGGTAAATTTAGATACTAAGTCGGCATTTGTAGCTTGCATTTTTTTGATAGAACGTGTATCAAGTTTGATACATTGTGATTATCGAAAAAAAAAGCTGTTTTGAAAAAACTGTGGGTTACGTCCTTTTTCCTTTCCATAGTCGATATAATAGTAGTCGTCCAAGTTTCGTTGGGTTAAAATTTGTCTCCCTATTAACATATTTAAACTTAATGTTTTTTTAAAAGACAATGTTGCCCAGGTTTTAAGAAAGCAACAAATGAATTGATGCAAATATATTAAGCAAGAAGAATTTTAATGTAAGGTGTTTCGTTAGTTAAACGACAAATAATAACGAAGGTAATCGATGGAGACAGTTAAGACATTGTAAAAATGTTGCCGACAGCTTACAAAAAGTTTAATTCGCATCGGCAAAAAATATTCCATTGCAGGTACGTGGATATCTAAAAATCGACACACATTTTTTGATAACAATTATACATCAATTCAATTTCTAACAAACTGTCTCATTGTATTTCAATATTAATCTGTTAAATACAATATTGAGAGTAGACGCATAAGGATAAGGTTTGGACAAGATAATTGATTAGTTAAACGCTCTTGTTACGTCCCTTGTTTTCAGGAATCGGATGGGTAGAGGGAGGAATATTTAGAAATTCATATCTTGGAACAAAAATCCATCTTTCAACTAAAAAAATCTGCGTACTGGGATTCGAGCCCGAAAGCACAATGATGGAAACCAATGACGTTGACCAATGGTTCACGTTCCTGGCGTTAGCTATATTTACGACAAATGTTTTAGTTTATTTTGCCTCACATTGCCCATTGGCGGATCCAGGGGGAGGCCATGGCCCAGGGTCCCCTAAGGAGAATTTCTTTCCATTTTTATAATTAATCAAAACTTTATTGTGAAATGGGCTTTTTAATTGTCTAGTTTACTATGTTTTATAGAATCCATATTAAATTATGTATTGACTATCTTTATATAGACATATTATTTTAAAATCATCTATTTTTTAATGTATTATTTATGTATCGTGTTTAATTTCAAATTTAATGGCCCCTCCTGAAACGATTTCTGGATCCGCCACTGACATTGCATTTTTCAGTCTGAATAAATAATAAGCAATATAAAATTAAATTTATTTTTTAATATTTTATTTATTTTGAAGGCTCAGTAGTGCAGTGATCAAATTTGCTGTCTTCCGTGACGGATCTCATAGTTTCGAATCCTAGCATTTTTATATCATCAATTAATCGATTTTGGTTCGAAGGTATGGAAATTTGTGATGTCTAAAATTTTCGTCCCAAGAGACGTAGCGATAGCGATTAGCTAACCAAAAATCCAGTCTTAACCCGATCTTTTCTATCATTAGTTCTATTAGAACGAGGAAATTTCCTTCACTGAAACTTCATGGATTAAAATATATAAATATTTGGAAATAAACTTATGAAAAAATCATTAATAAAAGAATATTATAAAATTTTAAGCGACGACACTGTTTTAATTAAAGGATAAAATGAATATTAAACTCATTACTAAATGGATGCATTAAAACAACTACACTGTCGCCAACGAAGAAATGAGCGTTGTCAACTCTTTAATGATGCAACGTTAAAGTCATCCACTTTTGAGACGATAACCACCATGGAAAGTCCTGCAAAATGAGTTCCTAAATGGATATTAAAAATATCGTTGACTTATTATTTATTGATAATGCTGCCACTTAATTCTTTTAACGTCAACTGCTTACATTGAACACCAAATAATATAAAAATGTGCAGTACTTAATTAAACTTTCAGGGCACTACAAACAACGGTGGGCTGCAAATAAGGTTACAAGGGGTATCCTTAATTCCAGAGCTATTCATGGTGTTCTGCGGAAGGAGCAGGGTTATTTATCACTCGCAAACAATCGAATATTACTTAACATTTATACATTACAGTAAAACCACCAATTACCCGTCGAAAATAAATATGTTTACACGCGAAAACACGCAACTATCTCTGTGTTGGAATCATTATGACTCAAATTTCCCGATCATAAGAATATCAAAAGCGAAAAAATAAAAAAATATATAAACTATTCACTGGCTAATATTGAAAATGGGTAAACATAGTTTTTTTTGGCGATAAATTTCATTTTCGGCCGCATGTGGCCTATGGGTCGTAGGTCGTGCACAGGGACGTTCCGAGGGCATAGGTGAGTAGGCAGTTGCCTAGGGGCGGCAAGTCCAAGGAAGCGGCAATTGATCACGGTTTTTTTTAAATGACTGAATATTTTTGACACACGAATTTAGATTAGAATAAAAATGATGCCTCAGTGTCTTTGATAAAAAAAATGCCGACCAAATACATTTTCAATGGCAATAATATTATAACCGATGGGTAAACAATAGTTCAATTTATCGCAAAAAATCATCATTTTTAAATGTGACATTTACAGATCTCAGCACTATAGGCTATAGGACAGCGATGGCGAACCTACGGCACGCGTGCCCGATGTGGCACGTTCGAGAATTTGGATGGCACGCGAACGATTTCAAAGTTCAAAAAATTAAAATTTTGATTAAAAAATCCGTGAATTATTAATTTATTCAGTTTTATAAATTTTCAAATGTTGTTAAAAAAAAATCTGATTGAGCACGCCACACAATCGAGAAATAATATATGAGAAATTTCGACACGCGGACCCAAAAAGGTTCGCCATCCCTACTATAGGATAAGGTAATTTAAAAAAAAATATTTCGAATAGTAAGAGTGCTATTTTAAACTCTGCTTAGGGGCGGCACATAGCCTAGGAACGTCACTGGTCGTGCATCACTGACATATACCATATATTTATGATTTAATATTCGTGATATTAAAACCTTCCCAGTGAATTTTTAAGCTCAAAATTGTAGCATAACACTTTAGCATAAATCAATTGTGAATTTGTGAACCTTCTATTTGTATAACAAATTGCATAGAAATGCACAAGCAATTCTATCTGCAAGTGCTGAATTTAGTACTACATCTAACAGAATTTAATTTTACAACTAATATCGATCGGATAAATAACATTTATGAGGCATAGAAAATTACGAATGGGCTGTAGATCTCAGCTCGTTTGCAAAGGCAACAAACACTCCATGCGTTGCTTTATGGATCAGATCTCGTTTAATTTATAAATCCAGCGTAATTATTGCAGAAGTGTCCCTCCTCTCAATGGTCTCTTGGATTGGTGATGTTTATGAGAGGCTGATGCCGCAAGATCTGCCCACGCACAGCTGCTTCCAAGCATACGTCTACGCTATACGATCATCGAGTTGGCTTGAAATGGCTCGCATTGGCGTTGGCTTCGTTGGCACGAAGATTTTGTGCAAACCTTTTTTAAAAACATACCATTATATATTTTCAATATTAATTTAAAACTATCAAAAAGCTTTAATTTTGTATGTAATAAATAAAAAAATACTAATAAAAACATGGAATATTATTAATAATATGAATTAGTTTTTTTCGTGGTATGGATGTCTCCAGAGAGTCTAAACCAGGCACCAGGGGAACCTGCGGCCTTTTGGCTACTATGGTGCGGCCTTCTGGCCAATTCTGTAATTCTGTAAATTTTTGTAAATTCCCGAGATTATTAAAAAGGGTGCCACGCTGGTAATTTTAGCAAATCCGCAAATTTCTGGGCTTTAGAAATTGGCATGAAATTGTTTCCGTCCAAAGATTCCCTAGTCAATGTTTACTGCGGCCTTATGTCGAGTCAGAAAAATGAATGCGGTCTTTAGAGAAGAAAAGGTTCCCCATCACTGGTCTAAACTCTAGTTGCTCTTTTAAGCCGCTTGAATTTAAACGTCTTAGATCAGTGCTTCCAAAACTGGGAGGGTGCAGGTTTACTTCGGAGGTTACCGCAGAAAGGGGGGCCGCGGATTTTTTTTCAGATTTACGGGATCATTGCATGAAAAAATTTGGGAAGCACTATCTTAGATGACGGGCGATATTATCCATATGATGTACCCTGCAGAGCTGAAAGATGTTGATATGTCATGGGAGAAAGCAAGGCGATTGTCGTGTGGGCTACATGGATGAGCCACTTATAGTAGGAGCGATAATATGGTACAATAATAAGAGTTATGTTTCACAGTCGATCGCTTATTCGTCAGATATATATTATAGACATCAAATTGATAACATAATCCTTAATTTACCAAATACTTCACAATGTTTAGCTTAATTTGATACATCGTTGCGATACAAGCAAGTTTTAATGCAAGAAGAGGAGCTTAAAGAAATACGATTGATATTTTATTAAATTTATAATTTTGTCTTTTGAAGTTTGTATTTAGCTATTAATTGATTTAATAGAATTACAAACTATAAATTAATATAACATGTATAATGTGAAGAATGATAAAAAAAGAAAATTGGCAAAGAAGTCAACAGAGTAAGTTCCAACAAAAAATTTGTTTAAAAATAGTCATTTTTTTAACTCACTAACGTCCACATTGATATGGTTAAATACGAAAAAATACCGTTGAGCATTGTTCAAGATTTCCCCATTGGCAACTCCATTGATATTGGCTATAAAAATACTGTCAAGAGATTTAAAGTTTTGGTCTGACCGAACATACTCTAGCAATATTCCAGTTTACTGGAAACTTACTCAGTTTACTAAACATAGCGAAATTTAAAATGATATCCTTACATGATGATGTCGCATTGCTATAAGAAATTCGTGATTTATAAATGTTGCTGTGATTCTTGAGTTTCGAAGAGTCTGGACAAAGTTTTTAGTTAGCGAATATATTGGCCTGCAAGCAGCGCACACAATGCCCCTCTTTGATATGCCATTCCTAAATAATTCGCAGGCCGATCCTTGCATCGCTTTGGGTTACGTTAGTTGCGCCGTGCCAAATCAACAACTGCTGATGAATAAGGGAGTGTGCGGGTAGGTATATTACGTTACACCAGTGGTTTCCAAGCACCACAATTACAACTCCACTTAATATCTTTTACATACACAGTCAACTCTTTTTTACACTGTATGTACATACGTTCCACAAAAAACCGTGTTATTTGAAAAAAAACAACATTGTGATAGGATAAAAATAGTAACGTATTATGTTCTATAGTATTTTTATATTTATTAGTTGATATCTATTTCAGCTTTCGCCATCGTCAAAACTATGAATAAACTTACTTAGTTACGATGGCGAAAGCCGAAATAGCTATCAACTAATAAATGTAAAAACTGTAGAACTAAATACGTTGATATTTTTATTTGTTTACCATGTCCGCTCCCAATGTGGAGCATATTTACTCCTAATGGAGTTTATCTCAACAGAAGTGTTTCTACGAGAACTGCTTGTTACTCAGTTGTTCAACCTCTCTTTTTCCAAATAGAATAGGAATAGAAGGATAGGGCTAGGACAGGACTAGTGGTTTGCTAGCCGCTCACCATACGCCCTGCTCATAGGATAGGATGGGAAGGGGGAATTCAAGACATCACATACATCCATGCCTTCGAACAGAAAATCATTAATCGATTGAAAAATCAATTTACAAAACTATCCGTACTGGTATTCGAACCCGTGACCTCCGTAGCCGAAGCCAATGACATTGACCACAATGTTGTTCTACTAAGTAAATGCAAGTCAATCAACAACACTGTGGCTTAGTAAATAATGAAAAAACAGTATATCAAAAACCCAATAAGTAAATTACACAAAGTATTATTCATAATATGTTATAAGAAAAATAATACGGTTTATCGCTACTTGATTATATACGGGCACTTTTATGAGGGACTGGACATAAATCGCTTACACCGCTAGAAATGTTTGACACGTCTAATGTGTTTGGATTTAATGAAGCCTTTTGTTTTTTATTACTGTCGTGTGTCGTTGAATTTCTTGTTATTAGGAAATGACTGAGGTTTGTTTCTGTGAATCGTGCTAGAACAAATAATTCGTGGAAATATATAGTATTCCTTCCTTTTAGTGGACCGTGTTATTTCAAATTCGTGTAGAGAAGAGTTGAGTAGTTAGCACATAAAAATTATAGCCGTTTGTAATCAAAATTCAACTTCAAGTTTCTTGAAAAATACGAAATGAAAAAATTGGTTCAGTCAGTTCGACCTGAGATCAGAACTGTCGGCTACGATGACTTCTTGAAAACTAGCGAGAATTTAAATTGTATAGCTTTAAACAGGGGTGGCTGCCAATACATTAACAAGAGGCTCGCTTAATCTCCAAGCAATTCTTAATGTTCCGGAAAAGGAGTATTTTTTTTAACACTTCTATGCAATTATATGCAATACTTAAATAAGCAATCGATTGTTACTTAATACACTTATAATACGTAACAATATGCAATTTACCTTAAACTAATCAATTTAAATGGCTAAAAATGTACCACTGTGTATACTGAAACTGTCGTAGATAGTAAGTATGTTATAAATTGCAGTTATGTCTAATTTGATCTGAGATTTGCTCGCCAGCCTTCGTAAAATTCAACAAAGGGCTCGCGCGAGCCCTTCCGAGCACCCTCCAGCCCACCACTGGCTTTAAATAGAAGTATAAAAGTATGTCGTTCTTGATGTTTAAAGCTTATGTAGCTGACATGACAAATATGTAGTAAAGAAAAAAATAGTCACAACTCAAAATATTTATACAAAAGCCGACCAACTCATCTCTTCACCTTTTTCAGCGAATACTCCATGATTTAAAAGTTTTTAAATTTATTCTCTTCTAAGACTCTGTAACACAAAATATTTGATGGCCATAGGAATTGTGAAAAAAAAACATGGAAACTCTAATTTATTTTCGTTTTTCACATGCTGCAGGCTAAAGACTAAATATCCCTGAAAACTTGATCTGGGCCATCAAAATAAAAGTATTGATATAATTATATTCATAAGTTGCAAATAACTGAAGTACGCCTTCATCACAGGAAAAGCATCGTATTGCTGAATGAAAACATTCATACATTAATTTCTCAATTCATTTAACGCTTAGGTTCCCAATCTTTTTTGGCTGTCGACCTCTTTTTAAAAAAGCAATGTGACCCGCGACCCCGATGCAATTGAAGAGGCATTTTTTTCAATAAGGTTATTTTAGTTTACTGTACAGTGGAACCCCCAATTACACTACCCCGAATGACGCGCTGGTTTGAAATATTTGCTGCAAATCCTCCAATTGCTCTGTCGCATTCCATTGTAGTTGCTACGAGACGGTCGTCTGTGCGGCGCATACAGTCAAATGTTGGCTATCGTCTGTGTATTCAACACGTGTCAGGCTATACACGTATAGCCGGGCGACTTTTAATGTGTTGGGTTTTGGCGCGCTTTGCATTTTATCACTTAGTAACTAAATATTTCATCCATATTTATTTTTTTGCAAAACTAAGGGAAATCCTAGTTTTGAATTTTCCGCGGAAAAAAACCAAATCCCTTATTTTGTATGAGATTCACACCCCCAATTACACAACCCCCAATAAAACGGTCCCGACTATAGTGTAAATGGGGGTTTTACTGTAGTTTTAGTTTTGTTGTTCAAATCCAAAATCGAAAAAAGTGGACGACCCCCAGAAAACCCGTGATCTAACAAATTGAAAGGACACCTTTCTTCTACCCTATCCATATAAAAAATGATTATGTTTTGTATTACAATCAATTCTTGCTGAGAAAAATAATATCCAGCAAGTTGTACAAATGTATACATTGCGTGCAGACATGGCAAAAAAATATATATTACAATGGAAAAATTACGTCGATCGTATGCAAAAAAAAGGAAATATTTGTAATTAAAGCTTATGCCAATGCGCCAAATATTTTGAAAATCGAGTCACTCGAGATTAACTCATCGAGAAAAGGCATCACTTCACATCATCACTGTCAAAGATACCAAATTTAAATTTTAAAAAAAAATATTTTATATTGGCCTTAATTTGGGCTTGAGCCATACCTGCCTGATTGCTAGGGCAGAGCTCTTACCAATTAGAGCACAGAGGTCGACGCTTAATATATCGCAGGCCTGATTTCCGTATTCGAGTTTTGATATAGTTCCCAACAACCCGATGATAAAAAGTTACGACCAGGCCTGTCAAATCAGCGACGCTGCTTTTAACCAGCAAAGTCTCTTTTGGTGACCAATCACAACACCATCAACCATACTAACTGCGATATTTTACGAATTATTTTGATCAGTTTAAAAACCGATTCCAGAAATTCTTACCCCGGAATGAATCTTGTAAAAGAAATTATTTTGAAATTTATCTCACTATTCAAGTGTAACTTAATATCGACTGTGGAAAGGAAAAAGGACGTAACCTCCACAGTTTTATCAAAACAGCTTTTTTCGATTATCACAATAAAGCCAATTTGATACACGTTATGTCAAAAGAATGTTTGACACAGGTTTTTTTCGATAATCACAATGTATCAAACTTGATACTCGTTCAATTAAAAGGATGCAATCTGCGAATGCCGAATTAGTATCTTAATTTAGCTTTTAAGTTTGAAAAAGATGTCCTGGTAAAAAATTAAAACCAAGAAAGAAGACTGAAATAAAGGTTTTTCCTGGACAATTTATTTAATTAATATTAGATTATGTCAATTAAACACCAGTTGTGTTCACCACTTCAAGGTTGTGTATAATTCATTATTTGCATATGGCCCAAAATCATCAAAACACGTTTTTTGCGCCTTTTGTACAATTTGATATGTGTGGATTACGTCCTTTTTACTTTCCACAGTCGATATATATGTAGCTTCTAGTATCAAACATGTTACATGACCAAATCAGTTACACTTTATTTTTCAGAAAAGCTCAATGTTTGTTTGATTAGTTTGTAGCGACATTGTAATACAAATTAACATTAATAACTAACAAAAAACCAGACTTAGGGTGTCAAATTATTGAAAGTTAAGCCTTTACATTCCATACGAAATACTGAATTACATTGTCAGTTGATTCAAATCCTGCAATATGATTGGCTTTCAATGACTTGTACAGTATGATAGCAAGATGCATTTGACTTACTTTATTATTATAATATATTTGATTAAAATAATTATATAAGGTTAAATTTCATACACTTTTAGGTAGTATGATTTTTAAAATGAAACATATCGTCGTTGCGCTTTTAACTTGTCCTGTTCTGAGCTCAAGAAATGCGACCCCAATAACCACATTTTCTTACATATCTATTTTAATATGGGTGATAAAATGTTTATAATTAATGTATTCTTATATCATAGTTTTTTGAATCTTTTGTAGAAGAAAAAAAAAACATTCGATCGCTAGTTACGTCTCTATTAAAATCCGCTATGAATATGTTATGTCGAAATCGGATCATTCATTGCATTAAAAAAATATAATCATTCACCGCAATTGAATTGCTTTACAAGTATGATTCTGTCGAGGACATTGTTATTCGTACTGTATTTTAACGTGTTTTTAAACTACAGAAATGTTTTAAAAAAAATACATTACGGATTTTGAAAGCGCCTACTGGAATTCATAAAAAATATGTACATCGGCAAAAACATAATTTGGCCGTGTTTGATCAATCATTCCACCTCAATCATAGTAATGTCGAAGACTTAGAATAATAATATGTATTTTTATTCCCAAAGATTATTTAGTTTAAAGCAAACAATGGGCCTGGTTTGTGTTGCAGATGCCCAATGGATTCCTGAATGATATCTCTCTATTCTTCCAACTGTGTAAACGCTATCGCCCTAGAAGACTACTGATGAGCATCCACAGGTGAGGAGCATCCATTGGTGCATAATGCTGGTAGATGACACAGAATCTTGGAAACACAGTGCATCGGCCATATTCTTCAAAGTGAGAAATAACAAAATATAAAAAAAAAATATATTACTATTATAAAGAGTAATATTTTTTACCTAACCACGCTAATTTTCTTCTACCACTAATCCGCAAAAAAATAAATTCAATATATTATATTTATAAAAACGCTTCGAAGAAATTTCTTAGAAACGTAACATAGATTTCAAGTTGATAATCTAATTTATCAATAGTATGTATTGTAGTTTGTCGAGAAAAAATCTGGTGGGAAAATATCCAATTAATATAATAATTTATAACTAGGATATAATTACAACTATTCCGTTACTCAAATAATATAGATGAATATATAAATAAGGACAAATTAATCGGGTGAATTATTTATAAATCTTGAAAGCGATCGTTTTAATTTAAAGTTATCAAAAGTTACACGCAATATAAAATCATAACTTGTCCAAATTAATTGATTTGTTTTACAATAATGATTTCTGTCTTATATTACACGACAAAAAACAAGCAACCGAATTGTGTTCTGACAGCGATGAGGAACAAATGGATATTACATATTATTTATTTAAAATATTTATTAATTAATACAATATTACAAGGAGCGCTTTTAGAGAGTTCACTGTCAATACTTGGTGATAAGGCAATATATTAAGAAAAAACACAATATTCCTTTGTACTCATTTCCATTAATTATTTTTTTAAGATTTCGACGGAATGTGCCTGGTGGAATTTCAATATTAAATTTGAATCGTTCAAATTATGTAAATTCACACAAGTTTTGTCGATAAGCCTTTTAACTTAGTGATCTACTTATATTTTTGTTTATAAACGATACAAACTGTTTACTACGCGTCAGTTCAAGTACATCCGTGCACTTGGAATGCCTGAAGATGCCGAAAGGCGAAACCCGGGTCGTTAGCGACAAAACTCATGGAAAAGTACATAATTCAAACAATTCAAATTTAATAACGACCCGGGTTTCGTCTTTCGGTATCGTCAGGCTTCAAGTGCACGGATGAACTAGAACGCCTGAAGATGCCGAAAGGCGAAACCCGGGTCATTAGTGACAAAACTTGTGTGAATTTACATAATTTAATATTGAAATTCTTCCTAGCAAATTCAGTCGAAATCTTAAAAAATTGATAAATTGATTGAAAAATCAATTTATAACAACTGTCCGTACTAGGATTCGAACCCGTAACTTCCTCAACAAAAACCAACGACGTTTGACCACTCGACCACATTACGTTTAATAAAATTTATTTTGGATATTTAAATCGAAAGTGTTAAAATGGTTTCCATTCGCTGAAGCACTTTATTTGAATAATGATCCTATGTGCGCGATCATTTATTTTTTGGATAAAGAAAAGGAACCTTAGTTTTGATTATTTTTTTAAACCGTACTTGGTCAGTTTGTTCAAAATTAATAATACAAAATGATAAATCTAGTAGTAAATAAAAAACAGGAACGGCTTTGCATGATTATTTACAAGGCGCAGTGGGGTGCAAGTCGTTGGTCAAAATAAGGAGCCCGGTTCGCTTCGTTGCGCTAGATGAAATACTATATATTTAATTATTTTTTTAAACAAAACAATCGCTATCGCAGTATATGTACGAGGATAAAAATAATTCAGCAATCAATTTCATTGGCAGATCGCATAAATTCAAAATTGGATATGCAATTGGCAAAGTTCTGATTCGATTATACAAAATTTAGAATATTGTACAGAGTGATCCTAAAATGAATTACTTGTACCACCATGAGTAGTAATCAGGGCTGTGGAGTCAGAGTCGTGGAGTCGCGGTATTTTGACATGAGTCGGAGTCGGAGTCGTGAAAAGTGAGCGGTTCGATTTTTTTGTTGAAAAGTATATTAAATAATGCGGAGCAAACATTCAAAAAGTGTTTTGCCACACAAATACAATGCTTGGAAAATGATGATTTAAGTGTTGCAAAAGTGACGGTTTGTATGAATGTGTCAACTTTATGATTTCATTTTAATATGAAAAAAAACCTTTTTGAACACTAATTTTGATTTCCATTCATAGGTTTTATTATGGGCAATCAGAATTGATATAAAACGCCATTTTTCAAATTTTGTGTCAAAACACTTTTTGAATGTTTGCTCCTCAATTTTAATGATGTGTATTCAAACAAAATTGTCGACATTTTATGCTTGGCTGACTAAACATGATTTGATGGTATACGTTAAATTAGATAAAATAAAATGATTTTTCGGAGTCGGAGTCGTCTTTTTTACACAATACTCCACAGCCCTTTTAGTAATAGACGAGTGTTTGATTAAACTTATACGCTGACGTGGTGATTGAAAATTTAAAAAAACCTACAGAAATAACAACATTTCATACAAATAAAAAAATATACTTTTATATTTTAATCCGTTTCCACTCCCAATGTGGAGCACATGGTTTAATATCTTAAGATATGGTTTTCTACGAGAACTGTTTGTTAATCATTACCTCAAACTTTCTTTGTGAGTCTAGATATAAGGATATCGCTAGAACTAGTTGTTAGCTAATCACTCTCAATACGCCCCGTTTTTTAAAGATGGAATAGGTGGGAGGGGGGGGGGAGACATCGAATACGCCTATGCCTTTGAACAGAAATTAATAAATCAATTGAAAAATCCATCTATAAATCTGTTTTTATTGGGAATAGCACTACAGGATACTGCGATTTGTGCAGTTTTTTTGTCGATATGAAAAAGTTTTTTTTTCTTTGTTTTCTCATCATATGTAAACTGTCCATGCAATCGTATTACTGTCATATGTACTTACTAGTAACGTCGCTGTGGAAGAAAAGGTGATATCAGTTCAAAGGAGCTGTATTTACAAATGTATTTCATATTATTTGTGTGCATCATTTTTTCCGTATTATTCGCAGTACTTCCAGGCTGAATCTGAACTGATCTATAAAAAATGTTGTGTGGCTATGAGATAAAGTCGAAAGTGTTTCCGGCACGCAACTTGCTAATACATGTATTGTTGGTCATATCGACAACGATCGCGATTAGGTTCAAATTATTTATCTGATATAAACCGCCTAAGCATTTATTATGGAGCATGATATAAATTCATTACAATATAAAATGCATTCATTTTCCGCCATCTTATCCCATTTTAAACGCGGAAGCATGAAGTCGACATGAAATTTATATTTAAAATGGCTCCGAATATTTCACGATTCGAATTTGGAGCACGAAATAAATATTCCCGCAACTAGATTGGAAGAAATTCAAATTCCCTAGTAGGTACTTGCCATCCACTAGCGTCTAGAATTCCTCAGCAGGCCGCCCGAGGTGATGACAAATTAGTACACGACCTACGTCCGTTTCCAACATGGCGGTCCAATCTAATTTCCGATCACTCTGACAGATGGCTCTCCCGTCGCGAGACTTGCCTCGCTTCTCACTTTATGCAGGTGCCCCGCGAGGAAAACGTATCGTAACGTTTTTTTCTGCTCGGATAATTTTAACCGATCGATTCATGTTACCCTGGTAATAATATTGGATATTAATTCTTAATCGGCTGTCAGTTTTCATAATTAGTTTCTTCAATCGATCAATAATAATTGTTCTACCCGACTAACTTTAATCTATTAGCCACTGTTTCTATAATACCTATTGTCAATATTTAGTATGCCTTAAAAACGGCAGTGCTTTCAATTTTGACAATGTTATATTTCGATGGCAAAAATTAAAGATTTGTTTCAATATCTCGATATACTAGAGCAGGGTTTCCCAATCTATGTTCCGCGGAACACTGGTGTTCCAAAGAACCTTAATAGATGTTCTGCGAACTTCCACACAACTTGAAAACAGCTCTTTGCAATATTATGGATCATTCCTGGGTTCATAATCCTTTTTCCGTGATAGCTCCGCGCAAGTGATTATTAACATCTAATTGACGTAGTCGTTGATTCTGATTTGAACTCTCAGAAATCATTCATAAAATGATTTCTGAGCGAGTATCCTAATGTGTCAAGGCAAACTGTTATTGTTTTACCTACTATGCAAAGGATGGTTTTCTTATTATTCAGCAACAAAGTCAATGTGCAGGAACAGGCTTGAAGTCACATCAGATACTCTTATATCTGATGTGACTTCCACCATTGCTGAGCCTGATATCTAGTGTCTAGATATATATTTACTATTATTAATAACCCAACCTAAACATAAACTAAGTGTTCCGTTGAAATTTCCGGAGTTGCGACGTGTTCCATCCCAGAATAAGTTTGGGAAACCCTGGTCAATGGTACAACACAGGCGCCACTTACTAAGAGTTAATTGTACTATAACCTTCGCGCAAGTGCAAGCATACGTAGTCAAAATGAACTGTATGGCAGACGTACAAACATTTGAGTCCTACTGTAAGTTAATTTTACTATGCATATAAACTTCGTGCAAGTGCAAGCAAAAATTTTGTCAAAGTTTTATTGAAATCGGATAAGCGGTTTGGCAGCCCATACATAGAGTATGAATGTAAACAAACATTCATTTTCATATATTAAATTTTATCGAAATTAATGTCATATAAAATTTATTTTAAAAACTTTATTGTATTGGAATTTTAATTTGTAATATATAACTGAGTTAGGATTAATTTTTAGTTTATTCGTAAACCTTGCGATATTCTGTCTGATGATAGCAGATTACAGAGGCGAAACACGTGTCACAGTATGTAACACAACAAGCGAAGTAACAAAGTTATCAAATTTAATTTTATATCATTTTCAATGTGTCCATTGTAAATTCGTGGAGAAAAGGCATTATGTAGTTCAAATAATGAATGCATGCAATACGATTTCATATGTATTTTTAGATTCGGAACATGGTTTTCCCACCATAAAATAAAGCTTTTTTAATACCTAATATTAAATGTTTTTATCCATAAAAATTTAAGCACACACAACTTCAAAAAAAACTATATTAATGCAAGTTTTTTTTTAATGTACCTATACGAAATTTCTGAATCAAAAAATCAAGCAAATAATATATTACAATATTTCAATGAAAAGTCAAATGAAAAGGCCATATTTACCGATCGTTTAAGTGGCTATAATGCTAAATTCATATATCAAAATATAATAAAACCTCATTCACCAAAATTCGTCTGGCGAAAATAAGCTCAGTTCATTAATCACACTAAATATCAGAAATAAAATCCACCGTATGCTCGTTTCATCTTTTTTTAGAAGCCCTATGCTAGAGCCTGGAAATATTTTCATAATAAATTTCCGCTTGCAGTAGTCGCTGGCAGGGGTACTGGACCCAAATAGAATTACAATGTTAAACGTACAGTATTCGCGATCGATGTAAAACGCATGGAAACATAAATAAGTTTTCATTTTAAAAATAATTTCGCACAAATCGTTTTATATTTACAATACAGTTAAAGGTTATGTCTAATATAAGGTAAATTCATAAAACGAATTCTTTTTTAAAAAACAAGACAGTTTTTGTACTAATTCCACAAATCTTAATAAAGTTCAGATCACAATGCTTGCGATAAGAGACATCGGTCCTTTTATTTTATTTTGAAATAAACCTTATCACCAAAAAAATACTTATTTATGGAATGATTGTATGTATGTATATATATATCGTATGTGGAAAGAAAAAAGGATGTAGCTCACACATATCAAATTTTACAGGAGGCGCAAAAAACGTGCTTTGATGATTTTGGGCCATATGCAAATTATAAATTATACACACCCTTGTAGTGCACGAGAACTTCTAAACTGGTGTTTAATTGACATAATCTAATATTAATTCAAGAAATTGTCTAGGGAAAACCTTTATTTCAGCCATTTTTCTTGGTTTTATTTTTTTACAAGGTCATCTTTTTCAAACTTAAAAGCTAAATTTAGATACTAATTCGGCATTTGCAGCTTGCATCCTTTTGATAGAACGTGTATCATGTTTGATACATTGTGATTATCGAAAAAAGCTGTTTTGAAAAAAACTGTGGGTTACGTCCTTTTTCTTTTCCACAGTCGATATATATATGTATATTCTAATGATGTAATATCAACAGTCAAAATAATATTAACTATAACAAAATTAGTTTTTTTCTTTAAACCGATCATTCCAATGAAAAACAGCAGCAAATACATTTTTCTTAGTTCATATTCATGATATTCATCATTTAATCATAGTTTTGACGATGGAGAAAGCCGAAATAGCTTTCAACTAATAAATACAAAAACTGAAGTACTAAATACGTTGCTATTTAAAATGGAGTTCTAACAAGTCAATAAAAAAAACAGCAACCAGGTAAAAAAAATAGTCAGAAATATGGTTTAGAGTTAAAAATGTCTTCAAATCCAATTGATGTCAATTTCGTCATAATTTGATTAAACATAGAAAATTTGTATCAAAAACTATTTTAAAGCAGTAAAAAAACCGTGCCATAAACGAAGAATGTATGTAACATTTTTACTATAATTAAACCAAAGGCTATATAGTAATTAATATCATTATAATAACATATTTGTTTTTAGTTTAAACTTGTATATATACGTATTAATTTAATTAAGTCTTTTTAGGTCTGTTCGTTTTAATTTGTCATCTCGGCACTTGTACTATTGTTATAATATTTTATCGCGGTGTTATTTAAAAGCAGTTTTGAAACGCTTTAAAAATAGTGTCAAATTCTTTACTAAGCCAAATATTATAGAATATAAGATTACAATAATTGAATAGTTAAATGAAACTAGTCCTTTAAATTATAATTTAATAATACCCATATATTGTTGAACGTTCATCCGTGTACCCTTTGGTGTTTGTTTTTTTTTTTTTTGTATTCCTAAAGTCAATCCCTGTCATTTCCTCGTTCATGATTAATACGCTTAAGAATGTCGATTTGTAAAATAAATAATACACACTAACCACTGCTGGATGCGTCGACGTGCGCGCATAAGAGTTTTTTTTTAACGTAAAACAATTTAACATTTTAAATTGAAATTTATAAAAATGTTTGAGAGTGCTCTGAATATTCATGAGTAAAAAATACATGCTAATGAAGGGAATGCATTTGAGGAATCGAGTAAGTTTAACAGGGGGCGAACTCGGTATGATGCAGTTTTATGAAATAATAATCATCATCATCAATGTCAGCATCTCTGGTCTTGACCAGCCATACACAACCTGCGACCTATTCAGTTTTAATGTGTGGCCCCAAAAAAATCATAATCACGTTTATTAACTAATATTGTTTGCAAAACTTTACATAATCGAATGAATATTTTGGATACCGTACGTCGCTATACTATGTATATTATTAACGTATTACTATTATTATGCTGCGGCCCACGTAACATAGAAAAAAACAATGTGCAGCCCAGACGAAAAAAAGTTGAGTATCGCTGATTTAGACTCTAGTGCAGGGGGGGCAAACTTTTCGGACCGAGGGCCAAATTCAGGAATACAAAATGAGCGGCGGGCCGCAAGTAAAATACCATTTTTATATGTACACTATTAATCATGAAAAAAAAACAATCTAAAGAGAGGAATGGAACTGTGTTACGTCTATTACATTGAGATTCTTAAAACTTGTTGTAAATGTTCATCAGTGATGTTTGATCGTAAAGAGTTTTTATTGAGGTTCATGATTGAAACTGTTAGTTCACATATATATAGGTTGATCCAAAAATAACGATTATTATATTTATTGTCAATCTTTTTTAAAAAGGCGTTAAAAGATAAAAAAACATGAATCTTTTGCAAAAATAAAATATTGCTCGCGGGCCGCAGAGAAATACGCGGGCCTCAGTTTGTCCGTGCCTGCTCTAGTGGTAAGAGCTTTCCATTGTGCTGGGACATGGGTTCAGGTTCGAGACTCGGAAAGGTCAATATAAAATTAATATTTATCTAATATTAGTGGTATTGGGCATGGGTATTTGTTTCTTCTTCTCGAATTTATTGAGATTGAAAAACTGTTAAAAAAAACCGAAAAAATATCTGGCACCATAGCCATTTTTAGTTGCAACTCCAAATGCTTTTAAATATTTTAATTAATTATTTCTATCAAGCGTGAAGCCAGTAAAATCATTTGTCAATAATGCAAATTAAAAAAGAGTGTTTTATTATTTTAAATAAATCAAATAGTTAAAATTACAGAGGAATTCTGGCAACCCGTAGTCAGTCACCAAACAAATCAATAAAACATAATAATATCAATTTCATTCGAGCCGCTGGCATATCAGATGAGGTCCCCCGGATAACTTATCGACAGAATTCGGGGCCGACTTTCCTCTGTTCATTTCCTCCCCGGTGAAAATCCATTATTTTTCCGGACGAATCACCGGCGCTCCATTAATCATCTTCTGCGCCCCCCAGCAGCCCGCCCCGATTTCTGCGACCCCGATAATGTATGGCCAGTTTTCCGCCACTTAAATATTTTATTCATCGTGAAATGGGCCATTAGTCATATCGCATCTAATGAGCTCTCTATCTCTGGCTTTTATTAATTTCCTCTCGCGATCTCCCTGCAAGCTTCTGCTCGCCTGATACTTCACTTGCAATAATTATTATCCATCCCTTACAACTCACTTCGCAGAAAAATATTTTTTCGTTTTCCCGCCATTATGCGCTCCGTTTTTTCTTAAAGATGGCTTTACCTACTACTATCTAATTTCTCTTTGGCATGCCCACCTTTAATGGCTTAAACGCCCAAAGAGAAATTTACCTGACCATATACATCTTTTGGCTTAAACGGGAATATGAGAATATCAATCTTAATCTTCTTGATTATTTTGTGCGTCGTTTAATCGTATACATGTATTGCTTGTACTTCCAATGTGAAGAACCAGCCTGCCAATGGGTAAAGCTTTAATAATTTTAAACAGTATTACTTCAGTTGTCAATAAATTCTGCGTGAACGTGAGTGAGTTCAGACGGCTACTATATATATATACGTATTCCATCAGATCATCTTTAGTCAGCCAATCATGCAATGTCAACAATATGGACTGTTGTAGTTTGAATACACATCATTAAATATATATATTTTTTAATGTTTCAAGCCATTCATTTTTCACGACTCTTGACTCCGGCAACGGCCAAACCACCACGACTCCACGACTCCGGCTCCAAAGCCCTGTATTATAATATTAGACTGTCCAAGCTTACTCGGTTGACTTCCTTGCATGTTATTTTTTTCTGTGATTTTTTTCACTTGTCGTTTTTTTTAACATTGCGCAAAAATAAACTTATAATTTATAACTATTTTGTAACGTAAATGATAGTAAATTTCAAATTTAAATCAATTTAAAAAAAAAACATAAAAAACACTCGATATTTAGAAAACATGTTATTTTGTTTAAATTTTACTGTTAGTCTTATTAAATAAAATATAATGTAATGATGAATGCCAAAGAATAAGAAACTGTAAAATACCTGCATGCATGTTTCGTCTATTTGCAGTAAACTTTCATTTACAATGTAATCTTAATTGGTCATGTCCAGTATAAAAAGCACCCAATTAGTTGTGGTTGGTGGCGAGTTCACTGTGAGAAACTAACAAACAATCAGTTAATATAAATGTTAATAAATAAAGAAATAAAAAAAATAAATAAAGAAAATAAATAAAAAAAGTTAATAAAATCAGTTGATAATGCTCGCGATGAGCGAAACCGGTCCTGATCTAATAAATTTTATGTGGAAAAAGTACTAAAAATGTTTTATTATTTTTATTATAATGCCATTCCACCAAGTATTGACAGTGAACACCTTAAAAGTAATATAAATGTATTTTGATTCTTTTTGACTATACTTTATATGTATGTATGTATATCTGAAAAAAATCTCCTATTAAAAATTCACTGTCGAATCCTCGAACACAGTGGCTTCCAACCTTTATGTTACTGCGCCTCCCTTTAAACAAAAAATATCTTCGCGCCTCCCTATCTTTTATTTCAAATATAATAATGACACATTTTAAAAAGTAAATAAATATTTTGGACTGTTCGCGCCTACCAGGTTGGAAATCGCTGCTCTAACATATTAATATGTTAACGAAATAATGGTTTCATATCAAAATAACGATTAAATATAAATAACATTCATGCATTCATCCCTCTTTTCCATACAGAGTTGCATAAGTTGATCTTCATCAGATGATGCTTGGTAAAAACAATAAATATAAAAAAACGAGGTAATAAAAAATATTCACCGCATAAATCGCACATTCTGTCATTTTATTTCAAATTAATAACTACTCTCTTTGATGTTTGCAATAAAGATATTCCACATTTTATTTACCGGCAGATTTTGCTTGCTAGTTAATACTTTAAAATTTTTAAAACATATTTGAGATTACAGCTGACGCCAATGCGTCAAATATTTTGAAGTTGAAAGATCATACGAGATATATTCGATGAGAATTTTTGAACACATGAGATTAACTCAATGAGAGTTAACTTCACAAACACCCGTGTCTTCCAATTTGACATAGACCTTAACCGGGAATCTAACCCAGACCCACCTGATCGGTAGAGCAAGCTCTAACCAACTAAACCAAAGCGAGGGACAATTATAACTATGATTTTTAAAATCTTTCCAATCTAGCGAAATCTAGCTTGAGGAAAAAATAAACTTTGAATTTGTATTGTGATTTCATGAACAATTCAAATATTCTAGCAACAAGGATAAATTATTGTAAGCAATATTGATTTTGAATATGCAACATAAATTAAAAGAACTGTAAAAATGATGTATTTTTTCACAAAAATTCTTAAGTGAAATCAGATAAATTGTAAAAGCGTATACTTACTGTAATTTTGACAGATGGTAACTGCGCAATTTGTATGACAGCTTATAATTATTGCATATTGACATTTTGAAACCCAGTTAAACGCTGAGTCAGTACTTTGGGTTTTGGTTAATTCTGGGTTATATCTGAACGGGTTATTAAAATACCTACCCACGATAATTATAAACCGCACGGTAAATACGCATTTATTTCATTTGAATCGTTCAAACTATGTACATTCTCACAAATTTTGTCATTAACGACCCGGGTTTCGCCTTTCGGCATCTTCAGGCATTCAAGTGCACGGATGAACTTGAACTGACGCTTAGCAAATAAAAGTTTCGTGCTTATATAAGATACAAATGCATCACTGAGTCCAAAGCCATTGCTGGCGAAAAGGATGAGCTCATGGGAATGCTAACAGATTTGTGTAGTGAGCAGTTTCAAGAATTATATAATCTGTTTGTCGGCAAAGGTTTTATGATTATATGATTTTATGGTTATATAGGGTATAGAAGAGGAGATGTGGGAAAATTTGTTATTTCGTTTAAAATCGGAAGACTTTGCAACTGTGCTTTATTGATTTCTAAAATTTCTTGGAAAAAGAGCTTATGACTGTCCGTATTTGGGTGTAACATTTTTATCCCTTGTTCCTGATTGAACACGTGTCCTTCCGAAATTAAGTGATTAGCAAAAGTAGACGTGTCTTTTTTCAATCTAAAGGCTGCCATATGTTCTAAAACTCGGATGTTCAATGTTCTTTCTGTTTTGCCGATATAAAACTTTGTACAACAAGAGCATTGCAATCTATAAATCCCGGATTTATTTAAGTAATGTATTTTATCTTTATTATTAATTAATAATTTGCCTAAAGAGTTTTTACAGTAAAAAGCAGGTCTAACACTATCAGCTAGCTGTTTTTTAATTTTGAGACTTGTATTTCCTAAAAAAATGATTCTACGCCAATACCTAGTATGATCTATGTCCTTTGACACTATACCTTTAAATAACATTTTTTCTGCAAGTTTAGCTTGTTTTTTTGATAAAAGATTGTCTATAAGAGACATATCGTATCCATTGTTTATGGCGATTTGTTTGATGATTTTCAACTCAATATTAAAGTTCATTTCGTTTAAAGGAACACTCACAAGTCTATGTATTTCTGAATGAAAAGCGGCTAGTTTATAAGAAAATGGGTGCATTGAATTTAAACTTGCAGAAACTTGCAGAAAATTATTAAATTAAACTTGCAGAAAAAATGTTATTTAAAGGTATAGTGTTCAGTTCAGTTCAAGTTCATCCGTGCACTTGAATGCCTGAAGATGCCGAAAGGCGAAACCCGGGTCGTTAATGACAAAATTTGTGAGAATGTACATAGTTTGTACGATTCAAATTTAATATTGAAATTCCACCAAGCACCTTCAGTCGAAATCTTAAATTAAATACGCATTTATTTCGTTTAAATAATTAAAATATTTTGGTTTTAATACTTTTTACGGTCGAATTATGTAATATTTATTTTAAAATTCTACTTTATGAGATTACGTATATAACAACTTCTACTTAAGTAATTATTTAAAGATATCTTTTTTATTGTGGCTTATTCTACAAGAATAAGATTAACTCTCTCGGTCCCGACTCAAACTATCCCATGTGCCAGCTTATTTTTGAAGAACGAAGTTTTTCTTTCGAAAGAAGGACTTTCTAAAATTGTTAAATCAGTAACCATTTTTTATAAAAATAAAAATCGAATAACTGTTGAATGATTTAAGTATCTACTCCGGTACTCAACTTGTGATATTTTTTTATATAGCGGAGTTCTGACGGTGTAGTCTAGTGGCTTAGCTATAAATTTGGAGCCCTAACAAAAAACTCTCGCAAATCTCTCCCCATTGATATGATTTATAATATATATAAATCTAGATGAATATCATTGAACCATATATTTCATGAGTCTGCAATAAGGTGGTTACGTCTTAACTACTCCGTAGATTAAAACTGGAATCAGTCTTAGAGGTCTTTTAACACCGTATGTGGTAAGTTGTCATAAAAAATGAAATAATTTAAATCACAAGATAATGTGTATGAAAGGACAACAGAATGGATAGGTAATAAAACAAGCACTCGATTATTCTTTCAAAACATCAGGCGGGTGAATTGAAATGGCTACGCGGTTGACATCTTGGCCACCGCTTTTATATATTGGTAGATAGTCATATAAAAACAGAATGAGCATATCGATGTCCATAAGTTGACAACACGTAACTGACATTTTTTCATAAAATGAGTAATGCATATCATTTTCTTTGATTTTCCAAGCTCCATTAAAATATTGACATCTCATGAACACGTAACAGAAAAAAGGTCCACCAAATTGCCAGAAGATAGTAGAAGAGCTACATCGTTTTCCTACTATTTGATAATAGGTGAGAAAAAATTCCAACATGTTTACTGCAATATTTTGTATTGAGAGTGGACAATCCGTAACTGGATTTAAAAAAATCATAACAATTATGTATATTTTTTTTATTAATAATAAATAGGTAAAGTTAAAACAGTTCAGGTGCATTGAATTGATCAAAATACTTGGAATTGATTTCTCGTATCATCATAAAAGAAGAAACAAAATTAAAAATGTTAACTCTTATCAAACATTCTTGTTAATAAAAAGTTCATTTAATCAATATCGTGTCAAACAGATTATTTTACTCCAAAGAGTCTTTAATTTTCATTGATTTCCCAACACTTATTTATTAATATAGTTTTTGGCTCTCTTGTAAAATTGAACACATGTCGGTTACGTGTTGTCAACTTATGGCCATCGAAATCACAATTGACAGGCATGTGTGTATTATATAACTCAAACTGCATTGTTATTTCAGTATACGCTGAAATGTTTCTAGAATGAACAATGTTTAATATTGTTGAAATTCGTTTAATTCCAAAGATTTTCTTCCAAGTTATGTAATCACTACAGACATTGCTGAAACTATTCAGAAAATGTATTTCATCTTATGTAATAAACTAAAACGAATAGAGTACAAGGTAAGTAAACTAGATGAGAAATGAGGCGAAATTATTCCAAGACACGCTCATCGCTTTAATTATTCAACTGGTCTTCCTCAAATTTATTATTACCTAACTAAGGGAAGCGAACTGAAATAATGACCCGCGGGCCACATTAATAACGCCAATGCCATGTTATTTGAAAACGTTAGTATTTATTATTAATCTTTCTTGGAATAAACTTCCAGAATATCCCTTTTGTTGGTAATTTTGTGAGAATTGAATGTTAAATTTGAATCGTTAAAATTATGTACATTCACACAAGTTTTGTCACTAACGACCCGGGTTTCGCCTTTTGGCATCTTCAGGCGTTCAAGTGCACGGATGAACTTGAACTGAGAATTATAGAATATTCGATAAATTATAAATTATAGAATATGATGTATTTTCAACTTATTATGTGTTACATACACATTTGAAACCATATTTTCTTCCATTTGGACATATCATGAAGCATAGTTTTACCATGAATTGTTCGGTCAGAACTGCTTGTTAATCACTCACTCAACCTCCCCTTTTCGGAGAGAGTAATGGATAGGCAGATCAGGCTACAGTAAACTTTTAAAGTTATCACCAGTGGGTGTTCATTGACAATATTTGGCGGAAAGGAATTATATCAATAAAAACACAATATTCCTTTGTACTTTATTCCACTTTATTTAACAGTTCAGGAACGGTTTCGCTCATTGCGAGATCAGTTGACAATGCTCGCAATAAGCGAAACCGGTCCTGACCTTTTAAATTAAGTGGAATAAAGTAAAGAGAAATATTGTGTTTTATTATTTTTAAATTTATTATTTAAATATCAACTTCAAGAGAGAATACTTCATAAAAATCAATAAATATTAAATATTAAAAAAACACAGCATGTACCTCTTCAGACTTGAACCCGTAATCGTCTTCTCGATAAATTAACGTCACATCCCTACAAAAGCCTACGTATGCTATATGTGTACTCATTGAAAAAAAAAACCTTTGAAATATGTATCGTATCTACATTTATTTTACACAGTAAATATTATAACAATAAAATAATCAATCAACAAATAAATAATGAAAGCATTCCCTGACAGAAAATTACTGAGATTCTGTGACTGCTGTACAACTACTTTTCATTCAACACTTCGAATTGATCTACTACATTTTGTGTCAAGCATCTGATGCTTCAGACTTGTTCAATAAATATTCTACAGTTGAAATTTATTATTTAATTTTTCACAAATTTCAATCGATCACTTAGTAAACTAGACCTTATACAACATTGTATTAAAATCCTTAAATAGTACGTTAGTAAACAAACTAAAATGTTTATTTTTTCATTTAGAAATAAATAGAGCGCAATTGAACAGTCTTTCGATTTTAAATGAACAGATACATATGCCGGGTTCCCCACTTTTATACTCTATATAAATATAATCATAAAACCTTTTCCAACAAACAAAAATATATATAATTCTTAAAACTACTCACCATTCAAATCTGTGGGCATTCTCATGGGCTAATCCTTTTCACCAGCAATGGCTTTAAACTCAATGATACATTTATTTCTTATATAAACACGAAACATTCATTCACTAAGCGTCAGTTCAAGTTCATCGAAACCCGGGTCGTAAGTGACAAAATCTGTGAGAATGTACATAATCTGAACGATTCAAATTTAGTAAAATCTTATTTTGACGCTTTTAATTCAAAACTGTATATTGTTTTCAGGACAATGGATCTTAATTTGCTTATAACTGGTAGCATTACGATAATAATATGTCCATGAGCAAATCGCTGTTAAAATTGTATTTATTATTAATTATCTGGAATTAAAATTAACTGAATATAATTGAGTTTGTCACCGCCTCAATATTTTTGTTACTATTGTACTTCTATCGTGATTTTAGTATGGCTTAGCTAATGTTTATTTTATCTTTTTTTAGCTACCTATTCCTGAATAGTTTACAAAGTTTGCTACTTCTGCTGAACGAATTGTAAATAGCAAGTATACTAAACAATATTACAAAAAAAGATGGGCAGAATTGGTGATAGTTAATTGTAATGTATATAAGTAAAGATATTGAAATGTTATTAATCTTTAATATAGAAACACTTTTTCATCATTAATATAAGATAACATTTGCTAACTTTATTATTCCACTTGTACTACCAAATTTGACACGTATCGCATCTTTAAGCAACATCATCAGACTTACCATCGCAAAGTTACGAATAAAAAAAACAAAAAAAAGGTTAATAATAAATCATTATTCGTTAAATTTTCTATGGCACGTCTGACAATGTTTCTCAAATAGGCGAAACATGTGTCACATTTTGTAGAACAACAAGTGGAATAACAAAGTTAAAAAAAATAATTCTATATTAAAAATGAACATTCACAAAGTTATCGCCGAATCCATCGGAGATATTAATGTGGCCAGTATGGCTAAAAAGGCTCTTTTATATCGTAAATTGTTTATTAAAGCATTATTATTGATTGCCTGTATATTTCAGTCTAATGGTCGAGTGGTTAACATTCTTGGGTGTTCAATGATCGTCCTTTTCAGCTGTGATGTCAACGGACTCGAAATAATATTGTTTATTTATAAAAAATATTTACATGATTTTTTGAATTATGACATAGTTTCGTCGATTCGGCCCTGCCACAAGTGAGTTCATCACTCAGCAGAAGAAGGGTTATGCAAATTATCAATTGCAATGCTCGCAGGTGGCCGAGCAGGCCACTCACCACACACAAGCCAACCTTCCACCAAGACCACCTTAACAGGTTAATTATGCCGTCAGAGCATCTTGCCAAATAAATAAATAACAAAAATGAATGACTTTCGGGTTTCGGGGCGATCAGCTTACAATAAATGACCGATTAACGAAAAAAAAAATATTACACAGATCTTTGCAATAATTTGAAGCATCACCAAACCACGGAAAGAAGAACAAAAATATCACCAAAGCTTTACATCCCGCAATATCCTTGTTAGTCTCAGCTAGACATTACCGAAACCGGTATCTTCACTAATCAATACCGAAATACCGGTACTATTTATATAAACTGACTTGGTGTTGCAATCCTTAATCCCGGCGAACTTTCTCGCCCAACTTTATTGTAGGGCTAGGCAAAGTTATTACATCTACCATATTTCAGTGAAGAATCAAAGATGCATGGATAAACTCCCTCGATTTTTTTTTATTTTTACAATCATATTTCTATTGAACTACTTTCACGTTATTTAATGGTACGATCAACATCGGTTTCACTGATGGGGAACATTTTTAACTGAATTACAATAACAACGAAACGGATCAGTCAAAACATTAGTGAGAACGAAAGCAGCGCTGATTGTAAGATAAAACTGTGTATTGCTATTTTTGTGCATATCCATCGAGAATGAAGTCTTTATAAGAATTTTTTTAATTTCCATAAAATTTTGACATTTTTTATTCAATTCATTTCCGCTTCCAATGTTGAGCATATAACCTTCTTTCTCGACAGAAGCTTTTCTACAAGAACTGCTTGTTACTCAGTTACTTAAATTCTCAATTTTTAAGAGAGTTGGGATAAAAGGGATAGAGCCAGAATAGGTCTAGCATAGTCATTTTAGGATTGAAACGGGGTGTTTTTTTTTATTTTTTAGAAATAACACACACCTACCTGTCTTTAAACAGAATTCGATTGGAAAATATTGTTTGTACTGATACTTGAACCTGTCAAGTCCTCCACGTAAGCCATATTCGTTAACCACTGCACCACGGACGCGACTTGTGCATTATGTATTTTACCAGATATTAATGTAGACATAACTTTTCGGCTTAATGGTTGTTGACGGAGTGGAAATACTCAATTTTTTGGCATATCAGAGTTATTTAGTATTTACCATTCGGCAAAGCAAACACTGTTCGATTTTAACTTTAATTATTTCAATATTGCAGAGGCGGGCAATATTAATATCGTCAAATAAATGCCCACCTTCAATTGAAATTCATCGAGGAACGAAAGTCAAATTAAAATCGTTTCAATATTTAAAAGTTTTAATTACCTTTCATACACTTTTCAAGTGATTTCCCCTTAGCCGGGGCAATCGCGTCTAAATTATACAATTATTTACATTGACGGGACGATGGGAACGATTTAGGGGAGAGCGGGGTAGAGCGGCGGTGGGCTGAAATAATTTTAAAAGCCCCCAGGCCAACTTGCAGTATCTTTGTTTTTAATTAAAATTTCGATTTCGATTACGAATCACTGAAAAAATCTTCTCTTTATAATCGCCAAGCGCCTCTTCAAACAATCTGATAAAATTATTTTTAAGTTCTTGGATAAGTTGCAGGAGTAATGCGTAAACCCCTGTTTTTTTTGATTATTTAAATGTTTTTTAGAATCATAAGCATGGCTGTATATTTTTTTCTTAAAATGTTTTATTTTAAGAGTAAAAATGAAATTAAAACAAATCTATCTGCCAATTCACTGATTTAAATAATATGTACATATTTATATAAAAATTATATATACCTTATTTCACTTATTACATATTTCATATTTAGAAAAACGTAAAATTTTACATTATTTAAAAATGAAATTATTCGTTAAAAATAGGCATGCACGACCTTTTTATTCTAGCTGGTCGCATAAAAATAAATTATGATGCAATAACGCCGGAAAGTAAAATGAAACTTCAAAAACGCTCGATTCTCTTTTTACACAGGAAATAAGTTCCTTAAAATGAAAAAAAAAACGTTTAAAAGAGTTAAAGTGAATATAAATAAATAAAATAACAATTCGATTACATTTGACCATGTTGTTTCGAAACCGTGCAAAAAGAGGATTAGGTGAACTATACATGTTGTTTTTAAAATTCAAAGGTTAACCCTTCCCTAACTATGTAAAAAAGCACAAGCTCCTGAGCTGTGTAGTCGTTACACATCAGGCAAACGGGAGTGAGTCATGACAATTATATGTAATACCGCTGTAGTAGTGTTATATAATTGTCATGATTCACTCCCGTTTGCCTGATGTGTAACGGATACACAGCTCAGGAGCTTGTGCATTTTTGCATAGTAAAGGAAGGGTTAATGCGATCTTTTTCATTCTATAGAATTTGACTTCATATTTTAAACAGCTGTAAAATTGAAACAAATATTTTTCACCAGTTAACCTATTTTTATGAACCGATTTATTCTGCTTAATCGTCGAAAAAGTTTGATCACATTTGTTAAATTAAATGATTCACACTCAATTCTATTTTTAGAATAATACAATTGTCTGAATACTTTCAACGTTTCTCAACCGGGGTCGACGTGAAACAAACGATAACAAGTCAAAACACTAAAATGCACAAGCATACAATAGATCAGGCGAATGAGATGACGCTCTAAAAAGAATATGACTGACGCATTAGATTAAGCGATATTGAAAAATTATTAGCTTAAAACGCAATTTAACAAATTTATTTTGCCGATTATGGGTCGATATGAGATACGGTGTTTGATATTTATTTAGCATTTGTGAAAATGAAAGTTACTCGTCTGCTAAGTCTGAATTATGTTTGTCTATGCTCCATCCGAAAACTACTCATCGCTTTCATGTTGACAAGATTTTATTGGCGGCTAAACGGTCGGAAGAATTTATTGCACATTTATTTCATTTAGCGGAATTTTATTCGCCGATAAAGTGCCGACAGAGGAAGACATCCGAGTAAATTGTTTTCATGTCAAGTGTTCTACAGAACATCCCATAAAATAAGAGTAAAATCAGAATGCCCTAGTGACACATCTCTCCTCTATCTGGTTTATATTATAAACTAAATGCACATACATTGTATATGTTTTGAAGTGTAGAATATCAATAGACATATTATTAGTGCTTCCAGCCAGATTAAAACCGAAATCAGTTAACCGGTTTATTGTCCGTTTTTCAAACCGAAACCCGGATATTTTGCCCACTTAACCGGGGTTTATTGAAAATATTCTTTCCGCCTTCAGTGCAATGGGCTTTTTTATACAACTATTCATATTTTGGGCCTGTGGCGCAGTGATCAACGTCAATAATTATTGAAACATTTGAACGTTACTTAATATACTTCAGTACGCAATACGCAATGTAACATAAAATAATTAAGCATATCAATACCCTAGTTCTAGGTTTTAACAAGTCTGAATTTTGAAGAATAGAGTAAACTATGAAAATGTATGTCGCGTGCTGTGGCTCAGTTGGTTAGATCTTGCTCTACCGATCACGCAGGTCTCGGTTCGATTCCTGGTAAGATCAGAGTTAATTTGAGAATTATTCAATTCAAAGATGTCATGATGAGATCATGAGATGCCAATTCACATTATTTTCTCTCCTCCCAACCTTCTTATTCTTTAATAACTGGATGTAGAAATAGCGATTAGTCAACCACTAGTCCTGTCCAGCCTTATCCTTCTTTCCCTACTACTCATTTTGAAAAAGACTGCGACAAAAGGTTGTGACAAACAGTTATCGTAGAAAAAACTTCTGTTAAGATACCTCCATTAGGAGGCCATAAGATCCACATTGGTAACGAACATGGATAAAAAAATGAAAATTATTTCAAAATTACAGTATTTTGCCTCAATAGTGATTTGATTACTCATAAATACAAAAATATTTGAATATTTTTTATAGCAAGTGCACACTTGTTAATGTTTTATTCAATAGAGATTTTGTACACGTTAAAAAATATTTTATTTTCATTTTAAATGAAAATTTTACAATGTACTGATAAAAAAATATTTCCAAAGCGTTCTGTTAAAAAATGTGAAAATTTACTTCCAACAAACAATCGTATGAAAATATACTTCATGTAGCTATTATTTTCAACGTTATACTTGGGCTTAGGCTTTGTGGGTATTTGGTGTGAGTTTTAGCACAGGCACTGGGCAGATACATTTTTCACAAATTACAAGAAATATGTATGGATAGTGCGTTCTTTTATTATGTCGCCGAACGACTTTAAACGCTAACGACCCACTTAAGATAAATGATTAGATTGGTAAATTACCGCTATTGCAAATTACAGCCACGAAATTACTTATTTCGAAATGAACTTTCGCCGAAAATTCGCGTAATTTAAAAAAAAAATCAATTTAGTATGCTCCGCTGGTGTACAATAATATATTACGTCGGACCGAAGGCCTTTTTTTCATAATTTAAATATTAAATAACTATGCGACTAACTGTTGTCTTTTATCCCATCCTGTTTTCGAACAAATTGTATGGGATGAATTGGATAATTACATGAACATCAAAGTTTGGATATATTTTAACATTACCATGTAAATGTTGTGAATGTGTATGGTTCTGTTCAAATTTTGTTCATCCTTCTTACATCACTCGTTAATAATCATATCAGAAACTTTGTACTTGGTTCATTTTCCATAATAAAACATATTACTTTTAGAAAAAAAAAATCCGCTAAGCAAAAAGGAAATAATGCAAATAAAACAGAAATTAGGACGAATTTCCGTCGAATCTCTTAATCAAATTTAACTTTGAAATACTTCCCATCCATAACTAAAATATCTAAAAACTTCGTTGGTTCCTTTTTGATTGATTCAACCGAAATGTTGTGTTGCAAAGGGCGTCTAACTATCTCCTGAATAAATTAAAACAAAAAACATTACTTTAACGTTTTTAAACACCAAATGCGATGTTTTCTCTGACGCACACAATTTTAAGAATGAATAAGGCAGCTTTAACATGAAAAGATATTTTTTACAACGATAACAATTAAATATAATACAATAGTTATATTATATGTCGAACTGGCGCGTGGAGTTCAAGTCTTGATCACGTAAATAATCGGGATGGGCAGTAAATAGGTTAAATCTTTCTGTCAATCAACTTAGGTACAAGCTACTTTTTTTTTCAAGTAACCAATATTCTATTATTTGTGTCATGAAGACTTTATTACAAAAAAATAGTGTTTTTGATAACGGTGATTTAAATACCAATCAAAACCTATTTTACTCAACAAAAAAAATAAATTAAATATATATCTAGCATACACTAAACTACTGCTGAACGAAAATGTATACATGACATTTTACCAATGGTAAAATGCCATTAGTTGTAAAATATTTAACGTCATATTTTCTTTTCCACTTCTTCCTGGTTAATAAACAATCCCTTCAGATAAAATTGCACAATCGTGCTGATAAAAGACATGGCGCCCTTAAAGTGTAAAATTTCCTCAATTTAGACGCCTCTGCAGCCACGATTTTTGCCTCCATAACAATATCAATTTAGCACTCTTGCTTTCATTCGGTACCTAATGGTCTCCATTCCGCACTTAATGACATATTTTATCGGCCCGCCTTTTCCACGCCCCACCCTTTTCCAGAGAGCTTGATTCCGGTGGCGTATTGAGAATTTTCCGAAGGTAGGATCACAGTTTTACAAAAACTGAATTTATAAATTTTCATAATATTCTATGTTATGTATCGCTAAGAATCAAGCAGAAGAGGTCGCCTTTTCATGCATTGTAATCATTGTAACTTTGCAGTGTGTTTATTTAGCGTTCAGCTGTGATTCAACGTTATTTTTAGGCTATGTATGAAACCAAATGTTTTTATATATTTAAGTCACTTAAAATAAGCTATACAATAATATTTACAAAATCATTATACTTTCCCATATCAGTTGGGGATGCTTCCTGCACACTCAATATCAAATTTGATCGAGAGTTGGTCTAACAAAAGTATACAATGTTTGAACAGTTCAAAATCTAACAGTCACTTAACACATTGGCATCGCATGACTCGTATACGAGTCTTTTCGCCGGTCTGACTGACGCGTTGAAATATATACATCCAATTCGACAAATGTTTTAGATTCTCTACAGAGATAGCGTAACAAATGTTTGATGCATCATTTAAAAAATAAAATATTAAAATATATGCACAAATATTTTTTTTATTCGGTGATTTCGGCGATGAAAAATCAGCAGACAGTTAAATATAACGTAAAAAAATAGGCCACCAAAATTTATGCAATTGTAGGTTAAAAATAAACTTTTATGTTTTCTAATTTTGTTTTGAAATAAAATAAACAGGAGCAAATGTATATTATTTGGCTTGTATTTATTACGTTTTCGATGAAATTTATAATTCTATGTCAAATACCCGACTTTCTATATTAAAACATACAAAAGTTGAGTATCACTAATAAAAGCAGGCTAAAATATATAAATTATTATGCAACAAAGTGTTGTACAACTGGTGTCCAAATTATTTTTAAAATGTCAAATAGTTTTAAAGTTATACCCTTTTTTCGAAAGTACCTAATTTTTTTTCAAAATTTCGCAAAAATGCCCCGATGCGAAGAAAAATCATCACAAACATATATAAAACTTAAATATGAGCCCTTGAGAGGTGAAAAGGGCCAATTAGTAAAATGGTAAAACTTTTTTCTTCGATTTTAAGTACAATTTCGTTTTTACTTTTTGTTTTGGTGGATCGCATTTTTTTTATTTTACGGATATAACACTATTGCATTGTGTATGAACTGAGGTTACTTCACTTTAACGATACTTTAAGACGTTTAGAATATTACAAAGCATATATTTTTTCTTCTTCTTACATACCACTTGGCTCACTTCACCTCTAATGGACCCAAAAGTGCGGATCGCGAAATATTGTAAAAAAAAACTACCAGCGGAGTCCAATTAAAAAAATATATACATTTATAACAAAGAGTCATTTAACATATCGACTGTGGAAAGGCAAAAGGACGTAACCCACACATATCAAATTTTACAGGAGGCGCAAAAAACGTGTTTTGATGATTTTGGGACGTATGCAAATTATGAATTATACACAACCTTGAAGTGAACGGAGACTTCTAAACTGGTGTTAAGTTGACATAACCTAATATTAATTAAAGAAATTATCCAGGAAAAACCTTTATTTTAGTCTTTTTTCTTGGTTAAAATTTTTTACAAGGTCATCTTTTTCAAACATAAAAGCTAAATTTAGATACTAATTCGGCATTTGCAGCTTGCATCCTTTTGATAGAACGTGTATCAAATTTGATACATTGTGATCATCGAAAAAAACCTGTTTGGAAAAACTGTGGTTTACGTCCTTTTTCCTTTCCAAAGTCGATATGTATGGAGTTACAAAAATGGAAATATTGATTTCTTGCAATTTACAAAATACACAAAACCCCAAATCTTAAATTTGGTATAGGTGCCCAGTCTCTTATAGGACGGGCTTCGAGTTCGGCGCTATAGGAGGGTTGACTGCACTCCTGTGCTCATCATTATCGGATTTGAACCCATTTTGGTAGCGCTACTGTAATCTACCCGCATAAATAACTGTGACGTTTTCATTTACTTAAGAATGTGTTCTCTTTCTAGGCGTTGAGGTTTTCTCGCTTTTTTATTTTCTCACATTGGCCATCCTGCCATAGAATCTTGACATTTTACCGCTCCGAATGCCGCTCGTAATTGAATAAAGATTTCCCAGACCCATATAAATTTTATTTCAGTTAAACTAAGACTCAGTACCTCCCGATGATCTTTCACTCCAAAAGATTACCATCAGGTGAATAAATTCAACTAAAATGCTGTGTCTGTTATTTGCAGCAAAAGTCGTTCGGTCTAAGCATACGTGATTTGAGTTCTCCCTAAATGCTTTTGCGCGCTTGATTGTGCAACAAATCTGAGTTGGAGTCGTGGAGTCGGACTGTTTTTCCGGTGTCGGACCAACACTTATGACTCCGACTCTTTTTTTATATTCAGCTATATATCCAAACGTTCTCCGAATTGCAGATATTTTTTTGTCTAGGCAAACCTATTTATATCTGGTTCATTTCTGGAATATATTATATATAAACTGATAATTATTTGAAATAAATATCTAATAAGAATATATCGACTGTGGAAAGGAATAAGGAAGTAACCCACACATATCAAATTTTACAGGAGGCGCAATAAACGCGTTTTGATGATTTTGTGACATATGAAAATTAGGAATTATACACAGCCTTGAAGTGCACGGATACTTCTAAACTGGTGTTTAATTGACATTATCTAATATTAATTAAAGAAATTGTCTAGGAAAAACCGTTATTTCAGTCTGTTTTCTTGGTTTTAACTTTTACAAGGTCATCTTTTTCAAACTTTAAAGCTAAATTTAGATACTAATTCGGCATTCGCAGCTTGCATCCTTTTGATAGAAAGTGTATCAATTTAAATACATTTTGATTATCTAAAAAAGCTGTTTCGAAAAAACTATGGATTACATCTATTTTCCTTTCCACAGTCGATATGATGAACATAATTTAAGTAAACAATAATGATATAATTGAGATTTTTTTTTCCAATGTATTTCTGCGTCTCTTTTGAGTATGTATATACAAAAATATCAATCATTAAACTTTCCGAACAAATGCAAAGATCGTTATAACAATGTTTTAATTTAAAAAAATAATCTACGGTAATTTTGCTTTCATTTATAAATCCGTCGAAAGAGTACATCGCAAAACAAAAAGTAATGCAGCATTCCAACGACACTATATTTTCAAATATTCCAGATTCTCATGAAGGCATACCAAAACCGTGTTATTTCCACTGACGGGACTCTGTCTGTTTATTTGACCTGAGCCTTTTAAGGCGGACATCATCCTGGATTAAGTTGTTGCGATGGGCGACTGCCTGCGTCAACACGATTCTTATTACACTAAATAATTATTATGAACTGTATTATTTTGAGTCTCCGGTTGTCATCACACGCACACATTTTGACTATTTTTAATATTATATTTAAAAATCGACATCTCTGTTCTCAGCAGTAAAGTAAAATACGTCTATAATAAACTCGATTGTTTTATTATTTTTCTACGCATAAAAAAAGTATTCAAATTAAGATTTTTTAAATGAATGGACTGTACTGGTTTGCTTATTGATTTTATTTTAATTTTACCATAAATAGCAGGACTGTGGAATCGTGTAAAAAAAAAGACGACTCCGATTTTTTTTTTCAATAATTTCATTTTATCTTATATATACATATGTATATGTGTTTTATCAGATCATATTTAGTCAGAAAAGCATGCAACGTCAACACTATATATCACTTTTTGGGTGTTCACTGTCAATACTTAGTGGAAAGGCATTATATTAATAAAAACGCAATATTCCCTTGTACTTTATTCAAAAATTCAATGTCAATTTTTGTTTATATCTAATCATTTCAATTTGTTTTTGTATAAACAGCACTGTTAAATTATATTTTTTATCAATTGGCACTGTTCGCCATGAGGGAAACCGGTCCTGACCTTTTTAAATAAAGTTGAAATAAAGTATGTACAAAGGAATATTATGTTTTTTTTAACTATGGAGTATTGTGGTTTGAATACACATCATTAAATATTTTAATAATCAGCTATAAATAAACATAAAAGAGGTACTCAAAACTAATGATTTTAAATAAAAAAAACATTTCTGCTTCAATGGAAAAATTACGTAATTAATTTCGACGTATTTATACGTCGAAATTAATTACGTAATACAAAATACAAAATTTTAATTATGAAACGACTTATCGAGTTTGATAATATTTATAAACTAGCTGTACCTAGATCAGTGGTGGGGAACCTGCGGCCTTTTGACTTGTGCCATTCATTTAAAAATAAATCTCGATATTTTTTTTAATAAATACACAATTTATATTGCAATGTATTCGATAAAAAAATTGTCAAAAGGTTTAAACGTTTTATTTACAGCGGCCTTACGTTGAATCAGATAAATGAATGTGACCTTTAGAAATGAAAAGGTTCCCCACCTCTGACCTAGATGTACCAATAAATTTTATATCGTGAATCCTTTTTACCATACATGAATTTCCTTGTCTGTTTTCCATTCCAAATGTATCCGGCAAGTATACGAATCGAAGAGGTAAATAAAATTGGTTACCTCCAAATAAGAGGCGTCCGCTTATGTATGCTGACGAACCATATTCACTTACCGCGTCACTCATTCATTCATATTCCCCTGGCAATTATTATTACCGGCTATGGCACGGAGATTTATGATGGTCGTCTTCCAGCGAGCGAGCCGTCCAAAGCAAACAAGGCAGGCCGCAATTTAACAAGTCAAACTTAAATTGTTTATGATGAAAAACAATGCGTACACGCCCGTCAAATTATCCTTGCCTGAGATGGATTATTCGCAAGTAATGAATACGTACCTTGGATTTTTGACTCTAGATGTCAGTCAATGATCCGGACGCTATTATAAAAACGAAATTCTTTCGAAGGTGAATTAATTCACAATCCATCGACTTTTGAAAGAATCTTAAGAAACATGGCTGTGGAGTTGGAGTCGGGGTGGTGAAAAACGAGCGACTCAGACCTATTTAAAAAAAATATGTATTTGATGATGTGTATTCAATCCACAATAGTCCATAGTGTTGACAATTGAATGCTTGGCTGACTAAAGATAATCTGATGGAATATAAATATTTAAGTTAAATTGAAATGATTAAAAAATCTTCGGAGTAGGAGTCGTCTTTTTTTTGACATGACTCCACAGTCCTGATAAAAAATTAAATGTATTTAAGCATTTGACTACTTTTTATCTCTTCAGGATCGCTAAAATTACATTTTTATAAATTGTATTGAAAGCAATTACCCACTCTAGAAATAATACTAGTCAGGAAACCAAGAGACCGCTTTGCAGGCTACACATTGTTTTAATGTATTTTTTCAACGGAGAGCTAGTAGAGATCCATTCTTAATACCTTAGAGATTTTTTAGAGAAACTAATATATGGGCCCATTAGAAGTGAAGTGAGCCAAGTGGTAATTAGAAAGAAAAAAGATAGATGCGTTGTAATTATTCTACACGTCTTAAAGTATCGTTTAAGTGAAGTATTGTAATAAATAGTGTTATCCACCAAAACATCAAATAAAGACATGATTGTACTTAATAGTTCAATAAAAAAAGTTGTACTATTTTACTAGTTGGCTCACTTCACCTCTAGAGGACCGATATGTTGTTTTGATTTCTCAGTCCAGTCCTCAATTTTATTCAGAATATAAGCTTCATGAGATGATTTGAGAATAATGGCAAAACAGCCTTCGATTGGGAATGTTTTCCACAAATCGTTGATATGTTACATAATATTTTTTCTTTATGAATATTATTTACTTTTTGACGCAGTTATAAGTTAAAAAAATAATTATAACCGCCATCTTGGATAGACTAGATATTTTTTCCAAAAAGTTTCATTTTAATACAATAATAATTGTCCCAGTTACCACCGCCATCACAAATACGTTACATCCCATATCTATACACATTTTTACTATTCAGTGATTTTAAGCTCTTCTTATAAAAAAAATTCGAGCAATTTGTAATTCGAGCATTTGACGTTCGAGGAATTGGTTATTCGAGGATCTTGTTATTCGAGTAATTTCCATTCGAGCAATTGCATTCGAGCAATTTACCGAGAATCGTCATGCGGGGTTTCTATACAACGACTTTGCATTTTTTTTATTAGGAATAAAAGTTATCCGCGACTTATGGCTTAAAAAATATTTGTTTTATCGAAAAAAAGCTCTCGTCTCTGGAGGGCTAAATTTCTAATTCTGAATTCGTGAGAATTTTCATAGCCAAATAATTTTGTTTAGTTTCGAAATTATTTCAACCGTACATAACAATGTTTCGAAATGCCATTTGTGAATAATCCGGAGACATTAATTGACCCATTATGAAAGCAAAAGTTTCAAATATCGAAAGCTTAAGCACGTACGAAACAAAAGCTCAAATAATAATTTTCCTGGTCGTGTTCAATACGGCGAATATGTGCGCATTGGAAACAATGCCTAAGTGAAGTACATTGCGCGAAATAAACCCATTCAAAAATAAGGTATGCCCATTAACGCATAAACACGAACTGGAAAAATAATATTATGATCCGTGACGATTTTAATATTTTAACAAGCCAACGAAGCCGATGGGTTTATATTGTTCGTAATAATAAAGCCATGATGGGCTTTTAGTTGTTTCAGTTTTGAATATTTTTTTCAATAAGGGTCAGCAAAAGCTTACTTCGTCACTTGCTCTTTTTTCAACGACAAATCAGAACAATATTTGCCTCATATAAAATAACTTAGATTATTCCACGTATTGTGCTACAAACTGTAATACGTGTTTCGCCACTTTCAGAGGCATCCTTAGACCAGTGCTTCCCAATTTTTTTCATTCCACGGCCCCCTAAATTTAAAAAAAAATAACCCTCGGTCCTCCTCAATACAAAACATGTTCTGCGACGGCCCTCAATCTGGAAAACACTGCCTTAGACAATCTTACTTTCACAAATGCATGTTTAAGTACGAATGATTTCAATTTTACTATTCTGATATATTATAAAAATAAAAACGGGAGGCAAGGAGGAGAATGATAGGAAAACAAACAAACAATAACAATACTACAAATGCCATTTACGTTACTAAATGATTAATTAGTGAGTTGCATTAATTATAAAGGGTTAAGCCAGTGGTTCTTAACGGGGGCTGTACCGCCCCCCTAGGGGGCGTTTAGAAGTCTGGGGGGGCGTTTTTAATCTTTCAGAATTTGGGGGGGTGCTGTAGGATTGTGAGGGGGTGATTGAGGATTTCAAGTATTTTGGTTTCGGAGATATTTTGGGTAAAAAGTATGCGGAATTGAGGATTTCAAATTCTTCGTTGAGCTAAGAAAACGATTTTCGGAGATATTTTGGGGAAAAAGTACAGAGAATTAAGGATTTTCAAATTCGTCGGTGAAGGGGGGGGGGGCTTAAGATAATTTTGGATAATTTATTTCTGCAAAAGGGGGCGATTCTTTCAATATTAAGAAACACTGGGTTAAACCATCGGAAATAAATTTTGCAGTGACGATCAACCTGTAATATTTAAGATACATGTATATTAAAAAAATATATATTTATTTAGTAATATATAGCTAGATATTGAATGCCAATGTGCCAAATGTTTTGAAGTTAGATCATACAAAATAAACTCGATGAGAACTTTCGTAAGCCACTCACTTACCCACATCGGTCTCAAATTTAAATTGTAAACAAACTAAATTTGTCATTGACCTTATCAGGAATCGAACCGTAACTCGATTGATCGGTAGTGCAAGCTCAATTCAACTAATAACTAGTAATTAGACCAGGGTAATTATTGGTAATATATTCAATATGTACAGCCATACGGCGAATTTCTAGTTTTTAAATAACACAAATATTTATGAAAATTGAAAACGTTACTTATTACCATCACAGAACTAAAAAATTGCTCTCCCCATACAAAATTACATATTGACTATGGAAAGGAAAAAGGACGTAACCCACATTTTTTTCAAAACAGGTTTTTTTTAGATAATCACAATGTATCAAACTTGATACACGTTTTATCAAAAGGATGCAAGCTGCAAATGCCGAATTACTATCTAAGTTTAGCTTTTTAGATTGAAAAAGATGACTTTGTAAAAAATTAAAACTATGAAAAAATACTAAAACAAAGGTTTTTCCTAGACAATTCCTTTAATTAATATTAGATTATGTCAATAAAACACTAGCTTAGAAGTCTTCGTGCACTTCAAGGCTGTGTATAATTCATAAGTTGCATATGGCCCAAAATCATCGAAACATGTTTTTTGTGCCTCCTGTAAAATTTGATATGTGTGGGTCTCGTCCTATTTCCTTTCCACAGTCAATATGATTACTAAAATTTGGTGGCAAAATATTCGCAAAATTTATTGAAGTTTGCATAAAGAATTGTATTATTTAATTAGCCTCTACAGTGAAGACGTTTAAAATACTTCACGTTGTTGCTTGTGAGTAAGTACGGTAATATCTGACATATTTATGGCTCACTGGCAAGGTAATAAAGCTCGCAGAGGTCAAGAGCCTTGGTTCGGTTCCCGCCGAGGAAGATGAGCCACCTGATTGATTTATAACGGCGAGATTGATAAAATTAACTCACCACACACGCGAAGATTTACTGCGGGACTTTTATTAGTCGACTCGCAGTAAATTATCAGGTAAGATGGTTCAGTGATATAGGTATACTTACAGTGAATTGGGTGATACTTTACTTTACATAATATTTATACATTTACCTATATTGCTCACTATATTTAATTGATTAAGAATTATTGGCATGGTATCTTTGAATAAGTAAATACTTAAATACTGATTCAATTGTAAACACCTCTACTGCTTTCCAAGATATTCTATTTTTACATGGGTGATACGTTCTATGAGATGTAGATTGAACATATAAAAATAGAAATAGGTTTCATTCAAATAGACAGTGTGCAAAAAGAAAATGCTGCATTTGTGGAAAAATATTAATCACCTTTTAGGTTTTCATTGTGAATTTTTCATGTAATTTTATTTTTAAAAAATACACTTATGTACCAATTCCACATTATTTATTTAAGATAAGTCCAGCTCCCATCATAGTTGGCATTATCAGTAAGTTGTTGAATAGCTTTCCACCACGAATTGACAGTGAACACCTAAAAAGTGATCAATACTTGTGTAAAGCTCGCCAAAAAGGGAACCGACCTGATCTTAAATAAATAATGTAGAGTTCGTATACAAGTGTTTTATTTTAAACAAACATTAATTCAGATATTTTAACTATGTAGTCCAACTGAGTGTTTGATTATAGTAATTAAGTAATATATCATATTGTATTGAGTGTAAAATAGTTCCGCGAATTCAATAGCAGTGGTTGACAACTTACGACATACTACAACTACAACATATTGAGTTACCCGTAAAGAAAATATGATCAATTTTTTTTATCAAATTTGCTTTGTTGTCAGCATTTGGTTCAACATATTCTTGTGAGCAAACATTTTCTAAAAAGAAGTGTGTTTAAAATGTTTCGCGAAATTAATTCACACCAAAAAATCTTCATTCCCGTGTTTGACTCAACTATATATTTGCCAAATATTTCAAAACAATGAAAAAATATTCAAAACCATCAAAGCCACAAACCAAAATATTAAATGTATGTTTTTATAAAATTTATTGAAGTTACACATACATATGCGTATTATATACACACACACATATATATATATATATATATATTTATATCCCACCACATTTAGTGGGTCATATGTGAATAACCGACCTTAGTTGCTCACTCTTTCACATGTCATATATAATTACACAGATGTAGTAGCAACTTGCTACCTTTTCCATTACACCTGAAATATAGTCAGCTATTATATATCTATAAATATTATTTTTATACTTTAAAAAAAATCATCTATTATTAACGTCGCTATGTTGATCATTTTAATAAACACATTTATTGGCTCATGCAACGTTGCCAGAATTATATATGAAATTTTGTCATCATAACACAGTAGAGTTATTTTTGTTGAACTACTTATCGATAACATACATACATACATACATAATGTGTTTGCAGTAAATGATGGATTGTCATGTTGAAGGTTTTCATACCATCTCATATTTTGTTTTGAAGAAACTATTATTCTAATAATCAGTGTAGAAAATATTTCTGCTACTTGTTTAAGATATTGGTTGGTGGTTTATATTTTTAATAGGACTCCTAATGGAGTTTATCTCAACAGAAGTGTTTCTACGAGAACTTCTTGTTAATCAGTTGCTTAACCTCTCTTTTTCCTAAGAGAGTAGGATTAGATGTATAGGGCTAGGACAAGACTAATGGTAAGAAAATCGCTCTCGATACGCCTCGTTTGTAGGATAGGATGGGTGGGAGGGGGAATTCAAGACATCACATACATCCATGCCTTAGACGACGTTGACCACTCAACCACACATGCGGCATTTATTTACAGAAAATTTGATAGTTTTGTAATTCAACTTGTTGTGTAACAAAGTGTGACACGTGTTTCACCTCTTTAAGAAGCATCATCAGATCATTGCGAGAGTTACGAATAAAGTGTATTCGTAAAAACTAAAAACGCGACACACGAAATACATGTATTTTACGAGAAATTTTAAAAGGCAACAACGTTTTATACAATTTCATAGTCAACCCATTAATAAAAATTGCAATTATGTACTGATTTAATGATATTGCTTTTTTAACTAACAAAGAACTTGTCGTATGCAGCCAAATTTAACAAGGGGTTACATGCGCGGATAAGGGGAAAAAATAGTTTTGATAATATTTACAAAAAATGGAATAAAAATATTTTAAAAGTTCAATTATCAAATAATTTTATGGTTTTTGACTATGGGATGCAAAAACAACCTATATGTCAATTTTTATTACACTGGAAAACAAATATAGCTACATATCTTGTAATATAAATAATATAATTATACAGAAAACAATATAACTATCAAATGATTTAATGAATTTCAATCAAGGGATGAATGTCAACCCTTTTAACAATTTAAAGCTGATCATTTGACGGAACATCCTCATTGATGTTAAAATTTTCGGAATCTAAGAAAAAACATTAGCGTTTTATAAAATAAAATATTTTATTCAAGGAATTTTTCAGTTTGATTTTTAAAAAATATTTATGTCAATATCACCTGAATCTGAGGATGGCGAAGATGGGCGGGTGATGCATATAATGTTTCATCGTCATATTTTATAATGATAAAGAAAAAATATAAATCGTAATTAACATAAAAATTAATAACATTATTAACATGTAGTGATATTAAAATTAAAATAATAAAAGATTTTTAGTACTTTTTCCACATAAAATTTATTAGATCAGGACCGGTTTCGCTCATCGCGAGCATTATCAACTGATAAGAAAAATATATAAACAGTGATATTTATACAAATTTAAATGTAATTTGCTAATCCTTTAAATTGTTAATAGTTGCTTACACCTTTTTATTTCAATTTAAATTTGTATAAATATCACTGTTTATATATTTTTATTATCAGTTGATAATGCTCGCGATGAGCGAAACCGGTCCTGATCTAATAAATTTTATGTGGGAAAAGTACTAAAAATCTTTTATTATTTTTATTATAATGCCTTTCCACCAAGTATTGACAGTAAACACCTTAAAAGTGATGTAGTGATATATATATTTTTACCATGTCCGCTCCCAATGTAGAGCATCTATATGCTCCTTATGAAGTTTATCTCAACAGAAGTGTTTCTACGAGAACGTCTGTTACTCAGTTGCTCAACCTCTCTTTTCCCAAAGAGAGTAAGAATAGAAGGATAGAGCTAGGATAGGACTAGTGGTGAGCTAATCACTCCCAATATAACCCGTTCATAGGATGGGACGGGTGGGAGGGGGAAATTCAAGACATCACATACATCCATGCCTTCGAACAGAAATTCATAAATCGATTGAAAAATCAATTTATAAAACTGTCCGTACTGGGAGTCGAGCCCTTAACTGAAGCCAACAACGTTGACCACTCCACCACACAGGTGGCATTTATTTACAGAAAATTTGATAGTTTTGTAATTCAACTTGTTGTGTAACAAAGTTTGACACTTATTCACCTCTTTAAGAAGCAACATCAGACCATCGCAAGAGTTACGAATAAAGTGTATTCGTAAACACTAAAAACGCGACACACGAAATACATGTATTTTACGAGAAATTTTAAAAGGCAACAACGTTTTATACAATTTCATAATTAAACCATTAATAAAAATTGCAATTATGTACTGATTTGATGATATTGCTGTTTTAATTAACAAAGGACTTGTCGTATGCAGCCAAATTTAACAAGGGGCTACATACGCGGATAAGGGGAAAAAATAGTTTTGATAATATTTACAAAAAATGGAATAAAAATATTTTTAAAGTTCAATTATCAAATAATTTTATGGGTTTTGACTAAGGGATGCAAAAACAACCTATATGTCAATTTTTATTACACTGGAAAACAAATATAGCTACATATCTTGTCATATAAATAATATAATTATACAAAAAACAATATAATTATCAAATGATTTAATGAATTTCAATCAAGGGATGATCGTCAACCCTTTTAACAATTTAAAGCTGATCATTTGACGGAACATCCTCATTGATGTTAAAATTTTCGGAATCTAAGAAAAAACATTAGCGTTTTATAAAATAAAATATTTTATTCAAGGAATTTTTCAGTTTGATTTTTAAAAAATATTTATGTCAATATCACCTGAATCTGAGGATGGCGAAGATGGGCGGGTGATGCATATAATGTTTCATCGTCATATTTTATAATATTAAATAAAAATTATAAATCGTAAGTAACATAAAAATTAATAACATTATTAACATGTAGTGATATATATTTTTTTACCATGTCCGCTCCCATTGTAGAGCATATGGACTCCTTATGGAGTTTATCTCAACAGAAGTGTTTCTACGAGAACTGCTTGTTACTCAATTGCTCAACCTCTCCTTTCCCAAAGAGAGTAAGAATAGAAGGATAGAGCTAGGACAGGACAAGTCGTGAGCTAATCACTCCAAATATACCCCGTTCATAGGATGGGATGGGTGGGAGGGGAGAATTCAAGACATCACATACATCCATGCCTTCGAACAGAAATTCATAAATCGATTGAAAAATCAATTTATAAAATTGTCCGTACTGGGATTCGAGCCCGTAAACGAAGCCAACAACGTTGATTACTCGACCACACAGGTGGCAATTAAATACCTACAATAAAATATTAAATTTAGAAATTAATACCTAAATAAGCAAAAAGAATATTCAAAAAGAAAACGAAAAAATAGATACAGCAAATAATATATACAAGTAAGATTCTATAAGATAAGAAATTGTTTCAATGTGGTAGGTATGTAATACAGAGGGAGATCCATTAATTGTCCTAGAGACCCTTCTTTCTGCCATTCAATTTGAAAATAAACATGATTCATTAATAATACATTAAAAAATAGATGATTTTAAAATAATATATTTATATAAAAATAGTCAATACATAATCAAGTATGTATTCTATAAAACATAGTAAACTAAACAATTAAAGAGCCCATTTCACAATATAGTTTAAATAAATTTCCGTTTCCGTATGTACCGTTTGAAAGGTACATAATCTTTTCGATACGACGTTGATACATGTCACTTCTATACCTACCTGTTGTACAAAACTGTTCATTTTAAAAAACAGTTTAAAAAGTACTCAGACGGCCTTGGTTTGACGCGATACGATTCCCCCCTCCAACGCCCATGCTCATTGGGCAAATTTATGGCAACGTTGCATTGTGAGATCAAGTTAACGCTTTAAAAAATGAATGGACACGATCACTCAAATGCTACTCTATATTCAGGGATAAAAAAGTATATAGTAGCATATTTGCTGCACGCGAAATTCGCACTTATTTCATCAATTATATATATTAACACCATCGGTATCAGCTTGTCAAGCGCAACACAACCATATATAAATCTCCATCGACCAATGATCACATAAGTGACAAATGAGCCAGTAATTCTAAATGATCAAGTACGCCCGGTAATTTGAAGACGTGTTGTGCCACAAAGTGCCGTAAGATATACTTATATATATATATGTGTATATGTACATATGCATATACATTTATAAAATTATTATTTTGTAAAGCAAAAAAATGTATTGAACTCTTGCAAATTTTGCGTATAAATTATTATTTTTTGCGCAATCTAAAAAAGTTGCCAACTACTGCCCCAGTGCAGAGAACAAATAAACATGCGTGACCTTGAATTTTGTTGAAATTTGATACTCTCAAAAATGCGTATATAGTATATCATGTTTTGTCTACTCGCACTTACTGATATTCAGATATGTCTGTCTCTCTCTGACGTAATACGGTCATTGTGATAAAATACGGGGCCAGCCCTAGTGACATGTGTTTACTCGAACTCCAATAAAATTAAAACGGCTTGACATAATGGAATTCTAACAATCACAATACATGCATAAGATGTTTCTGCATACGATTTCATCAAATAATACGATATTTATTGATAAATAAACTCGTAGTGACGATTGCGTGCCTGCACGCCGTGGTGCTGGTGGTTAGACCGATTTCGCGTGCAGGCACGCCGTGGCGTCTAAACGGTTAATAACTCTGTGAGGATTTTTAAAATTTGAATTGATGTTATCCCTTAATCATATCGGAGTTCAACTAGGCAATAATTGCTTGTCTTCCGGCCTTCCGTGTGTTTAATAAAACAGATTACTTTCAAAGTAAGTTTATATGGCACTCGTAAAAATACACCATGACCAAGGCTGCCAAGACATTGTTTTGTTAACAAAGACAAAAACGCTGAAAAAAGTACCGTCAATGCTTTTTTGGTTATTTTAACTGATTATTAATCAGTGCAATTTGAGATTTAATCAGATGCTGCTGTAAGCAGATAAATATCTTAAAATCAGTAAAATACTGCAAGCATTAATGCCTGGATCGTTGTATTATTAATTTAGAATATTTAAAAGGGGAAACACAATATATTGGAATTAACTTGTGAATAAATGCTTTTAATTTAACGTATATTATTTATTTTTTCTTGAAAATATAATATGAAAAGAAAATACTGCCTCATTATTTTTCAGTCTTTGTGGTGGGTGGTTTTGTCGAAACTACGGCTAGATAGTACAATGTAGTCAAGCACCTCAAGAAATCCGCAATTGTGTCTTTATCAATTGATTTACAGCACGGAGATTGATTTTACGACTGGACAGATTGATATAACGTATAGCAGTATTATGGGGTATTATTTTTTTTGTCATAGACTGTTTTTTTCAGTACGTCTTTAGTAAAAATGACTTCATTGTGATACGCTATGAAAATTTTATATCACGTTGATAGACTTTTGAGGATGAAAAGATTTTACAACCAGTTATAAATAATATTGAAGGCTTTAGCATTTAATTGTTATTTTATTACGAATATTTTAATCTGTAAAAAAAATAGCGAGAAGTCAGTTAAGCTTGTAAAAAATCATTATAATATAATATATATATATATGTCACGTAGAACATTTTTGCTTGAACTGACCTTTTTTGTTTTTTGACAATAAGTGCCTTCTTTATTTCCTATATTCATATCTTTATATTAGGTACAATGTTTTTGAACTATCATATATGAAAAATTAGTTGAATTATATGCTATATAGTGTAAAAAATTAAACGAACAAACAGTAATAACTATTTTCTAGTGTGTATGTAATCTTTGTAATCGAACTCACGGATTCGAGAATAAATAGGGTTGCCAGATTTCAATTTCAAAGTCAATCCGGGACATGTGACCTATTTGCTGACTTTCGAATCCAAAAACTCAGGAATTTACCGATTTGACGAAAATACCAGCGTGACTCGTTTTTTTATTATTATTTTAACTTTTCTGAGACTTTCGAATCGAAGTAATAGATAGTTTTCTCTAAATTTCCGGGACAATTTAGTACTCATACGGGACACCTGGCAACCCTAGTTGTGGAGTCAGGTAAAAAAATACAAATTTAATTCCGATTCCAGCTTTAAATGAAAAACTTTCAGACTTGATTTATTCAAATATTTATAATAAAAATAATAAAAGATTTTTAGTACTTTTTCCACATAAAATTTATTAGATCAGGACCGGTTTCGCTCATCGCGAGCATTATCAACTGAAAAATATATAAACAGTGATATTTATACAAATTTAAATTGAAATAAAAAGGTGTAAGCAACTATTAACAATTTAAAGGATTAGCAAATTACATTATAATTACACAAAATTAGTTGCTTACACCTTTTTATTTCAATTTAAATTTGTATGAATATCACTGTTTATATATTTTTCTTATCAGTTGATAATGCTCGCGATGAGCGAAACCGGTCCTGATCTAATAAATTTTATGTGGAAAAAGTACTAAAAATCTTTTATCATTTTTATTATAATGCCTTTCCACCAAGTATTGACAGTAAACACCTTAAAAGTGATCAAATATTTATGTTAAACTAATACATCTGTTTACCAAACAGATAACAAATTACCTTTTTATTTACTAATCTTTTTCAATATTATTTTTTAGCTAACTTTGCTCATTGCATATTACTTCCTGCTTATCTCACTGCTTTGTTTATCCCACTTAAACCTGTAAACTGTTTTATTTTATTTTTTAATTCCAATACCGTCTGCGATGCGTTCAGGACGGAAAACCAGGAACTCCTCCAAAATGTCGGTAATGAGTGACCAGGCAATGTCACTCATAAAAAATATTACTGGCTATAATAACCAAGCGGCATTCGAAGCCTTACTGCCAATATATGAAAAAATTAAGGATTTTGTTATCTGCTCGACGACCCTCCATAGATCTTATGTCGTCTAAAATTGGCACTTTTAGAACGAAATTAGCATCTCGAAAATGACTCTCTTTGTTTGACTTTCCTTGTGCACTGTATGTGTGTATGTATGTATGCGTATGTGTGTGTACATGTACGGATGCAGTGTGGGGAAGCATATAGAATGTGATTTGCAAAATAGTGCATATGGAGTTCCCGTGAACTTCTTATCTCTGTAGCGATCGCGCCCTTCTGTCTGCAAACGATGGTAAGGGGATGCAATTTACAATTCTTCAAACACTTTATCGGAGACTAGAAGAACCTTGACGTTAGCGCGTCCTGGTACTTGAAGCTCCATAAATTTGATATCCAAAAAAAAAAAAAAAACCATTAGATCACTCTAGTTACTTGAATAGATTCTAGTAGATTTCACCAATCAATATGATGAATAGACCAATAATTGTTCAATATCTTCCTGGTTTCCCGACTACGACTCTGACTCCACAGCCCTGGCTCGAATTCCAGTACGGATAGTCTCTATTAAATATGAATAAAAAAAATCTAGTTAGGTTAGTTTACTTTAATTTTCGTTCAATTTATTCTTCCACGATGTACATATCTCTCTTGGCAAGACATGGCCATTCCTCAAGGCGCGGTATCGTGTGTTACCAATTATTTAATCCTGGCGCTGGTTTATGTATTATAAATAGAGATACAAATACCTGCATAAACTTTCGCGACACGACCGAGACGCTCCCACAGACACCCTCGCCCTTTTAACCACTTAACTGCCAGTCAAAAAAATCGTAAGATGTGACCTCTGCCTAGCCAATGCGATGAAACTTAAATATTATTAAATCTATTATGTTAATAATGTGCACATAATAGCAAGACGAATTGTCTTCTAAATATATTTCATTTATACTTGCCGTAAAGCAGTGTTTCCCAACGTGGGGCGTAGTTTCAATCTTTTGGGGTGCATTGCGCAAACCATTAATATTTGTTACATTTTGTTTTTTTTTGTTTAAACGTATTTTCGAAAATATGTTTTGAAGCTAATCTTGAAGCTAGTTTTGAAATCTCGCTGCTAATAGCTAAGTCTGAAAAAATCATACTATTGGAAAGGATTTAATAAAACCAGTTATATCGATTTTTCTCAAAAAGGTTTTGGAAAAAGATGTCTTAGAAATTATGTGCATTTATTATTAAAATTAATATTTTTTTTCTAATTTGTAAGATACCTGAGATTTTGATTGTGGAGGGGAGACGGATTTTTAAAGCGTTAAAGTAGGGCGTGGCACAAATAAGATTGAGAAACACTGCCGTAAAGCATTGGTCAACTTTGTTGGCTTCTGTGATGGATTGCAGGGGCTCGAATCCTGATACGAACAATATTTTTTCAATGGATTTATATATTTTGAATATATAGATGTTTGTGATGAGTGAAAATTTCCCCCACACTTTCAATTGTAAATAACTCAATAATTCACTTTTTTTTTTCTCGGAGTAATTAATATATTAACGGTTGCTATGATAATTGCGCTGTAGGCATTTAAAAAGTTATCAACCTTCCTACGGTTATAATAATAATTGCTAACAACTCTTCATCCTAAGTCCTGAGTAATCCTGGTTGAGTGAGGAGTGGGCGGGCGAGGTGACACGTGTGCTGCATTTCCAATCACCGCCGCCTAAGCCAGCGATCGTGGGCGGAATCAATAACAACAGGTGTTTACAAAGCGCTACAACCCGGTGCCCTGTCATGCTTCCCTGATACAAATTCTTATTGCTATTGATAGTCTTATTAAGAATATCGATTCGTTCGGGCTTATAGTTGTCTTAAATACAGTCAGTATTATGAATAACAGAGTAAAACATACCAACCTATGTTATAAAATGATATATGTACAGTGGAACCCCCAACTACACTATCCGGAATTACGCGCTGACTTTGCACGGTCGCATTCCATTTTCGTTACTAAGAGACGGTCGTCTGTGCCGCGCATACAGTCAAGTGTTGGCTAGCGTCTGTGTATTCAACACGTGCCAGACTACTACATATATACAGACAGACATATATACTACTATAAAAACTAAATATTTCGTAAGGGAAATATTAGTTTTGCGCTTTCCGCGGAAAAAACCATATTCCTAATTTTGTATGAGATTCACACCCCCAATTACACGGTCCCGACTATAGTGTAAATGGGGATTTCACTGTAGTTTAAAGTAAAAAAAAAATGCATAGTCGAAATTTCGTGTATTCATAACAAAAGAGCTATTCATGCTTAAATTTGATGAATTTCACCGAAAATGATGGCCTAGACAACTGCCGTTCTACTTCTAAACAAATCCGTTTTTCAGTAAGATTTACCGATGACAGATTGACCATTTTGTTCTAGATACAGTGTATAAATGATACAAGCTATGATTTTTTTCTCCTGAGAATTTCTGTTGGAAGATTATTGAGTGATCCCCAATTACGCGAATGTCCGGTCCGCGTTATTGGGATGCGCGTAATTGGGATAATGAAGCTCATACTAAAATTAGAGTTACGTTTTTTTACGCGAAAAATGCAAAACTGTCAAAACTAAGAATAAATAAAAAAAATGTATGACCGAAATATTTAGTTACTAGACAGCCGCCCGGCTGTGTGTGTGCCGAACGCATGCCCACACAGCAACGGCAATGCGATGCGTCCGCGCAATCGGAAAAAAACAACAGCAAATATTTCTGGAATTCGCGTAGTTGGGATGATCACTCCATATATTTTTCAATATTCGTAGCCGCCAGTGATCTTGGTTACTGAAGCGGCTAAAGCCGGAGTTAGAGTCGTTATTTTTTTAGCCGACTCCACTGTCGTGTCTTTACATTTACAAGCTTCTAATGTGGTTGCAAAGACTAGAAATACGTGATTCATTAAATAGTCATGTAGGTATTGCATTTTATGGATGTTTATAAAATGAGTCGCATGTGTTATTGGCAGGTAGTAAAAATCCAGCAGATGATTGACATTTATGAATAATTTAATGGCTGTTTTATTGGTTAACTACATTGCCTCGTGAGTCAATCATAAACCCGTTAAAGTAAACGTGCGCCGTAAAACATTATTGTTGTTCTGCATTTGCTGAAATAGCAAATTGGATATTTTATCCCCTGTCCCAGAATGCCCCGATACTGTCTTTACAACATACATAGCATGTTATGTTAAATTTTATTTGAACCAATTAATATACGTTCCCATGGGAACTTTGTACTAATTCCCAATGGTCGTGGTTATGATGTATGCATAACCTAATTCTTCTAGCGGGCCGCATAAAAATAAATTACGATGGCTTCGGGCCGTAAATAAAAAATATATTTAAAGTACACTCAACTCTTTTTTTTCACGATAGGTACGTTTCCCATAAAACCGTAAAAAAGGTATGTAATATAATTCATTCATTTAAAAAACCGTGTTATTTGAAAAAAATAACAACGTTGTGGTAGAGAAAATGGTATAAAAAGGGTAACAAAATCAGTATTCAAAAAATACATTTGTACGAATTTCCACTTTTATTTATTAATACCAGGACCGGTTTCGCTTATGACGATCATTATCAGCTGATAAAATGTATATTCTATTTTTTGAATATATGTAATTCCTTTTCAACAAGTATTGACAGTGAACGCTCTAAAAGTACCCAATAAGAAAATTACACAAAAAAATATTGATAATATGTACAGTCGAACTCGGTTATTACGATCACGGAAATTGCGAGATATCGGATGTCATGAGGAAACATTCGTTTAAATTTTAGTTTATGGTTTTTTCCATACATTTATTCACTTTTATAACGAGCTACTTCTCGGGTATACCGAGAAAAAATATCGTCGAAAATTTGAAACAATGAGAGTGAAAACAATGAAACACGCATCAATTTTATAAGAAAAGTGTATTGACAAAAAAGTGTAATATGCGTGTAACGGGTGTGTAAATAAATTCTAATTGTGTATTTTTGTTTGAATTGCGACTTTTTGTGTTATGTTACCGCTTCAGATAAGTCATGTCTTCGTGTGATGGGTATGCTTGTAAGCATTTAAAAATACTTATTCTCTGATATAACGAGTAATTCTTATAACGAGCAAATTTAGTATACCTATACGCTGTATAGGTATAATCAAATAGTGATATACGGGGATTATATTATTCTTGAGATTCCCAAAAGCTCAATGAATAAATATCGTCTCTTAAAGCGCTGATGATTTCCCCATATTCTTCAAATTTAAATTCTGTGACTTCAGCAACTTCAGTTGTCTTAAGGCACTGCACAGTTTACCAATATCGCACTAAAAAGCAAGCTACTGTTGTATACCGCGATAACACGACCAATCATGACTTATACATGCCCTATATGGGCACACGCAAGCATGAGACACATCCAGACACTACAGACAATACAAAACAAGGCGCTTCGCATGATAACAGGTGCCCCTTGGTTTGTGTGAGGCACCACGTTACATAAAGACACTAACACAGCCACAATTCTCGATCACGTCATGAAACTGTCGAAGAAATTCTTCAGCGACATGACTGATCACCCTAACGACACAATAAAAACACTAATCAACGACTACGTTGAATGCCCACACACAGACATAGCGCGGCCTAGGAAAGTTCTCCTCCTTAAGCCGCCCTAGTTCCCCCCCCCCCCGACCCCACCACTGACATGCCTGGGTGCCGCTATCACGTGGTCGAAACAAAATAAATAAAAACTTCACATAATGTAAAAGCAAATGCATACGATCACCACTCTAAGCATGTAAATCTTCCTTTTTTTATTCTTATATTACTTTAAATTGTCACCCCTCCCTTACTCTTCCCCCCCCCCCCACGTATATATGCTACCTTTGCTTTCCCACACCACCCCCATCCTTCTATACCCAAAAAAAAAAAAATCTTTAAAAAATATTTACAAGACAAACCCAATATGATTCTAAAAAAAAAAATAGAATCTTTCCAAAAAAAAAAGAGTAAAAAAATAATTGGGCCCTCAACATTAAACAAAAAAAAAAAACACTAACCAACGATGAAAGGGAGATTGGAGCTTGCTCCACAAGCGCCCCATAACATATGAAAAGATACCAATAATAAATACCAATATTCGTCGCGGGCCGTAGTTTGCCCAGGCCTGTTTTTGAAGAAAAGTTTGGTATTATCTTATTGAATCAATTACAGAAAATCTAAATTTGTATGTTGTTATTTTATAGGATAAGTTTCACCTCGTTTTTCTTTCTCCAATTTACTTTTGTTAATGATTATTTGGGCGTGCGTTTTAAAGAGTTATTATTTTTGCCATAAATAGTTTATCATCATGGGGCTAATAAATAAATAAAGACTATAGCGATAATATAAGCAATTTGCGAATGGTAAATCATTTATGATACTGTTTTAACTTTTATGGCACCACTGTTAAATGCACTTCAATATTTTTAATATGTTTTATAATATAATAAGCAGTAGCACTTTCCAATAAATATTTACAGAGCCGTATTCTGACCAAAACAGCCGCAATTAATTATATTTTTAACAATATTAATGAAATCGTTTTAGATTTTTGTATGTATATAGTATATACGTTCTAACAAACACCCTTTAAAAATTAATAGAATGCATAGACAAATTGAAGATTAGTTCCACGATTTTATCACCCCGGCCCAAATCTGGTAAATTTTTCACGGCTTATTTGTGAAGAATTACATTTTTTCTTAACGGCTTTCGATAAGTGTGAAAAGAAAATTCCTTAAAAGAATACTACCCCACCAAATTTCTTTTAGGAATGTTATCATTTCACTCCCTTGAAGCTCGAAGATCGCTTTCAAGTTTAAAGCATTTTTCTCTTCTTCTTCGGGGCCGAGATAATGATCCTGAAATTATCATGATTATTAACTTACATGCTCCCAATATATTCTTACGTGGTCGAAACTATGACAAAAAACTTTTGTTTCTAAAAACTTGTTCCTCGCTTATGAGTCGCCAGTTCCAAGTGCCCTTCGACTGATTAACTCATTTGTCTAGAAAAGTGGACATTTTCAGTGACAGTATTTGTGAACTGTTTGTTTAGTTTTAGTTTTTTATTTTTATGTATTATGTAGTGTTTGTTTATTATTTTTTCTCATTATATTTGTCAAGTGAATTGTCATGGCGAATTGGCGTCAGCTGTAATGAACTGTACTTTTATTTTTTAAACAATAAATAAATAAATAAGTCATATGATTTTGAATCACTCAGTCAAATGAAATGAAACTTATTGTGATTGTTTGAAAGAATATAAATGTTATTTTTTTGATGATAATATTTCCAATATTTTCTGTCATGGTGAGCCATATAGCCATATTATAATGTTTTCAAATGTACAAAGTGTTACTTTTTTTTGCTTGGCGTGCAATTTGCAGGTTCTGAGGTCTACATAGACTTCACTCTGTCATTTTAATTCGTTCTGAATGTACGTATAATACAGCATTCCAATAAACCCCATTTTAGTAAATGCTTATCTCGTAATAGTCATTATTGAGATCCGTTTTCGCGATTTTTGGAATCTTTCTCCATTTTCTTGGTATGCTTTCGTTTGCGCGATATTTCGTTGATCTACTCTCTGACGTCGGCCCTGCGCGAATAATAAAATAATCTTCCCCTGTGCGCACATAATTATCATTTGGCGCCAGAAATGATCTGGCAGTTAATATTTTTTAATTACTTTTTCGTTAAAATAATGAGACTGTAGACCGTAGCCAAAAACATTATCCAATTAAGTCGATCATCTCTGGTTGAAATACAGAAAAAGCTAACATTTCAGAAAGCTAAGAAGAACTGAAGATTTCCAAAGTTATCGGGTCATAAATGCCAAAACTACACAATTACAACATAAAATTTTTTATCTATATTCATTGGTAATGCTCGACTTACAGATTTCATGAAATAATGATTGTATTAATTCACGGGTTCCCAACCTGGGGGTCGCCAACGTTTTGAAATCGAGGATTTCAAATTCCCCGGTGAGCTAAAAAAAGGCATTCTCAGAATATCTTACTTTCAAAGATGCTTAAACAAGATGGTGACGAATGATTTTAATTTTACTATTCTGATATATTATAAAAATAAAAATAAAAACGGCAGGCAAGGAAGAGGATGATAAGAAAACATACACAAAATAACGATACTGCAAATGACATTTACGTGGCTAAAAGATTAACTAGTGAGTTGCGTCAATTAGGAAGAGTTAAATTATAAAAATAAAAAGATATATTATAAAATTAAAAATAAAAACGGGAGGCAAAGAGGGGATGATAGAAAAACAAACGAAACTCTTCCTAATTGATGCAACTGATTAATTAATCACTTAGGAACGTAAATGTTATTTGTAGTAGCATTATTGTTTGTTTATATATTTTTATTTTGGGAAGAAAACTCTATTGCAGTGTGTACTTACAAAGCAAAGGCTAAGCTACTTTAAAGCATGTAATATATTATTACACATCTAACTCATGTTTTCCTAATATATTACTCGGTTCACTTCACTTTTCAAATGCTCAATTATACAATTATAATATGTAGCATTAATTTCTAACAAAGATAATTTGTTCGAAATTTCAGCGTTGGTTGACCACGAGCTAAATGATAATGAATAATCACGCCCACTGTTAGTACAAAAGTTGAAAGCTTGTATTTAAGTTAAAAGGTTTAAATCCTAACGCTTTTTTTATTTTAGGAAGCAACAAGAATGCAGTGCAATTTAGGGCAGATTTATAAAGGTAGAGTTATATTGTTTCTACATCACTTATTGCTGTACCTACAATTAAAGCGATTTATTTGTCGACAGCCATGTGGAAATTCACCTTAAATATAAACACATTGACATATTATTTCTTTTTATGTTTAATTATGTATTTACTATTTCGATATAAATATATAACTGATTTTTTTAAAAATAAAAACACAAAATTACAAGATACATATAATCAGTGCTTTTTTTGAAAAAAAAGTTGGCAAAACCCACTATTTGTCAAGCTTTTCTCCTCTTCCTAATAGACGTATTTCAACAGAAGTTTTTTTTAAGAAAACTGCTTGTCACTCAGTTGGTTAACCTCTCTTTTTTCGAAAGAGTAAAGATAGAAAGATGGGGCTAGTGATAAACTAATCGCTCTCATTTCAAAAGTTTTCAAAGCAAATTCAAAATAAGGTTTGCTACTTTTTATATTGAATCATTAAAAATGTCTAGAAAATTGTGCTGGAACGCCGTTCCATCGCGTTACATGGGGAAAAAGCACTACAAATAATATATTTTCATTTCCTAAATTTATCTTTTTACAAAATAAATTTAATTAGATCCTTGTGTTTGTTTTGAAGAACATAGTTTTTTTTAAATAGTTGAAAGTATATATACTGTGAGCTATTTGTAGTTTAATGATTAGACAATAGCTCATCTTTGGTGAAATTTATTAATAAAAAATACTGGCAGCTTTGGCCAATGAGCAGTGCAATTATACGCGCAAGCGCTTTTTTCAATTTGCGATCTTCAGAATTATCACAACGCAACGTTCTCTTGGCTGATGTGTGATGCGCCCCATATCATCCCAGTGACGCGCAAAGTGCAAAATAGTATGTTCACATCTACCAGGCATGGTAGTTATATCATGCCAGTACTATCATTGATATATACAATCAAAAATAAACTTGAAAATATTTACAAATCCATATCCAATAAAAAAACATTCAAAATTTGAAATGTCCATATCTTTTTTGGTGCAGCTGTCCACATAGAACCTTGTAGTACTCAGCTCGCGATGTGTCTTTGAATCTTTTATATATATTGAGTAATTAAAATGTAGGTTCTTAGGCAATTGAGTTGTCAACGCTTTTGGACGTTTTTCTTTTTTGACTGCAGGGACCTAAACAAAAAATAGTATGATTTTTTTGTCATTTTAGGAAATTTGAAAATTCCTGGATTTTGAAATTGGCATGACGAAACATAATCATATTATAATATTGTCAACCCATAAATACGTTTTCAATAATGAGAGTTAATAATTCGCCAGTCGATTGTGAAAATAGTTTGAACTTTCGTTTGCAATTTTTTAAGCTCGCGGCCCTTGTCAAAAAGCAAAGTTCTCATGCCAAGAAATCTCAGATACTTTCAACTCACCCAAAAATTATTTCATGAAAACGAAGCACCGCTAGTTCGTCGTAACGTTTTTCCTACCATACAACACGGGGATGACATTATCTGATAATGAATATACTTTGAAATTCTCTGGCAGATTTGATCAGAATCCTAATTTTTTTACGACTCACACTTATTTTTTTTATGTGTATGCAAATTACTAGAGTACAAAGTGACATGCAGTGGCGCCATACTTAGTTTAATGTATTAGAGGTCCTAAATAATTGAACACAATTAATCTTTTAAATTAATAAATAGTATTTCGTAATATGTACTACAAAACATAATTTCTCATTTTTTATCGAGATATTGAGATAAAACCCGTGAAGAAAAAATGGAAATGAATAAAAAAGTTGATGACCATTTCAATGGTGGAAAAAATATTTTTCAGTATTTTTTAAGCCAAATTTATAGTCGGAGCCGTGTTTTAATTTAAAGTCGGAGTCGTTTAATTACTGCCCTGCTAGTTTTGCTTTACTACAGTGATATTTTATAGGGTAGTAAACTAATTATGACCGAATGTTGGAATGGTAATTAATCTGTGTCTTGAAATTAAATAGACGGTTTCGTTTGCTTAATATCTTTTTAATCATCAGCCGTCCACCGGGATGACATTGAGCACGGACTGAAACTATACAATATCACAAATAAACGTCACGTGCAGTGTAGTAATATTTATTGTTGTAATATCATCGGACTGGCGAATGCGACCAGGGCGCACAACAATTGCGCATACCTGCTCATGCGCACTGCGCCTGTCAACAATCATGCACAAAAACAAACATTGTTCAGTTGAAAACCTCCTGCCTCCTCCTTCAGCCGAGTCTTGAGTCCTGACTCCGAGCCACAAAACAATCATAACACAAGAACGGAGGACCGACGCCTACCCGCCGGAGGGCCTAGTCTGATTCAACTTCATGCCAACAGATGGCGTGGCGGTACTCAAACGTATCTCGTAAGCGAAGTGTATCCGATTTGACAGGTTTATTATTTATTTTGTTTGTTTTACTAGGGGGCAAAGAGCTGCAGGAGCTAATCTAGGATACAACATAATGCTTCCGTGGTGTTTTTAAATGCCATTCGAAGTTATTAGGTATACTATAATTATAATGATTATCGATACAAATTAGGGGCTAAGCCTGATTTATTTCACCAATTTATTGTATTTTTGTTTTATTTTAAATTTAACACTTACTCGTACAAAAAATCTTTTTGTTGTGTATTAAATCCTAATTAAAAAATAAATATTTTAAAGAAGTTAGCAAAGATAGATTCGGCACCGCGTATTACCCTGCAATCAACAGCAAACCCTTTCGATTTATATGTCTTGAATTATCTATCATTCTATATCGCAACACTTACTTTTTTTGTCAGCGCATCCACAGAGAGAGTGAGTGTGTGAGTTTTTTTTTTAATCCATGTCCGCTTCTAATGTAGAGCATATAGCCTCCCAATGGAGGTATCTCAACATTTTTTTATACGAGAACTGTTTGTTATTCAGTCGTTCAACCTCTCTTTTTTAAAGAGAGTAGTAGTAGAGATAGAAGGATAAGACTTGGACGGGAATAGTGGTTAGTTAATCGCTCACGATACACTTAGTTATTAAGGGATCGGAAGGATGGGAGGGAATGATTAGACATAACAAACATCCATGCCTACGGACAGAAATCGATGAATCGATCGAAAAATGGTGTTCGTACTGGGACTTGAACCCGTGAGATACGACACGGAAGCCCACAGCGTATACTCACACACACGCTCATTCCTTTTCTGTGTTTAAATATCGTTTGCATCTAGCGTACTGGCAGCCACCTGAAATTGATTTCTATGGTACCTTAATTTCTAAATAGCAAATTGTGTTAATATTATTAATTATTTAATAATACTATTATTTTTGGATTTTTCTTACTTCGAGTCTGATTTAAAAGCAAACGAAGATTGTGTTTTTTTTTGGGTGGCTATAAAATGACAGCAGTTTCAAAATTGCGAGGCGGCTTCAATAATATGAAATAATATAAGGAATTCAAACACAGCTGTTGTTGAGTTCTCACGAAATATTAAAAATAAGAAACATTGTAGGAACGAGAGTTTATTAAAACGGCAATGTGGCCACGAATTTTCATATTGCAAAATGCTACGTGTGAACGTGGCATAATAAAAATGAAAGATTTGAATGTATTGTTTGACCCTACAATGTTAAGCAGCACAATGATTGCAGTTTTGACATATATAATGTTTATTTATTACCAGTGTTTTTTTTTCTATGTAACGCGGTGGAACGGCGTTCCGGCACCCTTTTCTCGGCGTTTTAATGTTTGTTTTCAATATTCAAGTGGTGTTCGTCACCAATATTTTATTAACGATGTGATTTTTAAATCTACAAAAATGAATGGTTAGATATCATATAAAATAAAAAAAAACATTTGTTTTACACAACAGTTAAAACACTCACTTAAATCAGTTTAAAAATGCTTTCAAAATAAGCAATTGAGTTCATTTACATGTTATGACAATATAGTTAAGTGATTTAAGCAATCTTCAGTGTCATCTCTCGGTAAATATTGACATAAACATATTAGACGAGTCAATTCTCAATGAAGCACTAAATGGCTAAGCTAACAAATGTTTAAAGAAGTTATTTCCGAAAATCAATATCAGACGCTCAGTTGTTTGTTCCGATTTTATCAATTCATTTGTAATAGCTGTGTTCTGTGCTTCAAGCAAACAACAGTATAACTTGAAATTATTGATTATGTTTATATAAAAACATGTCAAGTACTCGTTTATAATATATGTATAAGGGGCTTAGTGGCTTATAACTCATAATCTCCAAAAATCTAGTTTTGGGAAAATCGCAAAAAAAATCACAAGAGCACAATTTTTCGTAACTGTTATGGATTATTTTTACTAAAACACTTGTAATTAAGAATTTCGACTGAGGGTGTTTGATGGAATTTCAATATCAAATTTGAATTGTTTGAATTCTGTACTTTTCCATGAGTTTTTTCCCGACCCGGGTTTTGCCTTTCGGCATCTTCAGGCATTCCAAGTGCACGGATGTACTTGAACTGACGCGTAGTAAACAGTTTGTATCGTTTATATACAAAAATATAAGTAGATCACTAAGTTAAAAGGCTATTAAAATGTAAATTAGCGAAAATTGAATGCATACAATTTCTCATAAGTATTACAAGGGAGAAGAAGATGCCGAAAGGCGAAACCCGGGTCGTTAGCGACAAAACTCATGGAAAAGTACAAAATTCAAACAATTCAAATTTAAAACACTTATTTTAAATTCAATGTTGTTTCACCTTTATTCCATAATAAAATTTACACTTTATAAATAAATCACTTAATCTTATTAATCAAAATAATATCGATGTGAGTATCGAGAAGTTTTTACTAGGCTGTCGACCTTTCGATTTGAATCCTCAATTTGAACTGGCAAGAAAGGAAAAGGATATCGGTTTAGTTGAAAGGTTTATTGTTACAAGTTGTCATAGATAATTTAACATAGCACTCTATGATATAATGTTGTGTATACATAATATAACAATAAAAAATGTTTCTAAGTAAACATGAATATTTTAAATTACCATGAATATTTATCGCAAGTGAATAGTACCACTTTTCTAAGTTGCAACATATACAATTACTGATTGCCTTTTCTAAACATTCATTTGAAAATGTAACCTTATACACCGATAGTAACCTATAGCCAAGGTTTCAACAGTGTTCAAAGTAAATTTTAATAACCAACTATTTTCTGATATATGTAGTGTTGCACAGGGCCGGCTCGTGTCGTGTGCGAAATGTGCGGCGCACAAAAGCGCATAGGCACCAAACTAAGATTTTAGGACTACCCACTAGTTTAACCCCTAAATCTAGTTTTGAGAGGCGCCGCAGGCGTGTTAGTTATCTTTACTGTCACAACTTTTCTAACTACATATAGCTTTACTCTCTCAAGTCAATTTTGCGTATTTTTTAAGTTGCCATTTTATTATAAAAATAATAAAACATTTTTAGTACTTTTTCCACATCAAATTTATTAGATCAGGACCGGTTTCGCTCATGATGAGCATTGTCAACTGATAAGAAAAACAATAAAACAGTGATATTTATACAAAAGTTAAGTGATAAAAACAAGGTATGACAAACAATTGGTATTACAACCTAGCAAAATAATTGAAGTAAAATACAAGGAAAATAAACTATAAATAAAAAGTTGAAGACCACTTAGCAATGAAACTATTATGACAAAAACCAATTAGGTATGAATTATCATTACCAAAGTAAAAACCAACAATTAGTGTATATAATAAATAAATCTTAATGTCTGTCAACCAAAGGTCCTGATCAATTAAATTTTATGTGGAAAAAGTACTAAAAATGTTTTATTATTTTTATTATAATGCCATTCCACCAAGTATTGACAGTGAACACCTTAAAAGTTGCCATTTTATATTAATCTCCTATTTTAGCTTGAGCTGTTTTTTGTAGATTATTTAAAATCCCGTCGCTGATCTATAAAAAAACACAAGATATAAATATGCAATTTATTTTGTTCAGTTCCATTGTATCATTCCTCCAAGGATTCACAATCAACAACCTAAAAAATATCAATTGTGTAAAATATGACTGTAATAAATTATATTACCACATACATATTTCGTATACACTTGACACCAAAACCAATAAATGGTAAATGTGACGGCATTATTTTCGTTGGGCACGAGTGTATCTCGAAACTTCGTTCGAATCCTTTATTATTGTAATAAACTTCTCTGGCATTTTCAGGTTCGTGACCAAGTAGCCATCTTTATGTTTACTCAGCATCGAAGCCTTTCTCTCGAAAAACTAACAACGATGCCCATTCACACATAAAACAAACTATCCGATGCAGGTAAGTTTGTTTTCAGAATGTTGAAAATCCATTTTACTATGAAACAAGTAACTATGAGAAAGTATTCTGTCCTCACGTCTGACAAGGTAGGTGTAGATATTCAACTCATATCTTTTAATAAAACTGGTTTTCAGTCATAATACACTTAACGTATGTTACCAAAAGCCTACCTAATAGTAAAACTTCATAAACACCTCCCTTTACCTTTGGATTAGTTTTTATTATCGGTATTATTGATTGTCATTTTACAATAAGACAAAAATGCGACAATAATTGTTATGGAATAATGTGTTTCGGTGAATGAATAAATCTATCGATACCTGGCTATTTTACTTATTTACGTTAAAGATAACTTCTTGAATTTAGCGGTAGTAATTTTCCATGAGTAGAATATTTTAAATAGATTGATTATCAAAATACTGTGCTTCTTTATTTAAGACATAAGGTTAAACTTGTGAAAAGAGTACTGCTAAACTTTATTTTTGATATTGAAAATATTTTATGATTACTTTTTAACATGCCCGCTACCAGTTAAGACTATATAGACTTCTCCTGAAGTTTATCTAATCAGACGGTTGTCACAACGTAATGGTACTTAGTTGCTCAACTTCTCCCTTTTTAAAAGATTGCGGTTAAAAAGATAAGACTAGGACAAGACTAGTGGTTAACTAATTTGTCTTCACTAAGTCGCATTTTAAGTCAGATGGGTGAGAGGTAATTTTCGACATCACTGAGATCCAAGTCTTTTAACAGAAATCTATAAATCGATTAAAAAAATCAGTTTATAAAAGGTTATCAGGGTTTGAACCAAAGAGCTCTTCAAAAAAATTGATTATTTTAATCAATTATATTTGAAACTTGAAAACTTTCTTTCATACAATGTCGAAGAAACTTTTACAACCCTTAAAAGCACAGTTATTTCGAGTGAGATAATAGTTTACAGATGAATGAATAATTTGGTAGCTACATAATGCGTGGGTGTATCCAATAACAGGGATCTTCGGAAACTAAAATTAATTTATTATTAATTGTAGAGCGAGTTTTGCTTGTAGAACAAGAAAATGTTGTAATGAAAGATTAAAAAATAACTCATACAAATATTTTAGTTTTTGACAAAATGGATTTTGTACATTGCAATTGTGGCTTTGAGGACATGATGAGACAGTCCATTGAAATCTCGTACCTTCTTTAAAAACTTTTCAACAGCTGTTCTTGGATATTTAAATAAGTACTCATTGGGTACTCAAGAAGTACTCAAGTGTGTTATGATAATTTAAGCACATGACCATCCGGTTGATATAAAAACATGATCGTTCAATTAAGCGAGATTTCGTGTCATCCATTCAAATATCACATACAAATTTGGACCCTTGAAGGTGACGTCCTTATATTTTACACATTCAAATTCGTAATATATTTTTTGTTCAGATAGTTAAAAGAACTGTTTAACATAAGTTTTGATTTGTGCGCAGGTATTTTGTATTTATTGTAAATAATAAATATTTTAGAAAATAAATACATAAACAATTTCTCAATGAACTCAATGATACATTTATTTCTTATATAAACACGAAACATTCATTTACTAAACGTCAGTTCAAGTTCATCCGTGCACTTGAACGCCTGAAGATGCCGAAAGACGAAACCCGGGTCGTTAGTGACAAAATCTGTAAGAATGTACATAGTTTGAAAAATCCAAATAAACAACTTTAATGAGTGAATGGTATAAATGTTATGTTTGAATATTATTTCATGAAATATAACCGCCCCCTGCATATACAAGGGGTGCATTGATCCAACGCCACATTGACCGGCCGCCACTGGTTCCTATCATACATTTAACTATACATATTATCTTTTTACACGGTTATTAAAACGGCTGTTTTATACAAAGAAGACTTAGCGTACTTAAAATTATTTTTTCTTTGCGGCCCGAAGCCATCATAATTTATTTCTATGCGGCCCGTTACAAGAAAAAAGTTATGCATGCCTGATCTAAGTAATTCTGTCGTAAGCATGACAATAAACCCAAAGTGTATTAATAAGGACAAGTGCCAGTGTTTACGGTATAGTAGGCCAAAAAACTTTAAGTGATGTTATATTGTGCTGTGTAGTTAGGGCTAAGGAGTCGTCTCGGCTCCATATTATCTGCTGTGAGGATCCATCATTGTCGGCTAATACGAAGAGGCGGTCACCCGCGATTAGTCACCAGGTCAGGCTGCAAGAGATACCATCGCCCGGAACACAGGCGTGAAGCTACACAACTTATAGCTACGATTAATAACGCAGAGCTGGGTCGCTGCTGTACTTTTTTAAGGACACTGACGTACGGTGAATTCTAGCTATATATTTGTACTTATTACTAACAAGTATTTGTAGCATATTCCCAAAGAAAATAATTTCTCCAAAAACTAAGAGACTTTTTTTTTTCTTTCTTCTTTTAATCCATGTCCGCTCCCAATGTGGAGCATATGGCCTCCTTATGGAGGTATCCCAACAGAAGTTTTTCTACGAGAACTGTTTGTTACTCAGTCGCTCAACCTCGCTTTTTTCAAAGCGAGTAGTATGGACAGAAGGATAAGGCTAGAACAGGACTAGTGGTTAGCTAATCACTATTGCTACACCCGGTTATTAAGGGATCAGGTGGATGGGAGGAGAGGAAATGATGTGAATTGACATCACAAACACTCAGTCTTCGATCACAACTTTGAATTTAATAATTCTCAAATTCACTGTGATCTGACCGTGAATCGAACCCAGACCTGCGTGATCGGTAGAGCAAGCTCTAATCTGAGCCACAGCAGGCGACAAAAAAGAGACTAATCAAAATTAAAAATATACTCGATCATAACAGATAACTTACAAAACTGACAAAAGTATACGAAGAAATTATTTGTCGGCGCGCACTCTAATACAACTAACTATTCAAATATTTATTTTTTTCATTGGAACAACCTTATTTGACCGAAATCTATATATATAAAAATGAATGTTTGTATGTTTGTTACCTATGCGCTCCTATACCGCTCATCCGATTGCGATAATTTTTTTGGGGAGTTGTTATGCGGACGCCAGAATAGGTTTATGAATCAGCGGTGGGCTGCCAATGCGTTAATTTGTTTGTTTGTCTGGTATGCGTTCCTATACCGTTCATCCAATTGCGATAAAATTTTGGTGAGTTGTTGTGCGGACGCCCTTGAATGTATATAAATCAGCGGTGGGCTTCCAATGCGTTAATTTGTTTGTTTTTTTCCGTATGCAATCCTATACCATTCATCGGACTGCGATAAAACTTTGGCGAGCCGTTGTGCGGACGCTCGCGAATTTATATGAATCAGTGGTGGGCTGCCAATACGTTAATTTGTTAATTTGTCCCTTATGCGTTCTTGTTCCTATACCGTTCATCCGATTGCGATAAAACTTTGGTGAGTTGTTGTGCAAACACCCGCAACGGTATCTGAATAAGTACAGCCAGCGGTGGGCTTCCAAAACGTTAATTTCTTTGTTTGTTCTGTATTCGTTCCTATACCGTTCATCTGATTGCGATAAAGCTTTGGTGAGTTGTTTTGCGGACACCAGCAAAGGTTTTTGAATCAAAACATACAACGATGGGCTGCCAATACGGTAATTTGGTAGTTTTTCCTTTATGTGTTCCTGTTTCTATACCGTTCATCCGATTGCAATAAAACTTTGATGATTTGTTGTGTGGACGCCCTCAAAGTTTTCTAAATTAGTACAGCCAGTGGTAGGCTGACAATGCGTTTACAAAGGGCTCGCTTTATATCAAAGCAATTCTCGGTATTCTAGGAAGCAGTGAGTTTTTTATCACTCTGATGGACCACTTAAATAAGCAATCGATTTTTACTTAATACATTTACAATATGTACCAATACGCAATTTACTGTAAACTCATCAATGTGAATGGCCGAAAATGTAATACTGTGTATACTGATGTTGTCATAGATAATGTATTTAAGTCAGAGATTGCAGTTATGTACTCATTTGATTTGAGAATATTGTTTTCTCTTAAATTAACAAGGGGCTGGCCGATCTTAGCAAAATTTCACAAAGGGCTTGCGCGAACCCCTCTGAGCTTCCTCCAGCCCACCCCAGAGTGCAGCCATTTTACAATGAAAAATGTTGCCGAATAAAGCGATCTGTATGCCACGGCTGTCAGTTTCATGGCAAATCATCGGTCGCGAAAAGTGAAATTTGGACCCGTTGATTGGCTATTTTTAGTATTCTCTGTGGCGCATTTTCTAAGAATTATCGCCTTTTCTGGTGACTTTTCTCTATTTAGCAATTATCTGTATTTGATATAGTTTAGCGTCAGTTCGCGTGTCTTTGGTGTGAACATTTTTGGATGGTTGTCATTCAGCACTGAAATTGCATTTTAATGCAAATCACTGAGACACTAACATGCAATATCAAAAAAAAATCGGAATGGGTGAAGAACTTCAATCATGCCAACTCATAATATGAGACGAATGTACTATGGCGCACAAAAAGGCATTGTAAGCACTACACTATGCACTAAAAGATTTGAGAGGAAATAAATAGTGGTTTTTGGTAGCGCACTTATTTTATTGTCTGGTGATTTTTGACAAACCCTATCAGTTATACCACGTTCGACAGCTGTTGATGAATTAAATGCATGACTCAAATCATCAGTTTTATGGCGACACGTGCAGAAATTGGCTTTCAAGGCCAGCATGCGTGTAGAACTACAATATGACACATCCGCTGAACATTTCGCAAAATAATTGTTGGATATTGGGAATAGAAAATTGGAAATAGATGAATCAACACAATGTATTACATTGCCAACAAATTTCTGTAAAATTACAAAAACAATAAGAGAATTGATTTACAACGTTTTCCCAAAAATATCGCAATAAATTCTTCTGAATTCTTAAATTCACTTGATTTGCCAGCCATGCCGTCACACGTTTTAACATTGAAAATTGGCGTACCTATCATTCTTCTCCGAAATATAAATTCACCGCTTTGCAACGGTACCAGACATTCAGTGAGAAAGATAATGCACAATATCATTGAAGCTAAACAAATTAACAGGAAAATTTAAAGGAGACAATGTACTATTGCCAAGCATCTCAATGATTCCAACAGATATGCCATTCGAATTTAAATGTTTGCAGTTTCCGGTGCGACTCGCACTTGCAATGACCATCAACAAAGCAAAGGGACAATCGCTACAAGGGTGTGGACTAAATTTAGAAAATCTATGTTTCCCACATGGACAGCTGTATGTGGCCTGCTCAACCGTTCGAAAACCTTCAGATCTATTCGTATACGCACCAGACGGAAAAACAAAAGATATCCAAAACCACTTCAATAAACAGAATTAAAACACTTTCTTTCTTTGAGTGGCATTGCAACGCATGCCGGGTACTCGCTAGTATATTATAAATGAAACATTTATATATTCTACTAGAATTAATTTATTATCATAATAAAAATTGATCTTAATAGAGTATATCGACCGTGGAAAGGAAAAAGGACGTTTTTAATGTAGCATTTTATCACTTTGTCAAAAATTTCCCAAATTTTAATTATGTTTGTAATTACTTTCAATCGCATTCTGAATTTATGAATCTGGGATGACTTTTTAATTATATGTTAGAGGTGTTGAACATTTTAATTTTGTGTTATTTTAGAATCACTTTAATGTAATTGGCAATTTCTTTTCAATGCCAACTGTTGTGTATAACTTTTCAATTTTGTATAAATAGCATTGTTAAATTATATTTCTTATCAGTTGACAATGCTCGCAATGAGCGAAACCGGTCCTGACATATTAAATAAAGTGGAATGAAGTACAAAGGATTATTGTTTTTATTAATATAATGCCTTTCCACCAAGTATTGACAGTGAACACCCTAAAAGTGAAAAAGGACGTTACCCACACATGAATTATACACTACCTTGAAGTGCACAGTGACTTTTAAGCTGATGTTTTATTGACATAATCTAATATTAATTAAAGAAATTGTCTAAGAAAAACCTTTATTTTAGTCTTTTTCTTGGTTTAAATTTTTTACAAGCTCATCTGTTTCAAACTTAAAAGCTTAATTTAGATACTAATTCGGCATTAGCAGCTTGCATCCTGAACGTGTATCAAGTTTGATACATTGTGAATATCGACAAAAAAGCTGTTTTGAAAAAACTGTGAGTTACGTCCTTTTTCCTTTCCACAGTAGATATGAAATACGAGAATACCCATTGTATAAATATGTTTATAATATTAATAGCAATTGATTATTTTTTTTCATTCTGCTTATTTTTTTATTTGTCATTGATTTTATTTTTGTGTAAAAAAATAGAATGAGGTCTGTTATTTTATATGTTTCATGTACACTCATTAGAAAAACTTATTCATATATTATCAAATAATAATATTTTTACTACACAAATCAAAACGATTTTTTTTTAATATGAAATATGAAAAATTATGCCGCGCATTTGTTGGATTGGCCCGCGCCCCTTTTGAATATTCCGCGCATCTAACATCTCGTCTTAGTCTCATTGATTCAATCTAACATTGGTTCCAAGTGTTCCAACCACTAAATCAGGAATGGCAAGTCTCTTTGAGTTTTATGTTTACGGTATTACTTACTTTATATTAATAAAACCTTGTAAAACAATTAATGCGTAGGTATATTTTTAAAATCAAGTATTTTAGCAAGCAAACTGATAGTAACGAAGTAAAAAATAAAATAAATTAAATGTTGATTCATAAACTAAACTGGTATTTTTTCGGTACCCGTAATATATTTACAAAAATAATACGCCACTGGATTTTGGCATCTATCATTCATCGGTGGATTAAATACAAGATAGCATCTGTCCAATCGAATCGAAGAAAATAATACAATACTTACCAGCCCTTAGTCAAAACAGACTTCTCCATATTTCTACAACGATGTAATTCTTGCTCTCCAATACCATTTGAAGCACTGATAAAGTATGTATATTTTAAAATAATAATTTTATAATACACAAGAACTTTACATTCATTTTTTTTAACGATTTTCTCCAACTTTCTTTGTAAAACAGTATTCCCAATGGATTTGACGGCGAGTTTGTAGAAACTCATTTATATATAATTTATGCCTTTCTTATTTCAACTAAATGTATTACTAGGTGTGGTACGTGTTTCGTTTCCTTGAAAAGCGCCTTCAAACTTAATCTATTGAAGATTTTCATAAGACTTCTGATTTTGTGTGGATTTATTCCATTAAACTAGGCGAGTTGAGTGGTTAGATACAAAACAATGACAGATATAATTAAAATTACTAGGTACTTATTTTTCGAAGGGTAAAATCATAGAGGAAATAAATTTAATAACAAGAAGCCAGTTGTTTTAATAAAAAAAACTTATTTACATTAAGCCAGAATTATATTTTAAGCTTAAACAAGTTGTCAAATTTTAACAACATTCAATTAACAATTTATTGCAAATATTTATCACCTTCCAGAATGTCATGAAACGCCATATTAACAAAAATACGACTGTCATGAACTTTGTCATGATTAACTAACATCATTACATTAGTTTTGACATTAAATTAGATATGGAACTGCTTAAATAAAAGTATGGTACATTTATTTCACTTTTCCATAATTTACCATAAAAACCATTTTTTTATGCTCCGTTAATTAGATGAAGAATTTGGAAAGTATCGCTCTAGAAAGATACCTGCTTAAAGAAAGTATGGCTCCCAGCTTAAAATGCTTAATGCGTTCTCAGATAACTGGAAATAAAACTATGCGAAGGGCTAGTGCTTAGTTTACATAACCTTTGACACCAATGGAAGAGATCGAATTCGAAATGGTCACCGAAGGGCAATAAATTAGGCGGGAAAGGAATCCAAAAAACAAACGAGCGCCGGACACGCTCGGTGAAAATAATGTCACCCGTGTTTATGTAAATAAAACGAGGCGGGGTTCGACCCCTGCTGGCACACTGCGACAGTCGATAGACACCTACAGCCATAAGACAGCGGACCAACAAGACTTTGCTTGATAGCGGCCCTCAGTCATTGTCAGGGAGTGGAAACCGTTGGTGGGTCATCCTCTACCTTAGAGTTTACAACTATTTCGGTTTCTCACATCATTAAATTAATAATGGTGATGGCGTGAAGCCAAAATACACTTAATAGACTATTTATTTTTATCTATGTCCGCTCCCAATGTGGAGCATATGGCCTCCCAATGGAGGTATTTGAATCGATTTTTTTTCTACGAGAAATGTGTATTAATCATTCGCTCAACCTCTCTTATTCAAAGAGGGTAGTAGGGATAGAAGGATAAGGCTACGAAAGGACTAGTGTTTAACTAATCTCTCTTGCTACACTCAATTAGTAAAGAATCGGAAAGGGTTGGAGGGAATTTTTATACATCACAAATATCCATGCCTCCGAACAGAAATCGATAAATCGATCGTAAGAATGCTGTCCGTACTGGGACTCGAGCCCGTGAAGTCCGGCACGGAAGCCCACACCGCTAACCGCTGCTCCATTATTCTTCATTATTACCTTTTACGCATTTTTTTTACCCAGGACTTCGTTCATTTTTCTGATGTGTAAAAGAAAAGTGTATGTAGAGTGTACGTGTCAACATTATCATTTTTACAACGCTGTGTTATTCGGTTAAAAATGTTTGCTATAGGCGAAACTTTTCATAAAATTGTGTACTGGAGGAATCCGAGAGAACCTTGCTGACCTTGAGAAAATTGAGTGGCATTAGAAGGGTTATAGAATAAAATATTCTATAACCCTTTATTACACTGTGTACTTGTCTGGATTTGAAACAAACCAAAAATGTCGACAAATAATCTTACTGTACTGAAATTTTATTGCAAATAACAAACTGAAAAATATTGTTAGATTGGTGTAAAGTCGGTGGCCATTGCTGTCATTACGATTATTTTATTAACAACTATATATATGTACATAAAATTGTTAACTACATTTTTCTGTTTTATTTAATTTAAAGAAAGATTTCAAGCAAAGGGAGGCGTTGTATTTTTTTAAGCTAAAATGGGAGTAACAGGTAAAATATGTTTGGGAATCTATGCCCAAAGGTATTGACCACTCGGCTTCAGTATCGGAATATTATATTTTTATGATAAAATGCATTCGATAAAGGTTTCCACTTGCTGACCAATATGTAAAGATTATCCATCGCATTGCTATCGACTCGACAAATATGAATATATTAATGTTTTGAATTTTACTATTACAAAACAAATATCACTAATTTATTCACAGCCGATACCAATTCATTATAAGTAAATGTTATATGGAGAAAATATTTAAGAAACAGGTACCTACCAGGAATTCATAAAAAAACAACATGCTAATTGATTCGATAAAAAAGTAGTTGTTAATTACAAGATTATTATTTTAGAACCCAGTAATAATTATTATTTCAATGAAAAAGAAATTTCAGTTTTATACGAAAAATATAAATGTATTGCAGATAGCCAGATAAATCGAGATACATATTCCAGTTACGCTTATGACGTTCATTTTATATTTTGAATATCATGCCTTACCTGGAAAGTTTCCACCAAGTATTGACAGTGAAACATTAAAAGGGACCAGTTTATAAGTCTTCATGCACTTGAAGGTTATGTTTATTTAATATTTTGACTATTTTGTCCCTCTAGTAAAATTTGTGCTGCGTGGATTACGTCATTTTTCCTGACTTCAGTCAATATATGTAAATATATAATTAGATTTAGGAAATGCAAAAGGGCGTAATATACACATAAAAAAAATTATAGGATACACAAAAAATATATCGATGGACATACGTTGACAACACGTAACCGACATTTGTTCAATTTTACAGGAGAGCCAAAAAACTGTATAAACAAATAAGTATTGGGAAATCAATGAAAATGAAAGACACTTTGGAGTAAAATAATTATTATGTGCATTTAAAATAATCTGTTGACACAATATTAATTAAATAAACATTTTATTAACAAGAATGTTTGATACGAGTTAACAATTTTAATTTTGTTTCTTCTTTTATGATGATACGAGAAAACAATTCCAAGTATTTTAATCAATTCAATGCACCTGTTGAACTTTATCCATATAATAATAGAAAAATGATAGTTAATTGTATTATTTTTTTAATCCAGTTACCGACTGTTCACTCTCCAATAAAAAAAATTCAGTAAGCATGTTGGAATTTTTTCTCACCTATTTTCAAATAGTAGGAAAACGATGTAGCTCTTCTACTATCTTCTGGCAATTTGGTGGGCTTTTTTTCTGTTACGTCAACTTTAGAACAATTTCAATGAAAAATATTTTTTGTAAATAACGACATGTCAATATTTTAATAGAGCTTGAAAAAACAAAGAAAATGATATGCATAACTCATTTTATGAAAAAATGTCGGTTACGTGTTTTCAACGTACGGCCATCGATATACAACCTTGAAGAGAATGAAGACTGGTGCTTAATTGACTTAATCTAATATCAATTTAATATCAATTTGGTCGCAATTTTCACAGGCTTTTCTTTTTTCAATCTTAAAAGCTAAATTTAGATAGTAATGGATCATTTTCAGCTTTTTGATAGAACTTGTATCAACTTGGTATAAGGATTATCGAAAAAATCTGTTTTTAAACTGTACGTTAAGTCTATTTGCTTTTTGATAGTCGAATATATGTATAAATCAGTGACCAGAATTATAACACCTCGATTACGATATTACTTATAAACACAAACATAATTATTAAGTAAATTAAATTTAGTTATACATAATTTAATTTCAACATACGGTTTTGATGTATTCTATTTTTAACACGCCTAAAAGCGGAACCTTGAACGGAAGGGTAAACTATTTAAAAGGTTTAGACTTCAGGTGTGTATTTGAAACTCCAGCAGTGCCAGGTTAACGAACGACCTTCGAGAGCTTTATCCCAGGGACATCTGTGATAGTTTTAGTGTTTTAGATCAGCGTTTCCTAAATGATGGGTCACTACCCAGTACCGGGTCGCAGAAAGCAAAATGCTGGTTCGCCAATTTCCTAAAATAAATCTGTATATTTACTGTATAATTTGGTAACAAGAAAACATGACGCAACGCTGTGTATGGTGAAAAATAGTCAGTGGTCAGAATTGCGGGATTTAGATATTAATTCAATAATTGAACTCTCGTGTGATACCACACTCAAAGACATCTTTGACAAAATACCACTGATGCATTTCTGGCTATCTTGTCGTCAAGAATATCCAGTTTTAGCACAAAAGGCGATACAATTTATAATGCCTTTTGTCACAACCTATAAGTGTGAAACAGGCTTTTCAACATTGGTTTTCGAAAAAAAACAGAAACCAATTGGAAGTCGAATCGAATCTAAAAATAAAGCTATCATCGTTTTCTCCAAACCTTAAGTTTTTAACTAACAAGAAACAGCAGCACACCTTCCATTGACCTCTAATTATTGGTACATTTGATTTTTATAGGTTTATAAGAGTAAATTATTTTGTAGTAATTAGTAACATATAAAGACTGTATGGACATACATATACTGGTTTATTTTACCTATAGGCCGGAAGTAAAGGCCATAACAAATTTAGTGGGCCACGAATGGGAATTATTAAAATAGCCGAGTCGCGGAAAATAAAGTTTGGGAAACGCTGTTTTAGATAATTAAATCGGATTACTGAAATCATATTTTAATCGTACGCTGTCATGAAACACCAACAGTGACCCTTGCCTCTTGTAAAATCGATGGTAAGGAAGCATATAAATTAATTTGTCAATTTATAATTTGTAGTTATTGCTGCTGTGGAAGGGTTTAGAAGATCATCCCCTGCTATATTCGTATAGGGCTGCCAGATTTCTTGTCATCACAACCGGGACATTGTTGATACTTGCTCAAAGGGCCAATGGTATTACTTTCGGTAATCGGACGAGAACCAGTGTGTGGAACATTCGACTACTATTACATATTCGCCAGTGCTTCCCGAACTTTAAATGCTACGAACCCCTAAAATCTGAAAACCTGCGCGCCCCAGCAGAGGAATCACTGATATATACCGTCCGAAATTAGATTTGACGATTAGTTTGCATGAATGTATTTTACTTAGATTATTTTCTCTTTTTAAAAGATTAGTAACTAGTATTCGGGCTGGCTTTAACTCGATGGCTGCCACAAACGAGATATCTCGTAAAATTTTTCGTGCTCAACACGCCAATTACGATTTAACTCGTCAATAACTAATTTAATATTTTTTTTTTTAAACCATGCCCGCTCCCAATGTGGAGCATATGGACTCCTAATGGAGTTTATCTCAACAGAAGTGTTTTTCTACGAGAACTGCTTGTTACTCAGTTGCTCAACCTCTCTTTTTCCAAAGAGAGTAGGGATAGAAGGATAGGGCTATGACAGGATTAGTGGTAAGCTAATCGCTCTCGATACGCCCCGTTCATAGGATAGGATGGGTGAGAGAGGGGAAGTCAAGACATCACATACATCCATGCCTTTGGGCAGAAATCATAAATCGATTGAAAAATCAATTTATAAAACTGTCCGTACCGGGATTTGAACCCGGGCCCTCCGTAACCGAAGCCAACAACGTTGACAACTCGACCACACAGGCGGCACATTAAAATATGGATGATTTAAAAATAATATATCTGTTTATCATTACCATGTCTTGCAGTAAGTAAACTAAGCAATTAAAAAGACCATTTCATAATAAACTTTTAATAAATTTAAAAAATGGAAAATAAATTCTCCTCGAAGGGGGTGGGGTATTGCCCTCATGATAACAAAATTCCGACAAATAGTGTGACGCCATTCATCGGTGAGTCAGCAATGGTGACCCGTTATCAGAGCGAGAAAAGTTAGTCACATATCATTAGGTTTTAGCTCCAAAATTCCTCCAATAAACATCACTTACTGCCATCTATGGAGAGACGATGCAGTTAATGAGATTTAATAATGACGCTGTTAGACATTATTGTGATCCACCCTTTTCACACAAAACAATGGAATCCCTGTCAGATACTTCACTGATGATTGGCTGCCGGCATAAAATTGTTCTGGCCAATCAACGCGCTGGGTTTGAAACAAAAGTTTTTTCATGACATCTTTAATTACACACGCATCGGGTACGCAACACTAGACACTTCCCCCGGTAATGACAATGTTACTTCAGTCGTGAGAAATAATGAGAGTGAAGTATGTACTTACATACAATGAAGCGCGGGCTACTGCAGGGGCTTTCAAATACGAAAAAGCAGTGCTTTAAAAAGAAAATAAGGTGCCGGAATTCACTTCTTGTCAAGCTTTTTTAAAATCCGTTTCCAATGTGATGCATACGTCTTCCTAATAAAGGTATCATGACAGAAGTTTTTTTAGCGAGAACTGCTTGTTACTTAGTTACTAAACCTCTCTTATCATTCGAAGATAGTAAAGATATAAAGATAGGGTTAGAACCAGGGTTGCCAGGCGTCCCTATTTGGGCGGGACTGTCCCGAGTTCAATCGACAAATCCCGAGACCCGCATTGCAAGTCCCTCTGTAATCCCGACGTATACATGTATAAAAGTCTTCGAAATTGTGAATGTCACGATCTGTGTTTTTAGAAATCTGGCAAACCTGGTTAGAACCAATGTTCCCGCTAAGGTGTGCGCGTGTGCGCGCGCACACCTCCCAAAATGTGCTCGCACACATTTTTCCATCCCCGCACAAAGCTGCGCATAGAAATATTGTAAAAATAAGTTTGTTTCACCAAATTTTTATATTTGCGTACATTTTTTATTTTGCTGAATATGTACCACTTACAGAAGTTGATGGTCCGCACAAACAATAGAAAAATTAGATGGAACGTTGATTAGAACATCAGCAATGTTTAACTAATCTCTCTTGTTTTACCCTGTTGATTTTAGGATTGGAAATTCGGTAGGATTTTATAGATATCACAACAACCAGGGCTTGTCAGTTTTCAAAAATCGGTTTTAAAAACCATTTTTTTGCTAAATTTGCGACATTCGAAAACCGGTTTTTTCAACTACGGAACCGAATTTGAATATATTTTTTATTATGTAAATAAAAACGTTAATATTTTGACTTGATTTTATCATGGTTTCAAATAAAACGAGATGAAATACATATGTATGTACATAGTTTAATATTCAGTATACAATACATACATACTACTATTGTTTACAATCCATCGATCCGTGGACGCTTTGTGTTTTCTTAAATCATATTTTCTGAAGAGTAACACCAAATAATTTCATGTGGTGTATTATGTATATAAATAAACAAAATAATAATATATTTTTTTAAAAAATCGCTATTTCAATTGAATTATACGATTTTGTTACGTGTTACAGTACCTTGTACATAACTTTCAAAAGAGCTTCAAAGTAAAATATAAATATTTTTTTGCGAATATTGATTTGAAACATTAAAAATGCCAAGGAAAAGGGTGCCGGAACGCCGTTCCACCGCGTTACACGCTAAAAAAAAAACCAGCCAAAATTGTTGCAATTCATTTACACTTTTGTATATACAGCTGATACGCGTGGGCACACAGGGGCTGGCGCAAAGCCCTTGTTAAATTTGACAATATCTGGTTCATCGTAGATCCAGGGCTGTGGAGTCGGAGTCGTGAAAAATGAGCGGCTCGAAACATTAAAAAAGAAATGAATGATGAGTATTTAAACCAAAATTGTCCATAGTGTTGAGTGTTGACATTGCATGCTTGGCTGACTAAAGATAATCTGATGGATTCATATCGACTGTGGAAAGGAAAAAAGACGCTACCCACAGTTTTTTCAAAACAGGTTTTTTTTGATAATCACAATTTATCAAACTTGATACATGTTCTATCAAAAGGATGTAAGCTGCAAATGTTCAATTAGTATTTAGATTCTGCTTTTATGTTTGAAAAAAGATGAGCTTGTGAAAATTGAAACCAAGAAGAAAGACTGTAAAAAAGGGTTTTTCCTAGACAATATTTTAGTTAATATTAGATTATGTCAATTAAACACCAGTTTAGAAGTCTCCGTGCGCTTCAAGGTTGTGCATATTTCATAATTTGCATATCAATCAAAACACGTTTTTTATGCCTCCTGTAAAATTTTTCTTTGTGTGGATCATTTTTCCTTTCCACAGTCGATATATATAAGTACAAATGAAATGATTGAAAAATTTCTTCGAAGTCGTCTTTTTTTGATACGACTCCACAGCTCTGCTTAATTAAATCTTTAATAATAATTATTTTTTAACTGATATAATTATTTAACCGTTTTAAATAATTAATAGAAAGTCTATACTACGCGTTTGTGAAATTGATCCCTCCTACACGTTGCCTAGCCTAGATGTCACTTTTAGAATAATATACTAAGCAAAAATAACGAAGCAACATTTTCACATAGTGCAACACTGCATCGCGAGCTGCAGCCTTATTATTTATTTCAACTGAAATGAAATAAATGTGGGCGCACACCTGTTTTACTGGAAATGAAAAACCATCTTTCACATCTTTCAATGTGAAACGTAAAATTGTGCGAACATTTCCTAGCTTCACAAATAAATTTTCGAAGCTTATTTCTAAGTTACACATTTTTATTTTATAGATATATCGTATGTATTATATGTCTTTAAAAAATTACAAATTCTATTGAATAAATTAAAAATTAATAATTGTTCAAATATCGTAGAAGAGGTTAATTCTGAAGTGCATATTATGTTTTAATATAGGTAGTTTGCTTATATGCGTAGATTAGACATAGATTAATCCAAACTACTATGTTTTGACTTAACGTTTGTGGCAGTAAGACGACGAAACATTCTATAAAAATCATATAACTTATTTTGTAATTACTAACACTTTTTTTTTAGAGTTTTAGAACATATGGCAGCCTTTAGATTGAAAAAAGACACGTCTACTTTAGCTAATCACTTAATTTCGGAAGGACACCTGTTCAATCAGGAACAAGGGATAAAAATGTTACACCCAAATACGGACAGTCATAAGCTCTTTTTCCAGGAAATTTTGGAAATAAATAGAGCACAGCTGCATAGTCTTCCGATTTTAAATGAAATGTTAAACCTTCCGGCATCTCCACTTCTGTACCCTATATAATCATAAAATCATATAATCATAAAACCTTTGCCGACAAACAAATAATATAATTCTTGAAACTACTTACTACTCAAATCTGTTGACATTCCCATGAGCTTATCCTTTTCGCCAGCAATGGCTTTGGACTCAGTGATGCATTTATTTCTTATATAAACACGAAACTTTCATTTACTAAGCGTCAGTTCAAGTTCATCAGTGCACTTGAATGCCTGAAGATGCCGAGAGGCGAAACCCGGGTCGTTAGTGATAAAATCTGTGAGAATGTACATAGTATGAACGATTCAAATTTAATTACTAACACATTTAAGACATTTTAACCAGCGGTGGGCTGCCACTACGTTAACAAAAGTCTCGCTTAATCTCAATACAATTCTCGGTGTTTTGGGGTGGTTCATTCCTATGCAATTATATTTCATACTTAAATAAGAAATCGATTATTATTTAATACACTTATAATATGTAACAATATGCAATTTACCGTAAACTAATCAATCTAAATAAAATGTACTACTGTGTGTACTGAAGCTGCCGTAGATAATATATAGGCTAGAAATTGCAGTACCAATTTGATCTAACAATATTGTTTTCTCTTAATTTAACAAAGGGTTCGCGCGAGCATCCTCCAGCCCACCCCTGATATTAACCCACAAAGATAATATGTGCTCGTTCAATCATCAAGTGGCTAGTTGAGCGTATATCCAAGTGTTTGCTCGATGCTTTTTACTAGTGCTGTTTGTTAAGCATTTATTTTACATTTTAAAAAATCCGTGTGTCGCTATGGAAATATGAATTAAATATTTATTTTGATTAAAATAACGGATGGCACAGATCAAATTTAAGTTAAGGATCTTTTTTTCATTAAATGGTTCATACTATTTACTACTTGAGGGGGGGGGGATTGTGTGGACCTTCGCGTAAAAAAATGGGAATAGACCAAAGAAAAATGAGAAATAGGTTATATTTTTTACTTTAAAAACTTAAGTTTTAAGCATACATACTTGATAAATAATTACGAGGTCTTTCTATGTTAGTGAAATTACGTACATAAATGTATATTTATTGAGTCTCGCTGTTCCTCAATAGTAAAAAGTTATATTTTTTTACAATCGCAATAACAAAAAACAATTATTTAGGTTAAGAAATGGTTCGTTTTCCATGATCAAGTCAAAAAAGAATCATTGCATATTTAGTATTTAGATGTTATTTTTAATGTAATATTCAAACATAAATTATTATAAAAATAATAAAACGTTTTTAGTACTTTTTCCACATAAAATTTATTAGATCAGGACCGGTTTCGCTCATGATGAGCATTGTCAACTGATGCTCATCATGAGCGAAAACGGTCGTGATCTAATAAATTTTATGTGGAAAAAGTACTAAAAATGTTTTATTATTTTTATTATAATGCCATTCCACCAAGTATTGACAGTGAACACCTTAAAAGTGATAAATTATTATATTTGTAATTGTTTCTACCTTTGAAACTATAAACATAATTATACCGTTCCATATTTATCGTGTCCTGTCAATAGTGATGAGGTTTAAATGTCTTATTATGACGATATTAAATTATATCATTTGAGCCAATAGCCGTAAAATTAACTTATTTACTGCTTCAGTTATTAATTAATTTATGAAATCGCAACGCATAATGCGGACCAGCATTTTACCCGCTGTGATTATAGCCGAGATGTGGCCATATTTTGATATTACGTTTTTTTTTAAAACAGCAAATGATCTCATATTTCCACGCACTTAAACACAACAATATAATGCCAGGTAATGTGTAAAATAAATAGTAAGTACATTAATACGCTAAGCAGGAGGTATATGGTATTTTTGTTATTTATGACATAAGACGATTATTCAAACTTGTACAGGGATGTGCTTCAAGGGGCTCGCGCGAGCCGCTTGTTAAATTTTACAATGACCGGCGAGCCTCTTGTTAAGTTAAGAGAAAACAATATTCTCAGATCAAATTAGTATATAACTGCTATTTCTGACTTATTTATTATATTACTAGCTGACCCGACGAACTTCGTACCGCCTCAGAATCAATAAATGTTGTAATAAAAATAATAAAACATGTTTAGTACTTTTCCCACTAAATAAAATTTATTTGATCAGGACCGGTATCGCTCATTGCGAGCATAGCTAAAAATGTTTTATTATTTTTATTATATTGCCATTCCACCAAGTATTGACAGTGAACACCTTAAAAGTGAATAAATGTTCTGTTAACTTGATAACTTGAAGCATGATGACTACCGAGTCAACCTTCAGTTGTAAATTGCGCGGTGGCAAGCCAAGCAGATCCAATAAGTTTAAAAATTAAGTTGGATAGTTGGTTGCTTCGTCTTCGTTTGTTACACGGTCGATAGATTTAAAGGAATGCAGTGGACCAACGATTTGATTTTGAATTGTGAAGTTTAAATGATCCAAATCTTTGTTCTTTGCCGCAAGAATTGCTCGTTTATTCAACCAATTGTGATTTTTGTGATTAGATGTTCGGGAACATTTTGTTGAATGAAGTGAAATTGCGAAAATTCGGCGGAAACAAAATCAATCCGTTCGATTCGTCGACAGGAACACCCCCGTTACCGATAGTCAGCAATTGCTTCGGCAGATAGATCGTTTAGCAATGCAACTCGCATGTTTGTCGTCAGCTGAAGATTCTTTACATAGCGCCAGAGTCGTGATTTGAGGTAAGCGTTTATTTCATCGGAAGCGGTAAATCTTGGAATGACTGGTAGTGTTTGGTGGAAATCGCCAGATAGTAGAATCATTGCGCCTATAAAACATCTTGAGTCATTGCACAGATATTTCATACTTTGATTGAGTGCTTCCAATGCGCATTTGTGCGCCATTGTCCATTCATCCCAGGTGATGATTTTACTTGCTACCAAAACTTTGGTCATTGGTGAGTGTTTCGCAATATTGCATGTCAGTTTTTCAGTCGTTTAAAGCAGTGCTCCGCAAGCGGTGTGCCGCAAGGCAATGCTGGGTGTGCTGCGGCGCGAATCTCTAATAAACGAAAAAAAAACGTTTGGTCGATACTACAAACTATTTCTGATGACACTATCATAGAGAAGCAGAAATAATTATTTTTTGGTTGAAAGAATATGTTATATGTACAGTCTGCGCAAGAATGTTTCGCGCACCTTGCGAAATTTCGCTAGATTTGAAGGAATGTAGTGGACCAACGATTTGATTTTGAATTGTGAAGTTTAAATGATCCATATCTTTGTTCTTCGCCGCAAGAATTACTCATTCAATCAACCAATTGTGATTTTTGTGATTAGACGTTTGGGAACATTTTTTTGATGAAGCCGTCCTTCGTTGAGACGAAATTGTTAAAATTCGGCGGAAACGAAATCAATCTGTTCGATTTGTCAACAGGAACACGGTCGTTACCGACGATAGTCGAAGATCGTTTTCAAGCTTAAATCATTTTTCTCTTCTCCTTCGGGGCCGAGTTAATAATCCTCAAATTATCATGACTATTAATTTACATGCTCCCAATTTATTCTTACGTGGGCGTAACTATGAGCAAAAACTTTTATTTCTAAAAACTTATACCTCGCTTAAGAGGTTTAAATCACCAGTTCCAAGGGCCGTTAGATTGATCAACGCATTGCCTAGAGAAGTGGACATTTTTAGTGATAGTATTTGTGAACTGTTTGTAAAATTTCACTATTTTATTTCTTGATTTTTTATGTTGATTTTGATTCTGATATATTATGTAGTTTTATTTTATATTTTGTCTTATTATATTTTTCAAGTACATGGCGAATTGGCGTCAGCTGTTATGTCATGTACTGTAATTTTAATTTTGAACAATGAATAAATAGATAGTCAGCAATTGCTTGGAGAAATCTTCGGCAGATGGATCGTTTAGCAATGCAACTCGCATGTTTGTCAATTATTTGAGGCAAGCGTTTATTTCATCGGCAGCGGTTGATCTATCTACGTGGCTGCTATTCCAGAAGAAGAAACTGCTACAGCATTTTTTTTATCTCGCATGAACAGTGGCCATAATCAATGACATGACGAATGTCTTCCCAGCTCCACTGGGCGCATCGAGGAAAAATAAGCCACCATTTCCATCATCAATTACCTTCATTAACGTATCGCTAATTTCCTTCTGTTGAGGGTTCAACAGTGGTACATTCGTTCAAACTGATTGGTTCAATGCATCTCGATCATATTCACGTTCACGTTCCAATTCTCGATTGAAAGCGTCGTTCATTCCGCGATCTGGCGTTGGCATTCCTAACTTGACTACCAAACTGACGCACATGAGGTAACACATGTCTTCGATCTAAAGCAAAGCCTGGTTATGTATCTCTTCATTCACCTCGAGATCGGGATTCCCCAAACTGACACGAATTCGATGCAAAATGTATTCGGACATGTCATCCTTGTACTTGTTCCACAGTTCACGGGGATTCGATGGGAAGTAGGGATTCTGTGTCGAGACGTCCCGGGACAAAAGTCCCGGGACTTTTAAGATTTTTTGCTGTCTTAAGTCCCGGGACATTTAACAACCAAGTCCCGGGACTTAAGACAGCCAAATTGTACATTTTTAATTTTGAAAAAACCATTCTAACAAATAAAAATTGGATGCAAGCAATCGCTAATGTGACCTAAAAAGTTAATTTTAAAGTTACATTGGTGTCTATCCACGGGATCAGTTTTGAAAAAAATGCATTATATTTAGGCTAAGGATTAAAGGCCGGGGTTTTAACAAAATTAAGTATGCATTTATAACAGGAATCTTATAAAAGAAACAGCTGTTTGGATTTATAATTGTTTAAGTTTCAAATAACATCTATTTATATATTGTAATACAAAACAACCATTTTTAATGGGTAGAAAGAGACATGCAGAAATACAAAAAAAACTTAGACACGTGTTCGCTTACCTATTTTTGCAGCATGGGATAATCGCACAGAATTCTAAGAATTAATGGAACCAATAGTTATTTCTAGAAAATTATGTTATAAATCAAGGCGGCTTATAAACTTTTATTACCAACCGTTCTGCTAAGACTAATTGATTTTCGAAAAGAATACACGAAAGATTTTGACAAATGCTCCAAAACAATATTTTTGAAATACGGAGATAATTTACTACAACGTCTTTTCTCCGTGGAAAAAGATATCGAGGTATCTGAAGAAAATACCGATGATGAGATAAATATTGCAGAACTGTCACTGGATTACAAAAAAACAAAAGATTTCTCCATTAAAAACGAAAGGAATTTAATATTTTAAAATCAACTGAAGAACGGAAACAAAGATTATTTTTTTTATATATAACATTAAAGCAACATCGACTTACAATGAAGATGAGCAACAACGTTTATTACAAAAATAAGAAATCGGCTGTCTGATTCGTCATTAAATTCATTATTATTTTTAAAAGCATATTTTGATAAGCAAGAATAAAATATTAACTTTTGTGTAAATAATACATACTATGTATGATTTGAGGTTGTGACTTTATTATTGAATTAATTTAATATTTTTATTATTAATAAATACATGTGTTCAAAAGATGTATTTTTTTAATTAACGCATACTTTCGCCGCCCTTTTAAAGTACGCATGAAAAAAAAATACGTCTAACAGCGTAAAAAAATGCTCAAAAAAATAGTTTAATTGAAACGAAATATTAAAAACGTTTGGGAGAAAGATATCTTCATTTATGTTATTAGAAATTTGTTTAAATCAATTCATAATCGTATTAAAAATATAACTGTAGCAAAAACAAATTAAAAATATTATAATTAAGTGTTCATACCTGATGTTGTTTTATTTACAAATGTTTTTTACTATTCTACAAAGTTACCAATGTCTCAATAGGACAAAAAAGGTATAAAAGTTGTATTGTGATTTGTGAAGTAACGGTCATAATTTTACCCAATTCATTGTTATTTTTTCAATACATGAACCGTTATCATCCCTTTTTAGTAAATAAGTACTTACAAATATTTAATTTTAATAAATTCATAATTTTATTAAGGGGGAAATAAAAGTCCCAAGTCCCGGGAAGTCCCGGGACTTTGACTTTATCACGTCTCGTGTCCCGGGACTTTGAAAAACCCGAGACTTCAGAATCCCTAATGGGAAGCATGTCAAAATAATGATAGAAAATAATGTGCGTATCTGACTTGGAGATTCAGAAACAATTTCTTCAGCGATTGTAATGAGTATCATTTTCAAGCAAATTGAGCTGTTGACATGCAAGTAGAAGCATTCGTCATTTTTCGGATGAACTGTGTACATGCGACCAAGAGCATCAGTAGTCATTCGGATGAGCAGGAACCGCATCGCCTTGCTTTCGACGTTAAAATTTCTTCGATGTAGCTTTCCAAGTGTAATAACGTGGCATTTCAAAGTAGAGCAACGTTCGTGCAAACAGCGTAATATTTTTGTCAAAAAAATTATCATACCTAATTAAAAACATAACCTTATTTCAACATTATCCGATTTTATTTCGTTTTCATTTTATATCATCGATTTGTTTTATTCTAATCCATACTCTAAATTTAAAATTATTTAGAAGTCAATCGTATGCAAAAGAAGCAAAAACAAATGAATTTTGGAAAAATTGCCACCTAGCGGATGAAATCTGCATACAAACGACATTTTCATTATTTCAAGGTGTTCGCCATTTGAAAAATGTATGAGAATATTAATTTTCTTCATAATTTCTTTGCCGTGATATTTTTCCGATGTTTTAATGCTTATTCTGCTATTCTAGGCGGATACGAATTTAATAAAACAAAGATCATTACAATCCGAGCTGTTATTCTCGAGATATACGTGGTGTAACAAACCCCACTTTCTTTTATATATATAGATATACGACAGCTTCAGTATACACAACAGTACATTTTTAACCATCAGGATTGATAATTATACGGCAAATTGCATATTTTTACATAATATAATAAGTGTACCTACTAAGTAAAAATCGATTGCTTATTTAAGTTTTGCATATAATTGCATATAAGTGATAAAAAAATTCACTACTTCAACAGAGAATGCAATCGAGATTTAGCGAGCCCCTTGTTAACGTATTGGCAGCCCATCGCTGATTTTGTATTTCAAAATCAATAATTACTTAAGACTTTTATGGCTGTTAAATTGTTTGCACCTAAAAAAATAAAACAATTGTCTTAATTGAAATGTTATTTGGTAAGAATTGACTGCGATCAATTATTGATTCCATCGTGTATGAAGAATTTTTTCCCTGCTTGACTCTGAAGATGACACATATCGACTGTGGAAAGGAAAAAGGACGTAACCCACAGATTTAAAAAACGGTTTTTTTTCGATAATCACAATGTAACAAACTTGATACACGTTCTATCAAAAGGATGCAATATGCGAATGCCAAATTAGTATCTAAATTTAGCTTTTAAGTTTGAAAAAGATGACCTTGAAAGAAATTAAAATCATGAAAAAAACTGAAATAAAGGTTTTTCCTAGACAAATTCTTGAATTAATATTAGATTATGTCAATTTAACACCAGCTTAGAAGTCTCCGTGCACTTCAAGGTTGTGTATAATTCATAATTTGCATATGTCACAAAATCATCAAAACACGTTTTTAGCTCCTCCTGTAAAATTTAATATGTGTGGGTTACGTCCTTTTTCCTTTCCACAGTCGATCGATATGTATTGTAATAAAGAATCATAAAAGTTACCGATTTACCGACCACAGCCCAAATATTCTTCATATATTTAATAAAAACACAATACATATTCCTTTGTACTTTATTCCACTTTATTTCAAAAGGTCGGAACCGGTTTGCGAGCATTGTCAAACTGATGAGTGAAACTGGTAGAAAATTTTGAAATAAAGTGGAATAAAGTACAAAGGAATATTGTGTTTTTATTAATATAATACCTTTCCACCAAGTATTGACAGTGATCACCCTAAAAGTGATTCTTCATTTACCCAGATTTCCTCCGGTAACCTTCAATCTTCTCTATGAATCGCTCCTCCGAAAAGGTATAATTATTTATGGTTGTCGCCATGGAAACGCGTTGATATTATTTTTTCTATTAATTTCTTATAGATTTTCCGACTCACGGTTTGATTGATAATAATTCTTCATCGCATTTTAATATAACCCGCATCCTATTTATTATTTCAATTTTATTACAAGTGTCCTACAAACAGTAAATACTTCTAACGGTTTATTATTCTCCTATGTAGAACATTATTTAAAATACAGTAATTTCTTATATTATATAATTTCTGCATAAATGGTTTGTTATAAATACTGGTTGTTTGTCAGTGGCTAATCCTTAATTTTCTGAATTAATAAAAATAAGAAGAAGGAACTAGAAAAACTACTTGACATCACAATCTTGAAAATTCAAAAGCATTTCACCTATTATCTATTTTTATATATTAGGTAGGTGCCTTAATGGACTAAGCATCAGAAGAAAACTTAAATGATTACGATTCCATGCCTAGGGTCAACAAAATTGCTCGATCTAAATAATGTCTTATGAACAAAGCTTTTTTAATAATACGTATTTTGTAAGAGTACAAAACGCCATCTCGGCTTGCACGGAATGTGTCAAAACCAATGTTTTCAACGAGCAATGTCCTCAAAATAAACAATAAAAACACAAAGCAACAAAGATGGAAATATCCATAAAATATAAGCCAGTGTTCCCTTTTGAATTTCGATTGCCACTTTATCGTTTATGGTGTCGGCCTATCATTTGCTTGTTGTTCGGAATAGTTAAAATGTCAAATATATCTCCGGTTAATTGTAGGGCGCAGCACCCCGCCGTCAGGTGTGCAGCGGGCACTCCAGCCGCTGACATTTTGTCACCGACGCTAAGATATTTTTTTTATAAATTACGTAATTAGATTTTTGAATGTGTTTAATTTTTCGCTATTGATATAATAAATCTTTGAGTTTTGCCGAAAAAATATGAATGTACATGTAATTTCTCAAGTGTTAAGTGGTTTAGTTTTACTCCTAACACTTACTTATCTTTGCGTTAATTTTATCTCTATTATAAAACATTATTAATACTGTCATTTATCAATAATTCAGTACCTAGGCCAGTGCGCTAATAATTTGTACATAAAATGAGTATAGTATTTATTTGGAAGGTACTAAAACATCATTGAAGCTAAAGAATTTCTGGTGTAATATTCAACATACAGAGTATAAACAATCGTAACAAGCATTGTGTTAAGCAATTCGTATGAAAGTGTAGTTTTGCTGATGTAAAAATGTTAACGGAACTGAAGCAACCATGTGACGTCATTGATCATTTTTTAATGAGATGGGGAAGGGGAGTTTCAAATCCAGCCCAAAAAGAGATGGATGTGTATACTTCTTTAAATTCAAGGGGCAAATGCTGCTTAATGCCGGGGGGGGCTTCATATACGTCATTTGGGGGAATCAAATTAAGTCTACAAAACAATTACTGTATTTTGAAAACTTACAAGCTTACACACATGACTTGATGACTATTATAAAAATTACTTCAAAACCCCAAATTATCCTCCATTGTTGTAACCTTATTCATATAACGTCCGTTAAGTAGATTCCAAAAAAAACTAATATTTGTTGACTCTTATTCAAATATGATTCCGATTAGGGTTTCATATTTCCCGGTATTTTGTGGTTCCCGGGATAGCATGTAATACATTCACCAATTCCAGAATCCCAGAATTTTCCCGGAAAAATAAAAAATGTAAGAATATAAAAGAAAAAAAACACAAAGCAAAAAATAAAACAGTTTAATTATTAAGTAAAATATGTATGCATTTAATATTATTAGATAATGTTTATTAAAATATGAATTACAAAAGCCTATTATGTGAAACACAAATAAAAATACTATCATTGCACCATCTTTTCTCTACTGGTGCAATAAGCTCGTAAAAGTATCACGGGAAAATAAGTTGGCTTAATACAAATAATAAAAACATGTTTTTGAATTTCGGGGAATCCAGGGCCAGCCGGTTCACTGGGATTCTAGGATCCCACCGAAAGCGACAACCTTACCTAAATAAGAGTTCGATCAACTTATTTTAATGAATACTCATAAACATAAAACCGGCAATTAGCTGTGAAATACGATACAATATATATTTAACAGGCGCTATCCTCTACCCACCTGTTGTATTATCTACGAAGCTTGCAGTATAAAAGAAACGTATGTTGAAAATAAATGACAACTTTCTTTTATCGAAATATAATTTCTGGTGACAAACTGCAAGGGATTCATAGTGAGACAAATAGGTAGATTTACTATAAAGACGACAGCGGGGAGTCCCTCAACTTCTCGTAAAGTATCTCCAGTAATGGGTGACGTCACACGAGTAAGATCAGTATGCACCAAGCGACCGGCCGAAGCTTATTGACAAATTTCTATCAGCATTATTGTTTTATTTATGGGTAATTCGTTCACTACTCACACCCATTTCAAAAAGCGTTTTTCTTAAATTACTAAATGAACTATTTAAAATGAAAAAAATTCTTGATTTTTTCCCATATACCTTCCAAAACCTAGCGGGCTTGAGGAGTGCCTAAATTTCCTGATATCAAAAATACCCTTTCGCTGGGTAATGATGTGGGGAATATGGTCTTTAAGGCATCAAATAAAAGATCAATTTTTTTGCCCTTAGATTCTTATATGGAAAATTCGGTCTCTAGTGTTATTAAATTTGAAGTTCTTTGTTGTGGTTCCTCAAGAAATCTATTAATTGATTCCTCCGTGGTTTTTGAGTTGAGTTGAAGATACAACTGGTTATGAAGTTGAAAAAAACCGGTTTTCGAATGTCGAAAATTTTGCAAAAAAAAACGGTTTTTAAAACAGGTTTTTGAAAACCGACAAGCCCATGTAGCAAGCTGTACACATAGTAACTCCATGATAAATCGAATGAACTCTCTTACTGGATTGATTGAATTAGCATTTATTTGGCAGAACTCCATTGTAATAAGGTAAAAAATAGCAGCATATTTAGTTCTACAGTTTTTCTAATATTAATTAATAGCTATTTCGGCATGCAACATCGTCAGAACTAAGTTTGGTTACGTTCATTCTGACGATAAATACGTTGAAATTGTTTACCCTATCTCTCTCTCTAAATTAAGACCAGTCCATGTAGGAGTTGCCTTCTGCGATAACAGCGTGACACACGGCTGGTAGTATGTGGAATACCGTATGACATGTGAGTCCATCTCTTAGACAGGATAGATGGCTGCAGGTAGTGTTTTAGATGAATTCTTCAATTTCAAATATAGGTTGCTTAAGCGTTAAACTCCAGGTAGGGAAGCACTGCTCTACAACAGTGATGCGCTACCCGCAGCCTTTTTTTAAGTTTGCGGCGGGCATCAAATATTTTACTCAAAATTAAACATAATACGTATTTTCACGTAAAAAAATATTTAATAAATGTGTCGAAGGTTTTTCATTAATGAAGGAGAATAAATCGGTTCATAGAAACAGGCTTGTTGATGAAAATTTGGATTTATTGTGCGGCTTAATACTACAAATATTAGGTAAAATCATAAAAAAATAGCTTAAAATAAACAAAGACAAAGAGCGTATTAACTTTAGAATTACATATAAATAAAACATGTATAACAAAATATTTCATGTTAAAATAAAATAATAAAAAGGTTCTCGTAATCTTCATTTATCTAAAAAGAGGATATAAAAACCTTAAATAAAAAAAATCTTAGCGTCCCTAACTGATCATAATTTGTTTTTATGTAGCCTGCTAGAAGATGAAGGTTTGCATGGCATCTCAATCTTTGGGACATCAAAGATAAGTAACATTATGTAAGCTATCATCGCTTCAAGTTTGCCGTTAGCGAAACAGGTAGCTGCAGTACTTTAATATATAAGACATTTAGTCCTAAAAGTTACTGAAAAAATGACAAATCGAATCTAACAGACAACTTTTAAGTTCTTGCTCTATTCGGCCGCCTCATTATTAGTTTTGTTTTCCTCGGCATCAGCTTTTGCCTGTTCTAGAGCTGTGATCAAAACTTGTTTGTGTAGAATATCCGCCTGCGTGTATTTGAGCTAATATAAAACAAAACAAAAAAGTATGAGAAACAGTAACAGAACTGAATATGAATTGTTATATCTCATGTTCTTAGAACTGTGTTGTCCAACATGGGGTTAACTACTTTCTGTGGGACGATGTCAATGTTTGGGGGGGCAATGCGCAAATCATTAATATTGTTTACAATTTTTACAAAAAAAAATACCCATTTATTACAAATAAATTACTGTTGCCATTCCCATCATCATATTTAGTTGAATGCGAATTTAGCACTGTAAATGATTAGCTGGTGAAAAAAGGAATCGGGGTATCACAAACCATGAAGATTTACAATTAAATTGACCAAATTAGTACCTCACTTATAAACTCTTTACAGGTCACAACAAGAACAAGGTTCGTACAAATTTTAATATATTTTTTTCTGAGTTGTACGTACGAAAGTTAACTTAAAAATAGTATTGACTATGTGCATTATTTATTTGAAGCAATCAAATTGGTTTGGTACACAACAATAATATTTTAATTGCGAAAGGGGGAAATGAAGATTTTTGAGGCGTTGAAGTGGAGCATGGCACAAATAAGGTTGGGAAACACTGACATAGGATATTGAGGTCGGCAAACTGATCAAAGAAAGCACTAATATTTTTTTAAGAAAATCGAATACTCAGAGAAGAGAGATTATGAAATCGCAACATGTTCAGGGACATGGCAATTATAAAATTCTGGTAAACGCATCAAGCTTAAAACATTAATAAGGGCTGGCAATTATTGCTTCAAAGATATGGATTGTTCAATATGAAGTTTTATTTTAATTTACCTTACAAATTAACACGATTTCAGTAAGGGCTGTAAATTTCCCACTACATAAATGTTGCAGAATGATGTGACAACTTATTATTATTATTAAAATTACCTGTTTAAGATAACATGACGTCAAACCGTGTTTGGTCATGGCAACGTTTGGATCATTCGGTCCCAATTTACCTTCGAAGATCTCTAGAGCGCGTTGATAATAACTTTCCGCCTCTTCGTGTTTATCCTAAAAATTGAATACGAGAAAACATATTAATTTAAAAATCACCTTGGTGTAATTAACCAAAGAAAAGCAACCGTTATTGTAGAGGCATACAATTTTGCTATAAAACGTTTACTCTTAAGGTACAGATCATTTGAATTGCTTGTTGGTAATCTAGTGTTATTTAATAATATTTATGATCATATGTTTTTTCCTCATCAATGCAATTTTTCAATCATGGCGCCTGACTTGGAAAAATCGTATACTGAGCTTCGAGAATAGATGCTTTCGTCGGATAATGAGGGTGAGGTGGTTTGATTTTGTGAATAACTCAAAGCTCAGGAAACGTACAAGACAGCGCCCCATAACTTCAGTGGTTATAAAGAGACGTTGGAACCGGCTGGGTCACGTGCTGCGGATGCCTTCGAAAACCTTAATTCTACATTCCTCTTTTCCGACCAGTAGGATTCCGGCGTCCTGGATAACTGTCGCCGGGTACATCCTATGGATAGTACCCGGCGACGGATAAGGGGTTGAGAGATGTTGGCATGTCATGCGAGGAAGCAAAGCAATTGGCGAGAGATAGGGAAGCATGGCCGTCATATGCATAAGGAGCAAATATGGTCAAAGAAGAATAAGTTTTTTCTCTCACTCATGTAGGTAAAAAAAATCTACACCCAGATAAATAGATAGAATATACAAAATACCTGGATATGGCAAAGCAGAGCAAGATTGTAAAGTTGTTTAGCCACATCGGGATGTTCTTTTCCTAAGACTGCTTCACGGATTGAAAGTATGTTCTTGCACAGAGGCTCAGCTTTTTCATACATTTCTAAAAGAAACAAAAGTATTCATGAATAAATGCCTAGGAAAACAAATTATGATAAAATTGAGAGATGATAATCATTGCTTTGTTCGTCAACATATCAATGTATAGTTGCTCTGATTAATATGTTGAATGGATTAAAGCGGGCAGGGAAAAGCCTTACACGGACAAGGCCAGACAGGATACAACTGCACAGGATAAAATCGTACTCAGACAAAACCGTAGAAAGTTAAAAGAGTATTCACATTTAAAATACTTCTAATCTTTTCATTAATGATGTCATTAATTTATTTTTAACTGTTGACAAAGAAACAGAAAACGATGACAAGTGGAAGAAATTCCAATTCCCTTTACTGGGAAAATAATTAAAGAAGGTCTCCTTTGCAGTACATACTTAAATTCTAAAATCATTTCATTAAAGTTGCAACGAGAGCTTGAAAATCGTATTTTTGGGTATAATGAACCTCATATACAATAATTCATCGAAAACAGAAAATCTGAACACACGTTGATCACTAATTTCATTGTTAGAAAAAAAACAACACAGAACGACACACTAATTCCATCGTACAGACCAATCGTCTTTTGAAATTGATGCGAATACTATATCAGAAGAGAGAGTGATTTCGAGCCACATGAAAAAAGCACGTAGCATTGTTATACAGTGACGAAAGTTTTATTTAAAATGTAACTTAACCCGTAATATGCCATCCTAAAAAATCACGTTTCCTGCCATGGTGGCATCTTACTTTCACTGTTTATTGACAGTATTTAAACCTAAGTTAGAAGCTAAAAAATGTATATATGCTTGAAAATATATTTTAGGTCTCATTTTCACCCTCATTTTATTTATAAATGCTTAAATAAGCACATAAAATCACCTTTAATCAAACACGATTATTATAAGTGCTTCATGTTTGTAACTCATCCTCAAAGTAATGTCTCGACCGTGCTGCATATGTAGAGTCCAACAAAGGTCTGAAAACTAATTCAAAAAGTGTACCCTATTGGCCATAAACAATAGCCGGGGTAGGTATGGTTTACGAAAGGCGGAGTTTAACGTGACCCGACAAAACCAAAATTATTATAGAGCTGTTTGGAAAGTCCAGAATATGTTTTATTATTTTTTAGACAGTCTCTGAAATGTTTTATAGAGATTATGAAGTCATATTAATTATTGCATATAATATAACAAAGAAAAAAGGAAAGATTATTGCACATGTTATTTATTGATTTATTAGGTTTCAAATTGGTGTTTTCACGGATATAATTTTATATTCACTTATTACTGAAATAAAGTTTTACCGACTTTGAATATTTTGTAGAATAACCGAACGGAGAAAAATCATTATTGACCGTTTTAATTTCTTTATTTATTTATATTGGTGCTTGTGCTATAATAATATTACATTCCTAAATAATACATAATAAATTAATAAATATGTATAGCGATTTTTATGCAACATGTAATTTGGATTTGTCGCCTGTGTGGTCGAGTGGTCAACGTTGTTGGCTTCGGCTACAGAGGGCCCGGGTTCAAATCCCGGTACGGACAGTTTTATAAATTGATTTTTCAATCGATTTATGAACTTCTGTTCAAAGGCATGGATGTATGTGATGTCTTGAATTCCCCCCTCTCAACCATCCTATCCTATGAACGGGGCGTATCGAGAGCGATTAGCTTACCACTAATCCTGTCCTAGCCCTATCCTTCTATCCTTACTCTCTTCGGAAAAAGAGAGGTTGAGCAACTGAGTAACAAACAGTTCTCGTAGAAACACTTCTGTTGAGATAAACTCCATTAGGAGTCCATACGCTCCACATTGGGAGCGGACATGGTTTAAAAATTAAAAAAAGTAGAGTAAAAATACACTTAAATTATTTAATCATTAATTTACTAAGACCGGCGAGGCCCTTGTTAAGTAATGAGAAAACAATATTCTCAGGTCAAATTAGTACTTAACTGCAATTTATAATTGATATATTATCTACACAGCTTCAGTATACACAACAGTACATTTTTAGCTATTTACATTGATAAGTTTACGGTAAATTGCATATTGTAACATATTATAAGTGTATTAATATGGTAAGAATCGATTGCTTATTTAAGTATTGCATATAATTGTAAAGGAGTGATGATAAAATTACTCCTTCCTCAGAACAGTGAGAATTACTTTGAGAATGAGCGAGTCCTTTGTTAACGTATTGGCAGCCCACCGCGGATTCACTGTTGATTTGATTTTTAATATTTCAATCGGCAGAACCTAAAAGCTATTGTTTCAAAAGTTTTTCAAAAAACAAAACTGTCAAATAAAACTATGGGTTTACATTTCAAATTCATAAATGTACCTTAAATGTGATACAATCTATCTTTTAAATCCGCAATAATTACTAAGTAGTAGAGGTCTGTACTTTACAAAATTACCCGGTCCGAAGCTCGGATTTAAACTCAACAGACCGAAAAAAATCCGTTTTTTTACAAATTTACAACAATTTACGATTCTCTATAGAACTGGTAATAATTAAAACCATCATGGCTGACTTATGACACGAACATAGTCTGAAATAATTTTCTGAAGAATAAATTCTTTACCCGGGCCCGGCCCGAGCCCGAATCTCAATTGCGCTTACCTGCCCAAACCCGGGCTGCGAGCCAGACCTGGGCCCGTGCAGACCTCTACTAAGTAGCCAACCTAATATTTGCGTCTGCGTTATCATGTTGTTATTTACGTGCTTGCTTATGTTGAATGTTGTGAATATTATCGAGAACCGTACCTCACGTGACACCCACAAAATAAAGTCCATCAATTAATAATAATATTCGAATGTGATGGCTGAAAGTTGAAAATAGCATAGTTGACCTAAAAATACCGCCAGAATATGAGGTGCGAAAGTTTCAAGTCGCTACTGTTTAGTCTTTCGGAGGAGATATAGATGTCACTCACTAATCAAGTATGTAAACATATTGTGTATGTGAATTTTCAATATTAAATACCTACATTGATGATATTTCTTTTCAATACGACCAATCATAGCCTACGTGTGTCCAATATGGGCACACGCAGGCATGAAACGCATCCAGACACTACAGAAAATACAAAACAAGGCGCTTCGCATGATCACTGGCGCTCCCTGGTTCGTGCGAGGCACCACGTTACATAGAGACACTAAAACAGACCCAATTCTCGATCACGTCATGAAGCTGTCGAAAAAATTCTACAGTGACATGACGGACCACCCAAACGACACCATCAAAGCCCTACTCAACGACTACGTTGAGTACCCCCCACACTGACATAGCGCGGCCGAAGAAAGTCCTCCTCCTAAAACCGCCCTATCTCCCCTCCGATCCCACCACTGACTTGCCTGGTTGCCGCAATCACACGGCTGGGGAAAAAAACACATCGGATTACCCTACTCTAAATTGTTACCTTTGCTCCCTACCCTCCACTTTTTTCCTATATTGTATGTTACCTTTTCTCTCCCATTCCTTGTATGTACAAAAAAAACAACAGACAAACCCAAAGCTTTCTAAAAAAAGTAAATAGAATAAATTAAATGAAATGGGCCCACAACATCTAAACTAGAAAAAAAATATATATATTAAACCTTAGATGAAAGGGAGATTGGAGCTCGGCTCCACAGTTCCCCGTATAAAGATGAAATGACACTGATGATATTTCTTTTCAATACAATCAAAGATATCGGCCCAATTAGAATACAGCATAATTTTTCCAAATTAATAAGCCGAAATACGTTAATTAAATAATAAACTCTTCATACACAATATATACATTATAATTTAATATTTTGCTTGTTTCCAATCTGAAAAATATTTGATATAATTGACCTAAGACATTACTCATTATAATAAAACAGTGATTTTTATATTTAAAATATTTAAATGTATGGAGTATTCTATGTGCGAAAGGTTCTGTGTGCGGAAGATTCTGTGTTCGGAAAAATCGGTGTTGGGAGTATTCTTGGTCGGAGAGTTCGTGTTCGGAAGAATCAAGTTCGTTAGAATCTGTTCACCGTTTTATTCGAATGTCCCAGGACCTGAGGCTGGCAAAAAAGATTGATTTCCCAGGAATTTATTTTCGAGCTTACACAGAATCCCTTGTGGATGGGAATTTTGACATCACAGACTTTCCATACCTTTAAATATGAATCCATCAATCAATTGAAAACTATCTTTACTGGGATTTGAGCCCACGAGTACTGCAACCGAAGCCAACAATTTTGACTTCTCGCCTACAGACCGACATCTTTTTGACTTACATTTTGTATTTAATTATTATTTACGTTTCCAGTTATTTAAAACAAATCTTTCACTGTCATTTTTGTGCCTGACTATTGGGAATCAGCTAGAAGACACATAAATGAATATAACATAAGGAACATCACCTCGTTTGCCATAGACCACAGCTAAGTTGTTGAGTGTTGAAGCAACTTCTGGATGATTACTGCCATAGATCTTTTTCACAACCAAGAGAGCTTCATTGTAAAGATTTATGGCAGGGATGTATTGACCTAGAGAAAAATTCTGTTCGGCACGGCTTTGAAGTGAGCGGAGTTGGGCCGGGCTTTCATAATTTGTGTTTACCTGTTCTGACGACATTGCTGAAAATACAAATATTATTTAAGCAAACTTGACAAATAATTATATAAGATTATTGACGAACGTTACGTATAATATTATTTAAGATTATTATATTTATGTTATATTATATTTATATTTAAGATTATAATATGTTGAATTTAAAATATTAAAAATAAAATGAGTGAGATTTTTTAAGGGGATGTATATATGGTGCGGCGGCCTTTGCGCACAGGACTTTACTTCATTTACATAAACTATTACAACAAAAACAAAAACGTTTTCATTGCTAAGCGGTCTTCAACTTTTTATTTATAGTTTATTTTCCTTGTATTTTGCTTCAATTCTTTTGCTTGGTTGTAATACCACTGTTTCATTGTATTTCTTATCAGTTGACAATGCTCATCATGAGCGAAACCGGTCCTGATCTAATAAATTTTATGTGGAAAAAGTACTAAAAATGTTTTATTATTTTTACATATATAAATACAAATTACAATTTAAATAATATTTAAATACAGTTACCACACTGCTAAAATAATTGAAGAAGGTGTCCAACATTGCAGTAAATTAGAAAATCATTTCATTCTAAATGATTAAAATTCTGAACGGGCATTTTATTTTTAACTAGAGCTTAAAATTTGTATTTATGGATATAACGAACTGCGTTAACAAATAATCATAGAAAAAAGAAAATGCGAACAAACTCCGATTACTTATTAGTTATTACATTGTTAGAAAGAAAAGAACACTGAAAGATAGTGTGATTAACACTAATTCCATTCGAAAAAAAACCATTGTCTATTGAAATTAATGCGAATACTTTTTCGTCCGAAAAAATAGTGATTTTGAACCACATAGCACCTGGCGATAGTTTTACTTAAAATTTTGCTGGAGTAAAACAATAAGCAACAATTTTATTTTTAATAAAAAATATTTTTGAGTACATAATTTTTACGCCTTGTTTTTCCCCTAGTTTTCCACATGACTCTGATATGGAGTGTGGTTCAGGTTGGGGAACTGACGATGAGGATGAATATGCATTGGTACGAACTAGGGATTCTGAAGTATCGGGGTTTTCAAAGTCCCGGGACTCGAGGCGTGGTAAAGTCAAAGTCCCGGGGCTCGAGACTTTTATTTCTCCTTCATTAAAATTATAAACTTGGAAAAACTTCTATTGAGATACCTCCATTAGGAAGCCATATGTTCCACACTGGGAGCGGACATGGATAAAAAATATATACATATTTTTATGTGGCAAAATGAATTATTGAAAAAAATGTTTAGATTTTTTTTGTACTGAAGTATATAATTTGATGTAAATTAAACATGTTTTTATTTTATGGGTCAGCTCATATGATTAAAGATTTTTTTTAAATGAAGCACAGATTGCAAAGCTATAATTTCAATACTATAATGTGCCGAGTACTAATTGTTCAATTGTTGTTTTTTTTTTATCATTAATTAAATAAAGAAAATATTTGGCATTATAGCAAATAATAATAATAGAAGCGCCAAGTATTAAAAAAAAAAATCGAAAGATGATCAATAAAGAAACTGGATTATCAGCATTGTTGGAAGAACTCAATCAAATCTTTCAATATTACGATTGCACTTTGTATACTGTGACAATTTTGTAGAAAAGTATTTGAAAAAAAATACCCCAATATTAATCATCCAAATTTCATATCCGTCGACGATGTTCATAATTTGTGTCTGTTTTATGTGATAAGTTTATTGCGTAAATGGTTTTTGCAAATGATCAAAATTTTCGAAATGATTTCCACAACAAATACAATGTAATTTGAATTTCTCCCCCGCCTTGCTAGATAGAATCTAAGCTATAGATAAAGATGGAATTCACAAGTCATTTTTATAAAAAAAAAGTCCAGGATGGTTTTGAATCTCAATGATTCAATTAAGGATAAATAAAATCACATTGATATAATAAGTAAATCTGTCGACATACTGTCTACTATTTTCGATGGATTTGGCGGTAACCCTGTAGAGATTATTCTTTAAAATAAAATGAGGTTTGATAACTTTGTTATTTCATTAATTGTGTTACAAATTGCGACTGTACTACTTCAGACTCAAACAAATCACATTGATTTGTCAGCCAAATACTTTTACTGCAAAGAGAATAATTTTGTTCCTCTTCACGTCTACAACATGAGATGTCAGTGGTAAAATTTATCAAATAATAATTACAAAAGATCAATCCACACAACTGCTTCACTGGTGGAGAAATAAGGCTAAGCATATGCTGAGACAAATTGCAGGGCAGCACAGAATTGACAGGTGCAGGTACGACCAATGTATGCTGTGACAGTGTGTCATGCCACTGGAAAATATGAATGACACATAATGACCTACAATAACTCTTTTAATGTCTTATAAGTGTAGTGTCTTATAAACAAAGTTCAGTTCGCACTTATTTATTAGTTTCTCGGTCATTATTGTGGCAAAATCAAAAGAACATGTCCAAACATGGCACTACAACGGAGCGCAGAGCAAAGCAGGCGCATGTCTGTGTTCTACGGGCATTGAACCATACGGAGGTCTATGCTTCTTCATGTAATACAAAATCTGTGCTGTCCTGACAATTGCATACGCCTAGCCTAAATAAGAGATTAAATCTACGATCATAAAAAGATTACAATCTCTCGGCAAAAGTAAAACTTTTTTTGAGGCAGACATTTTCCTCGTACCGGCAACACTGGCGTAAACCACCCCAGAACAGGTGAATAAAAGGGCTAAGTCTATAAACAGATAACTAGATTAATTTGTAGAAGGAGATTGCTGTGATTGGTATAAAGTGGTTGGGTAAAAAGAATAACAGCACATATGCTATCACAGTGACATTCTGAGACATTCTTCTTTATTGGGCTAATATAAGGCTTTTGTTAAGGGATATCGATTAGAGTATGACTTCTATATCAACTGTGGAAAGGGAAAAGGACGTAAGCCATAGTTTTTTAAAAAACAGGTTTTCAACACAGATACTCACAATGTATCAAACTTGATACACATTCTATCAAAAGGATGCAAGCTGCAAATGCCGGATTAGTATCTAAATTTAGCTTTTAAGTTTAAAAAGATGACCTTGTAAAAAGTTAAAACCAAGAAAAAAGACTGAAATAAAGCTTTTTCCTAGACAAATTATTTAATTAATATTAGATTATGTCAATTAAACAACAGTTTAGAAATCACCGTGCACTTCAAGGTTGTGTATACATAATTCATAATTTGCATATGGCACAAAATTATCGAAACACGTTTTTTTCGCCTCCTGTAAAAATTGACATGTGTGGGTTATGTCCCTTTTCCTTTCTACAGTCGATATGTATATATCTTTAATATTTTAGTGTGGTATGGAAGATATACAATGAAAAGACATGAGAAATCTATTCAATGAAGTCAGGTACCGCCCAAATTATATTATTTTGCATCAGTCTCATGAAGTCATAAATCAGAGAATATTTTTTGATCGAAAAAACATTATTTGGATAACTTCATTAATGTTCTATATTCAGATAGATAATGATATTGTGATATATATTTTATCATAATTTTCAATACCGATTGACTTTATTCAAAATGAATTCTACTTATATTTCACTCAAACGATAAATAGTTTTAAGAAATTTACTTACCGGTAGATTTTTCAAACGAGCAGGATGCCTATTACGGGAAAGGGTAAAGATACGACAAAACAATAAAACAACAGATTTAAATTCATCAATTGAAAAATGAGCTCACTATTTTCAGGTGTAGCACACACTGACAATGACTCCAAAAATCCTGTGTGTGTCTTATCCATTTATTGATTATTAAAGATAAGAGTGAAAACATTTGCCAGCAACAGAAATCATATCATTTAAAGCGATTGCCAAATTCTGAAAATATATTGCTGATTATCACAAAAATGTATTCTTTAGTTAACCGTTTGAATACCGCGCAAATAAATCATTAATATGTCCCAGAGATACTGCGTGTTTTTGAGAAAAATAATTTTGCCTAATATACACTCGAATTCAATATTTTAAAAACCTATATTGACTCGGTATAGATAGCACTACACGTATTCATCAAAATATTGCTTATATTCTATTAGAATACCAAGTACAGTCAATCCTGTTTTTATTTGATTTTTTAGAAATGCAAATTTTCAAAAAAATTAACTATATTTTATGATATATAAAAATGTTAAATATTACACCGAGATTATGTATCGTTGTATTTTGGATACGATGCTATAAGTGACGGTGATGTCATTAATTTAACTATTGATAAAACACCAGAAAACGATGACGAAAAGAAAGAAATTCCAGTTCCCTTCGCTGCGAAAATAATTCAAGAGGTCTAAAGCTTTTCAGTAAATTAAAAAATCATTTCATTCTAAATGATTCAAATTCTGAAATTCAAGTTTCAACGATAGCTTAAAAATTGTATTTATGGGTATAACAAACTGCATAAACAATAAATTATCGAAAAAAGAAAATCTGAACAAACTCTGATCACTAATTTCATTGTTAGAATAAAACCATCGTTTTATGAAATTGATGCGCATACTATTTCTTCCGAAAAAGAGTGATTTCGAACCACATTCAAAACTCACTTAGCATTGTTAAAGTGATGATAAATTTACTTAAAATGTTTCTAAAGTAAAACAATATCCAACAAATTTTATTTTTGAATAAAAAATATTTTAAAATATTTTTATGCCGTGTTTTCCCTTAATTTTCCTATACTTTTTTATGTGATTTAGGGTATATTTTAACTCGCTGTTTCAAAGTTATGCGGATTTTGAAATTCACGGAACGCATCCCCACTTTTTGTATGGAAGTCAAGTCTTTTTTTGTGCAATTTTTTTATGTGATATTTCGCGGAACGAATCTACCGCATAAAAAGAGGATTGACTGTATTTGACTTTTTAAATGTGTCCGTGTTCGCTTGCATATGTTCCGGACACTCGTGCCCGCTTGGTATTCAAGTGGTTAACTTTTCCGTTTCTAAGCTCAAGAAATGCGACCCCAATACCAACATTTTCTTAAATATCTATTTTAATATGGGCGATACAATGTTTATAATTAAGGTATTCTTATATCATAGTTTTTTGGACCTTTTGTAGTTTATATAAATACGCGATAACGCTTATCAGTTGATTAGCGCCCGCGATAACGATTGTTCGTAAGATAACTTAGAACGCTGAGAACACTCCTCAGTTGTAAATTCACATGTGCGCTAGGATGACGTCTTTTTTACGCGCAACTTAAAATATGATTATTTATTAAAAAACCACAGATTTTTATAAAAAAATGGATAAGGAATGATGCAAAGAGATATTTTTAAGCCCTTGGACTATTTTTTTTTTTGAAATTCATAAGAATAAGGCCAATAATGAGAAAACCACTGGGGTCAAAAAAGATCCCCATCGGCTGACAAGTATTTTTCTAGTCTCCGAGCCGCAAGAGTTAAGTAAGCATACCTGTTTACTATGGTTGGTTATATCTGTTACAAAAAGATGTATGTATTGTTTTTATAATGAATAATTTAAAACATATCTCATTATTTAAATGTAAAAAAAAACAGCAATCTATCAGTTGATACCTTTTTGTACTAACAGAATTTCCCTGACATGCTGGAAACATAAATGGACTTTATTTATTGTCGCAAGGACTCGATGTGTCGAACTGTCTGGTGATTTTAATCTTGCAAAGTTTTTCATGTTATACAAATTATACAAAGGCATAGATGTTTCTGATGTCCAAAAATTCCAATGGTAAATAATAGGGCTTAGAAAGAATGATCAGCTAACCGAGAGTCCTGCCTTATCTTTTCTACTGCTACTTTCTTCCACAAGGAGGATCAGTTTAACTGGAAAAGATTCATCCTGGACCAATTTTCCCGCCAAGACGAGAGGTTAGCTGGGCAGGCCAATCTGAAAACTTCAATCTTATTGCAAAAACATTGATATGTCATATTTGGCATCAAAACTAGTAGTTTTCTTTTGCATAATTGAAATTATTAAAATTAAATAATTTACACAAATATGTGTATTGAAAAAAAACATTAAAAGTAACAGAGTTCACTTTATTTCTTTGCATAAAATAAAGCACAAATTGAGTAAAAATATGCAGAATGAAACAAAAAATCAGTCACTAAAAAAGTTATTAACACACACGGTATACACATTTATTTTAAATTGTATAGTTTTTCACTTCGTTCCTTGCAACTAATTCATATATATAATTCATTAAAATAAATTATTTTTCTGATAATATATAAGATTTAATTGTAATTACGCTCTCGAAATAGTTCATTTTTAATTTATTTCAGTCCGAAATTTCCTGATTCCGGTTAATTACAATTAAAATTTAGTAATAGTTCTATTAAATTGAATTCTCCCCCTTACACCCATCCTATCCTATGAACGGGGCGTATCGAGAGCGATTAGCTAACCACTAGTCCTGTCCTAGCCATATCCTTCTATTCCTACTCTCTTTGGAAAAAGAGAGGTTGAGCAACTGAGTAACAAGCAGTTCTCGTAGAAACACATCTGTTGAGATAAACTCCATTAGAAGTCCATATGCTCCACATTGGGAGCGGGCATGGTTCATAAAAATATAAAAAATAGTTCTATTGGAGTGCTCGCCTATCTAGGACGTTTTTTTTTTTTTTTGAGGGCTTCGTTTTTAATCGTAGCGTTGTTTTTAGGTTAGTTTGTGAAGTTTTTCGTCGAAATAATCCACAACAAGCTTCAACACACAATCACCATTATTTATTGTCAGACGTGCAATGCCATAGAGTTCGCAAACTTGTTCTGAATTTTCAATTTATTCTGTTTTTTCATTGTTCTGTTTTGTCACGTTCTCTTTTTGCATGTTCTGTTTTATCGCGTTCTGTTTTACCATGTTCTGTTTTGCGATGTTCTGTTTCATTCGGTTACCGATTTCAGAGTTCTGCGAGATCAAATGGAAAAAAATGTCTATTCTTTTCAGTGTAACGCTAAAACATAAAAAAAGTATCGCAAACAAATGATATTATCCCCATCCTATTTTTGAACAATGGTGAAAAAACTACAAACAACTGTGGATATATACAGTGTGACCACAATTTACTGTTGAGCCTCAACAAAACGATAGATACAAAACTCTTAAACTCATAGACATATATTTTGTTTAGGTATACTTGAAGTATAATTGCGAAAGAACAGTCTAGTTTCATTTACTATGTATTCAAATTTAATATAAGTTGTCATTGACTGTTTGGAGAACTTATTATATCTGATAGTTTAAGAGGAAAATTCGTTTAACAGTAAATAAAGAACATATTACGGTACAACATGCTGCTTTTTTTCTCGTCAAAAATTTACTAAATCCCGCAAAAAAAACTTGCGGTAGGCAAATATCAAAAAACATTTGTTCGTGATTTCATGCGCCTAAATAATTTGGTTTAATGCACCACAAATTTGACACACTGAGATAGATATACATATTAACAAAATAATTATTTTACTAAACAAAATATTGGAATTTAATTATAACCTCAAAATGGAATAATTCCGTCAGTAGAATAAAGACGTTGTCATCATCAAAATCAAAAAACTTTTTTGTTATAGTAATGTTTTTATTTCAGCTTTATAAATATTGCTTTATAATAACGCAACATCATTGATTGTTAATTTAAAATAAATTTACTTCTCAAAACAGCACCGTTTGCTATTTACAGTGTGGAGGAAATGCTTTTCTTCTTTTAAGCCCATGGCAACCAAAAGTTAAATATTTAATAAATTAATGTAATTAAGTTTGATTTCGTAACTTATTGAAAATAATTTTCCCTTCAATTTTTTTGACTTCTGGCCATAATATAGAAATATAAAACAATATTGAACAAACGAAATTTGAACAATATTGGCATTCGAAAACCGGTTTTATCCGGTTTTCGAAGTTTTACCAAAAATGGATAATTCAATTAAAGTATCTAAAAAGTTTTTTTTTATTTATTTATATACATAATAATACACAAGAAATTGTTTGGTGTTACTCTTCACAAAATATGATTTAACAAAACACAAAGCGTCCACTGATCGATCACTTAGTGATGATCTAATTGTTGTAACAAAATTTCCTGATATAAAAAATACCCTTTCGCTGGGTAATGATGTGGGGCATATGGTCTATAAGGCATCAAATAAAGATCATCATTTTTTTTGCCCTTAGACTCTTATATGGAAAATTCAGTCTCTAGTGTTATTAAATTTGAAGTTCTTTGTTGTGGTTCCTCAAGAAATCTATTAATTGATTCTTCCGTGGTTTTTTTAAAAGTTGAATGTACAACCGGTTATGAAGTTGAAAAAAACCGGTTTTCGAATGTCGAAAATTTTGCAAAAAAAAACGGCTTTTAAAACCGACAAGCCATAGTAGCAAGCTGTGTACATCGTAACTCCATAGTAAATCGAATGAACTCTCTCATTCGATTGATTGAATTGGCATTTACTTGGCTGAACTCCATTGTAATAAGGTAAAAAATAGCAGCATATTTAGTTCTACAGTTTTTCTTATATTAATTAATAGTTGTTTCGGCATAATAAGTTTGGTTACGTTCATTCTGACGATGGCGCACGCCGAAATAGCTATTAACAAATATTTTAAAACTGTGGAACTAAATAGGTTGCTATTTTTTACCCTATCTCTCTCTCTCTCTAAATTAAGACCAGTCCATGTAGCAGCTGCCTTCTGGAATAACAGCGTGACACACGGCTGGTAGTATGTGGAATACCGTATGACATGTTAGTCCATCTCTTAGACAGGATAGATGGCTGCAGGTAGTGTTTTAAATGAATTCTTCAATTTCAAACATGGGTTGCTTAAGCGAATTATAGATTTCAGCCAGGAAATCGTGATCCTCTACAACAGTGCTTCCCAACCTTTTTCGTTCCACAACCCCCTCAATCTAAAAAAAATAATCCGCGACCCTCCTCAATTGTCTTAACTCGTTTTTTTTTTTAGTTCAATGACGAATTTGAAATCCTCGATTTCAAAATCGATTGAAAAATGAAAGCATGAACATTTTCGCTGACCCCCGTGAAAAACCTGCGGACTCCAGGTTGGGAAGCACTGCTCTACAACAGTGATGCGCTACCTGCGGCCTTTTTTTAAAGTTTGCAGCGGGCATCAAATATTTTACTCAAAATTAAACATAATACGTATTTTCACGTAAAAAAATATTTAATAAATGTGTCAAAAGTTTTTCATTATTGAAGGAGAATAAATCGGTTCATAGAAACAGGCTTGTTGGTGAAAATTTGGATTTATTCTGCGGCTTGATACTACAAATATTAGGTAAAATTATAAAGAATTAGCTTAAAATAAACAAAGACAAAGAGCGTATTAACTTTAGAATTACATATAAATAAAACATGCATAACTAAATATTTCATATTAAAATAAAATGATAAAAAAGTTCTCGTAATCTTTTTTTTCGTGATTTATTTATTTTCATGTTTTCGAAATAACACAGTCAAAATAATGAATGGAAACTATCATTCATATAAGTAACTTTATGTAAGTTATTATGGCTTCAAGTTTGCCATTAGCGAAACAGGTTGCTGCAGCATCTTATTATAAAACACATTTAATCCTACAAGTCACTGAAAAAATGACAAATCGAAACTAACAGACAACTTTTAAGTCCTTGCTCTCTTCGGCCGCCTCGTTACTAGTTTTATTTTCCTCAGCATCAGCTTTTGCCTGTTCTACTACCTATGTCCATAGTAGGTTGTTCCCATTTTGTTGTTGTGCTAATATAAAATGAAACAAAAAAAGTATGAGAAACAGTAACAGAACTAAATATACATTTTTATATCTCATGCATACCCATCCCTTAGAACTGAGTTGCCCGTCTGGGGGACGATTTCAATGTTTGAGGGGGGGGGGGGAATGCACAAATCATTGATATTTGTTACAATTTTTACAAACAAAATACCCATTTATCGATTTATCACAAATAAATTACTGTTGCCATTCCCATCATCATATTTAGTTGAATGCGAATTTAGCGCTGTAAATGATTATCTAGTGAAAAAGGGAATCTGGGTATCACAAACCATGAAGATTTACAATTAAATTTACCAAATTAGTACCTCACCTATAAACTCTTTACAGCTTTACAACAACAAGAACAAAGTTCGTACCAATTTTAATATTAAATTTGAATCGTTCAAACTATGTACATTCTCACAGATTTTGTCACTAACGACCCGGGTTTCGCCTTTCGGCATCTTCAGGCATTCAAGTGCACGGATGAACTTGAACTGACGTTAAGTAAATGAAAGTTTCGTGTTTATATAAGATATAAATGCATCACTGAGTCCAAAGCCATTGCTGGCGAAAAAGATGAGCTCATGGGAATGGGAGCCAACAGATTTGAGTAGTGAGTAGTTTCAAGAATTATATAATTTGTTTGTCGGCAAAGGTTTTATGATTATATGATTTTATGATTATATAGGGTATAGAAGTGGAGATGTGGGAAAGTTTGATATTTCATTTAAAATCGGAAGACTTTGGAGCTGTGCTTTGTTGATTTCTAAAATTTCTTGGAAAAAGAGCTATGACTGTCGGTATTTAGGTGTAACATTTTTATCCCTTGTTCCTGATTGAACACGTGTCCTTCCGAAATTAAGTGATTAGCAAAAGTAGACGTGTCTTTTTTCAATCTAAAGGCTGCCATATGTTCTAAAACTCGGATGTTCAGTGTCCTTTCTGTTTTGCCGATATAAAACTTTGTACAACAAGAGCATTGCAATCTATAAATCCCGGATTTATTTAAGTAATGTATTTTATCTTTATTATTAACTAATAATTTGCCTAAAGAGTTTTTACAGTAAAAAGCAGGTCTAACACTATCAGCTAGCTGTTTTTTAATTTTAAGACTTGTATTTCCTAAAAAAATGATTCCACGCCAATACCTAGTATGATCTGTCCTTTGACACTATACCTTTAAATAACATTTTTTCTGCAAGTTTAGATTGTTTTTTTGATAAAAGATTATCTATAAGAGACATATCGTATCCATTGTTTATGGCGATTTGTTTGATGATTTTCAATTCGATATTAAAGTTTATTTCGTTTAAAGGAACACTCACAAGTCTATGTATTTCTGAATGAAAAGCGGCTAGTTTATAAGAAAATGGGTGCATTGAATCTTTATGGATCACAGTGTCAGAGAATGTTGGCTTCCGAAATATTGATGAATGTCGTGAGAATGATTTTCAATGTTAATATTTAGGTCAAGAAAGTTAATATTTTTGCCTCCGACTTCTAGAGTGAATTTAATATTTTTATCTAATGAATTTATAAATTTATGAAAGTTAGTTATTTGTCTATCTGTTCCATTAAACAGGCAAAGAATATCGTCTACATATCGGAACCAATAGACTGTAGGTTTGGCTTCTGTTTTGTTTCTAAAAATTTTATCTTCTAAATAGTTCATATAAAACTCAGCTAACAACGGTGATAGGCAGTTTCCCATTGCAAGGCCTTCTGTTTGTTTATAAATTGTATTGTTAAATTGGAAATAATTCTGGTCAACGCAAACATCTAATATATTTAATAACTCTTTTGTTACTATTGGGTTGATTCTACGTGCATTTAAGGTACCTTCGATAATCCTTTTGCATTTGTTGACTGGTACATTAGTAAATAAACTGACCACGTCAAATGAAATTCATTTTGAATTGCAAGGAATGATTTTATTTTTAAGTTTTTCAACTAATTCTAATGAATTTTTTACGCTATATGTCGGGTTAAATCCACTATGGTTACGAATGAGGGAGTTATTACGTTACGATTTTAAATGAAATATCAAACTTTCCCACATCTCCACTTCTATACCCTATATAATCATAAAATCATATAATCATAAAACCTTTGCCGACAAACAAATTATATAATTCTTGAAACTACTCACTACTCAAATCTGTTGGCAATCCCATGAGCTCATCCTTTTCGCTAGCAATGGCTTTGGACTGATGCATTTATATCTTATATAAACACGAAACTTTCATTTACTAAACGTCAGTTCAAGTTAATCCGTGCACTTGAATGCCTGAAGATGCCGAAAGGCGAAACCCGGGTCGTTAGTGACAAAATCTGTGAGAATGTACATAGTTTGAACGATTCAAATTTAATATTGAAATTCCACCAAGCACCTTCAGTCGAAATCTTAAATCAATTTTAATATAAAAAAAAAATGAGTTGTACGTACGAAAGTTAGCTTAACCCTTTAACTACGAAGACTGTTTTCATAAATGTCTATGAAAAATGTCAATAATCCATGAACAAAATAAAGTATTAATTTTTTATTTTTTAATACTATTTTATACATTTATACACACCCATATCAGTTTTTAGTTTTTTTTTCATTACTATTGGAGGAAAATAAACAGTTTTGTTTTAATAAAAATGATTTTTAATGAATATTTATTTTTGATTGAATCATAAATATAGAATGTGCAAAATGTCATTTTAGGCATATAACTTGACATAAAAATAAAAAAAATATCCTTTTATTTTGGTGAAAACTTGCGTTTTTATTAGACTTATAAAATAGTAAAATACATAAAAAAATATATCGTAAATATCTACGTTTATATTATGTTGCATAAAAGAACATATTTGTGTCAAGCATGGTTTGATGTACTGTACCCTTCGATATAATGCGTCGAATGATTTATACCGTTCCTAATTTGTACTAAAATGTAGACTTAAAATTATCAATACTTGAAATAAACCTTTTTTTTTTTTAAATATTTATTTTGTTTCCAAAACATCCAGCCATAATCGCACTTGAAGCTTATAGCGAGAATAATGAAGATCCTTTTCAAATTTAGGTAGCCTGCCGTAAAGTTTTGCTTTAAAACTATGTCCCGTTACGCCTCAGCAAAAACACGATAAAAAATAGTAAAGACGACCAATTTCAATTTTAAATGTATGGGTAGTAGAGGCACGTGTTCCCTGCGCGATGACAACTTGAAGCTGTATTGCTATAACGTACGAGCAGTTTTCTATGGCCCGGCCTATATATCGGAATATCGTAGTTGAGAGACATAAAGTGTTATACCGATATATCGGCATCTCGTAGGGTTAATGGTTAATAAAAATAGTATTGACTGTGCATTATTTATTTGAAGCAATTGAATTGGTTTGGTACCCAACAATAATATTTTGATTGGGAAAGGGGGACATGGAGATTTTTGAGGCGTCGAAATGGGGCATAGCACAAATAAGGTTGGGAAACACTGACTCAAGATATTGAGTTCGGCGAACTGATCAAAGAAACCACTAATAATTTTTTTAAAAATTTGCGTACTCAGAGAAGAGAGATTATGAAATCGCAACATATTCAGGGACATGGCAAGTATAAAGTTCTGGTAAAAGGCATCAAGCTTAAAACACTAATACGGGCTAGCAATTATTGCTTTAAAGATATGCATTGTTCAATATGGAGTTTTATTTTAATTGGTCTTATAAATTTTACACGATTTCAGTGAGGGCTGTAAATTTCCCACCACATAAAGGTAAAAAAAAGATGTTGAAACTTTTTTTATTTAAATTACCTTGTTAACTCGCAATAAAAGCAATTCTCTTTTAATATCTTCAACGACTGAATCATTCGATCCCGATTCATCTTTGAAGATCTCTAGAAAGCGTTGATAATAACTTTCCGCCTCTTCGTATTTATTCTAAAAATTAAACATAAGAAAAAATTAATTTAAAAAACACCTTGATGTTTGTAATTAACCAAACACAACCAACTGTTATTGTACTGGCATAAAAGTTTGCTATAAAACGTTTACTTTTAAGGTACGGATCATATGAATTGCTTGTGGGTAATCTAGTGTTATTTAACAATATTTATGATCATATGTTTTTTCCTCATCAATGCAATTTTTCAATCATGGCACCTGACTTAGACAAATCGTATACTGAGCTTCGAGAATAGATGCTTTCGTCGGATGATGAGGGTGAGGTGGTTTGATTTTGTGAAGAACTCGGAGCTCAGGGAACGTACAAGGTAGCGCCCCATCACTTCAGCGGTTATGAAGAGACGTTGGAACCGGCTGGGTCACGTGCTGCGGATGCCTCCGAAAGCCTTAATTTTACATACCTCTTTTTCCGACCAGTGGGATTCCGGTGAACTGGATAACTGTCTAAGTTTATAAGTTTTTTTCTCACTATGTAGGTAAAAAAATCTACACCCAGATAAATAGATAGAATATACAAAATACCTGGTTTTGGTAAAACTGAGCAAGATTGTAAAGTAGTTTAGACACATCGGGGTGTTCTTTTCCTAAGACTGCTTCACGGATTGAAAGTGCTCTATTGCACAGAGGCACAAATTCTCTATACTTTCCTAAAAGAAACAAAAGTAATCATAAATACAGTGAAACCCCGATTCTACGTTTTCCAAGGGACCGTAATAAATCAACGAATAATGCAGGAAACCTTCAAATAATACCAAAAAATGTTTAATTTTCTAATAACTTCCAGATAACTTAAATATAACTTAAGATAACTTAAATACATACTCAGTTGTCTATTTGTCTATTTGGTACTTAAATTTTGACAGACACCCTTCAAACGGGTTCTTTTCTTGGTTAACTTTTTTTGCTACATATATGTGTCGACTGGTTTTTCTCCTAGATTTTTTTCAACGCCTTGAATTGTTTCAGTTTCTCAGTTAGAGTTCTAGTTTACTTCATTTAGGCATTTTAGTTTTTACTTTTGAGTTAGAAAAATTCGCGCAACCAGATGCGATGTAAGACTATTTATGAACAAGTAAAGAAATATATGTAACAAAAACGGTCAATTGGGATAGTAATAGAGACATGACGATAATATTTAGATGATAGATCGAGGAAATCGGTAAATCGGTGAATGATTAACGTGGAATTATTAAACATTGTTATTACGGGTCTTGGTCGAGTAAAAAATAAACGATCCATGCAATAAAACGAAGATAGCGAGAACGGAAGATCAGGGTTCCACTGAAAAAAACGCGAAACGAGATGCGAAGTAACACTAGTTACGAGAAATATTCAACGAAAACGGTCAATCGAGATAATATTTGTGACAGGACTAAAATATTTAAACGATAGATCGAGGAAAACGGTAAATCGGGGAACGATTAATGCGGGATCATTTTACATTGTTCTTATGGGTGTTTGGCCGGGACTATGAAAAATAAACGATCCATGCGGGAAAAAGAGCAATGCGAGAACGGTAGATCAAGGTTCCACTGTACATACATGCCTAGGAAAGTAAATTTTGAGAAAATTGGGAGATGATAATCTTTTGACGCTTGACCACTCTCATCTACCTTCAAATAATTAAAAAAACCCCCGAGTTTATTAGAATTTATTAAGAGTATCATTTTGTCATTTTGACTTATGGGATATTTGAAAAAATATGAGAATCAAAACGCCAAAATAACAAGGTTTTCTAAAAAAAACCTTTCCTTTAAAAATGCATGTCAAATAAGGCACAAACTGTAAAAATACATTTTTTTGTGGGTGAAAAACAAAAAAGATATGTGACAAAATGATCAAAAAAAAGTTTAAAATGCTCCTCCTGCAAAAGCCAATTTTTGAGATAGGACAAGATAGCTCTCAGGTACAGAATATGTTTTGTTGAGGTCCCAATAATGGCACACCTCACGGGTTAATGGGATAATCTGCCACTGGTTTTAGGTCCAAATTATGGAGTTTATCACTCAAATAACAAACCAATACTAAGAAAGACAACCGTTTTCGCAAATTGGTTTGATGTAAAATTATACACACCCTCGAAGACAACTTATTTTTCAATGTAAAATATTGAAAAAGATAACAATATTGTATTGTAAATATATTTTTATTGCCTTTTATTCTAACGCTACGTCTTACCTGGGTGAAGTCACTGCGAACGCGATTGGAACACAGATTAAAGCGAATCAAAATATCAAACCATCTGATCGCGACTTGCGTTTGTCATGTGGACACTCTATAGCAGTGGAGACCATTTGATATTTTCGTGCCGTACTGAGTCGCTTTACATCCAATTTGATCACGCCCACATAAGACGTACAGTAAGGGATTTTTTTGATTTTGCTGTAGAAAAATTTCTTCTAAAAAAATACATTAGGTCAGAAATTGTATGGTCTCTTATTGTAAAACAACATCTGCCAACAATCAATAAGACAAGAGGTTAGCTGCGCGGACAGACCGATTAAATATTAATTGAATAACTGTCTTGTAGCGCGCGCTAATCCGGAATGAGTGCGTGGGGGTTTCCTAACTGCTGGGCGGCCACGCGGGCGCGCAGCTTAGAGAGAACGTTCCCTACAATGATTATATATTTTATTTTGTCAAACAAAGGAAGAATTTTTTAGCACTTTTGGAAATGTACAGATTAATTTATTTTGAATGAATAAAATCTACTTAACTCATTCGCATTGGGGCATTTTTGCGAAATTTTGCAAAAAATTAGGTACTTTTGAAAAAAGGGTATAAATTTAAAACCATTTGACATTTAAAAAAACAATTTGGACACCAGTTGTGCAACACTTTGTTGCATAATACTTTATATATTTTAGCCTGCTTTTATTAGCGATACTCAACTTTTGTATTTTTTAATATAGAAAATCGGGTATTTGACATAGAATTGTATTCTTCTTTCTTCTTTGACCATGTTCGCTCCCTATGTGGAGCATATGGCCGCCACGCGGCACCTCCATGTTTCCCTGTCTCCCGCCAATAGCTTTGCTTCCTCCCATGACATGCCAGCATCCCTCAGTTCCGCCGAGTACATCCTATGGATAGTACCCGACGGACGTCCAGGACGCCGGAATCCCACCGGTCGAAAGAAAAGGCAGGCAGGATTGAGGCTTTCCGGAGGCATCCGCAGCACGTGACCCAGCCAGTTCCAACGTCTCTCCATAACCACTGACGTGACGGGACGCTGTCTTGTACGCTCCCTTATCTCTGAATTCCTCACAAAATCAAACCACCTCACCCCCATTATCCGACGCAAGCATCTGTTCTCGAAGCTCAGTATACGGTTTTTCTGAGTCTTCGTCAGGTGCCATGATTCGCAACCGTAAAGCATTACCGGCAGAATGCAAGCGTTGAACAAGTGGCATTTGGTTTTAATCGAGTACAGCTGTGTGTCCCAGACAGTCCGCATTGAGTTGAATGTGGCTCCAGCCATTCCTAAACGAATGGCGAGCTCGTTTTTTGTACTACCGTCTTCAGGGATATGTACGCCGAGGTATCTGAAGCTGTCAACCCTCTCGATGATCTGTCCCGCGCTGGTAAGGGTCCTATCAGAGTCATGACAGGTTTGGTTACACATCACATTGGTTTTACTAGTATTAATTTTTAGACCAATGTGACCTGAGTTAGTTCCTAACCCATCAATAGTCTCCTGGATGCCCTCAATGGATTTATCGAATATTACAGCATCATCGGCATATTCAAGGTCACACAGCTTCAGACCGGGACCAACAGCTACACCTCGATCAGGCGGAATTGACCTGCGAAGTATGAAGTCAAAGATAATAATAAACAGGAACGGTGCAAGAACGCACCCCTGTCTCACTCCGGTTGTGACCCCGAACCATTCGGTATTTGAGTCACCGATTCTCACACAACATGCACTATTCTCATGTAAGGATTTGATAATGGCCACAATCTTTGGCGGAATCCCGTAGGCATCCAGTATCCTCCACAAAGAGGGTCTGTGCGGACTATCAAATGCCTTCTCATAGTCGACGAAACAACAAGCAAGAGCACTGTTAAATTCATTGCTCTGCTGGAGGAGACATCGAAGATTGTGTATTTGGTCCGCACATGACCTTCCAGGGAGGAAGCCCGCTTGATTTTTCCTAAGTATTTTCATAATGGGACCTCTTATTCTCGCCAAGAGAATGTGTGCCATTACCTTCCCAGGAATACTGAGAAGAGTTATGCCTCGGTAATTGTTACAGCTGAGGGGATCACCTTTTTTGTGGAGTGCTAACACCTCACCGTCCACCCAGTCCCTAGGACAACGCTCACCGTCCCACACCCTGGCCATCAGGTGATAGAGAGGATGTAGGACGGCGTTAAGACCACATTTCAGAAATTCAGAATGTATTCCGTCTCCACCCGGTGCTTTGCCGTTTTTAAGCCTCTTCACTGCCAAGATGATTTCGGCATGTGTGGGCGTACGGTCTGAAATACCGGACACTCGGGGGAGGTCCATAGATGTAGCCTCTTCGGTTACGTCAAAAGGGTCCTGGGGGGGCGGTCGGTTCAGCACCTCGCAGAAATGATCCTTCCAAATCTTTTTAACGCTTTCTGCGTTTGACTCTATTGCTCCATCAGGGCCGCGAATTGGCCCGGGAGTCGGTGGTCGCTTTCCGCAGACCTCGCGCGTGATTTTAAATAACTTCTTGGTATCATTTCTGCGGGCCGCCACCTCAGCTGTCTCAATTTGCCGATCCAAGAATCGGCGCTTGTCAAGTCGCGCAGACTTCTTGACAACTTTGTCCTGATTACGATAATCAGCGCGACGTTCTTCAAATCTTTCAGGGTCAGCTTCACTGTCCTTCAGTGCTTTAAGCCTGGCCCGCTCTTCAATTCTCCTCCACGTATTTTCGGACATCCATTTTGGTTGCCCCTCCCTCCGGAATCCGAGAACATCTTCGGCCGATGATGCAATAGCACGTTTGATACAGCACCAGTCCGCCTCAATGCGATCGGACCCGGATATAGGTCGCACGGAGACACGATCTATTTCCTTCCTTACAGCAATCTCGAATCTTAGTTTCGTATTTACGTTTTCTAGCTTCTCGATGTCGATCTTTTTCCGCGCTGGATTTTGAGCTATGCGACTTAGTTTCAGGCGGATTTTGCCGACAAGTAGTTCGTGGTCGCTATAAATGTCGGCACCTCGATATGTGCGAACATCGAGAAGTTCAAATCTATGTTTCGTGCTGTAAAGAAGATGGTCAATCTGCGTCTTCGTGCGACCATCAGGAGAGGTCCATGTGTATTTATGGATGTCTTTATGCGGGAAGATAGTTCCGCCAATGGTGAGCTCATTCATGATAGCGAACTCAATCAGTCTCCCACCATTGTCGTTTGCGGTGCCCAGACCATGCCGTCCCATCACTGAGGGCCCGAGAGCCGGATCAGCCCCTACTCGCGAATTATAATCCCCCATTACTATCACGCGATCCCTACGGGGGATTGCTGCAACTGCCGCGTGAAGGGAGTCGTAGAAGGCGTCCTTTGCTTGCTCGTTGGCGTCCTCAGTGGGGGCATAGCACTGAAAGACAGTCACAGAGCTGTCACTAGTCCTGAAGGTGGCACGTATCAATCTCTCAGAGATCGGTTCCCATTTCACAAGGCAACGGGCCGCTCTCCCAGACATCAGTATTGCCACCCCCTGGCGATGATATTGACTCTGGGAGAATTGTATATTTCATCGAAAACGTAATAAATAACATGCCAAATATACATTTGCTCCTGTTTATTTTATTTCAAAACAAAATTAGAAAACATAAAAGTTTATTTTTAGCCTACAATTGCTTATATTTTGGTGGCCTATTTTTTTAAGTTATATTTTAACTGTCTGCTGATTTTTCATCGCCGAAATCACCGAATAAAAAAAATATTTGGGTATATATTTTAATATTTTATTTTTTAAATGATGCATTAAACATTTGCTACGCCATCTACGTAGAGAATCTAAAACATTTGTCACATTGGATGTAATTATTTCAACGCGTCAGTCAGACCGGCGAAAAGACTCGTATACGAGTCATCCGTAACCAATGTGTTAACACAAGTTTTATTACAGTAAGTATCAAGTCTCGGGTTGTTTTATTCGAATGTCCCGGGTGCTGAGACTGGCAAAAAGGATTGATTTCCCGGGAATTTATTCTCGGGCTTACACAGAATCCCTAGTGGATGGGAATTTTGACTTTTTTCCATGACTTTCCATGCCTTTAAATATGAATCCATCAATCAATTGAAAAACTGGGATTTGACCCCATGAGTACTGAGACCGAAGCCAACAATTTCGACTTCTCGCCTACAGACTGAGATCGGTTTGACTTACATTTTGTATTTGATTATTATTTACGTTTCCAGTAATTCAAAACAAATCTTTCACTGTCATTTTTGTGCCAGACTATTGGGAATCAGCCAGAAGACACTTAAATGAATATAACATATAGAACATCACCTTGTTTGCTATAGAGCATAGCTAAGTTGTTGAGTGTTGAAGCAACTGCGAGATGATTTTCTCCGAGAGTTACCTCTCTGATGCTGAGAGCGTCGTTCAAAAGATCGGCTGCTTCTTCGTATTTTTTTTGATCTCTGAAACGAGTCAAGAAAATATTTCATCCTTGTTAGTTGAACTTGTTCATTAGACATGCAAGGCAGATGGATAGATTTAACATTAAATATGTTCTTTGCGTCAAATAAAAAGGGGTGCTACTTCAGATTCAGAAAACAATTTAAACATCGGAGAAGCTGATAATGGTCTAGTGGAGCTGGTGATCCTGCAGCCTTCTTAGACCTGAAGAAAAGACATTTTAAAAAGTATTTATTTTATCATTTCATTATTTTCTATCACATACAATCTTCATAATACTGTAACACATTTAAAAGATAATCTTATCAAATGTGGCTTTATTAGATAACAAATAAATGAAGGCATCCTACTGACATGAAACAAAACTCAAAATGAACTGCGGTGCCGTAAAAAAAAGAATGCAGTTGTCTGAAAAAGGATAAACAAAAGTAACATAACAGGAATTGTATCACTCACCTATAAATGAGACCAAGAATGTTAAGCATGGTAGCAACATCTGGATGATTATAGCCAGAGCTCTTTTCCAGACTCGAAAGTGCACGCTTGCAAAGCGGTATGGCATTGTTGTAGCGACCTAGAGAAACATAATGTATGACCAGGCTGTGAAGTGTGCGGAGCTGGGCCGGGCTTTCATAATTTGCGTTCACCCGTTTTGCAAACTGAAGCAATGACATTGTCGACATTGCTGAAAATACAAATATTATGTAAGCAAACTTGGCAAATAATTATATCAGATTATTGATGAACGTTACGTATAATATTATTTAAGATAATTATGTGGTATTTAAAATATTAAAAATAAAAAAAGTGAGATTTTTTAAGGGGATGTATATATGGTGCGGCGGCCTTTGCGCACAGAGCTCTAGCGCGTGGACGTTTGCGCGTGGACTTTAGCATGCAATTTACTATTTTTATAAATACATGTATTATTTTATTATGTAGATGAAAAAAGAACCAAAAAAACCGTTATTTTTTTTTAATAAAAACACCAAGTGTTACAAATTACATTATAAAAAAAACACAAGAAAAATTAAAATCAAAATAAAACATACCTAAATATAAACAGCTTAAAGCACATATAAATAAGTAAAAATTTCAATTTCAATACTATTAACGATTCTTCTAAAAAAATCCAATTTACTGACAACATTTTATGTTGGAATTATCGCTTCCAATCTTTTATTTAATCTGGCATATTTTGATTTTGAGCAATTTGGACGACTGAAGCCAGATTTATATCTTTGGATTGTCAACTCGGTATAGTCCAAGACATCAGTCATCAGTCAGTTCAAGTTCATCTGTTGACATGAACGCCTGAAGATGCCGAAAGGCGAAACCCGTGTCGTTAGTGGCAAAACTTGTACATAATTTGAATGATTCAAATTTAATATTGAAATTCCACCAAACACCTTCAGTCTAAATCAAGCCAAGTTTGTTGAAACTTTCCACTGAATTGTTGGCTCTCATATTCCATTTTTTTTTGAAAATTTTGGGTTTGCCCGTCGGCCTCTTTGTTGTCGCCCAATATAATTGTCTGCCCAGTATTCAATTCCAAGCAATTTCAATTGATATATTTACCAATTAATTTTAAATAGGATGTAATTTTGGATCAAAGTTATCTTAGGTAGGTAAATTTCTTTGAATGAGCACTCAGCAATACAAAATAATATTATTTTGTGCGCTACTGTCGTCGCGTTAAGGTCCCACGCACTGAAATCGGTTTAACTAACATCAGCGTGCTAGAGTCCCCTGCGCGCAAAGGTCAGGTTCCCGTATATATATATATTATTAATTACATTTAAGGGAGATGAAGTCCAAACCAGTGGCGTATGGTGGGTGTTGATATTAGTTGTGCTGTATATAAAAAATTAAAAAATATACGATTTTTTAAAATGAATTTTATTATTATTTATATATCAATTTGATTCTTTGCTTTTGAGACATGGATTTGTCAATTAGGATGTCGTAAAATATGCCCTCCTGGATTAGCGCGATAGTCATTATTTTTTTCCATTGAAATGAAGCTTAAGCCTATTCGGGCTGGGATTGTTTACCAATTAAAAAATATCTTGAATACTATTACTCATTATTAGGTCAAATGAAAATATAAATATCTCGTATAATAAACTAAAAATATGTACTCCAAAATAATTGCCTGTCAATAAGGAATAATTTCAATTTTGAGATTTGAAAGTATTTTGTCGACGAACTGTCATTATCATCATCATCATCTGTATCCTCTTCGGACCCAGGGTATCACCATATGATACTCATGATGTTTATGAAAAATCAGCTTGGCTGTTGAACTTTTTATAAAAATACCAAAAGTATGAAACTGTTTTTCTAACAAAATTTATCCGGACAATAATCATGTTAATTTAGATGTCACTTTTGTTGGAGGAAGTTGGAACTTTTCGACAGTCAACATTCTTTGACATTTAAATAAAAAAACAGGTAAAACTATATTTTTCTCTACAACACACTGTTAAAATAATTCTTAATTTACCGTAATATTTACGTAACAGCATGAAAAAAATTGTAAATCGATTTTTATTATCTTATTTATATAAAGTATCATAGGTGATACTATTTTTCTGGTTTTTAGATCTTATTAAAGATGAAATTATTGATATATGTATGTGAGTTGGAGTTACTTTTAGATCCTAATGACTCTGACATTGAGTGCGGTTCAGGTTAGGGAAGTGACGATGAGGATGAATCTGCATTGGTACGGACACAACCACTTAGTCATGATCCTGCAGAAAACCAGTAAACTGATCCTGATGTTTGGAGTGACGATAATGATCAACCACTAGATGAGTATGATTGTCATAGCCCAGCCCAGTTAGCCGTTGGAAATATTCCAAAGATTTTACCCTCTACCGTTACCTGATGATATTTCTTCCTTTGAAACTGTAGACCAGTGTCTGCTAAGCTGTGTGTCGCAAGAAGTCTCAAGTAGGTTGCGAAGGATGTGCACTAAAAAATGTTCATTTTAAATAATACTTATTCATTTTTTTAAATTTAAGATTTCGACTGAAGGTGCTTGGTGGAATTTCAATATTAAATTTGAATCGTTCAAACTATGTACATTCTCACAAATTTTGTCACTATCGACCCGGGTTTCGCCTTTCGGTCATGCCTGAAGATGCCGAAAGGCGAAACCCGGGTCGATAGTGACAAAATTTGTGAGAATGTACATAGTTTGAACGATTCAGACTTATTCATTTTGTTTTTCTTCAATTTTAAATAAATTCAACATCTACATATTCCGATAAATATTTGTCACATTCGTACAGAAGGGTCTGCGCGACACAAGGATACAGTGACGCAGTGTAGTGTTAGCATTTGCACCGATGACACTCCTTCTATGCAGGGTCGTCAAAAAGGCTTTGTGGTTCATGTATTACAAAAAAATCACACATGAGGAAGATTGTACACTGCATGATTCACCGCAAAGTTTTGGTGTCAGTCACTACCTGGTCAGTTCCTGCAGATGCTGGGCAACGTCATTAAAGTGGACATTACGTTACGTTATTACGTCATAAAATTCTCTTTTTTGCATACTTTTTGCATCACTGTGTGAAAATATGGATTCTGATTTTAAGTCTGCTGCTTCATGCTGAAAAACGTTGGCTCTCAAAAGAAAAAGTACTGTTACAATTTATCTCTTTGCGAGCAGAAATATTTTTTTCTACGATGCTGAAATTATGGGTTATGATTTTTTTCACAAAGACAATTGGCAGTCAAAATTAATGATAATTTAAACATTGTAAATTTAAGCCTTCTAGGAGCGAACTAAAAAATAATTACAATTACAGGGAAATTAAAATCTTTCGCCGACAAGTTTGACCTGTAGACCAGAAAAGTTATAAAAAAATATGTTCATCTTGATTGCTTGCCGGGTGTAGACGCTTTCTCAAAAAAATTTAAAATTTTGCCAGAACTGCAGAGGACATCAGAAACCCTTTCTGTAAAATTTTCCGTCACTTGATTAGAAAATGTACCAGTGGGTTATCCATCAATCCATTCGCAAGATTCGAAAGTTGGATGAACGACAGGAAGAAATTTTAATAGATCTAAAAAATTATCTTGTCCACAAATCCTCATTTTCTGAGCGAGATTTGTCAGAATTTTGGATATCACTTCACGTTGGAGTCATTATCCTCGATTGGCTGAGATTAAAAACAATTATTAAAAACAAAGATTAAAAACAATTTAATCTCTGTGGCCATTTGAATCGTCGTATCTTTGCGAATGTGGTTTTTCAGTGAAGCACATATGGTAGATGATGAGTTACGTGTTTGGTTATCATATGAATATTGTGTTTTTATTTATATACAGGATATAATGATGAGGATCGGGTAACTGATGATGGAAATATTGATGATGATGGGCCTCGTCCAAAAAGACGTTGTGTAAATCAAATACCTCTTGTGGATTTTGTGAAAAAAGGAGTATTACACATATCAGTGATGAAAAATAATGCAGACTTGTGTTGTTCCTGACCCTGTTGTTCTTTTCTGACCTTAGTATATTGTCTACAATGTAAATCATATCGACTGTGGAAAGGAAAAAGGACGTAACCCACACATATCAAATTTTACAGGAGGCGCTAAAAACGTGTTTTGATGATTTGGTGACATATGCAAATTATGAATTATACACAACCCTGAAGTGCACGGAGACTTTTAAACTGGTGTTTAATTGACATAATCTAATATTAATTAAAGAAATTGTCTAGGAAAAATCTTTATTTCAGTCTTTTTTCTTGGTTTTAATTTTTTACAAGTTAATTTTTCAAACTTAAAAGCTAAATTTAGATACTAATTCGGCATTTGCAGCTTGCATCCTTTTGGTAGAACGTGTATCAAGTTTGATACATTGTGATTATCGAAAAAAACCTGTTTTGAAGAAACTGTGGGTTAAGTCCTTTTTCCTTTCCACAGTTGATATCTTTGTTTTTCTAATTTTCGTAATGACTATTTTTTATTTCACAAGTAAAAATAAATTTCATTTAATTGTTTTTTTTTCAGTACTTTTTTTATAAAAAAATCTATTTTTCATTTTTTTTCTATTTTGTATTACACATTTCAATTTTCAGTTCCATTTATTGTTGAGTAGTATGACGAAATTCACAAAAATACAATTGTACAAAATTTTAAAAAATGCATTTTTTTCAATGGTAAGGACCCCAAGTAGGGAATCCAATCCCGGGATCCTGTACAGTTTTCGATGCATTAGAATACATGATCCCGTATCTTCGGGATTGTATTTCTTATAAAACGAACGTGTTGGTTTTCAAGCTGAGCGGCAGTTTACATTCTTTGCGATAAGACTTACTGCATACAAAAACGTAATTGGATGCCTAAGATAACAAATTTTAATTAATTATTTTAAGTAATATTGCGTATTTTTACAGAATGTATGCATATCAAGTTCGTTTAATAATTATGGCGCATATTTTTTTACAAGTTATGAAAAAATCCACTCATTCACCAGTTCATCGCGAATAACTGAGATTATGAGAGCTTTTTGCTAACGTATTGGCAGGCCACAGCTGTTTATATAATATAAAAAGGTTGTTAATTTATTTTTCACCAATATTATCAATTTTTATTTCTTAAAAAAATGTACTGATCCCGGACCAGTCCCGGGATCGAAAAAATCTAATCCCGAAATCCTGGGATCAACATTTTGGCTCAGGATTGGATTCCCTAACCCCAAGTATCATAGGTGATACCAGCCATAATAAGGTCCTACAAAATTTTCAAAATATTAACCGTCAAAATAAAAAAAATCTCTAAGATAAAACCTTGGGTACAAAGAGGCTAAACTTATATTTTCAGTGAAATGCTAAGTGCACTCTTTGAGCTGACCATTACTGTAAAAAAAAAACTCACCTTTTCCTTCCTCCCAGTTATTATCGGGTAACAGATCGGCCATTGGATCGCCTTGTTTCCCATCTCCTGACTCCTCACCAGTTCTGTTGCTGTCTCGTTCAGTATCTAGCAGTTCTGTATCTTCAGTAATATCATTGTCATTTTTCCTGAACAATGCAAAAAGTGTGAGCACGTTGCGTTATAAAATTGAATACACAAAAAAAAGGATATGAAATATTTTACCACACAATTTTACATAATATGCGGTTTCAAATATTTCCAATGTCTTTTACAATAAATGGAACAATTTAGCTAGAACCTTTATTTACTATTTTTACAGCGAAAATGAAAGACTTGTTTGTTATTTAATTTTTTTCATCCATCTAAGTCACGGGTTCCCAAACTATAGGTTGCCGATTTTCGCCAACAAAAATCGATTCACGCTGATCGCAGTCAACTAAAATTACCTTATTAACACATTATAGGCAGGAAACGTAAAAATATGTTTATTGCGTACTGTCGGTTTTTTTGGTATATTGACTTTTTTTTTTTTTTATTCGATAAACTTTTTCTATTCTTTTCTGCATCACACCGAAGATGATATCTCCTCAATGATGCAGTTAAGATACATTACAGAGTTAAGATACATTAGGTACAATTTTAAAGGCAACAATAAATAATAATTACAACTATATAGATATTAACAGCTTAACGACCGCACATTTTTTTTATAAAATTTCACCTGGCGAAATAAAATTTTGCGAAAAATTCGCAAACATTATAATTTTACTAAATTCAATATAATTTGTAAGCAAATTGAGATATCTTTACAAAATTCCATTTTCTTAGCTTCCAAATACTTCACATATACGCATATATGTGTCCACCGGCCAGCAACCTTTGTTTTTCAAAGACTCAAATACGCGTCCACGGTCGTTAAGCTGTTAATACAGGTTAATTAAATAACAAAGAATTGGTATGATTACAAGTAAAAACAATTAAATAATAATAATAAGCAAGAATGATAGTTAATGGGACTAATAAACAACTTTTAATTTTGAGACAGATGTGATTAAGGATTGAATGGTGAGGGACAGGGAAGGTAAACTTTTTCTCCAAAAGAAGTAGCAAATTTCTTGAAGTGACAGAAATTTTCTGAAGACGAAACTAGATCTGGATGCCCGATAGGACCATCACGATTATTTTTACATGACAAAAACAATAATTTAATGGTTTCTTCAAAATAACTGCCGCGGAAAGTGACTCTTTTTGACAATAAGCAATAAACCTCATAATTTATTATGCCCTGAACGTTCGTTCACACATAGTATTTTTTTTTAAAAGGCGCACATGTTTCTCGAATATTTAGGGCAGATTTCACACTTCCAGTGATTGTGAATTTGTAGAAATGAAGATTTTATACTATAATTATTTATATAATTGTATAGTATGGATTAATGCTATTTTTTATACAAAATATTTTGAATATTTCATATTGATAACAAGTGGAGTGCTATCTACTAAATTAATAACAGGTTTTTATATTCAGCTTAGAAAAGTAGTGAAATTATGATGTATTCAAAATGTTTTCATTTTATTTTTAATGATTAAATGTCACATACGATTTCTTTGAAAATTTCAGCCAAAAAAATTGTTTGGTTTAGAAGTTGTGTTGATTTTAAGAATGTAATATATTTTTGTGCTAATCACTAAAAACGCCCGCTTACAAAGTGTTAAAATGCCTTTTTCAATTGTATCGAGGTCACGGGCTACACGGCTTTTATAAAAAGGGGTCGCCACCCGAAAAAAGTTTGGAACCTATGATCTAAGTGAAACGGGAGACTTTTAAAATCAATCTCTTAGCCCATGAAGTTCTATTTATTTGACAATAAGTTCTCTCGCCGCACCCGTTTACCGTCTTCATCAATGTCAAATTTGACAATGTTATTTATAATTATTAGATTGACCTACTTGATAGAGGACTTGGCAGACCGTAGATTATAGTTCTCCTCGAGCTGTACAACCCTCTGCTCGGTGGACTGCAGCCTTTGCTGAATGACAGCCAGCGCCTCTTGTAGAAATGCATTCTCATGACAAAACTTTTCCATTTGTGTCTGAAGATTTTTCATCTCCGCTTCCAAGATTTGCGTCTGAACATCTGTGGCCATCTTTACCTGAAACAAAAAAGCACTCCATAATTAAGAAAATATTATATTTTATAATATTTTTTTGAATGTAAATATTTTATGTCTGGTCCTATGGCGCAGCGGCTAGCATTGTGGGCTTCCGTGCTGGATTTCACGGGATTCGAGTCCTAGTACGAACAGTTTCTGTTTGAAGGCAGGAGTCTTTGTGATGTCTAAAAATTCCAGCCCACCCTTTCCAATCCTTTAATAACTGGGTGTAGCGAGAGCGATTAGTTAACTATAAGTCCTGTCCTGGCCTTATCATTCTACCCCTACTACTGTCATTGAATAAGAGACGTTGAGCGACTGAGTAACAAACAGTTCTCGTAGAAAAACTTCTGTTAAGATACCTCCATTAGGAAGCCATATGCTCCACACTGGGAGCGGGCATGGATAAAAAAAATATACTTATTTTTATGTGTGTGAATTATTGAAAAATATTTAGATTTAGATTATAAAAAGATTTTTTGTACTGAAATATATGATTTTATGTTAATTAAATATTTTTTTACTTTATGGGTCAGCTCATATGATTAAAGATTTTTTTTTAAATGAAGCACAGATTGCGAAGAAAACATTTTCAATACTATAATGTCCTGAGTACTAATAGTTTAATTGCTGTTTTTTTTTATTTTTATTACAATTAATAAAGAAAATATTTGGCATTACAGCAAGAAAATAATAATCGAAGCGCCAGATATTTTCAAAAAATAGTAGAATCGAAAGCTAAATCAATAATGAAACATAAATAAACTTTTAGTGAAATAACTGGATCAGCTTTGCTTTGCTTTGAAAGAACTCAATCAAATCTTTTAATATTAAGACACTAAGAAGAGTATTTGAAAGAAATACCCTAATACTAATCATCCAAATTTCATATCTGTCGACGATATTAATAATTTTTGTGTCTGTTTTATGTGATATAAAGTTTATTGTGTAAATGGTTTTTGCAAATTACCAAAATTTTCGAAATGATTTCCACACCAAATAAAATGGAATTTGAATTTCTCACCCGCCTGGCTTGATAGAAATTAAGCTATAAAAAAAGATGGAATTCACAGGTCATTTTTTATAAAAAAAACATCCAGGATGGTTTTGAATCTCAATGATTCAATTGAGGATAAATAAAATCACATTGATATAATAAGTAAATTTGTCGAGACAATGTCTACTTTTTTCAATGGATTTGGTTACCGGTAACATTGTAGAGATTAATTTTTAAAATAAAATGAAGTTTGATAACTTTGTTATTTCATTAATTGTGTTACAAATTGCACATTTTCCTCTTCGATAAGTGTCTTTAGACTGTACTACTTTAGACTCAAATCACATTGATTTATCAGCCAAATACTTTTACTGCAAAGAGAATAATTTTGTTCCTCTACAGCATCTATGGGCAACCACCGGCCCGCCGAGCTATTTTGTCCGGCCCTGATTTATCTCGTCGAAGTAATAGAGAAATAAATTATAAAAGGTTCGCCGACTTCCAAAACAAAGACTCCACATTCGCTATATTTGCTCGTCCGATGGATGCTGATGTAAATAATGTACTAGCAAATTTACAGATGGAAGTTATTGAGCTTCAGGGGGATTTAGTGCTAAAATCACAATTTAACAACATTGCTTTGACGGATTATTATGAATTATATTTGGTGGAAGAAAAATATACAAATTTACGCGCATTTGCAAGAAAAATCATTCGTCTTTTTCACTTTTAAGGTGTTCACTGTCAATACTTGGTGGAAAGGCATTATAATAAAAATAATAAAAGATTTTTAGTTTATTTATTTCATTTTGTTTTGTATAAATAAAAATGTAAAATTGTATTTTCTTATCAGTTGATAATGCTCGCCATGAGCGAAACCGGTCCTGATCTAATAAATTTATGTGGAAAAAGTACTAAAAATCTTTTATTATTTGTCTTTTTGGCAGCTTATATACGTGGACAGTTTTTTTCGAGGATGAAACACACTAAATCAAAAATTTGAACGAGGATAACAGATGAAAATTTCGAAAATTTTATGAAATACCAACGCCAATATTGATAGTCTCGTAATTCAAGTACAAGGCCAATCTTTACATTAAATTTTGTTATTATACAATATTAATATTATGTCTTTTATTTTATCTATATCTATATAGATATAGATAAACATTCATTTTTATGTATACAGTAATACCCTGCTTAGCGCGACCCCGTTAAGCGCGGTTTCACTATAACGCGAATTTCAAATTTACGCTGAGGTAGAAGAGAAAGTTTTATCTTCAGGGGAAATATAAAATGCACTTTCAAAAATTTATTCAGGTTTGGACATATTGCAGAGTATAGACAATAATGATGACCGTGTGTCAAACAATTAAAAACAGTGTTGGGTGTTATGAACGTATTTTACAAGAACGTAAACAAAACGCTACCCAAAAGACAATAGATGTATTTTTCCGTAAAAAATAAGAGTATGTATTGCATAAAGTGTTTTTAGAATTAAAATGATTGATTAAAATGATTTGTATTTTTTTGTATTAAATTTTGACTATGTATAATCATAAACCTCGATATACGCGAATTTCAGTTAACGCGGTTTTTTTCGGAACGTATCCCTCGCGTAAAGCGGGGTATTACTGTATACATAAAAATGAATGTTTGTTACCTATACGCTCCTATACCGTTAATCCGATTGCCATAAAAACTTTAGTGAGTTAATTAAGTATTTCGACTGAGGGTGCTTGATGGAATTTCAATATCAAATTTGAATTGTTTGAATTTTGTACTTTTCCATGAGCTTTGTCGCTAACGACCCGGGTTTCGCCTTTCGGCATCTTCAGGCATTCCAAGTGCACGGATGTACTTGAACTGACACGTAGTAAACAGTTTGTATCGTTTATATACAAAAATATAAGTAGATCACTAAGTTAAAAGGATATTAAAATGTAAATTAGCGAAAATTGAATGTATACAATTTTCAATGAATTAAGTGGGTTTGTTATAATTATGGGGATTTTTTGAAAATATTAATGACCAGATAATAACATAGGAATGTTTAAAATAAATCTAGGGTTTTATCCGACCTATTATTAATGAGTTGATTTGTTTTTAAGCCTTTGAATTAATATTTAATGATAGCAAGTGCTTGAATTATTAATAAATGACAATTATTTAAAAAGGGTACAACAATGGAGAATTTAGTAGATAAAGTTGCTCGTTTAAAATTGGCAAACTGTTGAGCTGAGCTCGATTAATCTCTAAGATTTCTTGGTAAAATAATTTAAACTCGCCCCTGTTAGTATGTAACAAATCAATACCTGAGTGAGTTATTGTGCAGATACCTGAATAGGTTTCTGAATTAAAAAATGTGTGAATTTCATATAGTTTAGCGACGGTTTTAATGTTTTCGGTGCGGATAGTTTTACTGAGATATCAAAAACAACTTACGTCCAAAATAAGCAAGTTGTTTATGATTCCTTAGTTACGTTTGATACACGCCATGGTTACGTCAAACAATCAAGTGAATTTTTAATAGTCGTCACAAAGCATTTCTTTTGCTGTCAAACAATTATGCCACCCAAACGACTAGCTATTAGTCGATCTACACTTCAAGTGCGAAAGAAAACGGCACCACAAGCTTCAAAAACAGACAAGCAATGGGAAGTAAGTTTAAAAACTGTTCGAGCTCACTCTGCTCAAGCCCGATTATCTGATACAATTGGGAATAGTTGCTCCGAATCGATCTGTAAACAACCTTTTTGATTGTGATTTGAAACGAGAAACACATTTTGAAGTCGACAAATTGGGTACATTCGTTCAAACAAATCTTCCGAAATTGGTTTCAGAACAACGCATTGCGTATGATAAAATTATGCATGCAATCAATCAGAAGCCAAAACGTTGGATCACATTGGATTGCATTGGCAATCGCTTCATCTGCAATTTTCTAACTCCTTTGGATTGTGATCAAACAGCGCATTCAGCAAAGAAATTTCCTTTTACAACCACCAACATGCAATATCAAAAAAAAAAGTCAAGAATGGGTGAAGTACTTTAATAATATCAACTCATTAAATGTGACGAATTTACTATGACGCACAAAAAGGCATTGGAAAATCTTCACTATATGTACACATGAACAGCTCTTTAGTGGAGCACTAATTTTATTGTCTGGTGATTTTTGACAAACTCTACCAGTTATACCACGTTCAACAGCTGCTAATGAATCAAGTGCATGTCTCAAATCATCAGTTTTATGGCGACATGTGCAGAAATTGACGTTGAAAGCCAATATGCGTGTAGAATTACAATATGACTTATCCGCTGAACGTTTCGCAAAACAATTGTTGGATATTGGGAATGGAAATCGATGAATCCACACAATTTATCACATTGCCAACAAGCTTCTGTAAAATTACAGGAACCATGAGCGAATTGATTCACAAAGTTTTCCCAAATATCGCACAGCGTTACAAAAATGATCAGTGGCTCAGTGGACGTGTTATATTAGCAGTCAAAAACAACGATGTGGACTAAATTTTGAAAATATTCTATGCTTCTCACAAGGACAGCTGTATGTGGCCTGCTCACGAGTTGGAAAACCTTCTGATTTATTCGCATATGCACCACACGAAAAAAATAATAATATTGTGTTTCCAAAAGCAATTCAATAAACAGAATAAAAACACAAACACTTTCTTTCTTTTAGTGGCATTGCAACGCATGCCGGGTACTCGCTAGTAAATAATAAAAATATATAAGAAGTAGCAACGTGTTTTATTTAATTTAATATTACTTTATTATGTTAAATAATTTGGTCCGGCCCTTGACACGGAGACAGAATGATAATTTGGCCCCAGACCTAGAAAAGGTTGCCCATCCCTGCTCTACAGTCTACACGGCTACACCATGAGATGTCAGTGGTAAAATTGAACAAACAATAATTATAGATTCTACTTGTATTCTACTAAAACGATAAATTGTTTTTAGACATTTACTTACGGTAGATTTTTCAAACGAGCAGGATGCTTATTACGGGAAAGGGTAAAGATACGACAAAAAATTAATACAACAGATTTAAATACATCAATTGAAAAATGAACTTACAATTTTTAGGTGTAGCACACACTGACAATGACTCCAAAGATCCTGTATGGGTCTTATCCATTTATTGATAGTAAAGATAAGTGTTTAAGATAAGAGTTAAAACATCTACATCTACCAGCAACAGAAATCATATCATTTAAAACAATTGCCAAATTCTGATAATACATTGCTGATTATCACAAAAATGTGTTCTTTAGTCAAGTAAGCATAACTGTTCACTATGATTGGTTCTATCTGTTACAAAAAGATGTATACATATATTGTTTTTATAATGAAATAATGTCAGACATTATTTAAATGCAAAAAAAGCAGCAATCTATCAGTCGATACGTTTTTGTAGTAACAGAATTTCCCTGACAGGTTGCAAGGACTCGATGTGTCGAACTGTTTGGTAATTTTAATGTTGCAAAATTTTTCGTGTTATACAAATTATACAAAGGCATAGATGTTTCTGATGTCCAAAAATTCCAATCGTAAATAATAGGGCTTAGAAAGAGTGATCAGCTAACCGAGAGTCTTGTCCTGGCCTTATCTTTTCTTCTGCTACTTTCTTCCACAAGGGGGATCAGTTTAACTGGAAAAGATTCATCCTGCACCAATTTTCCCTCCAAGACGAGAGGTTAGCTGGGCAGGCCAATCCGAAAACTTCAATCTTATTGCAAAAACATTGATATGTCATATTGGGCATCAAAACTAGTAGTTTTCTTTTGCATAATTGAAATTATTACAATTAAATAATTTATACAAATATGTGTATTGAAAAAAAACATTAAAAGTAACAGAGTTCACTTTATTTCTTTACATAAAATAAAGCACAAATTAAGTGAAAATATGCAGAATGAAACAAAAAATCAGTCACTAAAAAAGTTATTAACACACACATTTTACACATTTATTTTAAATTGTATAGTTTTTCACTTCGTTCCTTGCAATTAATTCACATACATAGTTCATCAAAATAAATTATTTTTCTGATAATATATAAGATTAAGATATAATTAAGCTCTCGAAATATTTCATTTTTAATTTATTTCAGTCCGAAATTTCCTGATTCGGTTAATTACAATTGAAATTTAGTAATAGTTCTATTGGAGTGCACGCCTATTTAGGACGTGTGCACGAGAGTGCCCGCAGCTTTGAGAGAATACTTCCCTGGACTGTAGCGCCATAGAAAAAAATGAATAAATAAATATAATTCACTTATATTATATAATGGAAAAAAAGCAAGCAAGCACTGTTATCTATTATCATCAAGATATTGTTGATCTTTATATAAAACTTGTCGAACATTGATATTAATTCTAGAATCTTCTAAATAGTCTCCGAAAGGCTTCCAAAAGCTTTCATCGCATATATGTTGCACGATCATTGAATTCACATCAGCATCATTATCTTGTATCATATCCCGCCACGGTTTAATTTCTGCAAAGGTAACTCTAGGTACTGAATGATAACAAAGTCTGGACTCCTTAGACATGATGACAATGTCACCACTGTGGAGATACAGAGCCATTGGTTTTGTTTCCTTTGATTTTCCGCCAATCAGAAATATTGCCGACTGTCCAAAACTGCAAAAAGAAAAATAGTTAGACTGAAAGAAATCTTTCATTTTACTGTTTTTTAGATATCGGTCTTATTATTTGTATTTACATATTGCCGTCACATTATTAAAAAAGAAAATGAAAAAGCTGAGACGCCAAGGAAATATTATACAACTTTGCAATTATTTAATTGTAAAAAAATGAAAAAATGTAACATATTTTTTTTTTGTACAAAAATCCCATATTATAGTTTCATTTGAATTACATAATCGTTAGTCACCACTTTAACTTACTTGTCTTTATATGAGTTTTCAAATTATTCATTTATTTTTAAGAGGTAATAAACATTTTAATTATATTCAATTTAGTGACACTGATTCATATAATGTATTTTTATCTGTAAATTCTTTTTATATTTATATTACCAAGTGTTTGTTACACCCTAATGATTTTACTTTGTTCTGCATATAGAACTGTAATTTTGTATTCTCTTATCAGTTGATAATGCTCCTCATAAGCGAAACCAGTCCAGATCATGTAAAATAGAAATGGAATTAGTACAAATGAATGTATTATATTTTAAGCAAATGAAAATCGTTGACATATTTAATGTGAGAGATAAAATATTCGCACTGTCTCGTCAGTTGCAATTTTGAATATGAGATGTGAAAAGTAAAATAATTTGCACTCTTTTACAACCTAAGTAGATATTTTATACAAAAAAAATACTTTAGGAACTGTTTTCTCAACCCACCCAGGTTTTCTAATGTAGATTTTTAAAAAAATTAAAAAATTTTAACTGATGGGAAAAGTATATTTGCACCTAGTTAGGGCACTGTTTATAATAACACTATATGCAATTTCTATGCAATCAATAATAATTCTTATTCTTTGTTATAACTGTATTTAGTAACTTACCTTATTGATAGTAAAGGTGCATCCAAGTTCTTTTCAGAATGGTCAGTGTGCGGCGCCAGCGTTGAATCCATGTGATAATAATTTACTATCGAGGCTTGAGGATCGAATTCATGGAAGCCTAAAGACTTGGATATGATTTCACAAAGTTCTGCGAGATCAAATGGAAATGAATGTCTATTCTCTTCAGTGTAATGCTAAAATATAAAAAAAAAATATTCTTTTATTCGCAAACAAATATTACCCCCGTCCTATCTTTGAACAATGGTGAAAAAATTACAAAAATCTGTGGATATATACAGTGACCAATATTTACTGTTGAGGCTCAACAAAACGCTAGATACAGAACTCTTAAGCTCATAGATATATATTTTTAAGATAAACTCAAATAATCTTTTTTTTATTGTATAAATCAATAAGTTAGCAACATTCGCTTGTTGAGGATGAGCGTGACCATATAGTAACAGTAAACACCAAAGTCTATTGATCCCACTATTCATCCTTTTTCTACCTGAATATCGTTGCTTTTACTCATATTTGATTAAGAAGGGTACAGACTTCAGTTAGTCATCAGCCGCGGGGACACAAACGGCCACCAAAAGCAGATGCGATTTTTTCAATTCCCTTTTTTTTTTAATGGACTTTTTGAAACTGTTGTTATTTTTTTATCAAAACATCAAATTATTTACAGTTATTTTGCTAATATATTTGTATTGAAATTATGTTGATCTAAGGAGGTCAAATTGTAAATATTTTAAAAAAATTCACATTTAGCTGTATTTCAACCCCGAATGTTTGGGAGCCCATACGGTCACTTTTGTCCTTACAACTTTCCGTACACAATATTACACGGTAATAAAAGGATGAGCATGATCATAAAGTCATGCGGGGTTTTAAATTTTATTATGAATTAAAGTTATCCGTGACTTCAATATGGCTAAGCAAATATTTTTTTTATCGAAAAAAAGCTCTCGTCTCTGGAGGGTTAAGCTTGTTGAAATAAAATTTCTTTCTTGGCTTTTTTTACTTATTATTGTTATGATTAAACAAAAAAACACTCCAAATTTCATTATTAATGTAGTGACTTTTAATTGGTTACCTACTTTCGTATCCCAATTATGATGATAGCCCAGAGTACACCATCTTAATTTCTTTTTTAGGACTTTATTTTTCTCTTCATCAGATGAATGACAAGAATCCCACCAATCCGATTCATCTGGTAGATCACCGTGAATATCAAGATTGAGCTTGTGAGGCTTCTTTGGAAAATCTCGTAGACACCTCACCGACCAATATCTGTGTCCTGCACATGTGAAAGGATTTTTTATATAAATCAAGCCTTTCCGATTGAAGAAGGTGTACGCTTGCCATTTTTCTAATGGTATTAATCCATATTTGGAAAGTTTTTCAGACACCCTGATGTTGTGGTTAACATTAGTAGAAATTATCTCCTAAAAATAAATGTGCTATACATTAATACATGAAAGTTGTTTAGGTATACTTGAAGTATAATTGCGAAAGAACAGAGTCTAGTTTCACCTACTATGTATTCAAATTAAATATAAGTTGTCATCGACTGTTTGGCGAACTTATTATATCTGATAGTTTAAGAGGAAAAACAGTAAATAAAGTACATATTACGGTAAGTAATCTGTACAACATACTGCTTTTTTTCTCGTCGAAAATTTACTAAATCCCGTAAAAAAAAACTTGCGGGTAGGAAAATATCAAAAAACATTTGTTCGTGATTTCATGCGCTTAAATAATTTGGTTTAATGCGCCACAAATTTGACACACTGAGATATATTAACAAAATAATTATTTTACTAAAAATATTGGAATTAAATTATAACCTCAAAATGGAATAACTTGGTCAAAAGAATAAAGACACTTACGTTGTCGTCATCGATGAAATTATGCAGATTTAATACTCTTGATAAACCTGGAGGTGGAACACGAGACTTGTAATACTTAAAATCGTTTTTAAATATATCTACCGCCATCACAAATTTATTTATTTATATGTCAAGAACAGTCAAGAACCAGCTGTCATTCATCTCAAGCATTGCTAGTATCTATAAATATTTTAAATATATTTCTTGAAAGAGCATAGTGAATTAGTCGAGTTTAATCTCTCGTTACAAACGCTTTTAAATTATTTTTTAAAGTATTTACTTAACTAAAAAGTACCGAGATCTATATGATACAACTTATACATTATTGTAATAAGTACGGTATTTTTTCATGTCTGGCAATTAATATCTATACGTCAATTGATTTGTCAAACAATATACAAATTTAACCTTAAATCAGTCTTTCAATCACTGTAATTACATCAAGAGATTAATTGTAAAATGAAAACCGCCAACGAGGGTGATGTTGTCGTTCTAGATTCCATAGAAAAAGAATTGGTAAACATAACATGTTTATACCTACATACTCTGAAATAATTCTCCAAAATATGTAATAATGTGCAATATTTTTTATAATTTCACTAGGTCCAATCAACCGTAATATCCGAAGGCAAAGAAAAACTTAAGAAATGGCTAAACAAAAATTTCCGAATAGAAATGACGGATGGTCGCGTCCTCATTGGAATATTTTTATGTACAGATAGAGATGCTAATATAATTCTTGGTATGTATAAACTCAACTATTATTCATTGAAAAAAAAAATTTCAAACGCAGCTTCTTCATTAACGCATTATATGCAATACAGAAAGACTATGGTTTGGTTGTCATGTAGCTGAATGGTCAACGCTATTGGGTTACTCGTTAGCATAGTCAAAGGCATGAGAGATTGATAACCTAACTACTCGGCCTTTCCTAACTATATCCTATTTTACTTTTTTTATCTATGTCCACTCCTAATGGAGGTACTCAACATAAGTTTTTAGTAACTCAGTTGCTCAACCTCTCTTTTTCGAAGAGAGTAGATATAGAAGGATGGGAATAGACAGGACTAGTGGTTAACTAATCGTTCTCGCTATGATCTTACTAACTTACCATCATTGAGTACATTTTCAGTTAGAAAAAGAGTAGCATGTTGTAGAGCAGGCATGGGCAACCTTTCCTAGGTCTGGGGCCAAATTATCATTCTGTCTTCGAGTCAAGGGCCGGACCAAACTATTAAACATAATAAAGTAATATTAAATCAAATAAAATATGTTGCTACTTCTTATATATCGTCCAAGCGTTGGTGATCATAAACTAGTAGAGTGGAGTCACTACAAGCGCCCGTGTCATCTCCATTATTTAATCCCTCTCTGGAACTATTAATATCTTTCTCTATAACTTCGCCAAGATGAATCAGGGCCGGACAAAATAGCTCGGCGGGCTGGTGGTTACCCATATATTTTGTAGAGCATATTTATTGACTTAACTGAAAAAAAAAGCAAAAGATATCGAAATTCAAGATTCTAGACAGCCATTGATTTATCACTCTTAAGGTGTTCGTTGTCAATTCTTGGTGGAAAGGCATTATATTAAAAAATAAAATAAAGCACCCTAGTACTTATTTCAGATTATTCATTAAGATCAGGAATCATCTGATAATGCTGATGAGTGAAACCGGTTATGATCTTAATAAATAATGAGAAACAGATACAGAATAGCTTTTTTATTTTTTAATAAATTGGTTTATTTTCTTTGATTTCAATAAAACAGCGCTGACGCTAGACGTTTGGCCAATACAGATTTACCGCTACAGGCAGTCACCTGCTCTGCTTGCACATAGCGCCAGCATTGAATATCAATAATTGATATTTTACCTGAAGGTTAAGGTTAACATTCCTGACCATCTTAACATTAATAGTCGATAAGGTCCGTTTGTAAAACGTCCGCAGTAAGGTACAGACCAATGATTTCGATTTATTTTGAACAGCACATTTTTGAAATGTTGTTCTATCCAATGGGAGCGGCTTATCTTAAACCGGGCGTGAATGTTCTGATATCGCCACGTTTGAAAATTTGATATTTCTTGGTGTAGAGCTGAAGTATTGTATCACCATACATCATAATATTCGAATAATCAAAGACTTTAATTCGACTATTGCAAACTATGATTATAGGGCTATCGAAATGAATCGTTTGATCGTGTGAGTCGATGTGAGACTAATATTTTTTGGAGCGGATTTGATCAATTGAATCATAATGATGAATCTTTTCACGTCTGACCTTGAAAATCTGTTAGAATTCTTTAATACATTAAGAATATTCAAATTATGATATGGATATATCATAGAATAATATTTTGCTTTTTTCATACACTTGGACAAAATGTGCAACTGATTTTTTATTGAAAAATTGGATTTGATCTTTTGATTTTTATTGGAAATAATTGTTAAATAATTTAAAATCCGAAAAATAATTGTTGGCAAACTTAAACATTATTCCAAAAATTAAGTAATTTACAAAATTTCTGCTACTACGAAAGATGATTGTTAGCAAACTTTAACATTATTCCAAAAATTAAATAATTTACGAAATTTCTGCTACTACGAAAAATGGTTGTTAGCAAACTTAATCATTATTCCAACAATTAAATAATTTACGTAATTTCTGCTACTACGAAAAATGGTTGTTAGCAAACATAAACTTTATTCCAAAAATTCAATAATTTACGAAATTTCTGCTACTACGAAAAATGGTTGTTAGCAAACTTAAACATTATTCCAAAAAATCAATAATTTACGAAATTTCTGCTACTACGAAAAATGGTTGTTAGCAAATTTAAACATTATTCCAAAAATTCAATAATTTACGAAATTTCTGCTACTACGAAAAATGGTTGTTAGCAAACTTAAACATTATTCCAAAAATTAAATAATTTAGAATTTAAATACTGCAGGGCAGGGCTGTCGATATATGCCCCGAGATATATTTCTTTTACTATCAGAATTTCTGGCTTATTCAATAAATAGGTTTGTAATTTATTTTTCACGCCAGTAAATTTTCTGACTACTTAAAAATGCAACATAAATCTCACGTTGCTGGGCAACGGGCTTACAGCTATATATTAATAGCCGATAAGGTCCGTATGAGTGTCTGTAAGGTGTCCTCGACCTCCCAGTCTCCACTTTTTTAAATAAAATAAAATAAAATAATATAAAATAAAATAAAATCTATATATTAATAGCCGATAAGGTCCGTATGAGTGTCTGTAAGGTGTCCTCGACCTCCCAGTCTCCACTTTTTTAAATAAAATAAAATAAAATAAAATAAAATAAATTAAAATAAAATAAAATCAAACACAATGCAACAAAAATCTTACGTTGCTGGGCAACGGGCTTACAGCTATTCTATATATTAATAGCCGATAATGTCTGTCCGACCACATTTCAAACCTTCCAGTCTCCACTTTTTTGAATAAAATAAAATAAAATTAAATTAAATTAAATTAAATTAAACTAAATAAAATCAAACACAATGCAGCAAAAATCTCCCGTTGCCGGGCAACGGGCTTACAGCTAGTATTAAATGAATGTGGAATTACTACAAGTGTTTGAACATTGATAGATTACTCATACTATATTTTTACATTTCTCTCTTTCAGGTTCCTGTGCTGAGTACCTCAAAGCGGAATCAGATGGAGAAGAGCCGAGGGTTCTGGGATTAGTAATGGTACCCGGCAGACACATAGTGTCGATACAATTAGATGATACGACACCGGTTACCAAATATTACGCCGAAGACTGATGTAGTACTCAAATTAGAAATAATAACTCGACAGCATTCAAGTTCAGTCAACAGCTTTTTTATGATAACTGTTCAAAGTTGACAAAGTATATTTAAAATTAATTTGGCCTGGCATAATAGAACAATACCTATATGTCTTTAAATAATTAATGTGTGGCCTAAATTTACCTACCGAAAAAAACAAAAGAATACTTTCATGTTAATAACCGTCTATGTTGGCTATAATGAATTTCTTTTCATATGATCTCGGTCAATATAGCAAATGGTTGAAATAGCATACAAGGTAATACAATTTATAACCTTAAAAAAATATTAAGTCACAATTCTTTTTTGCAAATGTATTGTACATATTACCTTATTTCAAGTATGAGGTAGGTCAATGTTTATTTATATTTATAATGCAAAATTTATACAATAAATAAAACAAAATAACACAATTAAAAAGAGTTTATTAATTTAAATACAGCAAAATTTCAATTTGGTTATTTATGTCCATTTGGAGACATATATTAATACATAACAAGCAAATTATTATAATGTTAAAAGTAATTTAGTCATCACTTTCATTCATTGTACTGCAGTGTAAAGCAATGTCTTTATAATTATACTGTTAACCCTTCTATAGTACCGATCCCATGCTAAATAAAAACCGCCCTAGGCACCCACAGAAAATTTGGATTTAGGTTTTTTTAGTGTATCTTGTAAATTGCGTATATATTTTTAATTGGACTCCGCAGGTAGTTTTTTTTACGATATTTCATGGACTACCAACAGTTCATATTTATATTTACTAAATATGTAATTTGACTTTAAATTTGAGTATTTTGTTGAAAACGGCGGTCTAGGAGGGACTGCCGCATGTGCTATAGAAAAGTGCTCTATAGCAAGTATAATAATATGACATATTTTTCCAGTCAACAAGCCCTCGAATGCTATGTATTTCAATAGTTATTCTAGTTATTCTATATGCCTAGAGCAGTTATAATTTTTATCAATGTCCAAAGTAATTAATTATTATTATTTATCTTGAATGCTATTTTTATCAATTTTCTAGAGAAATCTTGTCAGTTTATTAATAAAAACAATAATCCTTTGTACTTCATTCCACTTTATTTAATATGTCAGGACCGGTTTCGCTCATTGCGAGCATTGTCAACTGATAAGAAATATAATTTAACAATGCTATTTATACAAAATTGAAAAGTTATACACAACAGTTGGCATTGAAAAGAATTTGTGTATAACTTTTCAATTTTGTATAAATAGCATTGTTAAATTATATTTCTTATCAGTTGACAATGCTCGCAATGAGCGAAACCGGTCCTGACATATTAAATAAAGTGGAATGAAGTACAAAGGATTATTGTTTTTATTAATATAATGCCTTTCCACCAAGTATTGACAGTGAACACCCTAAAAGTGATCTTGTCAGTTTCTTTACCGAGAGCAAGAACATGGGACTTAAGTTCATACCTTACTTAAAATAACTCATTGCCAAATACTATCAATGTGCTTTACACAGGGCTGTAGCAAGGCCCCTTGGTGCCTAGGGCAAGGGGTAGATTTTGTGCTGAAATTTGGTTTTTTTTTCTTCCTGGGATTATTTTGGCACCCACTGTGCTCCTTCGGCGCCATGGGCAATCGCCCTTCTCGCCAGCTCTTAGCCACAGTCTTGCTTTACAAAACAGAATAGGTATCGCAATTTTTAAAGACATTATGTTACTTATTGATTAATTTTGTCATTACTAAAACCTCAGTCAACATTTTAACTGTAAAAATTAATTCAAAGATTAAGAGATAATTTTCTTACTGCACAGAAATACATTCATTGACATCATATTACACATGTAAATGGATCAGTTCATACAATGATGAAAGAATCAATCGACAATACAAATTCAGGATGACTAGATGATTTTCATTTATTAAAATACTTAAATAGCTATCGATTTATTGATAATTATTTTAGAATTAAATAAATTAATATCTCTTACTTAGTTTTAATTGAGATCTACCAAATGACTTCAAGTCAGTGTCCGTGAATGTGTTCATAACACATGGTACAGCCACAATAATTATAAAAAAACACAATTAATTCACAACACAGTTGAAGTATTTTCCAAAAAAACTTAGACAATAATTTAGATTACCTTAAACAACTTTTTAATTAATATTTACTAATACGATATGGTGGGTAGCTTATTTAAACGCCACTTCTGGTTCTTAAATATGACAAAAAGAGAGTACTTTTCTTACTACTATGCAATAATTCTAGCCCTTTTCTTCTATAACAACTAATATTTGGGTTGAGTTAAAAAAGGAACCGACTGCAAATTTGCATAACAGAGATATAGAGCGTCAAAGTTTGGACATGTTTTAAAATACTTACGAAAATAATATGAATGTACATACTTTTGTTAAAATGTTATCCATTCTTATATTACGTGTTTATTAAGCATAACGGATACTTTGTACTCCGTTCCTTTTTCATAACACAGTATGACTTTAAAAGAATTTGCCTGCTAAGTAAAAATGGAATAGTGAAAATAAAACAGGAACTGGGCTGAATTTATGTTTGATAACTCAAGATACCTAAATACGTCGGTTGGTTCCTTTTTGTTTTATCCTCCAAATACGAGTGTGACCATATGGTAACAGTAAACACCGTTGTCTATTGATCCCACTATTCATCCTTTTTTTACCTGAATATTGTTGCCTGCATTAAATTTTGGTTAAAAAGGATACCGATTTCAGCTATTTATCAGAATGGGCTCAACTACCAAGCACACGATTTTTTTCTTATTAACGGACATTAGAAATTTGTTAGTAATTATTTTATTAGCCTTTTAACAGCCGTAGAAAAAAGTACGTGTGTACCTAGCACGCCGGCTATAATTTGCAATTATGAATTTAATTAGTTATTGACGAGATATCTCGTCCGTGGCAGCCATCCAGTTAAAGCTTTAAATTATATACACTACTTTTACTAACATATTTGTATTGAAATCATGTTGATCTAAAGAGGTCGAGTTGTAAATATTTTTTAATATTTCACGTTTAGCTATATTTCAATCCCATATATTTGTGCGACTATATGGTTACGCTCATCCTTACCACTGAATTTACACAATATTACATGTGGCCTATAACATGTGGTCACACGATTATTCTATACAATTTCTTTATGATTATTTTTGCTAGAAAAAAAGTTATCTGTGAATTCAAAATGGCTCAAAATTTATTTTATTGAATAAAAATCTCGTCTCTGGTTAATAACTCATCTCAATTATTGTTAAAGCACTTTCTGCTGAAGTGGTCCATTAGAAGCCAAAATGCTACACTTGAGAGTGAACATGGTTATTCAATAAAATTGTTTAATCAACTGAAACATCACTAACGGTAACTATTAAATTTAAAATTATTTCTCTTAATAATTCAGGTTCCCAATATGTGTTACTAGTATTGTGGTCAAACGGATTTTGCAAATCTTCATTTTTTTTGGTAGTGTTTGATGGAATTTCGCTTAAAACAGTTTCGAGAAATGTCACTGCTGACTTTTCAGATTGACTGAATATCTTCAAAAGAAAATCTTTGCTTAAAATAGTTTTCAAATGTACGTTGGCGTGAATGCTTTGATTTCTTTCATCTTTTTCGAGTGTCATTTTTGAACATTGATTCCTGACATCTGAGTTTTCGTCTTGTAACAGCCATATTGCGGATATAATAATATTGACTTTCATTTCATAACTGTCATTCGTTTCTTCAGGAATAAACAGAGCTTTAACCAAATGGTGGATAGAAGTGGCCGCTATGTATCTATATTCAGAGTCACTCGTGTCAGGTTTTGAAAGCGTTCTACAAACACGAGACAGTTTCAACAACACATCTGCAGAATCAAGTATTCCATCACATTTTATCCAGCATAACAGTGGTAATAAATATCCTTGACTGTAAGCATTGCTTAGATTTAAATTGGATAACAGCATATTAAAAACTCCAAGAGAATCGAATCGTTTCGGTGATGAAGTGTTTAAAGCCAACATGTATAATATTTTAAAAGTATTTTTGCTAATATTTATCATGATTTTTGAATGCATAATAATGATTTCAAATAATGATTCATAGTTATTTTTGTGCACGAACGTATTTGTTTTCAGTCGACGTTTCAGCGCTGGCATACAAATATCTTCAATCAATGTAGTATTTTCGTCTTTTAGAAATGTTTCGACAATTGATCCGAGATGTCTTTCTTCACATTCCGTAATTGCGTGAGTCACGTTTACAAAAATCCACTGACAGGCGGCGATTTGTATTTTTTCACTGTTCGCTGATTCTCTATACAATTTAATACTGTCCCTTGCTATGTTTATGTGGAAATCTGAATCGTCAGAATTCAAACATAATAGACATCCGACTTCAAAAAACAACGTCTTGACAGGAAAAGAAGACTTTTTGGTTGCCGTATTTATGTCTTGAACGATGTGGACAAAACTGGTACCCCAATTGAGTTTCTCATCGGTAAACAAATATTTCTTTTGGATATTGTAATAACTAACGTAATATTTCAACGCTGTCAAATGGCCGTGTAATTCATTTTCGCTGTACTTCAATTTACTTTTGTTCTTGCGGTGTTTGTAAAAATACGGGAAAGGAAAATATGATTGAATTATTTTGGCACTTATATTTCGAACAGTGTAAATTGGACTCCCTAATAATTCATATAAGTACACGAAAATGTCTTCCAATTGCACGGGTTCAATGTTGAGTTCCGCACACGCCGAAGGGCAAAACGGATGGTAATATTGTCTTCTCGCCATGCTCGATAGAAGACTCAGAATCGGAACTAAATTTGAATGAACGACTAGAATATTTTTTGAAAATTTCTCTTCGTAAGCTGCCTTCAGAGAGTTACGAATTTGATTCCACAGTGTTGGCACGTGAACAAACAGCTCATAAGGAGAGACGGGGCACGTTTCTTCGCCTTGTCTTGTTTTTTGTCCAATAATCTTCGGAACTAGAGCACCATATAACTGTAGAGCAGCATTTCTGAAAATGATGTTATTGAGTAATTTGATTTGATTGTTCCTACTTGAATTGTAGCAAGTATATTAAAAACAACAGACTGCACGTATTTAGTTTTTACTAAGGCAAAGAAAGGCAGACTGGACAGTTTTGCCAAATCAAAACCAAAAGATCAATGTTTTGTTTCTATTAAAACATCAATGAAAAAAGCCCTTCATCAGTAAATTAGAATGATTACTCCTTATGTTTCTAAGAAATATAATTGACTGTCTCAGATAACAAATGTTTTTGAGATGTGTTCCCCAGCATTGTTCTAAAGGCATCTTTCATCATAATCAAGTGGAACCTACTGGGTGTATACCCTAAGGTAGACTCCATTTTTAAATACATATAATTGACTGGGCGTATTTTGGACTCGGATGAATATCGACTGTGGAAAGGAAAAAGGACGTTACCCACACATTTTACAGGAGGCGCTTAAAACGTGTTTTGATGATTTTGTGACGTATGCAAATTATAAATTATACACACCTTGAAGTGCACGGAGACTTCTAAACTGATGTTTAATTGACATAATCTAATATTAATTAAAGAAATTGTTTAGGAAAAACCTTTATTTCAGTCTTTTTTGTTAGTTTTAATTTTTTACAAGGTCATTTTTTCAAACTTAAAAGCTAAATTTAGATACTAATTTGGCATTTACAGCTTGCATCCTTTTGATAGAACGTGTATCAAGTTTGATACATTGTGATTATCGAAAAAAACCTGTTTTGAAGAAACTGTGGGTTACGTCCTTTTTCCTTTCCACATTCGATATGTAAATATACAACAAAAACTATTTTCCTCACCTGACTTGCCATTGTTCGCTTGTCAAATGATCAAAGCAAACTGTCGTCAATTCGGAGGCAAACTGCACCACGTAGCTTGCCAAAATACTATTAGCAACTGTACGACAGAGCAGATGCAGGGCTCTGGCCAGCGGCACGTCTCGCTCATTCGACAAGTCATCAGTATTTGGGGTGGAATTTGCAGCCATCGACAAGGTATCATTCATAACTGGTGCAGTGTGTTTTGTTGTTGGTTTAAGAGCTTTTAAGAGTATGTCCATAGCCAGATAAAATAATGGCTAGAAATAGTTTAAAAAACTACACCTTAGAAGTGATAGACAGCCAAATGGTGCACAGATTGATCCTCTCCTATTTTTATGCTAATCAAAACTGAGAAAAACAGTTATCATATTTACTTTATTGCATTCCGTGTATAAATTTGTATTAATTTATTACAAATTAATCTTCCAAATGATATATTATTTATAACTAAGAAGATTTGATGTTTTTACATGTGAAGGCGTAATATAGACCAGTGCTTCCCTAAATTTTTCATGCAAGGCCCCCTAAATCTGAAAAAAATCATGTTCTGCGGCGGCCCTGGTTTGGGAAGCACTGATATAGACTAAACATTGTATATACTATAAAATATAAAATAGCTTAGATTATTCCAAGTATTGTGCTTCAAACTGTGAAACATGTTTCGCCTCTTTCAGAAGCATCCTCTTTGCCTACCGTTTTATTTTATTTTTATTTTTTTAATATATGTATCAGAATAGCAAAAGTAAAATCATTTGTACTTTAACAAGCATTTGTGAAAGTAAGGTAGTCTGAGGATGCCTCTGAAAGAGGCGAAACACATGTCACAGTTTGTAGCACAATACGTGGAATAATCTAAGCTATTTTATAGTATATACAATGTTTAGTCTATATCAGTGCTTCCCAAACAGGGGCCGCCGCAGAACATAATTTTTTTCAGATTTAAGGGGCCTTGCATGAAGTTGTTTTATATTAATGTTACTAGCTGACCCGACGAACTTCGTACCGCCTCAGAATCAATAAATGTTGTAAAAAAAAAATTAAAACATTTTTAGTACTTTTCCCACTAAATACAATTTATTTGATCAAGACCGGTTTCGCTCATCGCGAGCATTATCAACTGAGTTATTATCATCTGAGCATTATCATCAGTTAATAATGCTCGCGATGAGCGAAACCGGTCCTGATCAAATAAATTTTATGTGGAAAAAGTACTAAAAATGTTTTATTATTTTTATGATATTGCCATTCCACCAAGTATTGACGGTGAACACCTTAAAAGTGAATAAATGTTCTGTTAACTTGATAACTTGAAGCATGATGACTACCGAGTCAACCTTCAGTTGTAAATTGCGCGGTGGCAAGCCAGGCAGATCCAATAAGTTTAAAAATTAAGTTGGATAGTTGGTTGCTTCGTCTTCGTTTGTAACACGGTCGATAGATTTAAAGGAATGCAGTGGACCAACGATTTGATTTTGAATTGTGAAGTTTAAATGATCCACATCTTTGTTCTTTGCCGCAAGAATTGCTCGTTCATTCAACCAATTGTGATTTTTGTGATTAGATTTTCGGGAACATTTTGTTGAATGAAGTGAAATTGCAAAAATTCGGCGGAAACAAAATCAATCCGTTCGATTCGTCGACAGGAACTCCCCCGTTAGCGATAATCAGCAATTGCTTCGGCAGATAGATCGTTTAGCAATGCAACTCGCATGTTTGTCGTCAGCTGAAGATTCTTTACATAGCGCCAGAGTCGTAATTTGAGGTAAGCGTTTATTTCATCGGAAGCGGTAAATCTTGGAATGACTGGTAGTGTTTGGTGGAAATCGCCAGATAGTAGAATCATTGCGCCTATAAAACATCTTGAGTCATTGCACAGATATTTCATACTTTGATTGAGTGCTTCCAATGCGCATTTGTGCGCCATTGTCCATTCATCCCAGGTGATGATTTTACTTGTTACCAAAACTTTGGTCATTGGTGAGTGTTTCGCAATATTGCATGTCAGTTTTTCAGTCGTTTAAAGCAGTGCTCCGCAAGCGGTGTGCCGCGAGGCGATGCTGGGTGTGCTGCGGCGCGAATCTCTAATAAACGAAAAAAAAAAATAGTTTGGTCGATACTACAAACTATTTCTGATGACACTATCATAGAGAAGCAGAAATAATTATTTTTTGGTTGAAAGAATATGTTATATGTACAGTCTGCGCAAGAATGTTTCGCGCACCTTGTGAAAGTTCGCTAGATTTGAAGGAATGTAGTGGACCAACGATTTGATTTTGAATTGTGAAGTTTAAATGATCCACATCTTTGTTCTTCGCCGCAAGAATTACTCATTCAATCAACCAATTGTGATTTTTGTGATTAGACGTTTGGGAACATTTTTTTGATGAAGCCGTCCTTCGTTGAGACGAAATTGTTAAAATTTGGCGGAAACGAAATCAATCTGTTCGATTTGTCAACAGGAACACGGTCGTTACCGACGATAGTCGAAGATCGTTTTCAAGCTTAAATCATTTTTCTCTTCTCCTTCGGGGCCGAGTTAATAATCCTCAAATTCTCATGACTATTAATTTACATGCTCCCAATTTATTCTTACGTGGGCGTAACTATGAGCAAAAACTTTTATTTCTAAAAACTTATACCTCGCTTAAGAGGTTTAAATCACCAGTTCCAAGGGCCGTTAGATTGATCAACACATTGCCTAGAGAAGTGGACATTTTTAGTGATAGTATTTGTGAACTGTTTGTAAAATTTCACTATTTTATTTCTTGATTTTTTATGCTGATTTTGATTCTGATATATTATGTAGTTTTATTTTATATTTTGTCTTATTATATTTTTCAAGTACATGGCGAATTGGCGTCAGCTGTTATGTCATGTACTGTGATTTTAATTTTGAACAATGAATAAATAGATAGTCAGCAATTGCTTGGAGAAATCTTCGGCAGATGGATCGTTTAGCAATGCAACTCGCATGTTTGTCAATTATTTGAGGCAAGCGTTTATTTCATCGGCAGCGGTTGATCTATCTACGTGGCTGCTATTCCAGAAGAAGAAACTGCTACAGCAATTTTTTTATCTCGCATGAACGGTGGCCATAATCAATGACATGAAGAATGTCTTCCCAGCTCCACCGGGCGCATCGAGGAAAAATAAGCCACCATTTCCATCATCAATTACCTTCATTAACGTATCGCTAATTTCCTTCTGTTGAGGGTTCAACAGTGGTACATTCGTTCAAACTGATTGGTTCAATGCATCTCGATCATATTCACGTTCACGTTCCAATTCTCGATTGAAAGCGTCGTTCATTCCACAATCTGGCGTTGGCATTCCTAACTTGACTACCAAACTGCCGCACATGAGGTAACACATGTCTTCGATCTAAAGCAAAGCCTGGTTATGTATCTCTTCATTCACCTCGAGATCGGGATTCCCCAAACTGACACGAATTCGATGCAAAATGTATTCGGACATGTCATCCTTGTACTTGTTCCACAGTTCACGGGGATTCGATGGGAAGCATGTCAAAATAATGATAGAAAATAATGTGCGTATCTGACTTGGAGATTCAGAAACAATTTCTTCAGCGATTGTAATGAGTATCATTTTCAAGCAAATTGAGCTGTTGACATGCAAGTAGAAGCATTCGTCATTTTTCGGATGAACTGTGTAAATGCGACCAAGAGCATCAGTAGTCATTCGGATGAGCAGGAACCGCATCGCCTTGCTTTCGACGTTAAAATTTCTTCGATGTAGCTTTCCAAGTGTAATAACGTGGCATCTCAAAGTAGAGCAACGTTCGTGCAAACAGCGTAATATTTTTGTCAAAAAAATTATCATACCTAATTAAAAACATAACCTTATTTCAACATTATCCGATTTTATTTCGTTTTCATTTTATATCAGCGATTTGTTTTATTCTAATCCATACTCTAAATTTAAAATTATTTAGAAGTCAATCGTATGCAAAAGAAGCAAAAACAAATGAATTTTGGAAAAATTGCCACCTAGCGGATGAAATCTGCATACAAACGACATTTTCATTATTTCAAGGTGTTCGCCATTTGAAAACTGTATGAGAATATTAATTTTCTTCATAATTTCTTTGCCGTGATATTTTTCCGATGTTTTAATGCTTATTCTGCTATTCTAGGCGGATACGAATTTAATAAATCAAAGATCATTAAAATCAGCCAAGTTATAGCCAAGATATACGTGGTGTAACAAACCCCACTTTCTTTTATATATATAGATGTATAATCAACACCATAGCATACAATGTTTATTCTCTACGAGATTCTATTTTCAAATTGTTTCATTCTAGAATGAAACAATTGAAGTATGAAACTTTAGTAGTGAAAAGAAAACAACTGCAACCTTTCATCTCACTATTTTTCTTCTTGATTATTAAGATTGATTTTATAAAGTGTAATATTATTATTGTTATCAGAATAAAATTGAACCAACACATAAAAGTGTTTTAGTAAAACTTATAAACATAACATTAAACTGAACTTCCACAAAGTTACCACCGAATCTATCGAAAGTATTGTAAATACTATTTACACAAACAAAAGTTGAATTCATGTAAGCATTCTTATCTTGAGCATTTCAAGACATTTGAAATGCGGATATTTTAAAAATTTAATTATTCTCCTCAAACAAAACTCGTATAATGTAAAATTCTTTGTATTTAATAAATGAAATAAAATAATTCATTACCTTCCCTTCTCGCGAATCATTACTAATAATTCTGTGAACGAGAATTGTGAATCCTGCACTTTTCCGAGTTATTGATCCACCGTGACTTTTATCTTCTGAAGTGGCTTGTTTTAGGAAATCCCTCAACATGGAAGAAATCAGTTCATTAATTTCAGGGTTCTTCAGTGAGGTCAAATGCTGAATTGCAATCCCTTAAAATAATATTACCAGTCAATGACCGTAGATATCTAATTTCAATATACTTTTTTTTCGTTTAATTGAATAGCTGCACTAAACAAAAAGTGCAATCAAAGTTTTCGATTTTATGGATGACTTAAAGCAGCCATACTCAACCTGCGGCCCAGTAAGCTCTTATGTGCGGCCCAAAATAATTATAGTCACCAAATATTTTACATGCAAAAACCGCAGTACTGGCGTGCCGGCTCGATTAGTGACTGTATTTTACGTCAAATCAGTCGCTAGTCGCGACGCCATAGTACATCATACATATGTCTGCAGTATAGTATGTGCTATATTTACAGTTTACTATAAATATGTTACGGCCCACCGCTCACGTAGTGAAGCAAAAATCAGAATGCGGCCCAGTGGAAGAAAGGTTGAGTATGGCTGACTTAAAGGGTACAGAAAAAAAATACTCTCGGTTACCTCAAAATTTTGTGAGGTACTGTGAATTGCAATTGTAAAACGGAACCATCTGAATGCATGCATTGGATAATTGACACTTCAGTTAGATTAAGAAAAGTAGGCATTATAATAAATTATCTGCTTGCTAGTTTGTCAACACGAAAGTGGATTGTCAATGATTCAAAAATAACTGTATATCTTTTTTCAAATCTACAATAAATGAGGATGAAAACAAGGATATTGATAGACAACCACGTATGAAGAAGTGAGTTCACTTTTTTAGATGCGTATATTTATTTACTAACAAATGTTTACCTAACGTGACTCCTGCGTGCTCTATAGCTCCTTTATGCCGGCATCTTGTTAAAACTGCTACCATAATGTTTAAGCAATCACCAATTGTGTTCTTGTCCATACGAGTGACATATTTTAAGAGAAGCGTACAGGACAATCCACAACTAGCCTGGAAAGTAAAATTGAATTTGAATAAAAAATCTGTTTATGCGTGCAGTTTATTCTTTAAGAGTAAACTAAGTTATATAAAGCCAATATATTATGTCATTCGTGCACTCGAATGCCACAAGATGCCGAATGGCAAAACCCAGGTCGTATGAATGTACAAAATTTGAATGATTCAATTTTAATTATGTGGAGATTTTTGTGACAATTTTTAAAAAAGCATTGCAGCACACTGCCAATACTCAATATCAGTTTTTATCGATCAACATTTTATAGATGGCTTTTTACCGGGGGCAAAAAAAAAGAAAAATCTTCAGTAACATTAAGAGAAAGGAGATTACAAGCACCCGTGCCTAAGAGTTCTAATGTTGAATTGTGAAAAAATATTTGAAACTGACATTAGCAAGAATTTACACCTGAACCATCGATAAACTGAGTTCTTACTGCTAAGCTACAGATGCCAGCAGATGAATGGAGATGTTACTAAGCCTAAACTGCTAAATGAAGATCTGAGGGAAAAAAATAGTGCATTACTAGTCTCGAAGAAAATTAAATGATATTTCTTTTTATTTGAAATTGTTTCATTTGGCATCACGATTTCCCGTTTATATTTTAGAAATTAAATTCTTTACTCACATCCAAGTTGAGCCAAATATCATTGAGCACCAGATGATGAGCGTTTGAGATGTGCAATTTATTTTCATTGTCCTCCGGATCGTATTCATAATCCGACGTACTAATAATATGCTCAATATTCTCACTCATCTCCGCAAAGCTGGGTGGATAGTCATCACTGCCGTGTTCACTTTTACAAGCGAGAATATTCAGAAAATGATCTGTTATCTTCCCAGAGAGCTGTAGCAATGTTTCCAGGGTGCTGTCGGTCATGGAGTACGAGCTGTTTAAATACTGAACTGTCATCTTCAGAGCCGATATGAGTCCGTGTAGTGGTTTGTTGTTGTAGATTGATAGAAGCAAATCATTCTTCTGCAGCTCGAATTGATCCGTAGCGTTTTTAATCAAGTATTCAAACAAATCTGAACAGTTTTCCAATGGTAGAGACGGTAGCTCAGTTAAGCTTGCAATTATTTTAAACATCAAACATCCACTTTCTACTTCGTAAAACATTCTGCTGTTACATAATACAAGTCCATTCACGAAAAGCTCACGCGTTATATTATTCAGATGCAATAACCTTTCGCTGTAGTGTCGTATGATAATGTTGGCCGCCAATTCTCGAACGTCATCCGTAGGATCGTGCATGCATTTAATTAACGCCTGAATATTGTCTTGTTCTTGAAAATGCCACTCATTTTTACTTTCTAACCACTTAACCACCTTAGACACTTGCGTGAGGTTCGGCGCTTTGCGGTAGCTTCCATTTTTCGTGTGTCCTGTAGAGTTTTCCATCGGTGATTTAGTGCTTTCTGCAGAGTAAAGATATCTCAAAACGATTTCATTAATATGGAGTGAAAATATTTTTCGATGATAATTTCCCGGCTGTTGCAGATTTTGCATTATGAATTCGTGAATCCAAAAGAAATACTCTTCAATGAAATGATATTTTTCAAAATCTTTAGTATTTTTTATAATGTACAACAACGACTCGATGAGGCGAATGAAAATCAAAGTAAACGAGTTGATAATATTATTACAAAAAGAAGTGGAATTGTAATTTATATTTAGTATTAAAAAATCTTTGGCAATATAACACTCTTCTTTGGATATGACGCTGAATTGGTGGTTACTGCAGACAACTTGCAAAGCTTGAGATCTCACATCTTCATCGATATGATGAAGCCCAGAATAAACAATGTTTTTAAAATGCTGTTCTTTTTCCGTCACATTACACCAATCTTTAAAGATGCGACCGGTTTTACGACCAATTTTTAAACAATACAAAACGGGATAATAATCGCTGTCATTCAACGTTTCAGGAAAGGAATCCAAAAGAATTTCGAAAACTTCAGGGAAATTCTTCAGAGTAGGAGTCAACCAATGGTTCAATATGCCAGCTTGAATACATTTTTCTTTACCGAGCATGTTGTCGTTGAATAACTCGAGAAATCGTTCGCACCATTTCTTTTTTGTCAAGCCCCGCATCATCGTTTTGTAGAGACTGCTGCCGGCCGAGACGAGCGAGGAGCTTCTTAAACTGAGTTCTAAGCCGTCTCTGCAGAGTATGTGCTGATCAAATACTGAATCTTTAGTTAAATCTGGAAGAACTTCACTGAGAATCAAGTACCTGGCTCTGTTCCATGAAAATTGCGTTGTGATTTCTTTTATAGAATCGATAAGTTCACTTCTTTCAGTCGCTTCCATTAACTCTCGAAAAGTTCTCAGTGATTTAGAGTTGATTTCTCTTACGCCAGATATAGAATTTTCCCAGTTACTGAATATAACAAACGCGAGTACGTGAGCCATTTCTTCGGTCATTATTCTGTCAACAATGCCCCATATTAAAATCTTTTCCATCATTAGATGGAGACTCTTGAAAGAATGAAACGTGACATTCGAGTATGACAGACACGATTTCGTCACAATTTTGAACGACGTTAAAATAATATCGTCACAAATTTTTTGAAGCTGCAAAGATTCATCTCTGATTACAGTGTCCGCTTTGAATAAGCCGTTAATAAGCCCGATGATCATCACTTTACACTTCCTGGAATCGTCACAATCTGCCAACTTTGTGTCTTCATTGCGAGAGTATTGTTTTTCTTGGTACGAAGAGAGTAAAATGAGAACATTTCTTAAGGTACTATCAAGTTTTTCTCCAGATATTAGATTCAATGTTGAACAGTATGTGAGGGAACATATCGACTGGTCTTCCATTGTGAGCAAACCGTGCTGTAGATGGGACATTAATGAATCTGAAACATCTGCAGCCCGTACCAAGAAAGCGTCATCTTTGCAATTCGTATCTCTTGGCTTCCTAGAGCGGATAGCCGTGAAAATATTCTGCAATTAAAATAAATTAAGTCAAGATTTTAGGAAAATTACACACTTCTTCATCAATCATTTCTCACATATTAATTTTTCAGTAATAAGCTCCATGATTTTTTGCTTCACAGTTATTAACACTTAGTGGATAATGGTCGCATATGTGGGTCCAAATGTTGCGTTGTCTAATATCCATTGCCGTTCTCATGTTTTTTTATTGAAATGTCATTATTTCTACAAATAAATATAAAAAAAAATTGATTTGTAATTTTTACCATTTGTTGCAAATTACAAAAAAAAATATGTAAAAAGGTTATTATTTGTAAGTAAATAGGTAGCTATATTATATTGAGCGTAAAATTCCATTTCGGGTCTATTCCCTGTCTGGAATCGACATCATTAAAGCGTCACATGCCGACAGAAGAAAGCAAAGAAATATCTAGGCCTGAATGCAAAGTAATAGCTTCTAGAAAATTATTTAATAGTTAGTAGTGAATAAGTTTTTCTTAACACTTTAAAGTATGCATTATAAAATTCAAAAAAAAAAATACTTAAAGTTATATTCTTTCCAGATTGATCTGTATATAAAAAAAAAGAAAAGACATTGAACTCCTTAAGAGTGATATCTTTAAACCATTACACAATATTTACAATCTTGATTATCTGGATTGGATATTCACTCAAATAATATCACCCCCAAAGAGCTGTTGAGTGACTGAATTACATGCAGTTTTAGTAAACATTTTTGATGCTCCAATAGAAATGTATATGTATCACATAGCAAAAAAACTGAAACATTTTTTTTTCAGCTTGTAGTGAATAATCCACCGATTGGGTATTATTTAAACATTATGTTGATTTGTAAAAGATTTTTAATATGTATTCTAGATTTTTCTTCTTTTCTTAATTATTTTATAAACTTAATTAATGATTCTTAACTATCTTGTTTTTTCAACATTATCAGTTTCCATTTTTTGAATTAATCGTGAAATACGGAAAGTTAATACGGAGGTGTAATTTAATTGGAGCTATTTAATTAATTAATTAATTATTTAAAAATTTAATCCATGTCCGCTCAGAGGTTGAATCCATGCGAAGGTATCGTAACAGAAGTCTTTCCACGACAATGGCTTGTTACTCAGTTGCTGAATCTCTCTTTTTTCTAAAGTATAGATACAAGCATTTGGCTAAGACGGAACAAGTGTTTAACTATCGTTCACGCTACACTGTTATTTTAGAATTAAAATAGTGGGACTGGATTTTTAAACATCACAAACATTCATGGGTTTGAATAGAAATTGATATATCAATTTAAAAAAATATGTTCGTACTGGGACTTGAGCCTGTGAGATCTGTCACGGAAGCCAACGAAATTGACTACGGCATCATGACCTGACATTAAAAAATTGTATGTTTTGTTTATATTCAAATGTAGTTCTTTTCTAGCTGTATTATTATTATTATCGAACACATTTTAGTGTGACTGTAATGCTTCATGCTCCAGAATAATGGCACTGTTTTTAGTAATATCTGTTACATGTTAAAAACCTTCAAACCATTCGGAACAGATTGCTGTATTCCTGGCATTTAACGTGTACAGTAAATATTTTCCATTCAATTCCTCTAGCTAAAATATTTATATCTATAGACATAAACTAATAATTTTCTTTTTCTTAATTTCTATATATCTAATCTATCAGAAGCTGCTCAAAGTTTGAAGAATTATGTATGCTGTCATAATAAGTTTGTTTATAACATACATACTTCAGGAGGTTATAGTGATAATTATTTGCATGCATTGCAAACCTTTGCTCTGCCCACTTAATAGTCTGAAGTCAATGTGTTAAAAAAAATTAAGCCGTTAAGGGAAAATGAATGCTGAAGATTATAATGACTGAGACATCCTATTAATGTGAAAAATTAATATTTAAAATTGACACACATATTCGGGTGATTAATAAAATCCAATTTAGCATAATTTTGACAATGTCTCAGGTGATTGACAAGTTACTTATTGTACTGATTAAATATGTATATTTTTCAAAATAAAATATGGCACAGCAGTTGTGATTATAAGCTAGTTTGTAAAAATATTCCCAGACTATGATTACATTCATATTTATCTTAATTGACAGTTTAGTGTCACTGATTCATAAGTTGTATCTTTATCTGTAAATTCCTTTCATTATCAATTGTTTGTTACACCCTTATAATTTTATTTTGTGTTGTATAGATAGCAATGTAATATTGTATTCCCTTATCAGTCGATGAGCGAAACCGGTCCAAATCATATTAAATAAATGTGGAATTAGTACAAATGAGTGTTTTATTCTTTGAATGAACTGGTGGGCTACTTTTTAAGGACACTGGCGCTATATCCACCTTATACAGTGGACATTTAGTGGAATAGTGTCATAAAGGAGACCTTTACAGGCTTACTAGATTTTTTCTTACCAATAGATGTCAATGATGTAGAAATTTACGAAATTTCTTTACACTTAAGGGCGGGGTAAGGGTTTTCACTCTCGAAAAATTGTTTTTTTTTTTTGTCTTATCTTATTGTTTAACATTTCAAGAATATGTCCTTAAAGTTTTTAACTGATCTAAGCAATATTCTTGAAGTTATTGTCTTAATAATCTCCTGAGTCGATACTACAGAGCAGCAATCAGACATAATTGTGATTCGCTGGAAGGAATGAAAAATGCAATCTGGGCAACGTTCTACCACCAGCAGTCAACAGACGATAACCCTCAACACCATAAGTGCATGAGCAGTGAGAACTCGTGGTGCTCATATCAAAAAGCTTTGGCCACAACAGGATTGGAAAATTTCAAACATGACTACACTCCACTTCCACAAGATGTCATAGAAGCGATCAAACTGATTTATGAAGATTTGAGTAAAGACGAACTTCTAGAAAGGTGCCTTGGAGGCTTTACTCAAAATGCCAACGAAAGTTTGAACCTTGATTTGAACATGATTATGCATCATTCACGGACAGCAATCGCATCGATAGGGCCGAGATTCAAGCAGAGCAGCAGATCAAAGAAGCCAGAATTAAACGAAGACTTGAGAGAAAAGAGGCTGAAGACATCGACAATGGCACAGGAAGTCTGCTGTATGGAGTTGGAATCGATGATTCTGTGCAAGTTGGAAAAAAAAAAAATTTTCTTCACTTTTTTACTTATAAACTTTAGACGCGTTTTTCTCAAAACTACTTTTTCAAAGTCCGTGTTCACTGCCAATTAAAAAACTACTTGACTGATTCATTTCAAATTTTGTACACATTTTCTACATATAAAATACCTCCCCCAACGTTTAGTTAACCTTCGAGTACCTATATCTTGAAAAATCACACGGGTTCCGGAGCGGGGTACAATTGTACCCCCCAGAATTTTTCTCATTTAACGAAGTAAAAATTAAAATAATAAATGTCAGCAGTTCGAATGTTGATTTTGAGCATGCCCTGTCAAAATTAAGAGACAATTTGTCTTTTTGAATCATCCATATCATATTGCGTTGACGATACGTCAGGCGTATAGAAGCGGCGAGAGCAGACTGAACTAATCGTAAAGCGACGTCGTTCTCCCGGCGCGGGCGCAGGGTACGATGACATCAGGTGTGTGGAGTTTGCGCTCGGCACACGCACACACTCAAACGCAACGTGTATATGTGACCCAAATACCATTTGTTAACGAAAAACGTGAATATCTATTTTATTTTCTACAATTTTTCAGATTTTTTTTTTGCATTGTATTTAGTAGGATATGTTTGTAGATTACAATAAATATCAGCTAGATATTACCGATATTTAACAAATGGTTGGTAAAATAAGAATTTAGGGGCACGATTGTACCCCGCTCCGGAACGCGAAGGTTAAAAAAAAATTACATTAAGGGTGTTTCCCACTCACAAAATGGCGGAAATTTTCGTGGAAAATAACAGTTCACACTTTAGATGGCCGCCAAAAATTTTCAAATGAAAAATTTTTTTATCAGAGAACGTTTGGGGAAGATTTGATTATAATTCAACTAAATTTTCATGGTTTTTCATTTTCAGATAATTTCCGGCCGAGTTATAGTGAACACCGCAAATTGTTTTTTTCTAAGACGTCCTGGGGGAAGCTCTGTTACGGGCTTATGCTTCAATATTTCTGCATGAAAAAATTACACAACATTTTCAAAAGTATGCTTAATAATGTACACAAGGTTTGAATGAAATTGCTCAATCCATATTTGAGAAAAAAAAACCGCAAAAAAAGTGTTTTTTTTTACGCTGAAACCCTTACCCCTCCCTTAAATCAGTTGTATCTTCTGATAATCATATTGTTTCAATCTAAAGTTAAATTCATGCATCTAATGAACTGGCATACTTACTTTCACGGTTTCTATGCTCAAATCTTCAGTGGCGACTTCCAACCATTCATGCCAAGCGTTTAAAGTGTGTAAATCCATTTTAATTTAGTTTTTATTTCCTATCAACGGAAGTTTGCACCTCGCATTGTTTTTAAATATGTGTATTTGTGTTATTATAAATTAATATTTTAAGCGATAACAACCGAACAGTTGCTATACATTACTTAGCACTTGTTTGAATGGCCGCTGCTTTCTCGATGTCAGACTTAACGAATGCGACACGCTGAAACAAACATTTATGCATATAAATAAAATAAAGCACTTTAGTTTTGTTAAATAGTTTATTAACAACAATATTGGACAACTTTAATTCACATATTTACAATAAGATGTCACGATATCGTATAACTCTCTAATAATCACTACATTAATAATAATTACTGTCTTTCTACAAAATCATCGGTACTATTTTTTTGGCCCATCATCTTAACGAACACTTTTATCTAATGACGTATTGCGAATAACTTTTTGAACACTATTTTAAAGAGTACTGTTAAAGCCCTATCAAAAAATTGAAACATTAATTAATAAAAACTACATTAAGTTTCTCATTTCAAAAATTATATCGGACAGCACTGATCGACAGGTTGTCAGTTATACTGGTCTCTGTGCTGGCAATAGAAATGTAATAATTGAAATATTCCCAGAGCAGATCAGTGTAAAATAATAAAGATAATATAATTCCAAAATAAAAAGAGTGTTTGCAAATAAAATGGTAGATTAAAAAAAAACAACGAAATAATATTTGTGCACATCTTTCGACACTTGTTAAATTTTCCATTTTGTCTCAATGATTCAAGAGACAAACAAAAAAACTCATTTTAATGAAGTCGGAATTATTATTTGAAATACAACTTTATGTAACAAATCCAATACAGATTGCATCGGTATGTATCATATTTTTAGATTTTGAATGAATTTTGACAATCGGCCAAATGAAAAGTATTCATAGTGGATGCACAATTTTATGTGAAATCGCTATAAATTTGTTATATATCAAAATTTAATAATATTCAATGACAAGCAACCGTTGAGTGAATCAGAACCGAATATACCTCACCTACAGAAAAAAAATAAAAACTTTCAACAATGAAAACTAACGACTTAAGACAGGAATCGACGGATAGTCAATGTATAAAGATAGTACTACCAAGAACACAGATGTATGCGAAAAGATCTAGGCCAGAATTAGACGTAAAATCTACAAGATAAGTCTTTGAAAATAATAATTAAATTTATTAATCTATTAAATGCATTTAAAAATTCCAATAATTATAACAAGTACTGTAAAAATTGAAAACAAAAAACAGTATATCTATAGAATATATTTGATAAACCAGTTTTCATCAAAAAATAACACACTCACTACTAACAGTTAGTTAACCCTTTGGCTGCCGTAGAAAAAAATACGTCTTTACCTAGAACGCCGGCTATAATTTGCAAATTATTTGTTATTGACGAGATAATTCGTCTCTGGCAGCCATGGAGTTAAATATATGCTGTTTTGAATCATCATATGAAAGAATAGGCTTATCGATACTAGTCTCGTATTTATGTAAGATTTTCTGTTAGCTAATTGCATTTGATTAAAAAAATGAAGTTATTATTGTTATTATTTCATTTGGATTAATGAAATATCTTTTAAAGCAGATATAGGCAATTTTGAAGTTCCTCTATTCCCTTGAATAGTTCATACGACTATAAAGTTTGTCGACTCCTGAATGAAAAATATAATTAAACATAAATAAAAAAAAAATTGTAGGTTAGGCGAGGTCAGTTCCGATTCACTCGATTATAAATTTGTGCATTACTTTTCTGGGACAGGTTCGTATCCTTCCGTTTCAATCTTCTTTTTGAAAATATTATAATTCCACTTTCTGTCGAAGTGTTTGACCCATTGCGACGGACACGAAGATTCGTAAAGCTTTCTCACGTCTTGACACACTGTATCCCCGGGACTGTCGGGGTTGAGATTGTTTTTTTCTAAACATTCCCAATATCGATCGCGCGAATCCCAACACACTTGTCTCTCAGATTTCGACGGAAATGACATTGTTTATAACTTTTTAATTAAATTTATATAAAGTCTAAATTATTTCTACGTACAATAAATATAATAAGAATTTTTATAAAAGTTTTTTTAAACCATAAACACTGAATTTAACATTTCTACTACGAAAACAGTCTAGTCAGATTCAACCGTATTGAACAACTGACCTTAGAGTCGATGGATACTGTTGGAAATTATTTCCTTGCCAGAAGTGTCTTGCGTTGTCCGATAAAATTTTAACGTGATTTTTTCTTTGACCAATCGGCGTCCAGCGGTAAAATGAATTTTCAGTCTGTAAAAAATAACGGGAAGCACATTTCTCTATTAATCATTTCGGCTGTGGACACATTTAATATGTAACATCTGTCATGTTTTTATTTATGAATACTCAAACTATTAGAGAAAATTAAAAAAGAATGAATGTTGCCTGCTTCAAAAATAAATTTCAGAAATACTTGCACAAAGCTTTGGCAACAACAACAAATATCTTATCAAAACGGTGACATACTAACACTGTACCAATGATCAAAGCGAAATGCATTAAATAATTATCTATCAAGATGTAAAAATAAATTCTTTTCAAATGAAATGTTTACGTCATGAAAAATGTTGAATGTCACAACACCTACAGTAAAATGAACAATAAAACATTCTATGAATATAAAAAAACATCAGTGTACAACAGCGATTTCCAATCTGGGAGGCATGAGCTATTGCAAATGGAGGCGCGAACAGATCAAAATATTTATTTACCCCTTAAAACGTGTCTTTATTATTATATGAAATAAAGGATGGGGAGGCGCGAAGATATTTTTTTCTTCAAAGGGAGGCGCAGTAACATAAAGGTTGGAAACCACTGGTGTACAACGATGTTATTAAAAAATTGCTTGAAATTTCTTATTTCCAACACTTGTACTATTCAAAGTCTTCCAACTAAAAACTCGACAGGTTTTTTGCTGTATCTTTGTAAAATAAATATTTGTAGAAGAAGCTCAGAACTGAATTGAAAAGTTTCTAATAGAAAATTTTTATGTTTTATTGACATGAGCCAATTTATTCTAAGCTGATATTAAATGCAGATGGAGGTGAAATAGTGACACAAATAAATGAATACGTTGATTGTATATATTATAATGATATATTAAAATTCATCCACCAGCATCGGATTTCAGCAGCGACTTCGAACGGTAGTAGGATAAAAATGCCTCCCTAGACTTGTTTGCCCCATTAAGAAAAAACTGGTGTGACATTCATACAAACATACAATTAAATATAAACAAACTGTAAACATGAAGGACAATCAGTGAATGGTATTAATTTGTTTCAATACCAGTTCTTCTCAATACCAATTGTTTATTACAACAGCTTTATTTAATTTTGTTTTGTATAAATAAAAATGTAAAATTGTATTTTCTTATCAGTTGATAATGCTCGTCATGAGCGAAACGGGTCCTGATCTTTTTAAATAAAAATGATAATTTGAATATTTTTTTTAATCTATTGCCTTTCCACGAAGTATTGATAGTGCACACCTTAAAAGTGAAATAAAAATATTTTCTTATATGTATGCTAAGCGTTTTGAATTTCTAAATATCTTGATACAAAGGGGAATTTGAAAGTAGAAAAGAAAAGATATCTCATACACCTATGACCGACATCTCAACCCGAAACTTTTTGATTGCTAAGAAGAGCTCTCACTGCTAGGCTAACGATCCAACAAAACAGTTTTAGTGGATCTAAAATTAGCATAACCAACCAGTCTGGCAATAAATATAATATATATGCCAGCAAACATAACAACCAATTCTTTATAATATAAATTTAATAGAATATAAATAGAAAGAAAAAGTTCAACAAAAGAATAATAATTACATTGGCAAAGTGATATTCATGAATGAACAGGAATTAGTGATTTTATTTCGAAATATGAATGCGCACAAATAAATATAGATTGCTTTGAATGAGGGACATTTCTATTTTGAGTCCACTCCAAGATGACATCGGCTATGTATACCTAGATTCTCTGTCTGAGTCGAGCCGAAAATAGCCATTATGAGCCAAGCAGATATGAACATTAATCTATTACTTAAGTGGCCGTCTATTCCTGAAGCTAAACATTCGCATTAATACCACTGCTACGGCGGAGATGGTGAAGTGGAACATTTGCATATTATTCGCAAGACTAAGAATTCGATTTTTTTTATTTACATCAGACCGAAGGGATTTATTAGATGCAGACAAATTTATGTAGTGGATTCTGCATAAATTCTGTCAACAGAAAAATGCTGAATATTTTATTTGGCATTTTCTTTGCAAATGAAAAAAATTAGAAAGAAATATGTGAGATATTAAATTTATGTTAAATTTATAACCGCCTTTTCAGCAGTCTCTCCATTTAGAACAGTCGCTATACTGCTGCGCTAAGTGGCAGGGAATTCAGCTATTAAATTTTTTTAAAATAATAGAATCTGACTTATAATAAAATCAATTAATATAACATACTGCTGATGATAAATAAAGTTTCATTAATATTGGAGAAACTTTTAATCAGCACAGGGAGTTTTACCAAATAACTGATTTACTTCTCCATTCTGAAACGGTAAGGATTGAAGAATAGGAATCAGGAAAAAACTAGTAGTTTTCCAGTAAAGGCTCTAATCCTTCGTGGAATCCCGGATAGGAACTTGCATGTATTAATCCCTTATTCTCTCTAGCCTAATCCGTAAAGCGATAAGCTTTCTTAGTACCTTTTGCGGTCCTGATTTTTCTACTCTTATACTGTCCAGAGAAAGGTTCAGAGGCCGACCAACCACCAGTTCTGTTGAGTTTACATGCTACACGCAAGTGTGTATGATCAAAATTAGATATCTTTAGATGCTAGAGACAGCTACCTAACATCCAGCATGCTGTTTTAAAATATTCCACATCGTTTTTACTTAGTAAAAATAATCCTTTATACATATTAGATATTAAATAATTTAAACGTGTCCGTTGAGAGAAATGTCTATTATTCTTCAAAGGTTGGCAAAACAGTGCTAACTAGATGCGATTGGATGCCAAATTTTTTGATTGTCATTCAATTTTCTATATTGCTGTCAGCATGCACATTACTATACTTCTGAAAAGTATTTTCAGTAAGGTAATGACTGTTTTGATAATTTTTTTGAATTCTACGTTATTTATATTCTTTTCATTCAGTTTGTCCCATGTGCATCTATCGGAAAAATGCAAGATTTGTATCACTAATCGTAATTGATCATTCATCCGTAATTGTATTTTTTTTATACATGTCCACCCCCAATGTGGAGAATATTGAATCCTAATAGAACATCTCAGTAGAAGTAATATTTACGAAACCTGATTCTTATTCAGTTGCTCAACCACTCTTTTTTTGGAGACAACAAAGGTAGAAGGATAGGGCTAAGACTGGACTAATAGATATGTAGTTGCTCTTGCTGTACCCTGTATTTAAGAACGAAGGGTGAGAGATTAATGCAAACATTTCTTTCAAATATAAATCAATTATTATCATGGGGTGCGGAGTTAAATGCATTTACTATTTACATGGAAAGTCAAATAAAATTGAACGAAGGTTTCATACCTTCAACTGAAGTCTTTCTATACAATTAAATAATACTTCCATGAAATTATTAAAGAATTTTTGATGAATATATTATAAATTGTAGTAAAATTAAATTAGTAGACATTTGGAACTCTTACAAGAATTGAATCTAGGAGGTTCTGATTGCTAGACTATTGAAACTAATTACTAATAATGGATGTCGGACAACCTATTTGACTGTTTACTTATCATATATTTACCAAGGACTCGCTTTTTTTAAAATACTCAAAATATCAAGTATTTAATTTTCTCATCATCTAACACAGCCGTCGGCAACTGGTGGTCCGCGAGGAAATTTTGGTGGTCCGCAGAGAAATCTGACATTAATTTAATTTTTTAACCCTATCACCAGAAAAAAAAATCAACTGAATCTCGTAACACATACATATTATATCTTGATGCATTGCATTACAAAAGTCCATTTGGTGGTCTGCGAGTCCAAAAAGGTTGCCGACCGCTGATCTAGCACACTCATATACAAGGCAGGACTTATTTGTTGTGGTAAATATGCTTTATAACATGCTTCTCTTTTTCTCCCCGAAAATTCACTAAATCCGTCTAAAAACAATGCAATTCGGTGAGAAGCTGAATTGAGGATACAAAAATATCAAAAATTTAACAGTGTAAATATCAAAAGTCGTGAATTTTTTTTCTCTCTAGGGTTTGTTTTAAGAAGTTCCATTTGACATGCTCTGTTGACTCTTTTTATACTAATATTGTATTAGTGTTTTATGTAAATTATCAGTTTTCCATGTATGCTAATTTGTCATTTTTCTATGTATAATTAAATTTCCTACATATCTGCATTAGGTAAAAGAATAGTAAGTAGTGGTATGTATGCTTGTAAAGCATAATTACTCTCGTTTGAAGCACTTACCATTTCCAATGTGGAGCATATGAAAATGAACCGCTCAACATCATTCTACAGAGTAAAGACGAAGAGAGATCACTTACTCTAACCCCACCTTCAAGATAGGCCAGGAAATGTATGGAAATGTATAAAAACATCCATGTCTTTAGATACGAACCCATGAATTGATTGCAATATAAATTTGTTACTGTTTCCATTTGGGGATTTGAGTAACCAAGAAAGACGAAAGCACAAGAATTTTCAATATTCAGCTGTGGGAACGGCAAACTAAGGTAAACATAATTTCGGCCAAAAATTATGTCGACAGTGTATTCAGTGATAAATTATCAGCCGATTGCATTTAAACATGTGTAAACGTTCAGGAATTCAATTATTGATGGATCATGAGGTAGAGTATCAAGTCCTAAGGAACTATAGTTTTCATATAATCATACAAAAAGGTTTCGTGCTACTCGTTCGCATTACAATAATACAAAAATAGCTTGCATAATAAGTGAGGTTAAATAATATTAAGTGTTCTCATCTCACCTATTCGACTGAAGGTATCATTTGTAATCAAATTTAGCTCGTATTAATGAATGATTTTTTCCAGGACTGATGCAATCGATGGCTAATAATCATTCATCATATATTTTATGCATCGGCAAACCGAATTTATCAATATTCAGATAAAAAAATTGCGCTTGAGATGTCACTAATTTGTGGCTACAGGACGTTTCTAGTTAGAAACGCTGTCAGCAACATTATTAAGGATCACTTGAACATGTTGATTATATAAAGCATTTTATGAATTAATATAATATTGTAAAGAAATAGTGCTTTTTTGAAGACAAAAAAAGGTGATGGAACTCACCTCTTATCAAGGTTGTCTTCCACAACTCATTGAAATACATAAATTTAAATGTAAACGTTTTTCATGCTTAGGAATTAGTAAAAATTGTTGATATGTTACTTAAAAAGTATGTTAACAAAAAAATTGCAAACTAAACTAAAAAAAGGTGGGATATATTTATAATTTTTGAGGCTCTCAAGATTTGGAGACCCCGAGCGATGGGTAATCTAACATAGGTGTCTACAATTACCTCCCACTTATCTGATCCTAAACATGAGGAATGGTAGAAGCAATATCCACTAGCCACTAGCTTTGTCCAGACCTTATTTTTCTATCCTAACTTTAAAAAAAAAAAAATAAAGGATGAGCAATTGTAAAAAAACTTTTGTTCATTATGCTCCATTTGGAATCCATATGCTTCACATTGGAATCACAAACGTTAAAAAGAAATATTATTGTAGTTTTATATAGGTAGTTGTTTGCATGTATCATTTTCAAGTTTTTCTTTTATGTTTTTAAAAGGGTGACCTTGAGAAGGTTAATCACCCTTTTGGTTGAATGAAATAATTTAGGTTTCTATCATCATCGGCAAGCTAAAAATTGTAAAAATAGAAATGCAAATTACACTGTCGACTCTTCCTACTTTTACTCATATTTGAAGGTGTTCCTAATTATTTTTGTACATTTTCTTCATTGGTTTTTTATAAAAGAAAAGTCTGAACTCGGCTTCAAGTCCAACAATGATTTTTGTTATCTCTGATGTTATAAATTTAGTTTATTCAATTTGTCAGTAGGTACTTTATATCAAGAAATGAAACATTAATAAATAAATATCTAGTTTTTTACTTAAAGGCTGAAACAATTTTTTTTTATGTGAACTTCAATAAATTTTCAACATTGTTTTAGGTACTTTATGAAGGGATCAACCACAAATAGTTTTGGTGTCCTAGTAATCCCTGCAATAAAGGATGTGAGATGAAACCGGAAAGAGAATTCTGTCATTCTTGAGCGTCAAACATTATATTCTTTACAATTATCTGGGGAGTAGTTGAGATGAATTGTTTCTTTTTTCAACACGAAGAACCAGTCTACCAATGCCACTGGGATGAGCTTTAATATTGTATGGCTTCGAATGACGACATAATCTGGATTGAAATAAATGAGTTTAAATGAACACAAATATTTAACCTTTAGAGGAGTGAATATATCAATACAGAGCTTACTTTATTTTACTGCCTTTTCTTAACATGACAATTTTGTGACTTTTTCCCAATGAATATATATAATTCATACTTAGAGAATATATATGCTTACAGATAGACACTCCTGGGTTGAGTTTAAAGTACTTCCATACTCATTTACAGAAAAATGGCACTGACGTACATGTATGTCCATACTCCTCTAAAGGTTAAAGTAGGTTTGCTTGGAATTTACTCTGTTGACTTCTTTGCTTTTTTTACCATGTTTTTATGATTTATCACATTTAAAGTTAAGTAAGAAGTGAATGATTTGGAGAATAAAAAATTATTGAGGTGATATCTTACTCTATTTCGACGACTGAGGATGGTGATAAAATGAAATAACCGCACATAAAATCTGTTAATTTATTATTACCTATAGATTACGTGATGGTACAGAATGTCTAACAATTTGGTGTCCTATACATCGATTGTTTTTATTAATTGATATCATTTTTATTGTATTCACAACCGAAATGCATGTCACGCAGGATAATGCATATATCATTGAAACAATGCGAAAAACTTCTCTTCAGTATAAGCACATAAAACAGTAAATATAGTAATCAATGAAGCTTACAAATGGACAGTGATTTTTTTCACAGGTTGCATATTATAAGTATGTGACTAAATATTATTGCTTTCTCTACGTTTCTACAAAATTTTGAATTTGATGATAATGGATATAAAATTTTATTACAATACACCTACTTACGGCTACCATATAATAATTATTGTTCGTTACACGTCCTAACATTTACCCTGCCTACAAATTTCTAGTTACGATGGACAGCTAAATTGATAAACGTATTTGGTTACAATATTACTGTTTAAATATCAGGTGAAAACATTAAAGGTGTAATCAAAAAGAGTATATGTACTAGATTTTTACATCCTAAAAACCAGAACGATTACTGATTTGATTATTAAAAATGATTTGCTACACACAATACCAAATACCTTAACTCCAACAATATACAACTCTATACCTGGTGTTGACACAAAGAAAAATAGTGCAAAAAAAAGAGCATGATTTTAGTTACATTAGCCGGATTTACATTATGGTGCTTTCACTTGCGTTTGAGTAAAATTTATTAAAAACTCTCTGCTCTGTGTAAAAGTTCTCAAGTCAATTTCGCCGAAAATGAGATATCAGCATTTGAAAAATATTACACATTTCAAACTATTGTGCTGTGATCAATATTTAAGGCAAGAAGTTGGCTGCGCGGCATCATTTTTCATATTTGATATAAAAATAGTATCATTTGATAATTTATAAATGATTTTTTACTAATAAGTGTATTAAATAAGAAATAACAGAACTCATTCTGATTTTTTTACAAAAAATAGAATCAGTACTTAAGTTATTAACATATTTTAAATTTTCTAGGTTTTCACGTCATTCCTTGCAACTAATCCTTACATTATAAACGCCATTTAGATAAATTTCTTGTTCTGATAATATAAAAGAATTTTTATTTTGATTAAATTTAACAACACAATTTAAACAAAAGGTCATTTGTTCACCTGCTATAATGTTATTTGAGGTAATCAATAAAGTAAGCACGTTTACTCACAGGAAGGGAAGATTTTATGCGATACAATGACATTAATATCTCACTTTGAACAAAATATGACTATTGAACATTCACCCTAAAACCACAGAACTCTTAACACGACTTACTGCGAATGCATCATATCAGATGCTGACACAAAAATATGTTCTTTTGACATGTCATGAAATAAAATTACTTCAAACATTCAATTGTACAAATATTTAAGCAAATGAAATTGTAAATGAAAAACCACAAAGTTACCGCCGACTTAATTGCACGAGAAAAACTCAAGCACTAACACCTGACTTATTGTTGTCAAAATACTGTCCTGTTTATGGATTCGATGCATGTCGACAAAATAAGTTCACTTAGAGTTGTTGAATATTTTATAAATCCTGTTAAAAATGGAGCCAGATATTTAAAAACCTTCCATTCAGAATATCACATCTGTGGCTTTATGCTCGACATGGACGACAGGATCTTTTATTTAGTATTGCTGCTGTTAAAGTATTTAACAATATTGAGTGGTAAACTTTGAAACGCCGTGAAGTGGAAAATTTTTCCATTGCTAAAAGATGGCGTTATAGACTTAAACCATTCATTTTCGAGTGAACTTCGGGTTTATTTCGCTAAACTTATTTATTAACTATTATTGTATTGAGTTGGTCTGAATTGACGCTGAATTCAGTCTTCGTTTGCAATGGCAGAGGTAGATTATTTACAAAGGATAGCTCTTGAAATTCAAAACATCACTTAAAAATTCTTAAATGTTATAACAGATAATATTTAAATGTTTGCCGCCGAACATTCGCCGCACAGGTAACGGAAATTAATGTCATAATTTTAATTAAACTTGTAACAATGCTTTGTCAAATTGTGAAGAATTTTTTTTGAAAACAGCCATAGTTGCAACCAACGTTCCAGTTGAGAAGTCCCCGCGCACTCATTCCGGGTTGGCGCGCACTACAAGACGGTTGCTCAATTGATATTTGATCGGTCCGCGCAGCCTCCACGCAGCCTCCGCGCAGCCTTTGAAATTTCCGCGCATCTAAGCCTTTGGCTTAGAGGGAACGTTGGTTGCAACTGTCTTACTAACATATAATGTAGGCAATGCGTGATTTGTTTTGTTTTATTTTATAACAATATATTTATTCAATGTCAGGCATAAGTAGCTGGAGCTTATCTCAACAGCAGTTTTTTTACTAGAACTGCTTTTTACTAAGTTGACTCTATTTCGCCAAAGATATTAAGGATATAATGATTATGGCTATACATACGCAGAAATCATTACACAAATGAGGAGGAGAGCCTCACCTCCTCGGAATAGATGTACGACAGAAAGTTTAAATTAATAAGTCACATTCTATCGTGTCTTTTCAGTGTGGTGGGTTTTCACCCAAGAGAGAGAATAAAAAGTAGCATTAATTTAAAACAGTAGTATTGAGAGCAACATTCCCTCTAAGCTGCGCAGGTGCGCAGCAGTTGGGAAGCCCCCGCGCACTCATTCCGGGATGGCGCGCACTACAATACAGTTGGTCAATTCATATTTGACCGGTCCGTGCAGCCTTTGAAATTTCCGCGCAGCTAACCTCTTGCCTTAGACTGAGAGAATTAAAATTTTTCAATATTCACTCAACTCTTGTTTGACACGGTTTTGAAATAACACGGTCCACTAAAAAGAACGAATATTGTATTTTTTCTCAACTCATTTGATCCAACACGATTCCCAGAAACAAAAACGCAGAAGCGAAAAACGGATTTCTCTCTCACAAGAAATTAAACAAAACTGTAATTACAAACAAAATGCTTCATGAGATCCTAACACATTTGAGGTGTCAGACATTTTTAGTGATGAAATCCATTTATCTCTAGTCCTTGGTAAAAGTCTCCGCGTATTTAATCAAGTAGCGATGAATAGTATTATTTTTTCTTTATTAAAATACATATTATGAATAATATTTTATTTAATCTACTTATTGGGCCTTCATTATCATCTTTTTTACGTGATTTTCTATACCACGATGTTGTTCTTTTTTAACCCTTTAGAGGAGGGAATTGATCTATACTGATCCCACTTTACATTACTGGCTTTTTTTCACATGACAGTTGTGTGACTTATTTCCAATGAGTATATGTACTTCATACTTAAAGCATATATATGCTCACAGACAGAGTCAAAAGTATGTCCGTACTCCTTTACAAAAAAAAGGCACTAACGTACATATACATCCATACTCCTCTAAAGGTTAAATAATACCTTAAATTCAGTAAACCAATCTTCAAGTTTTCTATGGATTCTATGACTTTTTTACACGGTTTCTTTTGGAACGCATCTACTGTGTAAAAAAAGAGTTGAGTGTACTGTTTTGACTTTCTGATTAAATGGATTTTATTTTTGTTTTAGGCTTTTCACAGCTTGACGGAGCATTGCGAAGTAGTTATAATAAAAACATATTGTTTCCAAATGGCTGCCAAGCATGTTGTCAAGTTTCTTATATCTGGGGGATCTAGCATTGTACACCGAACATTAATGATATGAGTTCATACTGCGTTCGTTGAATCGTGTTCAACAATTAAAGCTATTCATTAAAATAAAGAGATATGACACTTCTGAGGAAATGTTATTGATAAATACAGTACCTTTTAGTAAATACATCCTAAGGACATTAATTGAATGCATTGTTACAATTTTGTGACAGCTATTAGTAATTTGCTCATAAGCATTACAATATTATCTTATATAAAAAAATCCTATATATGTAACAAAATTCGATTCTCTATTATTGATACATGCAACATTACAGCTACAAAAGGATCTTTAGTATTTTTTTTTGTTTCATATTTGCAGCATAGCAACATTCTTAGTTTATTATATTAGCAAATACATGTTTTGTTACTTATTATTTTCAAAAATGTTTTTAATATAAAAGTCAAAAATTGCTACATTCTAGTCTTCTATTTGTCCATATCATATTTCTGGTTATTTAATTTATATTATGTTTACATTTATTTATTTATTCTGAAGGTATCAAATAAAATAGAAAAATATTAAAGAAGCCACAGAATCCAAGAGTAAAAATTAAAAAATGATTTAAAAGATAAACCATGAGGTCAGTTATACATGCGCTTTCAATAGCAGCACTTGAACAGCTTTGCGTCATCGCTGCGTATATCAATGATAACAATTTTACTTCAACACATTCAACAATCTATTTTCTGCATTAGGAAATCTTGGATAGTTGCTTCCGAGACACTCCCGGGAACATGTGCAACAAGCAGTCGACACAATGAATGTTTGATACGCCATAAAATACTTCTATTTGAAATCAATGTATGAGAAAGTGGCGGCATGTGGAATGAATGCAAGATGTAGTACCAAAGATTTGCATGAAAAATGCAGAGAACCCTGAATTCCTTGCTGTGATTGCGCAATGGTCTTCTGGATCAATGAAAGAGATGTATTTATTTCATTTGATCATTTACAGACCGTGAAGAAGTAATAAATTATCAGAGTAGACAATCACTGCAGAAACATAGATGTGAGACTATCCTCAAGCATTATAAAGAATTGAAAAGTATAACTTTGAAAAAAAATAAAAAATGCACCAAGTGTATTAGGTCTTGAGCCTCGAATAAATTAAGATATAAATATGACTGACTTTCGTAAGATATATTGACTTGTGCTTAGCTGCACCAATAATTTATAAATGCGTATTCAAACTCATGCAGCTATTGACAAAACAGCATTAAAGAGGGAAAACAAGTGACTCGTGAGAATTCTATGATTTCTATAGATCAGGGTTTCCCAAACTTTTTCTGCAATGGAACACTTTGCAAATCCATAAATTTGAATGGAACACTTATTTTTTATGTCTGGTAATTCATATTAGTACAAATATGTTGATAAAACACTAATTATATTTAAATGATGCGGCGTCGAGTCTGTTCCTGCACTTCGACTCGGTTTTGGCATAGCAAGGAAATCCTGCTTCGCATAAATAGGTTGTATAATATGGAAGTAAAACAATAATAACTTGTTTTGAAATATTGGGAGATTCTTCTGACAAACTCTCCATGAAAGAATTTAATCACATTCATATCAGAATCACTGATAAAATCAGTCAGATTTTCATAATCACTTGCGTTGAATTAAGCATGCTGGTTTTGCCGTCACAGGAAATGGATTCCGAACCAAGAAATCATAATTGTTAGTTTTCGGAAAATATTGAAAAAGAGTGGTTTTTAAGTTATGTGGGTGTTCGCGGAACACCTTTTCAGATTCTATGGAACACCAGTGTTCCGCGGAACATAGTTTGGAAAACCATGATATAGATGATTGATTATTGTGTGCTGCAAAGATTGGCACGCTCGGATTCTTTTATTTGTAAGCTCACATCTACTAGGACTCTCTTTCGGGACATTGAATCTATGACTTCTTTCATAATTTAGGTAAATATTTTATTTTCCGAGGATTCATGCGGCTTCTGTAATTGTAAAAATTGTATTTTATGAAGGTTTGATACACACGTATTCAGTTATTTCACATTTTTGTTTTCAGATTTTTAAACAATTCAATAATATGTAATTATTTAACATAAAAAAGTACCAAATTAATGTATAAAAATTATACAATAATGCATTACTACCTCTATTCCTACAAAAGTAGTAAAAAAATATAGTTACTATAATTTATTATAGTGTAATACAATCAAAAGAAATTCACTAGTCCACCTGCCTGATACAATACATAACAGACAGAAATTTAGTATTATGATGTTGAAGCGCCTACTACTGCAATTTACTTTACAGGTGTTGTGAAACATTTGTCAGTCCAAAGAGTTTTGACTGCATTGGCACTCCGTAGGATTTTTATTGATGAGGCTACAGTATTAAAAGTACAAATAATTAGCATTAATATTGAAAATATACAATGACTAAAGCGTATTTAATATTTGCGTATCAGCAAGAAACATTAAGAATTATATGGAATCAAAGGTTTTCAAGCGTCAATAATAAAATATATTTGAAATGTCAAAATTTTGTACTCTCCCACACGATTTGTCACTGTTAATGGGATTATTTCTGCAATTAATTGAAACCCGGGTTGATAGTGACAAAGCGTGTGGGAGTATACAAAATTTGAACGATTCAAATGTAATAATGAAATTCCAACAGTCGAAATCTTACAACAATAATAAATTGTTTGTTATCACAGTTGAAAACAATATCTTTGTATTTCAACTGGGCTTGAAAATGCAAAATGCCCTCAATTTGATATTGTAGAATAATTAATGACTGTTCACACACCGAGAGTTGAATCTGATAATATTTTTTCTGCAGCCAGATTATTGATTGACATATTTTAATTCACAAAAGCTATGATTTTAGGGTACGTTTGAAGATTATCCTAACTCCTTCGAACCAGTATTGAAAAAAAATATCAAAAGACCACTATCTATTTATTAGTTTGATATTGCCATCTCAATAAATTGCCCAATTAATATTTATTTGCACATTTTCATTTATATTTGTAGTGCCAGAATTGATATTTAGAAAAACAAAAAAATAGCATTGATATATTCGTCAGGCATTGCAATCGTTTGGTTAATGAATATGTTTCAGTGTATCAGATCGCAGGTGGACAGTAATTAATTAATTATTAATCTTTCGTTGACCGTAGGAATGATGCTGACTAGATTGGTTTTTATAATAAAGCATTAATTGTACACATAAACCTAAGCACAGATCTGATTATCCCATAGAAATGCACCAAAAAATAAACTTACATTTTATAATTAAATATATTGGTAATCAAATGTGTTTCTCTATACTTCTATAGTGAATAGTATAATATTATAATACTTGAGTAAAATAAATTTAAAAGTGAATGAACAAAGTTAGCAATGAATAATTAATAAGAAGTGTAAGTAGATCGATGTTTAGATAATTTCATTGGTAATTATTAATATGTAAACCTTAAAATCCATTTTGTGACAGTGGGATATAAAAATGATCGTCATACAAAAGATGACAATTATAATTGATTACGTTAAATGGTTATACCAATTGTTTATATCATTTATTACATTAATCTTATTTATTAAAAAAATCACATTGTATTTACGCATGTTTTAGTAATATTTTGTCATGAATGTTCAGAATTCATAAAGAATATCATAAAGCAAATATAATTAAATATTAAATACAAAGATGTTACCGATTGAAAATTTAATTATATGTTATTTTCTTTCGATGAACTGTTTAAAAAAATGTTTTGATAACAAGTCAATTTAGAAAATTCAATGTTTATAGTTCATGCCATGCCTCGAAAAGGAATTTAACCTTAAAAATATACGAGAGAAAGTTCTTTTCCATTCAGATTGCCAGTATCACTGATTGTTTAGTTTAGTCCAATGTGCTGGGGTCTTTCTTTATTCTAATTCTGTTGACAATCATAATTAGTTTTCCAAGCTCTTATTGCTAATCAGAGTCACACGTCAAATAACTGACAAGTCCATCACAGATTTTTATCTTTATTGCTTGAAGGATGAACTTATCATTCCGTTGAGCAGTACACGGAATCATGAGGGCACACCTTCGACGCATTTCAAAAGAGTCCAATCTGCTTTTTCATTCACGCTATTTCTGCATACAGGCATATATAATAGAAGTTTTTAAAATAAACACAATTTTTGTACTACTTTTCATTTTTATCACAGCATTTCAAACAACTGATCAGTTTGTAAAATGTCAGTTGCCAAAATTGTGAAAGAAGTTTAAAAAAATTGTTTTATTAAAAAAGGATTGAAGTTTAAGTGGTGAATTTTAGTAGTTACTGAGATGTCTATATCTGACATAACAAGATTGGTCATTTAATACATTATTCATCTAATTTGAATCAATCTCCAGACCTTAATGAACACTTTCTTACTCAACACGAAGAAACAGTACATCCACTGATTGGATATTCATTAAATCCTTTCCACTTATTATCCATTTGAACACCTTTATTTTACGTATATGATTTTATGTAGTGAATTATCTATTAAGCCTAAATAAAATAAATACTACATAGAGAAGACGATGAAGGGTCGAATTTAAGCTGCAGATTATTCTGGTATCGTAAACGAAATATTGGTTAGATTCCTTTTTGAAGCAAGCATTCATTTTTTAAAAAAAATCTCAAATCATTCACCGTAGATCTGAGATATTTGTGGTTCAATTCAAACATTAAATTTACAAATTTACTCACTAAATAAACTTAACCAAACTGTTTCAAACATTAACCACGCTTAAACTTAACATAAAGATCAATTACACTGAGTTCATGTAACAATGGTCACTATCATATTTGATCGTATACCATTCCGTTCACATGGATTCCATCTGTTCTGTCAATTCCAAGATTGGACTCTCGCTGAGTGGTAGCATTCCGGCGGATGGAGGTAAACTGTGGCCCTGCCAGGTGGTCTGTAATTAAATAAAAAGTAAAAAAAAATAGTTTTGTTCGATAAAATTAGCTTTATACATATTTGTTTTACAATTGCTTACTTTCTATTTGACTCGAGTGAAAATTAGACAGCTTAATAATTTTATTGATAGCCAAATAAAAAATATTTATTTTATTTCGTCAGGCTTCTGTCACAAGTTATAAACTAAAAAAGCTGTCAAAAATGAATTAAGTATACAAAGACATTCTTTAATATAAATTCTTCAACGTAGATAACTCAGTTGGTGTATTAATTATATTTGTATAGGCAATTATTAATAATGCTTATTTAAAAGGCATGCAATTGTTCTTTATAGTAGTAATTTATACTCTTATTTGTGTCAGATTGACATTAATGTATCTATATTTTAATAGTATAATTAACATAAAATATCGATGCAAAAGGCTTTATCCGAAAAGTTTAAAATTTCGTTTGCTGTTTACTCAGAACTATCAATCTGTTACTTACCAACTTCTGCTTGAACAGTGCCAATTTATTGTTGTTGATTTACGATTGAAAAGAATCAAATGATCAATTATGAAAAAATTCCTTAAATAAATTGTTGGAGGTAATCTCTGTTCAAATTGGTTTAAGTACCTGCTGAAATGGTTTATAACCTATTTACAGCAGTGCTACCCAACCTTAATTGTGCCATGTTCCGCTTTAACCCTTGTATAGTAAATATGTATATTATATTACATGTACAACTCAAAATAAAATAACATGCAAATTAATGCGATTCTTGTGCTTGATGTGCGCTAAATAGTATGATGATGGGAATGACACCAGTATTTTCCTATATAAGTTTTTCATAATTGAGTATTTTGTTTCTGGCTCAACACAAAGCCACGCAATTGTATTTTTTTAAATATTAAATTGTGTTTTAAAAGAGTCACGACTATTCATTACTAATAGTTCTTTTTGATACTTCATGGCCATATCAGTTGTCAGTTATCGACAACATTGGCTGAGTTATCCAATATGGGAAAGCAATTTATTCTAAGCCTGAAAATCTGTATGCATTTCTTAACAAAGACAAAAAATGAAACACATTAATGATTTGCGCATTGCCCCCCAGAACATTCAAATTGCTCTGCGGTGCGGCATATACCCTACATTGGGAAGCACTGATTTACAGAGTGCATTCAGCAGTGGCATAAAAACTTGAGCCATAGATAACCCACACACATTTATTATATACACAAATTATTAACATTAATAGTTTCAATGTTAACGTTTGATAGAAATTTGAGCTATTGAGGCAGAATCAAATTGTGTATGAAGAAGCACAATTTTTTATTTACCGAATCTTTTATCAGTACCAAACACAAACCTCAACAACATAAATCAGTCATTAAAAGAAACCATTGAATATTGTGAGCACCTCAAATACTGCTACATATAGGTGAAATCAGTTTACAAAATATCAGAATCCAAACGAGTAAGTAAGTCAACTGCGCGGAGTAGGACTGTGCGAGATGGTAAGGTTTGGGACCTGAAAGAGGAGAGCTAGTAGTATAAAGACAATGTCCTTTCATTTGGGCTCTGAGAACATCAGGAAACAAGTATTGCAAATATTAAAAAAAATGATGACTACTATTCTCAAATAACAAAACTCATTACATCTAATGATAATTTTCATTTTCCAACCAAAGAACAAGATTATTGAATGAATATAGCTTCAAGAAGTACTCTAGTTATACAATAAAGAATGACATCAGAATCATTCTTTATTGCATTGCTTGTGGGTACATGACTCTATGATAGCTCTTTGCAGATTTACTAATTCAGTGACTCTGACTCGAGCGGTTCCTTTTCTCCTTTAAGCAATTGCGCATTGTACTTATATTGGATCATTCACACTATAATTTTAAGATTTTTATGATTATTATTTTGCTAATTTTCCCTTTTTTTTTGTTATTTATCCTCGAGACGTCAAACCAACAGTTTTTGCAGCAGTCTTTCTTCTTCATCTGCATACAAAAAACATCACATATACCACAGATGAAAGGGAAATTAGAGCACGGCTCCGACCATCCCCGTACAAGGATGAAAGAGAACTGCATATTTTTAAGACTTATTGCCTTTTCCTTTTACGTAAAGATATAAATACAAGTTTGTTTCTTTCTTCATTTACAGGTACAAATATAATAAAAATATACAATTACAAACCTGTAACAAAGACTCTAACAAATTTTCAAGCACTACTTACATGCTCTATGCTCATGAGTAACAAGCAGTTGTCGTAGAAACTTCCATTGAAATAAGCTACATTGGCAGTGCATATGCACCATATTAGGACCAGGCATGGTCAATAAAACTTACACGCAGTTTCCTATTTGGAAATAGTTTTGTGATTTCTGTATTCTAAATTTATTGATATATTATATTAGCTATTTTCTCTAATAAAAATATGTAAAAAACGTTAAAAGATTTTGTAACCATCGAGTATAGATTCTCATTTATGAATGATACTTTATAGGTGTCTGAGGACTAAAATTAGAAAGTAATATAATTTGAGTTCAGTATATTTATCAAAACCTTGTTCACATCGCCGACGCATATGTTTTATATAAAAGAAAATTTCAAAAGAATGTATTGGCTGTGACTAATTTGTATGTTAGTCTTTCCAATTTGATATTTAAAGGGACTAAAGATAGAGTACTGGCTCGACAACGGAAGTTTTTGTACTGGGATTCGATCTTGTGGACTCGTAGCTGATATTTTTTATAATTTGAGTTTTCAATAGATTCACAGCGAAGGCATGGATGTCTGTGATGAGAAAAATGAAGCTTAGCAAGAGTGATTAACTTACTACTAATCCTTTCCTTGCCCCACACTTTTATTCTTACTCTCTTAAAACAAACGGAGGTCAAGCAAATAAACAACCAACGACAGTGGAGGATTCCCTATAAGCAAATGAGGCGTGCACTTGGGTTCTCTGAATCTTAGGGACCTCAAAAAAAGCTTATTAAATATAACCCATATACTTTTTGTTCAGATTTTTATATAGTTTTACTATTTTACTTGGAATTTTCTGACGTTTTTATGTTATCCGTAAAACAGGGCCTCCCATGTGCTGAATCCGCCACTGACCAGTGGTTCTAGCAGAATAACTTATGTTAGTTATCTCCAATTAGAGTCCATGTTCTACAGTCTACACAGTGGGAGTGGATATAGTATAATAAAGGTGTTTTAAGTCGACATCTCGTCGGAAACACTTCCCACTCTTTCCCTTTCCTGATTTCAATAAGAAAACATCACATACATACATACATGCTTAATTATATGATAAATCAATGTTTGACAATGTTCATTACAGGATTTTAAGCCACAACTGCTAAACTACATTCGGTCAAGGCGATTCACAATCTATTGCTGTAATTTTATACGTTTTAAAAATAAATATTAAATGAGCAAATACAATTGGCGATAAAGTGTTTCTAAATAAGGTTTTACCCTTGGACAATACAAACATTTTAGAATAAAATTAACGAAAAATAAAACAAACAAAATTCTCAAAGCATTCCTTCAGTGTGTGTTATTTGCGAAATCGCAATGAAAGCCAAAAAGCAAAAAAAGGAAAATAAAATAAAAGCCAAAATTGTTTATTAATGATTTTTATTTGTGATTATAAATATTAAAAACATTCAATCCTTAAAGCACAAATGTATTATATTACGAATACATCATTATTGTGGTTTAAAAATAATAAATGAAAAAAATATAGCAGAATTACAAAAATTACACGCAAGCCATACTTCATCAGCGACCAAAAAATGATTTGCAAATAAGAACTGGATACAGTGGTTTTTAAATTCAGACATGTTTCAAATATTTTTTAACAGTAGATTCTCGTTTTATTATTAAACATTATTGACAGTGAAAGTAAGCAATAAATGCAGGAAAAGAATAGAATGCCCGTGATACACAATTCTTGAAGAGTTTTAGAGAAGCAATATTATAAATATCAAATTGTCAGCTTGTACAGAACTAAGTTCAGTAAGTTTTGGTAAATTGTAAGGGCAGCCATTCAATGATTTAAATTTTAAATTCAGCATATGAATGAATAAACGTAATAATTGTATTCATATATAAAAGTAAAAAAATAAATACAATATTCTATGTGGAAATAATAAATAGTTTTGTATCGAAATTATTTACTTTTTTTAATTAAGAATACATAATAAAAGTATTTGGAATAACAAAGATCCAATTGAAATGTAAATTAAAAATGAATTTCCACAAAGTTACTGCTGAATACATCGAAAAGAATACTTTGCTTCAATAGTTCAATTTCATTGAAAATGTAGTGTAAAACTTTTGATACACTATGAATAACTGCCTTACATGTTCTGGAAACGATGCGACTTAAACTGGTTCTGTATCAAGCTGACTAAATATTGCAATCTAAAGTCAGCAACTGGGTAAACCTGGGTAGCAAAACTAAAAATCCACGATCTTTCGCAGTACATATGTGTTCTGTCTGTAAACAGATCTGGGTAAGAATTTATTTCTGCAATGATCAATCTACAGATCTAGACTGGGAAATGGATAGATATCCATGGGAAGCAGTCGATCAGTGTGGGATTGATGCCGAAAATAAGTTCTTTTGACTGGGTCAAGACTTGACAAATGACGCAAGTCAACAAGAAACAAGTTGGTGCATTGTATGAAATACAACCATCAATAGCAGATAGCACAAAGAGAAAAAGAATAAACATGAAACCTAGAATGTTACATGCTCTTAATCCGGGAAGTGATAAATTGAAAAACGTTTGGTTTAATGACTTTTCCTGTTTTGAATAATTCAATTATATAGGATCAAAGTGTTATACGGTTTAAGGTTTATTTTTAACCGAAAGAGAATATTTAACATAACAGTGTGCTGAGGAATCGAAAATGTCAAATCAATTGAGAGATGATCAAGATGTGAACGGCAAGTTCAGTTTACTTACATAAATTTTTCGTAAACCTTGGATAATTGAAAATATTTTTTTTTTAAAAAAAATATTTGACATTACATTGAAGTTGATAGATCATACGAGATATACTCAATGAGAATCTTTGAAAGTCACATGAGATTAACTCAAGGAGAATTGACTTCACAAACACCCATGTCTTAAATCTCAAATTAAAATTGAAAAAAATCCAATTTGACATTGACCTTACCGGGAATCGATCCCAGACCCACCTGATTGGTAGAGCAAGCTCTAACCGACTAGACCACGGCGGGCGACTAAATGTCTAGTGAATATAATAATTGTAAACTTTTATAAATAGATAGTTCTCAAAAAATGTATTATCACATTTCTATAACTTTCTCACTTTTTCGTTTTAAAGTACATCATCAAAATATAATAAATCGAGAATCTACTAATCAGCAAAAAAAATTCATGATCACCTTGCTATGTATCTGGAAACGTAATGTTAAATAATATCAAATAATAAATTTTTGAAAATTATGTGTGACCTGGTGGTGCTTTGGTGTCTGTCATTCATTCATTACAGACACCAATGTTTGAAGTGCTGTCTACTGTATATGCAAAAAATTTGATTGCTAAATCAATCTCAAAATACAAATAATTACAATCGTTTTCAATAATCATACACTTAATCGAGATATCAACTAATTAATCATGAATACTAAAGCATAATAATTAACATAATGATAATAATCGCTAAATTTAATAAAGAATAAAGTAATACATATTCGACTACGGCTTACTGTTAAAGAACTAACGAAACAGAAATTTCTTATTAGAAAAACATGCACTTTTTGGCTACTCTTTTTGGAATCAGCAAACTTAAAAAATAATGATAAATCTATGATTATTCACAATACAACGGCTGTTGTAGATATCAATTATAAACTTACTGCAAATATTACTGAAACATTATGACAAACTCAAAAATTTCACTAGCAAGCGTCAGGAACAAATATGTACTTTCAAATGAAAACAAAACCGGCTGCGTTCAATTGATTTGGTGATATACCTGAAAGCACTGGGGGGTTTGAAAGAGGTTGCTGTTGGGCCAGGGTGAGGCGTTCCCCCACAGGGCACCGGCCGCGTGGCCTGGTTCCTTCAGAGAGAGTGTGACCGCTCCGCCCGATACCCCCGGTTTGCCGGCGAGCTCGCTTATCTGACAAGCGTTCTGCAGAGAATTGGGCAGGTTCGACCAGTTCTCGTTGCCGGTCTTCTCCTTAGTCACGAGCGAGATTTCCATTGACCCTTGGTAAGGGAACGACGCGGGAGATTCTTGAGTTTCATTAATTGTCAATTTTGGCCGGTTCGGTCCTTCTACTATGGCCTGAAAAGCGAGCAGGTCTTCGTTTTCACTCTCGGACAGAGGAACAGGCAGCGGCGGTAATATTTGCTGCTGTTGGGCAATTTTGTAACTCTGCTGTCGCAGCATTTGTCTACGGCTGAGGCCCATCTGCAAGGAATGAAGACTGGCCGTAGCCGCACTGTCCGTTCCTCCGTTAGCAGCGTTAGCTGCTTGACCCATTGCCACTTGTTTTTGTAGAATTTGACGTTTTTGCTGAAGCAGTCGGTGTTGCATCAACTGCTGCTGAAGAGGTGGCTTGATGTTTTGAAGAGAAGAGTTATTTGGAACGCCCAACACTTGGTCGGCCGATTCTGAGGACTGATGAACCTGCGCTGTCATTTTGGGACTGGCAGGCAGAGGCGGCGAAGTGTTAGTGTAGTTAAAATTTTCAGGAAGACTGATCCGTTTAGGCATTCCGCTCTTCGAGTCTATAAAGTGTGGACTGTAAGCGGCAGCGAATTGATTATGCTGAATCTGCCGTTGAGTCATCTCTTCGGCTGGAACGCTCGCCTGGTATTGAGTTTTAAGTTTTTGCGCCTCCTTTTGAACCAGATGAAGTTCTAAAACCCCTTTAGCCTTGCAGCCTTCGTTTAATCTTTGACTGTTGAAAGCTACCGTATTCTTCTGAGCTTCGGTAGCCTGAGATATGACCTGCTGAGCGACTAGCCCGTCGCTCGCCCGCCTTCCTTCTCTGAAGTCTACTGGGCTTCTTGTTCCGCTTCTGGGACAATTCTTGTTGCCGGTCTGGTATGAAAGGGGATTATGTCTGCTGAGAAAACCGCTGCACGGAGATTTATTATTACTAGTGGAAACATAAACACACGGATGCATGGGACTCGTATTGATCATTGAATTGTTTTCATACGATAACTTATCATCCGTCGACGTACAACTGGGAAGACTACTCGTGAGGTCGCTGGAACAATCGGACAGTTGATAATCCAGACTTTCGAAAGCAGAAAAGTTACTCTGCGAGGAGTCGCAGCTCAGATTTTGACTAAGGCTTTTGGTATTGTAAAAGTTAACGACACCGCTGCTGGAACTAGAGCTGGCGTAGGAACCGATTCGGTGAGGGACGCTGGGAATGCTGGACAGGTCGTCCATGTCGGTCTCGCACCCTTCATCCGTCGATGAAGAGTACTGCTGCTGAAATTCCACAGTCTTTCCTGCCGTGTTCCCTCCCAGCGGAGCATAATTTTGAGAATTCATATATCTATTTTGTCCATGAGAGAATTTGCTATCGTTCCTATACACACCAGAGTTATTAAAAATTTCATTATTAGTTGATAAGTTGCTCAGCGCATCAGTGTTGGGAAGCGGTGGTAGAACCGCATTTTGAATGTAAGAATATGTTTGAATGTGATTCATGTAATCCTTGAAAGGCGGAGTGCTGCTCTGAAGCCGGGAGATATCCTGTTGCTGAGCATGCGACACAAGACGATTCGGGTCATAATTCATTTTATTATTTTCCGCTGAAGGTAACGGTAACGGAGATTGCTGAAGCGTACTCATGAGTTTAGCCGCTTCTGAGCTCATGGTGAAAGTTGTAGAAGTGTTCAACATCTTCAGAGGTTCCGAAGCAAAACTTGTAGCCGAAGTAGAGTTTTGGAGAGGGTTAGATGTGTTGTTAACGCTTGCTGAATCAATATTGGATAATTTAGCCGTATCAATAGTACATTTGGAGTCAAAACTTGAAGATGTAAGCAAGCGACTTCCGTCAGAGTTTGCGTATCGCGGATCTGGCCCTACAGTAGTCGAATGTTGAAGAAGTCTTCTGCAATCTTCACTAGATTGCTTCATAATCTTTTGATGCTGCTCAAGGGTGCTTGTGAGAATTCTGTGTGACGATGCGATGCTTTCCATGTTAGATTTCCCCAACAATCTCATATTCGGATCCAGCATGTCAATGTTCCGCATCGATTGAAGCCGGCTGGCTTCTTCCGCAGACGGAATTCTGGTGGAGCCGAGGAGATCGAAGTTACCGACCAGAAAACTTCGGTGGGCATCTCCCAGTTCAAGGTTTCTCTGCAGGAGTCTTTGCTCAGTCATGTTAACGTTAGCTAAAGACAGCAAACGTTGAGTTTCTGATGACGAAGGGTCTGAAGGTGCGCGAGGAGGAGAAGGAGGTGCACGCGACAAGTGAGTCTCTGGAGATCTGGATAATCTGAAAAATGTTAAATATAACTTCAACATATTTTTCTGCTTCTTTCCTATTATGTATTAATTTTAATTAGGCATTAAAAATGAAAAAGAGACAACTGAATAGATGTCGTTTATATGGTGGTTAAGTTCAATTGTTCACTTTACAATGAAAAAAATTATCCAATCATTGCCTGTTTACTTCAATCATATACAAATGGAGCAAGAATTGCAATAGATACTAATATAAGGAATAATAAGATTGTACACTTCGTCAACTTTGTCAGAAAATCTAAATGATAATTGCTGGATAAGTTTAGTAAGCCACTGGTACTAAAATTCTACGAAATGGCCACGAGGGTAGTCTAAGAGCCAAAGCATTTCCCTATGATTAGATAAGTAAAAACGTAGGGTTGAGAGACTTCAAAGCAGAATATTAATTCCAGAAGTTGCACTTAAAACTTTTTGTTCCAACCGCTAGTTGACGAAAAATGAGCACTGCTAAACCTTCAAAAAAGTAATAGTCAAGCAAAATCTTGAAGTACCTGTGTGCATGTTCACTAGATCTCCTGACCGGCTGATCGTGATGCTGTCCCGGCCCGGTGACCTGCGAGGAAACTTGCTGTCCACCGGGGGTTAACTGAGGGACACCACCTTTTCTGGCGATCGCTTGCTCGGCCACCGACGAAGGTCTCCGTCTCGCCTGAGCGCCACCTCCCGCTCCACCGTCGGCCGCCCGATGTTTCAGACGCTCGAGGAGGAGGAGATATATTGCAGCGTGATGGTCGTAGCTGTTGGCGCGGAGACTCTGAAGTAAAAGAAAAAAGCGTCCATCAGTGTTTGATAGTGATAAAGATACGCGGAGAGGTCCTCTGACCTCTTCTGCTTCACAGCCGTATACAATTAGAGCTCTTCCCACATAATAATCTAGATCAAGGTTTCTCAACCGGGAGCCCTGTTTCAAAGGAGCCACAGCTTTTTGTGGGGCCACGAGCAGATTTTTCGAAATCTCAAAATTTATGTGATTTTGTATTGGAAGAGCTAAAAAAAAGATCCCAGGCTGGTTATTTGGGCAAATCAGCAAATTCCTGTGATTTTGAATTTGAAATCCTCGGAAGAGCTAAAAAAAAATAATCAAATAACATGTTTTTTTACGTATCATCCATGTAAAAAATGGGCTGAGTTTAGTGTAGTCAATATAACAAATTGCGGTGTGGGGTGATTGCGTGATGTTTGCACGAAGGCCTCGAATTTATAGCTACGCCACTGGTTCCATTTTCCGATTTTGGGATCGTAAAATTTCGATGATAATTTTTCATCGTTCCTGTCAAATATTTGGTATTTTTCATGTTCACTACGAATTTTAAAAATCTCAGACGCAATGTCGTAGGAACGGGCTAATACACAGTTATCTTATTTATTATATTAAAATATTACATATCATTAAAAGACATCATATAAAGTAAATCTAAACTTAACCAATACAGTTTGTGCGGTGTCAAAAGTTGGCGGCATTGGATGTTATAATCTTGTAAGTTCGAGACAGTTAAATGGCAAAACTTGTCGAAATTATAGAATTATATTATTATGTTCAATCGAGATGTATATTGGAACCGCATGCGTTAAGTAGTTATGTAAGTTATATGTTAAAGCATAAATCTATTCGGACTGCTAAGGGTTATAAGAAAATGAATACACGAAATACAAACAGCAAGTATGAGCATTATATCGTGTTACTTTATGTCTAAAAGACGGAAATAAAATGTTAATAATTTTTTTTCAAACATATCTGCTAATGTGGAACACGTAGAGTCTACAGGCCAAGGGGTCATAAACATTTTCGCCAAAGGGACAATTTTGAAATTAAAAACATTTTCCCGGATACCCCCTTTTTGTAAACATTTTTTTCCATGTCCGCTCCCAATGTGGAGCATATAGAGGTATCTCAACAGAAGTTTTTCTACGAGAACTGTTTGTTACTCAGTCTCTCAACCTCTCTTATTCAAAGAGAGTAGTAGGTATAGAAGGATAAGGCCAGGACAAGACAAGACTAGTGGTTAACTAATCGCTCTCGCTACGCCCAGTTATTAGAGATCGGAAAGGGTGGGAGAGAATTTTTAGACATCACAAACACCCATGCTTTTAACCTGTAACAGAAATCGATAAATCGATCGATGGGTCGAAATGCTGTTCGTATCCGGCACGGAAGCCCACAGCGTTAACCGCTGCGCCATAGGGCTAAGACAGCGGTCGGCAAACTCATTAGTTAACTGAGCCAAACATCAACTATACAACGATTGACTATTTTTTTCAAGAGCCAATTTTTTTAAACTAAAACTATATAGGTAGGGAAATTGTTATCAACTTGATTAGGCTAGCCTTTGTTTAAAGGGTCCTCAATTTGATTAAGGTACGTTTGCTGAGATCGCCCCTTCCAACTCTTAGTTTTGAGACCGAAAACCGAATTCTGCGCGTGGTACACGAAGTTTCAATCGTACTGTATGTGGTATTTTTTGCAAGAGCCACACTCAAGGGTCCAAAAAGCCGCAGTTTGCCGACCACTAGGTTAAGGTGATCAACAAACATTGACATAATAACTATTTGTTAAAAAGGCTCAAGGATCAATCAAATACTTTTATTTTATAATACTATAACACAATGAACAGTAAAATAAGAAGGAAACGATAGGTCAATATGATTCTCACCTCTTTCGTTTTGGCAGGATCGATTCCGAGGCTGTGCATGAGTCTCAAGACCTGTTCGTTAGGATCCAGGGCTCTGGCAGGACTTCTCGGAGGTTCCGACGTCACGATTCCAGTTGGCGCGGCTGCGGAGGCACCAGTTCCGGCCATCCATCGGTGTCGTCTGATCTGCTCGATTGTGAATCTCTTCACGGGATCCAGCACCAACATCTTTCTGATAAGAGACTCACAGTCTGAAAGGAAAAAAACACAGTTAGTTTATGAGTGACATTTAAGGGGTTAGACTTCGGTATTTTTTCTTTACAAAGTATGCACCTATATAATTTGAATCGTTTAAATTTTGTACACTTTCATAAATTTCGTCACCAACGACCTGGGTTTCGCTTTACTTTTGATGTAGAACAGTTTTTAAATCCATTTGTAGTTTCTCAACCCTTTTGAGCTCGCGTCTCTTTTTGAATCCCATAATTTTCTGTGACCCCCAGTTATTAGTTTTTTTCGATACTCGGGACACAATTATTTCGGGATATCGGGATTGATGACCTGATCACCAACGAGTTGGGTTTCACTTAACTTTTGCTACATCTGTGTCCATTCAAATAAAGGTAACATTTTGGACGTCACGATAAACGAAATTTGTCGTTCAACAATTAAAAATTTGAAACAACACTGTAATAACGGACTAAACAATATCGACCGTGGGAAGGAAAGAGAACGTAACCCAAAGTTTTTTCAGAACAGCTTTTTATTTATTAATCACAATGTATCCAACTTGATACACGTTCTATGAAAAGGATGTAAGCTGCAAATGCCGAATTAGTATCTAAATTTAACTTCTAAGTTTGAAAAAAGATGAACTTGTGAAAATTTAAACCATGAAAAAAGACTGAAAAAAAAGTTTTTCCTAGACATGATTAGATGATGTCAACTAAACACCAGTTTAGAAGTCTCCGTGCACTTCAAGGTTGTATATATTACATGATTTGCATATGGCCCAAAATCACCAAAACACGTTTTTTGTGCCTCCTGTAAAATTTGGCATGTGTGGGTTACGTCCTTTTTCCTTTCCACAGTCGATATTAACAACAAAGTAAATTTCATACATAAAATAAAATTAATATTACTTTGCTAAAAATAAAAAATAATGTTGGAGTCGGAATCGTGGAGTTGGGATGTTTTAACTGGAGTGAAAAAAGCTAACAACTTCGAGCCCTTTGAAAAAAATCGCGTATTCAACATGTTATGCTGTAGTGACAAAAGAAATGGAAGAGTAGTAAATTAAAACGATTCAAATTTGACAATCGATATCTGAAATTATATTAAAGCATTAATTGGCACATTATTAGTAAATCTGTACACATATAATGAATTGCGTGTTATTGAAAACCTTCAACGTGTGTTCTCACGGAAGACAAAGGTGCATAAACGTGAATGAGATAAACTAACGGGGAACGTGTTTTTGCAGATCGGGAAAAATGACACCGTTCTTGCTTCGATAATGAACACAGCGTAATCATTATCAAGAACCGTGAGAATCTCGTGACCGCCATTAATAAATACTAACAAACCAATAATTGCTTTTTGATATTTATAGAACGAAACACGAATGTGGTACAACTCCAAGTGGTGTTTCGTTATACTGCTTTAATTATTATTAAACAGCGCATTATATGCCCAACACGTATTGTGTAGGATTCTTAAGATTGCGGAAACAAAAGCTACATGTTTTAGTAGAACAGTTTTTATATCCATTTGAGCTCGTGTCTCTTTTTGAATTTCATATTTGCCCCTCCAGTTATTAGTTTTTTCGATACTCGAGACGCAATTATTTCGGGATCTCGGGATGACAAGAAAAAAAATTACAAATTTTCCTAAAATGAAAAAAATATGAGCTGGCTTCACTGACGAATGCCGGTAAACCTGTGTTAAAACAGTATAAAATATATGATGAAAATATGTTTATTTACACTGGTAATAGATACACGTATAGGTACACGTATTAGATTTTATTTGATATTGGTATTTAGACAATCTTAGGTTTACAGGATTTAGGAATCTCAGATCTCGGGGTTGGAAGCCCTAATCAGAATTCACATCAATAAGTCAAACACCATTCTGTAGTAGAAGACCATTGAAAGATTCCAAATCCGCGCCGAAAAGTTTCCGAAACGAATAACTGAATATTTTTTCGGAGAGCGAATGTAAAATAATGTAGCTACATAAAGATAGAGAGTTAAGTATCGCAAAGCTGCTTTGACGCGGGCTTCTTTGTAAATCCAGATTATTTGTTATTTCCTTCGAATTTCAGCGACGAAAGCTCCGTTTATAAACGAATTGAACGACAAAAGTTTCTAAGAGAGCTTTTCGCAGACAATTAAAGCGAACCGGATGATGCTAATTCACAAAAGTAATCTTGTATTACTTGCGCGAAGTCTCGAATTTCGAGAATTTTATTTGCCTGTTTGTTTAACTGTGAAATGATCAAAAAATACAAGGTTCTTCCTCAATTATATATAATTTAAGGTTGAAATGCTTCGATAAGATTATTTATACAGGAAACAGGATACACCGTTTTCGTTTCCCCGGATGAAGAAAAACGATGAATAAGGAATGATAGATTGGGGGGGGTTTACTGTAAATATGTTGAAATCTTGCATGCTTCGAAGAAGTAATTATTTAAATAAATTTAATATTATGATATACATATGTGCTAAATAAAATGTTTATTGTAATCTACTAAAAAAAACCAGCTGCGTATTGCAATATATTTTTTTTTGGATATCAAATTTATGGAGCTTTCAGCGTCAAAGTTCGCTAATGTTTTGGAAGATTGTATAGATCGTTGACACTGTGCTTGCGCATGATATGCAGCGAGAGTATGTGTGAGTTAGACTGATGGGCAGTTATAAATTAATCGTTGAAAATAAGATGTGAATTATACGCCTCTTTAACCCCTGCCTTGTGCAGTTTCGTTTCTCTAAAACGATTTCGCCCCAATGAAGCGTAATTTTTAATACTGATAGACAAAGTTTTCGTATTAACAACACTGACTGGTTTGAATTTTTTAACTACCATGTATGTATGTATTAAATGCCCGGGAAACCGCAAAATGGTAGCTAGACGAGATTTTGGAGTCTGGATAAAAAACCTTGCTTACCACCGGGGTTATAATTTATGATATTTTCAGTTGGTTTTTATTTAGTCTATCTAGCGAAAATGTAAGGAAATCGGGTAATATTTTTTAGCTTAATATAAAGTGATAATGCCACCATGAATTATTGTTAATATTTTAAGTTTTGAAGATGTTTTTATAACCATTTATAAATAAAAATAAATAAGTTATGCCACCTTTGAGCGGTGAGCTAATTTTTACTTAATTAGGTTTTTTCTTATATTTTGATTATTCGTTGTATTGCCGCACACAAAAATATAAAAACCTTTTTTTTTTGATACAGACTTTAAATTAAATTATAAAACTCATAGTTAAAAATTTAAAGTAAACTATGTATTTCTGTATTACTTTTGAATATTTTTCTAGAAGCCATTACTTCGCTTTTACGTCGAGATCTTTTTTGCTCTCATTTGTCAACATGTGCCGCTCTACAGACGTCGATTCCAGGAAGGAATCGATCCCAAATAGAATTTTACGCTCAATATTATATGGCTACCGATTTGTTTACAAATTATACCCATTATTAAAAAACCTTTTTTTCATTTGCAGCACACAATAAAAATAATGTGGCGGCCAAAAGTCACTGGTGGATGTGTCTAGTAACCATATATGAAGAAATAACAATAATTCAATAATAAATTATGATAATGGCAATAGATAATAGATGACAAGTTACTCACCAAAGGGTTAATATTATCGAAAAACACGTAAGGTGTTATGTTTAAAATAAACGGTTACCCAAAGAGAATTTTAGAAAAAAACATCCATGAGAATTAGTTGGGTCATAGTTACTCTTTACACCAAAGAAATAATCACGAAGAAAGACGATTAATTTTTTTTTAAATGTAGTTTTAAAGTATGCCCTAAGGAATTACTACTGAAAAACAAATAACCGTAAATCTGATGATAACGATAAATTAAATAGCAAAGCGGTCTTACGTACACGATAAAAAATCTTTTAAGGCCTAAATAAATATATATATATTTTTAAATATTAATATTACGCAAGCAAACCGATACCGCGGCGTATCGGTTATCCATATAAAACGCAGCGTTCTTAAATCAAGCTGTAGCAATAGCGAGTGAGTGAGTACTCGGCGTAGCACTCGTGGCGTAGAGTAAAGGCTACGATCGTAGATGCGACGCGTCGTAGGGGCTTCAGGCCGCTCGGCCGGAGTAGGGGAGAGGCCACGTTAGCCCGCACACACTTCAGCCAACTCGCAAGTGTACGTAGCCGCCGTTAGTGTGAGTTATGCCGTAAACGACAGGGCTGCCACAAAATAAAATATGACGAAACAAAAATGTTTAGTTGATATAATTTTTCACTGAAGAGTTTGATAAAAACTATCGATACTTAATGTATGTTACTGGATCAAGTTATTTTTTTCTTTCTATAAGCCTCGATGTCTACATGGTTTTCTAATAACATACATTAATTCAACTCTTGTATAAACGACTGTAAAATCTCTATAACCACATCCCTGAAGGACGGCCTTTTGCAATAACAAAATTCATATAAAAACATAACACGTTGTTATTTTTAGAATTGAAATCATCATTTCTAGATCTATTCGTTTTCGCAGACGCGTAAGAGAATTTTCGAGAAGACAATCATAATTGTTTAAACATCAAAAGGACAGTACAGTTCACCATGCACTTGACAAATATAAGCAAATTATATAACAAAAAAAACAGTACATAATAATATAATGCAACAGCACATAATAAAAATCAATACATACAAATATTTATGAGATACAAATCAATGAATCGATGTTCGTTATCGCAGTGCTTCCCAAACATTTTCATTCCACGGCCCCCTAAATCTAAAAAAAAGTAATCCGCGGCTCTCCTCAATACAAAACATGTTCTGCGGCGGCCCCCGGAGAAATTCCGCGGCCCCCAATCTGGAAAGCACTGTGTTATCGTATAAGCCCATTGCAATCAATCTACACTTGGCGAATGATTGATTTGTAATTATTTTTTGGTCCACAGTAGGAGAAGATATAGCTTAAAATGATTAAAAAATATATATTTTCACATTAAATTCTTATTAAAAAAATAGTCGAACTATAATAACTATGTTAAATTATAATCTGGGATTTTTTAATCGAACGAAACCTAACAACCAAAATATGTAGATGTGGAAAATGTTTATTAAAAATCTATCCTGCGCCCGGTTCCCTGAATTCCCACAGTCCCTGAGTGCGGCGGGCGGCGTTGAATTGATTGCCAAGGAGAGGGAGTTCGTTCAACCCTGGACGCGAGTCCCAGAGTCAGTGGCGTACACTTGCCCCCGCCCCCACCCCAAAACCGCGCGCCCTGTGACGCAAGAGGGATACTATGACGTAAACGGGCCGGCTTTCCATTTACAACCTGCCCCCTTCCACACCGAGCGGTTTGGATTAACACGTTGAATCTAGAGTCTCGAAATATTTATTTTGAAAAACGTTAAAAAAGTGTTAGTTGGAAAAACATAATTATATACTGTTGCATAGGGTAGAATAAAATTGCTGCTAAGTATATGTGATATGATATAAAAGAGTTGAGACCTTAATTTACCCAAAAATTTAAATTGCTTTTATTGAGCACATTGTAAAAATTGTATGTGAAAATATTTATTAAATACATACAATTGTTTGACACATGTTGGTTAATTTAATATAGTGATGTTAATAAAAAAAAATATGGATACAGCTTTCGTTAAAAAAACTTTAACTGATATTTTTTACAAGGCGACCAAATACTGTTGAGAGAGAAAAATGGATGGCTCAATGTCTAGTGTTGTTAATTTATTGTTCCAATACGAAAATTAAGGTCACAATATGTGGCATATACATATACGCTGAAATCATTGAGGTGTTTATTTGTGAATTTATTTAAATTCAAGTGCTCAGTGTTATTGGTTTGAGTTTATTATCTGCTTTCTGCATAACTACACTTACTTATATTTTGCAAATAGAAAAGTATAAAACATTTTTTTTACCATGTCCGCTCCCAATATGGAGCATATGGACTCCTAATGGAGTTTATCTCAACAGAACTATTTCTACGAGAACTGCTTGTTACTCAGTTGCTCAACCTCCATTTTTCCAAAGAGAGTAGGAATAGAAGGAAAGGGCTAGGACAAGACTAGTGGTTAGGTAATCGCTCTCGATACGCCCCGTTCATAGGATAGGATGGATGGGAGGAAGGAATTCAAGATATCACATACATCCATGCCTTCGAACAGAAATACATAAATCGATTGAAAAATCAATTTATAAAACTGCCCGTACTGGGACTCGAGCCCGTGCCCTCCGTAGCGGTAGCCAACGACGATGACCACTCAACCACACAGGCGGTAAAACAATACTTATATAATATTTAGCTGTTTGATACACATTCTAGTTATATAGATTTTTAAAATCTATGTCCGCTCCCAATGTGGAGCTTATGGCGTCATAATGAAGGTATTACAACAGAAGTATTTCTACGAGAACCGACTGTTAATTGTTAACTCAAGTTTTTTTTTGTTGATCGAAGATAATGTGGATAAAAAGGATAAGGTTAAGACAGTATTAGTGGTTGGCTAATTACTCTCGCAACGTCCCTTTATTTTAGGATTGAAAAGGTGTAACGGAATTTTTAGACATCACAAACATGCATGCCTTTGAACAGATTGAAAAAATGCTGTTCGTAATGGGATTCGAGCCCGCGAGATCCGCCACGGAAACCGACGACGTTGAAACTGCGCCACGGATCTTAATATATTTATATTAGTTGATAAAATGGATAAAAAGTAATGCTTTCTATCTTTGACACGGTGATACAGTTCTACCGGGTTTGCACGCGTTAAACATCTGTGGTAGAGCGCCACCGTAAAATAGCGGGAAAATCGAAAAGCTCAAAAGTGACGGCGCAGTGTGGGTGTGTATTGGTGCCGCGTACGAAAAAGCACCGATACTTATTCAAGAAATGATATTAACCCAAAGATAGGAAGAAGCGATTTTTCGTAATTGAATATTAAATTGTTATCACCGGCCGGCCGAGTTTCATGGAAATTAAAATGTTGTGAATCGCTTGTAAAATATTTTTGTTTACTTTCAGAATGGCTAACGACACTTTGACAGCCTTTTCATAGTCTGATTTAAGCTTGACAGAAGAAAAGTATTATAAACTGTATTGCGTAAACAATAAGGGGGTGAGTCAGATTTGGCAAACTTAAGTGGGTTTTTGATTTTTGATAAAAATTTTCGATACATGTTTATGAAAAATTGCAATATAATATTGCCTACACTGATCTCTTTTAGGGTAACTTGGTGTGACATGAGATTTGCTTCTTCGGTTTTTTTTTGATTAAATGTACCCTAAAAATATCTTTGATACCATAGTTATTGAAGTATAATCACATCTTGGTGTTTTGGTGGATTGCATATTTTTGTTTTAATGAGATAAGACTATTGCAATGTGTATTACCTGAGGTTACAACTAGGGTATCCAATCCCGAAGCCTTTTTCCAATCCCGGGATTTCGGGATTGAATTATTTTGAATCCCGGAATCCCAGGATCCCGGGATTGAGATTTTCTCACCGAGGAATTTGAAATCCTCAATTTGCTATACTTTTTTCCAGAATCTCACAGAAACTCGTTTTTTTTTTTTTAGCTCACCGAGGAATTTGAAATCCCCGATTTGCCAATTTCATATAAATTTCGAGAATTTGCTAGAAATTTCTCAATCCCGAAATCCCGGGATCGCGGCCATCTCAATCCCGGAATTTCGGGATCAGAAAATTGAACGGGATCCCGGGATTGGATGCCCTAGTTACAACACTTTTACGATAAGACGCGTAGACTATTACAACGCATCTAACTTATTTTTTTCTAAAATACCACTTGCTTCACTTTACCTCTAATGGGTCCAATATAAAAAAGTATACTGAGAGTGGAAAGGATATAACCGATAACCGGGGATGTATAGTAGAAAATATCTTACTACCGTTACGTTATTACTTATGGAGAGAATCACAAGAAGTAGAAATAAAACGCTTGTCATATAGCAAACGTTATTTACAGAGATAAGAAAGATAACAAAACTGTCTGTTACTCAGTTGTTCAATTTTACTTTTTATTCAAAGAGAGAAGTAGGGATAGAAGGATAGGATTAAGTGGTTAGCTAATCAATCTCATTACGCTCCATTATATTGGGATTGAAAGAATGGGAGAAAAATTTTAGACATCACAAACAACCATCCAATACTTTCATACCAAGTGCCTTCAAATAAAGCTTTACTAACACTATTACGCTTATATTTATGTAATATGTATATCATATTGTTGTTAAATTAAGTTTGTTTCTAATAAAATTCATTGAATATGGCGAAAGAAAAGTAAAATATATATTACAATATCATAATTGATTGAAAAAAAACAATATTCGCTATTAAGCTCCACCATGTTTTCATCGGTTTGTTACAGAAATTATAAGATATACGATTTTACTGTTGGAATGTTGGGGTATTTTTCGTTTAGAAAAAAAAGCTTTATTTTATTAAGGCCGTGATTCATTTCACTTTTCAAGGATAACATCAATGTTATGTAATAATATTTTATAAAAGCAATATTATTTGTATCGACGTAGTACTGAGCTTTCGCGTAGTTCACTGTCTGTGCTAGTAAACTTTCATATACAATATTCGTCACGGCAACTTTAATGCGGAATATTATTTAGAAACACTTTGAGGTGTAAATCAGAATTTGAGTTCCACACCAAAGCTTTGAGCTTTCGAGATTTTCGATCATGCTGACGAGAAAAGATAGCAGAAAAGTTTCTGTAACAGGACTGTATTGAGAATATAAAGTAAATAAATAAAAGAAACACGACGTAGTCAAGGAAAAATATTCTGCATATTTATAAAACGATTGCATTTGATGATAAATTGATAGCCTAAAAGAATTAACATGAGTAGTTTTAAAAGGAAAACCAAAACAATTTCATAGCTGACACTATTGTATTATTTTTTATAAGTCAGTTTCGAGGAAAAGTCTTATATTTGGACGAAAGAGTTTGGTGCACAAATACATGACGAGGCTTCTTAAGGTACGTCTGCTCCCAATGTATAGTATAATATATCGCACCTCAAGAACAACACCGCCACAATCCCAAATATCTTGGTTCTGGTAAATGGCATTAGATCTTTCATCTTTCTTTATTACTTTGTCTCAATATAAATACAAACTAAACTGAAAAAAAAACACTTAGAAAGTGCATACATAATATACATATTATAATGCTTTTGAATATGACTAACATAGTCATATTTTAATTATGGGAGTGTTGTTTGAGATATTTAGAAACAATTCGAAATACAGTAATAATTCGATATTGCTGTAGCTTTGTATCTATTGATATGACGGCATTAAATAATAATAAATACTGAGCAGTCAGTTCATGTGAAATTCGCATTTAAATATCGTCGTTTTTCGTTATGTGGTGGTGTTGTCCTGATGTGCAAAATCCTAATGAGACATTTCGAAAAAAAAATGTTTCTCCTTCATTTGTGGAGAGGGTAAGAATATAAGGATAGAAATATGATTATAGGTGCTAGTAGTAGGGCTAATCACTCTTATTGTGTCATGTTTTTTTAAGACCGGGTGGAAGAATACAAACATCATAGATAGCAATTTAAATATTTATGAAAATGAAAGAAGTAAGATTTGCGCTCGTGAAAAACGTGAACGACTGTTCAATAATGTTTACCAATCGGCTACAAGACTGCAAAAATATAGCTGCTAATCAGTAGCAGATACCACAACAAAATGTACATACCATTAAAAATGCGATATGATATAAACCATATCGTATAATGGCTAACCGTGATTTCTTTGATAAAAAAATATGAGATTATCTACTAAAAAGTACAACAAAAAATTTGAAATGATTTTTTATTAAATTTTATATACCGATTCCACCCCTGAATTAAATAAAATGCGTTGAAAATACGCGTAACAACAAAGTCTTTGATAAATCTCCCAAATGTATCGTGTCTTCGAAATATTACGAATAAAGCTATGCCTGTATGAAAATGAATGCTCCTTTTTGACAAAAAAAAAACTCTTTTGAATTTCTCTTTTTGCATGACGCTTTCTTTTCCGAGATAAATCGGAATTTTTGGTTTTGTTAATAATATTGAAAAAAAAACATTTTCTGTTTATAAAGCAGTTTTGTCTGGGAAAATAAATATACATAGGTATTTTAATACAATGATTTTTTATATTGTAATAATAATTTATGTTTACCTTTAATTTCTGTGACAGAATAATGATAAAGCGATTTCATAGATACTTGTAGTAACAAAAAAGAGAAGTATTAATGTTGATCTGACACAAATAAGAGTTTACAATTAATAGACAAGGAAATCAGCCTTTTTTAAGTCAATGCAGTAATTGAGTAATTAAAAAATACATAGACATCAAAGAATCTTTTTATGTACTCAACTCTTTTTGATCAGTTTTTTTAGTTATCAATTCATGGTCGGTTTGTAAAAACGATATGTTTGAAAAAATCATTGATAAAGTTAAAAATTAATTATACTATAAGAGACATCTTCGGACGGTTGCATAAAGTGATTTTTCAATCGAATCAAAGCCATTGATGATTTGTGAATTATGATCGCTTTGCTCTCGTGTAACATTATCTTGCAACTGTCTACTTTAAAATGGTATTTAACACCGACGATTTTGACGACTGTGGAAAACGTAAATACGTTACGATCTACATTAACAATTTACGCATCTAGTAAATTCGGCGACGTTATCGAAGCGATAACTTTCAGGTTTCAACAAGAAGGCAACTGCTGTCAACGGCCTGCTAACTTACTATACGCTGTATGTTGCCAGCAGGGCTTGCAATAACGCAAACCGGTTAACCGATACGCGAAGATCTGCAAAGTGTCGCCGAGCGAATGCTCAGTATAAGAATTTAAAGCTAATACAAAAACAAATGACCAGTTCTGTTATTTAAAAGAATTTGTATAATGTATGATATAAGCATTTGAGAGGTAAATTAAACTAAGTAGTACAATGGTAAAAATTTTCTACTGAACTTTTATTAAAACAATTATTTACTTGGTATTTTGGTGGCTCGCATATTTTCATTTTAGTGACATAACACTATTGTAGTGTGCATTGACCGAGGTTACTTCGCTTTTACGGTACTTTAAGACAAGTAGAATATTATAACGCATTTGTTTCTAAAATATCACTTGCTTGTCAGGGGCTCATATAAGTATAACAGGTTTGTCATAATACACTATAAAAACATTATCATCGAACATTAATTTGATAATTAACATATAACACAATTCCACAGTTTACTGTATAGGGGTGATAAGGCAACAGTCCCGTTATTAGTTATTATTGATTTTTACTCCTTCCAGGGCTGTGGAGTCTGACTGTTTTAACTAGAGTCGAAGTCGAAAAAAACTAATACATTGGAGCAGCGATTTCCAACCTGCGAGGAGCGCCTTCCCGGGGAGGCGTGGGCCATTACAAAGGGAGGCGCGAACAGTCCAAAATATTTATTTACCCTTTAAAACGTATCCCTGTTACTATATGAAATAAAGGATGGGGAGGCGCCAATATATTTTTTTCTTTAAAGGGAGGCGCAGTAACATAACGGTTGGAAGCCACTGCCTTAGAGTCCTTTTGAAAAATGTGTATTCAAATCGCTACGGTCAAAAATGGCGCCACTGCAAGCTTCTAAGCCTACAAAATCATTTCAGTCGTGTATTAAGCTATTGCCGAGTCATGTGGCGCAGCGGTTAGCGTTGTGGGCTTCCGTGTCGGATCTCACGGGTTCGAGTCCCAGTACGAACAACATTTTTCTATTGATTTATCGGTTTCTGTTCGAATGCAAGGGTGTGCAATGATGCCTTGAAATTCCTTCCCACCCTTTCCGACCCTCTATAAACTGGGCGTAGCAAAAGAGATTAGCTAACCACTAGTACTGTCCTGGCTTTATTCTTCTATTCTTACTACTCTCATTAAAAAAGAGAAGTTGAGCGACTGAGTAACAAAGAGCTCTCGTAGAAAACTTATGTTGAGATACCTCCATTAGGAGACCATATGATCCACATTCGGAGGAAACATGGATAAAAGAAAAATACATGTTTACATTTCATTTTCACTTCAACAAGATTTTTCTAACGCGAACCTCTAATAGTGTTAACTCTCAAAATGTTGAGAATCCGTGTCGCATATGTAATGACAAAAATCATCAAAGCAGGGGAGGGTGTCGACTATTAAAATCTTGACAAACCGTGTCACATATAGAATGTCAAAAATCATCAAGACAGGGGAGGGGTTGTCTTATTTCTTCACGAATCCACAGTCTTGATTTTTTTACATTTTACTTTCACTTTACCGGGATTTTTTCGAAGCGAACGAGTTAAAACATCTTCAATATGAAAAAAGATCGTATTAACGCTTATAAAACATTTTTTATAAATTTACCGGTAAATAAAGCTGGTTTTAGCAACGCCGCACTCCCTAGCGCCCATTTGCGTCGGCTGTTTTGGCGTAGGCATGACGTAAGCAGCGTGACATTCGACCTCTCGCTACGGATGTCGTGATATTCATGACGTTTGCATGCTCAAATTAGGGTACGTCTCGGCGAACCTTAAATTCAAACAGTGGAATTTCTTACACGGGTGCCTCATTTTAAGGTAGGACAGACTCGCGTTTTACGGAATGAAAGGTTAAACATATGCACACCGAACGAATATAAACTTCAAATCAGATTGTAGGCTTCAAGACGGCAAATCATTTTTTTTGTGATATACATGATCTTAACACCAAATTCACATACATATTAGTATTGCAAGTTTTTTTGTGATATGGCATGATTTCTTGTACGTTAAAAAGCGTCAATTGGTTGTCACTGGAAAATCAAGCCAGTTCACACCGAAATCAAAATGCTGCTGTAAATTGACAAAGGAGAATATTAATAGTTAATGAAAATTTTACTGCAGAATAATCACTATCAATTATATACTTCAAAATTCATATGTAATTGCTGCTATTTATCACAAAAAAATACGAAACGAAAAGTACAAATAGAAGAATAAACCTACATCAGTGATTCACAAACCGCGGCCCTTTTTGAATTTTGTGGCGGCCCTTAAATATTTTTCTCAAACATATTTTTTTCACGTAAAACAATTTAATAAATGTAAGCAAGCTTTTTCTTCAACGAAGTAGAATAAATCGGTTCATAAAAATAGACTTATAACAGACAAATATTATGTCAAATTAACCCTCCAGAGACGAGAGCTTTTTTCCGATAAAAAAAAATATTTTCTAAGCCATATTGAAGTCACCGATAACTTTTATTCCTATCCAAAATTTTAAAAATAAAAACGCAAAGCCGTTGTATAGAAACTCCGCATCACTATATGGTCATGCTCATCCCTTTATTACCGTGTAATATTGAGTACGGACAGTAGTAAGGACAAAAGTGACCGTATGGGCTTGCAAACATTCGGGGTTGAAATATAGCTAAACGTGATTTTTTTTTAAATATTTACAATTTGACCTCTTTAGATCAACATAATTTCAAAACAAATATATTAGCAAAATAACTGTAAATATTTTTATGTTTTTATAAAAAAATATCTAACAGTTTCAAAAATTAAATTAAAAAAAACGGAAATTCAAAAAATCACATGTGCTTTTAGAGACCGTTCCTGTTCCCACGGCTGATGACTAACTGTAGTTCGTACCCTTCTTAACCAAATATGAGCGAAAGCAACGATATTCAGGTAGAAAAAGTATGAATAGTGGGATCAATAGACAACGGTGTTTTGTGTGACCATATGGTGACGCTCGTCCTTGGAGGGTTAAAAAATAACAAAGACCAATAACGCATTAACTTATGAATTGCATATAAATGAAACATAAATATTTCACAACGAAACGATTTTTAATAAGCAAGTACTCATAATCCTTTTTTTGCATGGCTTATTTATTTTCGAAATACCACGGTCATAATATAATCATATAGGATTCTATTACTCATTTATCTAAAGTCACTTAATCTTTATTACACGATTTTAAGGCTGTTTTACATGGAACGTACATATGTTCTGTACAAAAAAGGGTTGAGCGTTCTTTAAATTATTTTTTTCTTTGCGGCCCGAACCCACGATAATTTGTTTTATGCGGCCCGCTAGAAGGTAAAAGTTGTGCATCGCTGACCTACAAGATAAAGAATTTTGAAAAATTACATATTTGCTCTGTTTAAATACTTGTCAACCAAATTTTGTTGGTTTGAACGAGTTTGTATTTAAGTTTCTATTACGTTACATATAATATAGATACACTAATATGTATGTGTGCGTTCTTGAAGAACAGAATGCTCGGATATGTACGAATTTGAATATGCATATGTTTTCCGAGATATAATTAACCATACATGTACCAATGGGGTTGGTTGGTATTTAAAGTGTTGCAGATATAGCTATTGCCATAGATGGAGATGATTGAAGCACAGTCAAATAATTTTCTACCAACTCTTAAAGGTGAATCTCACAGTAGATAGGCAAATTATTACAGAGCACAACACGGTGTTCTGAAAAAAAAATGATTTGTTGAATGTTCTATTTTTTTATGAGAAAAAGGAATATAGAAAGTTTATAATAATCATATAATAATTAGATATTATATATAATTTCTTTTTAGAATAAACAATATTAAATACTAATGGGTTATTTAATTTTACAAAATATCATTTTGTGATGCTGCCTTTGTTTTTTGTCGTATTTATGATTTAATTGATTAAATATGTCCTGACAGTATAAAAATATGATCTAAATTTTTACGGCTCACAATATATCACTGCAACGAATTTATTCATTAATAGTTATTACATTTAAGTGTGAATTGCCAATTCTTGATTAAAAGACATTAAAAAAACAAGGCACTGCTTTACAATTTTTAATTATTAGAACAAAAAATGTGTGGCATGTTTTTAAACATAAATAGTGACATCAAAGAAGCAAAACAAATTACAGAAAATAAAAATGCCGTTATTGAAATTACTTCAAAGCTGCGTCGACATGCACAGAGCTTTTTAATTAAAATGATACAGTATTAAAGCGCGCTGAAAAAGCTCTAGCGGCGGCATGACGCAAGCAAGCACAGCGGCATTACTTCACATACGACGCTCGCGGGAATGTCCCATAAGGTCTGAGGCTTTCACGCTGCCCGCTGACGTCATCCCCGTGCCGCGGAGAGGCAGCTGCCCTAATGCGAAAGCTCGTTTGCGAGACTGGATATGAGGTAACGTCTCCTGGGAGATGGTTCACTTGATAAAGGGATGCCTCTTGACTATGATTGAGGATTTTTGGGGTAATTATGCACAAGCGTTGCATAATCTGTACGGAAAAATATTGAATAACAGAATGGAAATTTCGATATCGTCAGCATTATTAATATTTTATCAGGTATAACGTAGTAATCGTGGAAAAAAAAACGAATATTCTGTAATAGATTTGAGTAAATCGATGTAACTTGTGTACATATTTGATTAAGCCACGAGTCGATAAAATATCTTAATATATGTAGAATTATTTTACTTAAATGGAATTATAAAGCACTTATCTGTGTTATAAGTGTTTTTATTAGATATTTTATTTCAATTAATTTATGTTTTGCAGGATGATATGTCTTGACAAATAAATATTTGTGTAACTAACCCCAACTAAACTTTTTTTATTTATCACATTTAATGTGTTCGCTGTCAAATGCGTGGTCAAAAGACATTGTATTCGAAAAATTAATATCGACTGTGGAAAAGAAAAAGGACGTAACCCACAGTTGTTTCAAACAGCTTTATTTCGATAATCACAATGTATCAAACTTTATACAGCTTCTATCAAAAGGATGAAAGCTGCAAATGCCAAATTAGTATCTTAATTTAGCTTTTAAGTTTGAAAAAAGATGAGCTTAAGAAAATTGAAACCGAGAAAAAAGACTGAAAGAAAGGTTTTTCCTATACAATTTCTTTAATTAATATTAGATTGTGTCAATTAAACACCAGATTAAAAGTCTCCGTGCATTTCCAGGTTGAGTATATTTCATAATTTGCATATGACCCAAAAACATCAAAACACGTTTTTTGTGCATCCTGTAAAATTTGCTGTAGGTTACGTCCTTTTTCCTTTCCACTGTCGATATTAGTTTATAATGATCGGGACTGTTTTCGCTCATGACGAGCATTTTCAACTGATACACATCAACACGGGCATTTTTTATTTGAAAACTGGAAATGAAATTTATCTACTAATAAAATTCAATTTTTCATATATTGAACAGTTTGGTTCAGGAAATAATTATCTACATTGATTTCAATTCTGTCTATTCACAGATAAAAAAAATGGTCGCCGACCAATTCTATCTTTGCATTTACTAAATAGATATGTTTGGCCCTTGTGCTCGTAAAATATCGTTGAATAAAAAGTGTTAAGTTATATTTCAGTCAGAAATCATTATATGTAATTCATATGTAATATATGACACAGTCTATGTACATAGAAGAAGAACTATTCTGTAATAAAATAATTTTATTATATTATTATTCAGTGCCAAAAACGCGATTGTGAGGTTGCCAAAATCATCGTTTCTGAAACGGAAAAAAATACATTCAAATGAATGAATACTTAATATAATATTTCATACATTTTTTTTATTTTTATCCTCTATACTTATTACAATACAAATTTTCTAGCCATATCCACTCTCGGTGTGAATCATGTGGACTCGTCATGATTATTTAAGTTTTTTTTAACCGTTAACTGTTTTTTTAAGTCAGCTGACTAAGCCCTCGTTTTCATAAAGGGTAAGAATAGGTTGGAATGAAATATAAAATATGGACGTTTAAATGTATGACATAGTGGTTTTAGCTGTAATGCAATGAATGTTCTTTGTTTTAAAATAAGTATCAGAATATGGCAAAAAAAAAACTAACATTAAACTAAGTTTGATATGTAAGATATGAAAACTTTTCTCTTTGCTTCTCTCCATGGCTTTGAATACAACTCCATAGATCAATTGTAAATAAATATTCAACTCCGTAGCGTCGTTTATTTTGTCTCGAAACGGAAGCAGAGCGAATTCTTACAAAAGTCATGAGAAATGAAAAACTTTATACATTGACGTTCTTTTGACAAAACCTTGTTCATTTCAATTGAAAATGAATGGAATTATTTATTTATTTCAACTTCTTCAAATGAATATTCATAAAATATGATATAACGATAAAGTTTTTAGTTTAATCAACATAATTTGAATTCAAAATTGAAGATTGAGACACGACGGAATATATGACAATACTGCAAAACAAATAAGTTTAGTGGTTTTTTGTTGTTGCCCACAACGTTTCTAGTAATATATCAAAATTAACAAGATAACAACGCAACATAATAATTTACTGGCAATTTCTATACGTAGAGGTACTGACTAATTGTTATTTTAGTAACTGACCGTTTATCAATTTCTATGTCTGAAAAATTAGGTACCTAAGATATATATACTATATTAAGTTTTTATGACGCCATCGGTATGTATTATTTTTCTGTTTTCAAATTTTTTTTTTGTGTGTAAAAGATCACTTTCTTCCTACTTTAAATTCAGCGTTCGCTTTAGTCACAAAGCCGATGAAAATCACCAATATGTTTTTTAAACGTGTGTTCAGAAAATGCATTTTATTTATTTTTTATACAACGAATTTCTTGAAAACTACAATGTTAATTATATTCAAACTTCGTTTGATTGATAAAAATGAAGCACTGTGTTTTGTATAATTGGAAACAATTACAATGTTTAGATATAAGAAATGTAAGATAACGAACAATTTGTCCGCTCATAATGTAGCAGAGAATTTTTAGACATCACAAACACCCATGCCTTCGAACAGAAATCGATCGAAAAAATGCTGTTGCAAGTGAGATCCGGCACGGAAGCCCACGCCCATGAAAGAGCAATAGCTATCTTAAAAACATTAAAGTTACCTAGTTGTATTGTAGTATTGAAGTGGCAAATTGTATTCAAAGTATATTTTGGGCATCTCACCTTTTAAGTGAAATAATACATCACATTGTTAATAATAAATACAAATACGAGTAAGTATGCATAAATACTAAGTTACCTTCCCCCCCGGCTCCGAAGAGCAAAACAAAATTACATTATTGCGACAGGGAAAATCTCTCCGAATTTACGAGACACATCTCTCGGCTCTAATATAACTTTCAGCCTCTAATTTTCCACAGATAACAGAGAATAACACTTATTCACTTTAGTGAAATTATAATGATAGTTACCTTTCGAGTTTGTTCGCCGTGGTAAAGCGGCAAGATTTATTACCGCGGAAGATGTAATTTCGCAAAACGAAATTATTTTATTTCGCACGATAAGAAATAACGTTAACTATTATGCATGACGGTTCACTAATAATTTCTATCAGTTCGGCGGTTAATTTATGGTAAATAATAAACAATTTATTTAATTTATTACCAGGCCCAGTTTAAAATAACAAGCACTTTGTCCTACCCAATAAAATCAATAAGATAAAAAATAAATAATAGTGAAATTAAGCACGCATATGAGACACCAATACAGTTAGTGAATGGATTTTCGTTTCTCTAATCGATACGATAAAAATGTGGGAACATATTTACCAAATTAGGGTTGACACAATAATATGCGATTTTGAAAATCGACTTTAGCATATGCGATAAAATAATTTAAAGTCTACGCACTACTATTTTTTTTTACTACTGTTGTGTTTTAAATTAAAACACCAATTTTTATTAAATGATGTTTCACTTTATTCTATAACATATGGTTTATACAACTGTATTATAAATCACTTAAATTCACAAATCTAAATAATACCAGAACACAAAGAAATATTGATGAGTTTCTACTGAGCTATATGACTTTTCGATTTGAACTGAAGTGAAAAGAATGAATGTTCGTTTTGTCTATGAAAGCTTATTGTAACATTGAAATTATATACAATATTGAGTGCAATGTCAGGGGCAATCAGCATTGCACAGTAGTTGATGTTGTGTATACATAACACTACGTTTATGTTTGTCAACGGTAAAGTGCATGTGGGTCCTCTAGAGGTGAAGTGAGCCAGCTAGTAAAATGGTAAAACTTTTTCTTGGACTATTAAGTACAATCACTTCTTCATTTGCTGTTATTTTTTTATTTTCCGGATACAACACTAAAGCAATATGTATTAACTCAGGTTACTTCACTTTTACGATACTTACAACGCATTTTTTTTTCTAAATAAATACCACGTGCCTCACTTTATCTCTAGTGGGCCAAATTATGTAACTAAGTATGGTATTTTTTTTGTTATCAAACTTTTCTACAGATGTCACTACTAATAACAAAATTAAAAAACGAAATACCCGAATAATTGATTGTGATTTTCACCCTTTTATAAAATTTAGTTTGAATCGAATTTTGCTCATCTATAATGACGACTACGGCTTTAAGAAAGAAAAAAAACGAAATGCAGATTTGAAAACTTGGTTAATTAGGTATGATAAAATAAGTGGACTTAAGATTTTTAATCATAAAAATCATTTAAAATCATAGTTTTAAGTTCACTTAAGTATAACATGTGATATACTTCTGTGCTTCTTACATAAAAAATCATTTTTAAATATACCTAACCTTATCTTGTAAACGGTTATATTTACGAAATAAAGTTTTGTCATTTCGAAACCGAGCATAACAAAACATGCATTTTTGTAGTTAGGCCCCTCGAATTAATTCTGCTTCATCAGAGAAAAAGCTTGCTCACACGTATTAGATGAAATGATTTACTTAAAAAAATATGTGTTCAATTTAAATTTCGAGGGCAGCAAAAAAAAACAAACGGTCCGAAGCGAGGGTTGTGCATCTCTGGTTTAAACCAAAGTTGATATGACGGAAAAATGTCAAAATACCACAACACATGCACACAAATAGAATAGCCTGAATATATTATATTATTTTATACGAAACTTAAAAATGTGAATATTTTGTAGAAAGATTCGCGATACATTAAAAGTCAATTCTTTGCACTCGCATTAATCAAAATTTTGACATTTTTCATAAGTCTCCGAAATTCGACCCTGTCACTTTGCAGTGTAGGCCGCAACAATAGCAGGCGCGGAGCGGCGGGCCGACGATTAATCTCGATGACGCATTCGCCCCTGCCCTTTATAGAAATCGCCCCATACACGCAGTGACGTACGAACAACCACCCGGGAGGAGGGGCCCCGGACGGTGCGTGATACGACAGTCGAAATTAAAGCAAACATTTTTTATGATCCCGTGATTACGTTTTCGTTATTATCGAGTGAACTTGAGTTTCACATTCGTTTGTCATTGACAGCAAATAGTTTTGAAAAATCGTGTTCTAAATTCAAAACGAAAATGACATAATTTTGATTGCATGACGGATATTATTATACGACCTTTCTCTAACGAAATAACATAATAAGTAAGTTTTCTATTGTCAAATGAAAAGTTAAGCGATTTATAATAGAATTGAAAATAAAGATAACAATCACATTCAAAAAGCGATTAGTATTGTATATATATTCAAATTGAATAATGACATAACCTAGCCAATGTTCGATTCCATTACTTTTAAAATGTTCACTGCCAATTCTTGGTTGAAAAGCATTACATTGACAAGTTTAAAAAAAACCCTGTTATGTGTTAATTCCACATTTTTTTTAACCAAAGATCGGAACCAATTTCGTTTATCACGAGCAATCAGTTGATAATGAATTCATGTCTTATTTTATTTCGTCGTCAGAAATTTAATAATTTAAATAATTCAATTTTTACATTCGGTAATAATAATAAAAATTCAAGAGCTCAACCGTCAACAAATAATCATAAAAATAAGTGTTTTTTTTTAAAAAAAAATGTCTGTATTATGTAATAATAAATAAAAGAAATCCGATTTACCGTTTTTTAATCGACCCATCGTATTGTAGAAATATTGATATATCAATAATCATTATCGGAAGGAGACTACTTCTAACCTCAAAAAAAATATCCAAGAGAGGAAAGACAGGATGAAAATAAGAAAAACTGAATTATTGAAAATAAATCTAGTCTAGGATTTCGACTGAAGGTGCTGCTAAATGATTCAATATTAAATTTGAATCGTTCAAATTTAATAAATCTAGTCGTTAGAAAAAGGTGATTTTGTAATGTATCTAAATGTGGAGCCTCTACTGTGGATTGAGATTCAATTTTTTGGTGGGTATTGATTTATTTGTAACGAAGAAGCACACTCTCACACTCTCTCTATCTGTTATTCTGTCTGTGCATTTGTATTTAATGTAACGAGCGAATATCGACCGATGGCACTCCCAATTAGTACTAAGTATTCTTACATTTAATAATCAATAAGTATGCAGATATGATTACACTTTTCGTGTCACCTTTTCGGTGGCCGATAGACTAACAATAAACCCCATTGATGAAGGTTTTTTTAAGTACGCCACCGTAATAAATATTCGAATTTATAAGCTTTAAATAGTTTAGAGCCTTTTTCAGATGCTGCAATTAATCCAAGCAAACAAACTAATTGCAAACGAGCACGTCTGGGCCACACTGGGATGAAAATTTAATGTCAAAGGACACTCGCTATTGCGGTAAGAATCCGATATATATTTGCAAGCTCTCAAAGGGTATTTTAAAATGATGAAAAGCTCTATCACTTTAAAGTTAGAGATTTTTTAAAAAGCTTTTATTCGTTTTGTTTTTATGAAAAATTAGAGCAGTACTATTTATTATTGCTCCGGAAATTAAAAACAATGCATTGATCAATTGTTATTATCGATAGTTAATTAAAATAATTTCTCACGCGCCAGATATTTTGGAATTTTTAAAATGTGTGAGATTAACTTGATGAGATTTTCTTTATCGCTCGAGATCAACTCGAGGGAAAGAAACATTACGACACCGATGCATAAAAATTCAAACATTATTTTTTATTGAAGACGTGTTCATTCATTATTGACCATGCAGAAAGTTTATCCTGGAAAATTCTACAATCTAGACTATTTTTAAACGTACTTACATATTATATTTTAGATTGTGTATAATTATATACTGGATACGAAGAAATATCTTTTAGGGTGTTCACTGTCAATACTTGGTGGAAAGGTATTTTATTGAGAAAAACACAATATTCCATTGTACATATTTCCACTTTTATTTACCAAGATCAGGACCGATTTCGCTCATGGCGAGCATTATTGATAATGTAGTTAAACTGGGAATTAATAAGTACAAAGGAATATTGTGTTTGCTTTAATATAATGCCTTTCAACAAGTATAGACAGTGAACACTTAAAAGTAAACTAACAAGTGCATGCCAGTTCAATCATTATTTTATATTAATTTTAATATAAAACGATTAAAACTGTACATACATTATTAGGTTTTGCTATATTCACGATTATTGTTTGTGTCTGGGAAAAATCATTTGAGTCGTAAATGTATTTTAATTAATTAAATGAATATTTTATTTACAAATCTGCGGTTGCAATTTTGGCATGAAAACCTATCTTTCGTATATTAAAAAATATTTTTTTGTGTTAAAAATGTTTTATTCTGTATTGCGTACACTGTTTTGCATATTCCATGGAATGAAAAAGGCAGACGATAAAAAATCAAGTCGATGAAATAAAAGCACACTTTGTTTGCCGGGATTTGTTTTTATCAAAATTTACAGCAATAAATTTTAAATAAATAGCGATCTTAAAAAAAGATTAAATGGCTTTTAGGACTCGCGAGGATTTATATTAAAAATACCATCAAAACACCCACAGTTTAAATCGTTTTAAGTAATTTTCAACATAGCAAATAAGTGAATAATATTAAAAGAAGTAAACGTGAAACTTCAATGATGTAATGATTAGGCAAAAATTCGCTTAGCAACGTAAAACAAGTATAGACAATATGTCATAACGCTATTATCGGCACTATGGTTATACTGTTTTTGTAATAACCCGAGATGGAAAATAAACATCGACAGAAGTTATAAATGATTAATAATTAAGTTAAACTAAAAATATTAGTTAGCTCATACATTGTCTTTATCTTCAATGTAAGCTTGTTTAACACACAAAATTTGTTTGAAAATGAATGAAAGTCTAGGCCAGACAATAGAGTGATGTTGAAAAAACAACCTGGGTACATCATTCTTTAGAACTTAATAAATACTTTCCAATGAAGACTTTTCTTTGTTATAACTGAATTTTTAAAATATTTAATATCTGTCTGTACGTTGGCTTCCATGCCGGAGCTTACGGTTTCGAATCCCAGTACGGTCAGTATTTTCTCAATCGATTAATCGATTTATGTTCGAAGGCATGGTTGTTTGTGATGTCTAAATACCCTCCACCAACCATTGAAATCCTAAAAATAATGGACTGTAGTGAAAGTGATATAGTCAACCATTAGTTCTATCCTGCCCTATCCTTTATATTATCCATAGAACAAAATATTTTGAGCTTCTGAGCAGCAAGCAACAGCATGGATTAGAAAAATCTACTGTCCAAAATTGTTTTATAAATAAAGCGTTTCAGCTCAATTTTATTTATTATGTTGTCGAAATTATTTAAAAACCAAACGGTAGTAAAAATATGAAAAAAAATGAAAACAGTATGATAAACATCATTAATATGGAAGACGATTTGTGAGTTGGCTGTATTTGACCGTTTTTTTGTTTCGAAAGATTTTCCTCGAGAAGAGTTGTATAAGGCAAGGAATGGTATATGCATGTCTATGATCAGATACGTAAATAGAGGATAATTATTATGTAACTGATAGAATTTTCAGTACAATGACAAATGTTCAACGAATAAAACATTATTTAAATCATATGATGTAATAATAACTCGGTTTACTGAATAGTAGATACCTCATTATTCATGGTCGGAAAATTCCATTCGTGTAACTTATCAGGGATTATGTACATATACTCTGTATATAGTCGGAGCGAAAATTTACTATTTAGTCGATTGACGTCAGCAAAAAATGTCATCTAAAATTTTCGTCACATACCGTAATTTGCGAAAGGTGAAGGGTGTCGCGATACGAAATATATTTCAAGCTTTCAATAGTCGGTATATAGTTGAACATAAAACCGAACACATAAAAATAAAAATCTATATATTAATAGCCGATAATGTCCGTCTGAGTGTAAGGACGTCCTCGACCTTCCAGTCTCCACTTTTTTAAATAAAATAAAATCTATAATAATCACTTTTTACTTTTCACTTTTCACAAATGTGTGCGTACTGATGTCATCGGGTCTTTTTCTTCTTTTACGAAATTTATTTGTTAGCGTATTTGAAAATTATTTGAATAAAATATATATACTACGAAAAATGATTGTTAGCAAACGTGAACATTATTCCAAAAATTCAATAATTTGCAATTTAAAAACTGCAGGGCTGTCGATATATGCGCCGAGGTCGATTTATGGTACTATGAAAAATGATTGTTAGCAAACTTGAACATTATTCCAAAGATTTAATAATTTACGAAATTTCTGCTACTACGAAAAATGGTTGTTAGCAAACTTCAACATTATTCCAAAAATTAAATAATTTACGAAATTTCTGCTACTACGAAAAATGGTTGTTAGCAAACTTGAACATTATTCCAAATATTAAATAATTTACAATTAAAAAACTGCAGGGCTGTCGATATATGCGCAAAATTAAATAATTTACGAAATTTCTGCTCCTACGAAAAATGGTTGTTAGCAAACTTGGACATTATTCCAAATATTAAATAATTTACGAAATTTCTGCTCCAACGAAAAATGGTTGTTAGCAAACTTGAACATTATTCCAAAAATTCAATAATTTACGAAATTTCTGCTACTACGAAAAATGGTTGTTAGCAAACTTCAACATTATTCCAAAAATTCAATAATTTACGAAATTTCTGCTACTACGAAAAATGGTTGTTAGCAAACTTGGACATTATTCCGAAAATTCAATAATTTACGAAATTTCTGCTACTACGAAAAATGGTTGTTAAACTTTATTCCAAAAATTGAATATTTTACGAAATTTATGCTACTACGAAAAATGGTTGTTAGCAAACTTAAACATTATTCCAAATATTGAATAATTTACGAAATTTATGCTACTACGAAAAATGGTTGTTAGCAAACTTAAACATTATTCTAAAAATTAAATATTTTACGAAATTTCTGCTACTACGAAAAATGGTTGTTAGCAAACTTAAACTTTATTCCAAAAATTCAATAATTTACGAAATTTCTGCTCCTACGAAAAATGGTTGTTAGCAAACTTAAACTTTATTCCAAAAATTCAATAATTTACGAAATTTCGGCTACTACGAAAAATGGTTGTTAGCAAACTTAAACTTTATACCAAAAATTGAATATTTTACGAAATTTATGCTACTACGAAAAATGGTTGTTAGCAAACTTAAAAATTATTCCAAAAATTAAATATTTTACGAAATTTCTGCTCCTACGAAAAATGGTTGTTAGCAAACTTGAACATTATTCCAAAAATTCAATAATTTACGAAATTCCTGCTACTACGAAAAATGGTTGTTAGCAAACTTGAACATTATTCCAAAAATTCAATAATTTACGAAATTTCTGCTCCTACGAAAAATGGTTGTTAGCAAACTTGAACATTATTCCAAAAATTCAATAATTTACGAAATTTCTGCTACTACGAAAAATGGTTGTTAGCAAACTTAAACTTTATTCCAAAAATTGAATATTTTACGAAATTTAAGCTACTACGAAAAATGGTTGTTAGCAAACTTGGACATTATTCCAAATATTAAATAATTTACGAAATTTCTGCTCCTACGAAAAATGGTTGTTAGCAAACTTGAACATTATTCCAAAAATTCAATAATTTACGAAATTTCTGCTACTACGAAAAATGGTTGTTAGCAAACTTAAACTTTATTCCAAAAATTCAATAATTTACGAAATTTCGGCTACTACGAAAAATGGTTGTTAGCAAACTTAAACTTTATTCCAAAAATTGAATATTTTACGAAATTTATGCTACTACGAAAAATGGTTGTTAGCAAACTTAAAAATTATTCCAAAAATTAAATATTTTACGAAATTTATGCTACTACGAAAAATGGTTGTTAGCAAACTTTAAAAATTATTCCAAAAATTAAATATTTTACGAAATTTCTGCTCCTACGAAAAATGGTTGTTAGCAAACTTGAACTTTATTCCAAAAATTCAATTATTTACGAAATTTCGGCTACTACGAAAAATGGTTGTTAGCAAACTTAAACTTTATACCAAAAATTGAATATTTTACGAAATTTATGCTACTACGAAAAATGGTTGTTAGCAAACTTAAAAATTATTCCAAAAATTAAATATTTTACGTAATTTATGCTACTACGAAAAATGGTTGTTAGCAAACTTAAACTTTATTCCAAAAATTGAATATTTTACGAAATTTATGCTACTACGAAAAATGGTTGTTAGCAAACTTAAAAATTATTCCAAAAATTAAATATTTTACGAAATTTCTGCTCCTACGAAAAATGGTTGTTAGCAAACTTGAACATTATTCCAAAAATTAAATATTTTACGAAATTTATGCTACTACGAAAAATGGTTGTTAGCAAACTTAAACTTTATTCCAAAAATTGAATATTTTACGAAATTTATGCTACTACGAAAAATGGTTGTTAGCAAACTTAAAAATTATTCCAAAAATTAAATATTTTACGAAATTTCTGCTACTACGAAAAATGGTTGTTAGCAAACTTTTTTTTTATTCCAAAAATTCAATAATTCACGAAATTTCTGCTCCTACGAAAAATGGTTGTTAGCAAACTTGAACATTATTCCAAAAATTAAATATTTTACGAAATTTATGCTACTACGAAAAATGGTTGTTAGCAAACTTAAACTTTATTCCAAAAAATCAATAATTTACGAAATTTCTGCTACTACGAAAAATAGTTGGTCAGCAAACTTGAACATTATTCTAAAAATTAAGTAATTTCCGAAGTTTCTGCTACTACGAAAAATTGTTGTTAGCAAACTTAAACATTATTCCAAATATTAAATAATTTACGAAATTTCTAACTATAAAAATAAAATAAATTAAAATAAAATAAAATAAAATAAAATAAAATAAAATAAAATAAAATAACATAAAATAAAATAAAATTAAATTAAATTAAATACCATAAAATAAAATAACATAAAATTAAATCAAATTAAATACTATGCAACAAAAATCTCACGTTGCTGAGCAACGGGCTTACAGCTAGTGACATTAAATATCGAAGGTTTTAACGATACCGTAAAGCCATCTGTGAGGAATGTTTCAAAGGTGTTGCTTTCAATGAAGATTCATGATGCGTTACCTGCAACAAAAGAAAATAAATATGAATTCAAATTCAAAATATAAACGTTGTTTACCGTTTCTTGGCGTGATTTTGTTTTAGTTATTACGGATATTATTGCATCCTCAAAAGAATATTTTCCAAAAAAGTGTTATTATAAATAAAATTTCGTTCATATCAGTGAGCTATTAGGGTAAAAAAAAAATAATTTAGATATTTTGTAGTGTTGTGTTGAATACTGCACAGTAGCCTTCCACTGTAAGACTCGATCAGTAAATTACACAAAATAGCCACTTGATTATATACGGAGACATGTATGAGGGACTGGACATAAATAACTTAAATCGCTAGAAATGGCTGACACATCTAGAATGTGTAAGAAGCTAATAAAGGCCTTTGTTGAATTTATTGTTATTAGAAAATTCGTTATCCACTTGTGCACTTTTTGTGTCTGGGAATCATCTAAGAACAAATATTTTGTGTAAAAATATAGTCAAATTTAAATTATTATTATTATGTATACTTCCATAAATTGTGTCGATAACGACCCGGATTTCGCTTTTCGGCATCTTCTGGTTTTATCTAGTGCACGAATGCACTTGAACTCAAGTTCTCAAGAGTACAGAATAAAAATAATTCAAATTTGACATTAAATTTCCATCAAGCACCTTCAGTCGAAATTCTAAACAAAAAATAAGTATAGTAATTTAGAATTATTTTCATTTTGATTTTGTACACTTCCATATAATTCTTGGTCGAACATACGTATATTGTTATACCCCTTTAAATAATTAATATCAATTAATTTGAATAATATGTCGTTTTATAAACTCACAAAAAAATATTCTATTTATTTTTCACGTTTACATTTTATCGTCTGGCAATTCATTATGCCCAATATTATAATCTACCCACTTAATTCACTACAATAATTCATATCATAAATTCTCGCTATCAATTAGGTTAACAATACGTATAGAGCGAGTGTACTTGTGTGTTTGTATATAGACAATACAAAATTTCCGCTGCCTGTCAGTTCGAGTGCATTCGCGCACTGATTAGCACCGGAAGATGCCGAGGCGAAACCCGGGTTGTGTTCGACCAAGAATTATATGGAAGTGTACAAAATCAAAATGAAAATATTTTTAAATTATTATTAAATTTCCACCAAACAAACACCTTCAGTCGAAATTTTAAATTATAAAAATAAAGTATTTTTTCTTTTTAGCGGATCGTATTATTTCCAAATCGTGTAGAAAAAGTGTTTGGTGTGTATTGCTTCCGATGAATAGCTCACCTGTCATCGGTGCCACTACGCACAGGTAGTTTTCATAATAAAATAATCTAGGCAGTAGGTACGCACACAAACAGTAGATACAGGCATCATTGTTGTCGGGAGGTAAGTTCTGAAAATGTTATCTCCATAAATATACAACAGCCATGACAGATATGGAGAGCTAGCAACGCATTCAACCTGGGGATAATAAACCAACGCAGTAAGTACGAAACACGCATTATATTTTCTATCTCCCGGAAAATATGAACGCCTGATACAAATTTGTTCAGAATATTAAACATTTTTTTCTAGGATTAGTATTTGATGTAACCCAGAATGTTAATTGTCTAAGGGATCGTGTGGGTCATAGTTAACGACCCGGCGAGGTCAATTTGTCATTAAGACCAGTTTAAATTTAATTTAGTGAGTGTTTGTAATGCCATCAATATCGTCTCTAGTTAATAATAGGGCGAAAATAGCAACGTATTTAGTTCTACAGTTTTTTTTTAAATATTTATTAGTTAATAGCTATTTTGGCTTAAGTCATCGTCGAACTATGGTCGAAATTATTTTTTTCTAAGCTATATATACTGGCTCCAAAGAGATACACAATGCATCATGTTATTCACTCTAACATTTTAATTGAAATTACAATTATAGTATTACACTTATTGACTATGACTCTAGTGTTTTGAAGAACGATAAACAATCTGATAAGCCATCCTTCTCTAGTTGATCTTGATTATCTAAAAAATTCTCATTGATTTTATCTCATGTCATTTAAATTTTTAAAATACAATATGCATTGGCAATTAATTACATATAAGATGTTACGCAAAATGTTGTTTTATTTTAAGATATATTTCTTGGATTTACAAAGTTGATTAGCCGATTTTTTATCAGATATCTACGCAATGTGAAATATCTACAATTGAAAAATCTCATTTTTATCAAGCAACGATTGGTGAGATATAAGTACAAATGTGTTTCAAAGTAACTGCACAATACAGGTAATTCAAACTTAAATTTGGCGATATGTTTAGAATAAATTATCATAACTTTTAGATAAATCAAATACTCTCCTACAACAATGTATAACACACTTAGCAGATAAATATTATTAAATATTGAGTCAAAATCAAATGAAATAAGTTGAAAATAACTTTCATAAGATACCTAGTGAAGTTGCACGGCGATAGAACATTGAAATCCTTAAAATGTTTTATTTAAGATCTTAAAACCAAGAAGAAAATTAAAATAATTAATGTAACTAATCATTTTAGCACTATTATAAAATTTTGAAATGGATCCTTAGAAAACTAAAGGTACTAAGTATTCTTACCACTTTTTCTCCACAGTACGACTATTTGGGAATGCATGTCACACTTGGTTACAAAGAGTTGAGTTAAACACTCAAGACTCATTTAGGAAAATATAAAACTAAATAACTGAAGAGTTTTGAAGTGAGCTCCGGAGTAAACTACTTTAGAGATATTAGGGTTTATTTTTTAATGAAATCATATCAATCAGATTTTGTTGTAAACATTTTATGAGTGTTTTCTTACAGATATATGACAGTCAACACAATAAAATAAAAACAGTACACAAATGTACAAATTTTACACACAAATGTAGTGCAATTTGCAAATATATGCGCGATGCTCATATTTCTTTTTATTTATATAAAATAAACAACGCGTGACAGTGATAGCGTTATAAATAAACTATTAATAATAATATTATTATAAAAATGAATGCTTCCTATATGCGTAAATGGGTTTGGCTATAATTATAATGGAAAGAAAAAAGCGTAAAATAAATAATGTTCATATTTACGTCAAGTCTTCTTTTTATTTACCTTTGCGAAATTGTTATTTACACTTCAAACGATCATATTAAATAAAAACATCGGTGACTACAAAAAGAGCTTAAGTATGATAAGGACTTTTTTACATAAATGTTTTTTTAAATATATTTATACCAAATTGAAATATTGTGATTCACTTTTCCGAGAAGCACATTCAGACTAAACGCATCGTTCTTAGTAATCAATATATTGTTTTTAAAAAATGAAGCTACAAGTTTTGTTCCCCGCTTTAAATTCGTTATTATTTGTATTTTCCCTTTCTTCGCACCGAGAAAATTTTTTTTTTTTTGGATATCAAATTTATGGAGCTTCAAGTACCAGGACGCGCTAACGTCAAGGTTCTTCCAGTCTCCTTCATCGATAAAGTGTTTGAAGAATTGTAAATTGCATCCCCTTACCATCGTTTGCAGACAGAAGGGCGCGATCGCTACAGAGATAAGAAGTTCACGGGAACTCCATATGCACTATTTTGCAAATCACATTCTATATGCTTCCCCACACTGCATCCGTACATGTACACACACATACGCATACATACATACACACATACAGTGCACAAGGAAAGTCAAACAAAGAGAGTCATTTTCGTGATGCTAATTTCGTTCTAAAAGTGCCAATTTTAGACGACATAAGATCTATGGAGGGTCGTCGAGCAGAATTGCTCTCGGTCTAAAACGATTCTCAGGCAGTGTCTCGTCATAATTGTGGAGATTAGATATCGTTGGGTTAAAATGTTTCCCTACTTCGCTGTGAAACCTTTGAGATATCTCACGAACGAACTCGCGGATGGTAGGTATTTTCAAGTCTCTGTGAAGCAGCGTGTTACGCACGTACCACGGGGCGTTACATATCTGTCTCAGTGATTTATTTTGGACAATCTGGAGAGTCTTCATATGTTTACGGTGAGCATACGTCCATATTGGAGCAGCGTACATCATGATTGGTCGAGTGATTGCTGTGTAGAGGAGCAGCTTGCTTTTGAGAGTAAGTTTGCTCCTCGCGTTAAGCATAAAATACAATCTTGCCTTTGTAGCGTTAGCTTGACGTTTTTTAATCGCGGCGTGTTCATTAAATTTAAGTCGATTATCTAGTGTGAGTCCAAGATACTTAACCGAATTAGACCACTTGATCTCTGCGTTGTGCATGCGTATGCAAGCAAAATTAGGTTTTCTGATAAAACCCTTGGAAAACATTACTGCCGCGCTCTTTTCGGTATTAATTTTGATTCGCCATTTGTCGCACCAGTCTGCAATTGTGTCAGCAGCTGATTGAACATGCGTGACAGCGCTTTGTCGATTTCGAGATTTAGCTAAAATAGCCGTATCATCTGCATATTGTGCTATAATTGCGTCGTTTTCTCCCCCGGAAGGAATGTCATAGGTGTATATATTGTATAATATGGGTCCCAAAACAGAGCCTTGCGGAACTCCCGCCCGAGTTGACCTTGGTGAAGATCGAATTCCATCCATTTTAACGTTGAAACATCTGCCTGTCATGAATGAATTGAGAATTTTTACCAGTGGTGATCCTATGCCAGCCTTCGACATTTTGAATACAAGCCCTTCAGTCCATACTCTGTCGAAGGCTTTTGCGATATCTAAAAAGAGGCCAGCCGTGACTTCTTTAAGAATGAATCCACTTGTGATAAACTCCGTTACTCGGAGGAGTTGGTGGTTTGTCGAATGGCTAGCACGAAAGCCGTGCTGAGTGTCTGGGATGATTTTTTTCACCGTAACAACTTCTTGTAACCTAATCTTAATTACACGCTCTAAGACTTTGCTCATTGCGGGGAGCAGACTTATTGGTCGATGATTTACTGGAAGTGTATGATCTTTTCCAGGTTTTGGAATGAGAATAATATCAGCTTCTTTCCATCGTGCCGGAAAATATTGTAATCGCAAGCACGCATTGATGATGTTTACTAGCGAATTAATGCCCTTTTCCGGGAGCTGCTTGAGAGCCTTGTTACCAATGTTGTCATTGCCCAACGCTTTCCTGTCAGGTAGATTTTTGATGAGACATTCCACCTCGGCAAATGAGGTGGGATAGATAATTTCGCCATCTGCATCTTGAGATTGATCTAGAATTAACTTTGCAGCGATTTCTATATCAAACGCGTTTTTATTCATGACTAAATTGCTTGGGTCAATTGTGTTGGGTGTAAATTGGCTTTCAAGGCTGTCTGCAAACTCTTCAACTTTATCACTGATGGTGAAAACAGGTCCCTTTGGTCCGTAAAGTGGCATCAGGGGGTGTTTTTCTGCGCGGAGGGCTTTGGAGAGGGCCCAGTATGGGTCACTTCCTTTAACAAGATCACTTAATCTGTCGTCAGAAGTTTTTTCGCGGTAAGCTTTCATAGCGAGTCGGATTTCAGCAGACAGACGGTTAACGCGCTGCTTAACTAAGGGGTTACAGAATTTTTTCCATTCTTTTCTTGCACGCCGTCTGTCATTAATAAGGATTTTAATGTCTATCGGTAGAGGTTTACTGTAAGGTGTATTTTGTAAAGTTTTTGTAGCATACGCGGCAGCTAAGTTAATGTTTGTATTGAGATTAAGAATCTCAAAGTCAATGCTTTGGTTATCTTTTAAGTCACAATGAGGAATTATCATATCGTCAACAAAGGTCTCAAATACATCCCATTGGACTATTTTTCGCGTTTGGCTTAAGTTATTACTACTAAGGTGTGTTGGATCACCTAACCTCAAAATGACAGGATGGTGATCCGAATTAAGCTCGTGTACTATATGAGTTTCATAAGGAAGGTTGACTCCACTCAGAATAGCAATGTCTATAACATCCGGTATTCCTCCGTTTCTCGGTAGAGTTGTTGGGTCGGAGGGTGCAGCTACCGAGAAAATAAATGAAGCTTACTCTTAACTTGTCGTTATACATAGTTATCTCGTGGATTAATAAAATTATATGACTGGTAAAAAGCCAGCCCGAAATCGGGTTCACAGACTGATTTGGTAAAAAGTAAACTGTTTGCAATAAACTAATTTTGTTCTGCTTTCAAGATTCAGAAAGCTGTCGATAATTAAATGTATAAATTTAAGAATTGAGGTGACCGTACTCGATAAATGTATCTAAGTCAAAACGCGAAACGAAAATATATTTTCAAAATTAAACATAATATAATATTTCAAATCATTCATTGGTGTTTACTGATAATTAAAAAAAAATATTTCATCTCTCTTCAATTATAACCAAAGCAGTTTCAAGTCAAAATACTATCGTTTTTTTATTAAATACCTAAATGTAGAAAATATCGGTTTTTTAATGTCACGAATTTTGTTTGAGAATCGGTATTTCAAAACCGGTTTTTAAAAACTGACAAGCCTAGTGGCAATTTAGCAGTTTAAATACGTTCTAAATTTTATTCACTTTTTTTCGTAGGTTACTAGGTAAACGAATTTGATCTAAAGTCCGAAACCTATAAGGCAGTTTTAATTTTAAAACGATTTTTTAATAAATTACACACGCTCTTTCTACATGGACATATTCCATTAACTCGCTGATGGCGCAAAAATGGCCCCATAAAGGCTATTTGCATCAAACTAATTCCGGACATAAAATATATCTTCTTGTCGCTTATTCAAGAACGTACAATTTCTGCAAATGAAAACCAACAGAGAAGCATATCTATAAACCGACAAATTTATGAGCAGATTTTTTAAAAATTACAAACTTTGCGCTCGTATTTCGTACAAGTATTTTTTTAAATAACCTAATTACAGCTATAGATTATATAGCGTAAAAAGGTATGAAATAGCGTATAGGTATATAGCGTAACAATGTATGAAAAGCTCTTGGAATTCGCGCATTTTTTTTTACATATTAACCATTTATTTCTGGAATTGATATGTAAATACAATGAGAAATAGATGCACACGTATACATGCATAACTGTATAAACTTTTTAATATAATATATCTAGTTCGCGTATTTTTGAAGAAGTGAATTTTGCTGACTCGTTTTTCATAGATTCTTGATCTGAGTCAATTATTATCACATTGGATTTGTTTTGGTGATCTGAAGGTTAATTATTTATTTCTATGTACAATAATGGACGGACTTCTAGGGTGCATTTATTAAGTAGATTTACTAAATATTTAGCTCTCTGTGTTTGGATAAAATTTATGGCCGAAACGTGCTATTTTACGAATTCAATAAATGTATTTTAACAAGATTCAAAACAAAGTCATCAATCCAAGATTTTACGAAAGTTCACCGCTTATGTAAAAAAATATTTTGGAAGAAAAAAATCGCGTTAAAAAAGAAACGATGCCGTCCAAAAAACTCGCGTAAAAAAAGGACTAGGTGTATCCCTAAAAAAACACTAATTATATCAGCAAATAAATATTTTTATAAAACATACACAGCTCTTTCACGGTTTAATTGATTACATATCGAATGTCTAACGTTTGTCAAATAGAAAAATAAATTATATAGGTACGAGTGTTAAATTTTAATAAATTATACGCGGTGTCGCACACCGGTCAACCGTGCATATTTTTAGATATCATGCAAATTAATAGTTCATTGTGTAGTCCCGGCCTTAGACTTGAGTTGACACTGATATGATCCGAAAATAGCACGGGCCCGTGCGTCATTGGCTTGAAAAGGCATAAAGGAGATTACGATATTAAATCCCTTTTGAGTCCGCGAACACTTCTCGACGTTTATGATAGCCTGATAGAAAACAATATCACATGCAGAGATAAAAACTATCAGATAATCTGAAGGAAAAAAAAATACATACAAAATATTATGAAGTACTATTTTTTTTTTTAACACATGTTTTAAATTTATAAACATGGGTGGTTGGGTTACAGCAGAGTTTCGTAACCCTGATTAAGTAAGTCATCGCTCACTTTATCACGGTACAATTATTCAATCCCTCCCCCCTTTAGTATTAAACGTTTTTTTTACATATCGACTGTGGAAAGGATGTAAGCCGCAAATGTCGAATTAGTATCTAAATTTAGCTTTTTAATTTGAAAGAAAGAGCTTGAAACCAAGAAAAAAGACTGAAAAAAAGGTTTTTCCTAGACAATTTCTTGAATTAATCAAAAATAGATTTTGTCAATTAAACGCCAGTTTAGAAGTCTCCGTGCACTTCAAGGTTGTGTATATTTCATAATATGCATATGGTCCAAAATCATCGAAACACGTTTTTTGTGCCTTCTGTATAATTAGCTGTGTGTGGGTTACGTCCTTTTCCTTTTCACAGTCGATATATGTATATCATATGAAATAGTTGGATCCGCAGATCAGTAGTTAACGTCGTTGGCTTCCGTGACGGATGTCACGGATTCAGACACCAGTGAGAACAGCATTTTTTCATTCGATGTAACGATTTATGTCTAAAAATTCCCCCGCAATCTTCGAATCCTTAAATAACGTAGCAAGAGCAATAAGCTAACCACTAGTCGTGTTTTAACCCTATCCTTTCTATTCCTACTCTCGTAAAAAAAGTTGAGCAACTGAGTAACCAGCAGTTCTTGGAGAACACCTTCTGTTGAGATACCTCCATTAGGAGGCAATCTGCACCAAATTGGGATCGGAAATAAATTATAAAAAATATATATTAAATATAGTTAATTTATATTTAATGTAGCTTATATGTTGACAAATGAGTGAGGTATATAAAAAAAATAAAAAAATGCTAAAGAACTCAGATAAACTAATGCAAAGAAACCAATGCGTTCGTCATCATTGAAATATTGCACCACAGTATCAGCAGCGTCCACCGAATGTTATAAAGATTTAAAAAAAAACATCCCCGTTCACAAATACTCCACGTTGCTGAAATTTTAGTTATTTGTCGGTGAATTATCATGATTATGTTTTGTATGTTAATTTGTAAATAAGGTAAGATTTTTTTGGTAAAACGGTTAAAGATTTTTTCTTCGGAAGTTTGTTTAATTTTTAAAGACGCCTTCACACGGATTAGCTTAAGTCTACTTAAAAAATCAAGAGTTTAAAAGAGATTTCTTCCACGATGTCAAGTTTTGTAAAACATTAGTTAATAACTTTAGGCAGTAATCTGGCGGTGTCTACTTATTTCTTTGGCGACTTATTGTTTAAGAAAAATTACATTTCATTCAAGAGAATACAAAAAAATATAACCTAAGAAAAAATAAAATATAATAATAGTTTATATTATATTTATAGAATAATCATGATACATTATTATTTAGACAAAGTAAGAAAAAGGAAAAAAAAACAAGCACTTAGAAAATTGATATAGCATATTTTTACACATGCCTCTTTGCAATGTGAATCATAATTCATATGTATTGCTAATGGACCATTTAAAAAAAAAGGTTTTGCTTGTTAAGATTGAGTCGCTTAACCTTTCTTTATCGGTAAGGTTAAAGATATAAGAATAGGTAGAGAAAATCAGTAGTAGTAAGCTAATCGCTATCACTTCATCCCGTTTTAGGGTCTAATGAGTGGTAAAGAAACGTCAACGTCACAAACATCCAATCAATTTTAATATCAATTCATAAAAAAAATCCGTGTGGCGATTTAAGCCCGTTGATACCGCAGCAGAATAAGACCAATGTCGAAGAGTATTTTACCTCTGCTGTAGGTTTGGAAACCAGCAACACACATCAATGAATCATATATTCAATGTTATTTCAAGTTTCACGCGTGTTTACTTATACCCAGTACATTATGAATGAAGTAAAGTATTAATACCATATTTGAAGTATTTTTGGGTTTGAATTATTAAGTACCCATGCCTAATCGTGAAAAACGAATGAGTCTTAAAATTTGGGCTTACGCAATGACAATCCATCAAATTGAAAACTTTAATCGCTAATATCTCCAAGCTATGTCATTTGCGCTCATCGTAGTTTTACACTTTCGATTTTGTAATTTGTCTTTATTTGAGTTGGTTGTTCGTTGATAATTTAATAATGGAAAAATTGGTGACAGTGTTGTGTAAATAAAATCAAAACCAAATGAGAAAATATCGATGGATTCGGCGGTAGCTTTGTGTAAGTTAATTTTCAATATAAAATTTAATTTGATCAAACCACTCCACTTGTTGTATGTACATAAAAGAATAATCAGAAATTCATTTATATTCTTTCTAATGATGCCTTCCAATGAGACAAAACACGTATCACAAGTGAAGAAGCAAAATTAGAAAAATATTCACATATTAAAAAATAATCGCTCAACTTTTAATAAATCACTTGATTGTAAGTCAAACAATTAAAAAAACAATAAAAGTTTACTTATCATATAACAGACATGAACATACGTCATACTTATTGAGGGATTAGTTTAAGCGGTAAAATTTAATTACTTGTAAAGAATTAATTTCTAATAAGTGCTATATCATAGCACACAATTATAATTCACACATAAATGACGACAATCACTATCAATATTCTGTTTAAATAATGAAATTATCTACGATATCATTTAATACATATTTAATATACCAATAATTGATATCGGCAATAATCGATCAAATTTAAGATAACCCATATTATAATAGAAACATAAACAATGTGTAAAGTCTACGTCTGTAATACGTATATAAGATTAATCAAAATCAAAAGTGATCATATATATATATATGATCAAATGAAGAAATATTGTATGGGATATATATAAAAATATAGAAAAAAAAATCTGAACATTTAAAAATTGGGGGGAAGGCTTAGAGTAACAAGGGTGAAATAACAAAACAATGTTTTTGTAGAGAACGCAGAAACAGTTTTTTGTCAAAGTAATTTTAAATTAAGACATTATATATTTACGGATAAAATACAATAAAGAGATCGAAGGTTTGCCTTTATAATAAAGTTGCTTTGAAAAAATGTAGTACATTTACATAATACTGTACAAAATAAATAGTACGTGATAAAATACCGTCGGTATACTGCCAGAAAACGTTAAGTCAAATATTGGGTGAATTGAATTATTAATGCAGATTGATAGATTTTAACACGCTTCATCAAAAAACATATTACATTTATTTGTTTCGACATTTAAAGAAGTCATACAAACTAAGTATATTTCGTTGGCAGTTATTATTAGCAAAAAACTATATATAAAATTAACGCTTTTTAGCTGTACAGATTTCATATTTCTACCGCTACCTCAAGACGATAAGACGACTAAACGTTTTCAAGCTGTCAACGTTTTAGTCAACTGTTGTTTGTTTTTTTATTTTATTGTCTACCGCCTCGCTACATTTTAGTTCGCTTCATATTTTAAAAAGTCGATTTCTGGCAGAATATCGACGATATACAATAAATAAAGGGAACAAAATCAATGGTCAGAGTTTACATCAATTTTTGGTCAGAATTTAAATAAACTTTCGGTCTGAATAAAATTGAATTTTTGGTCAGAATAAAAATATTATACGGTCAGATTTTATAACCATTTTGGTTAGGTTTAATTTCATTTAAATTATCACTATTTTAACTTAATTTATTCGGCCCTCTGTAGACTTAACGATATATTATGACCATTTAATATAAATTCAGACCAATGTGATAAAAATTATGACCGAAACTGTATAAAAATTCCGACCAGTTAAATACGAGCAATAAATAAACACATTTTTGTAGTTTCGCCCTTGTCACCCTTAAAGCCCCCGAATTACGAGCGAAGGTTTAATAGCAATAATTATGTTATTATACTATTTCATATCCAAATCACGGAATCGTTCGATTGAATCAAGTACGATTCGAATCTGAAATTCCAAACAAATCATAAGGATCCGAAACGTTTACGTCAATCGAAAAATACACGTGATTAACATCTTGTATATAATAGCGTCACGTGACAACGATTGTATACAATAACAGACGTAATACGCAGCTCTGGCATAATACAGTTATTACATAACCGTTATCTGCAATGTATTATTGATAATATGTGTAAATTTAGACGGCTTACAAGTTCATGGAAATTCGCGACAACATCGCTAGAAAATTAGTAAACATTTACGATAGATTGCGCAATTTGGATGTTTTGACTTCTGATTGTATGAGTCGAAATAAAATTGATGCTTGTTTCTCCTATGATGAAAACCATGTCTCACATATGAGTGGGGAACCTGCGGCCATTTTACTGAATCATTTTATTTTATTTACATTATGTCTGCGATTAGGGATTGAAATACCGGAGGAATATATCAAAATCCCGGGAACGTTGGTAATTCATATAAAACATCCGTATTACAAAAAACTGTTTTAGTAAACCGAAAAATCCGATCGCAATACCAGGCGAGTAAATCAAAATGGGTATTTCGAAATTTCATATTAAATACTGCCATTTAAAAATACATCGTAATCATAAGCGGGTGTTTTTCATAAATAGCTTGAAGTTTATTAAAAATAATAATGCATCATCGAAATGGTCATAAATTCTGAAACTAGTCAATATTTATACAATTATAAGCAGACTAAACATATTATATTCAATCGCGAACAATTGTATTACAATTTGTGATGGTTTGTTTGTATACATTCAATATTCGATAATAGCTCTAGTCAGATTAAGAGGAAATAATGTCAAAATGACGTTATAATGTATTCTTGAGTAAAAAAAAAACATGACATTACAAATTTTACCAAGTAAATATCACTTCAATCACTAGATAGGTGATGTAAGTATGGGTCACAATAATTAAAGATACGATTTAAAATAAACAGTAAAAGCTAGCAGATTTAAGAATTTAAATCAGGATACAAAATATAAACGCAAAAATCTATATTTGAATGTTTTCTTAAATGCCGCCTGTCAGTAATATAGTGAGCTATACACACTCGACGTTAATTTTTTAATAAACAAACTGCATGTTTCCTTTAAATTTCCAGTATTGGTTCACACTAAGCACACTTAATTTTTTTCCGAAGAACTAATAACATTTTATGATAATATGCAAATGTGACGTAGGAAACGATAAACGTTGGAAAATTCCATTTGTTTTTATCGTAAACACGAAAAATGAAAGTAAATAATAACCAATCGAAAGTGATAATTTGCTAATCGCTTCGGCATTGACGATAATCTTATTGTATTCCGACTGTAGCCGAATGACTTTCAAGGTTCTCGGTACGAGAATCAATGCATGGAAATCTCATACAACCCATGAACAACCAACTCTTCTTATACAAGGTTTTCTTTACACTATTTTGAATTATCACGGTCTACTTAAAAGATATATTGTCACACGAATTATTTGTTCTAGCAAGATTCCCAGACACAAAAACACAGAAGCGGATAACGGATATCCCAACGAAAAGAAATTTAACAACACGAGACATTAATAATAGACAAAAGTCTTCATTAGATCGTAGCACATTTGATGTGTCAGACGTTTCAAGCGATGGAAGCGATTTATGACCATTCCTTCATAAAAGTCCACGTATATATATATAAATATAATTAAGTAGCGATGAATAGTATTAACATATAAATATTTTGTATAATTTACTTATTGGGTCATCATTATTACGTTTTTACACGATTTTATATACCTACCAGAAAGTTGTACCAAATAAGACGGTGTTTTTATAGTCAGGGAAACTATCATAATTTTTTTTCTATGAATTTTATAATTTTTCTTACACGGTTTTTTTTTGTGAATTGTAAAGTGTGGTTTTATTTTTTCTAAACCACTCCCTAAATAATCTTTAACACTTCCCCTACGGTGCTAAACATATTTCCGATATGTTGCCATTAAAAACCAAGTGAAAACATATGTTTTAACACTTACCGCCCTTTGATGGACGGTAATATCCAAGGACGTATATTTAAAAAAAAAAGTTTTTCACTTGGTTCTTAAGTATTTTTTAGCACCGTAGGGGAAGTGCTATCGATTTGCTAAGTAGTTGTGCTTTTCTAACGGCTCAATTCTATTCTTAACCAAGCTTAAAATTTGCGACTGAATGCTGCATCATAAGGACTCCATATTAAGAGTGAAAATGAAAAAAAAAAAAAAACTGTTCTGGTAGATAGTTGGACTAGGTCAGCTTCAATTTTACGTAGAATATATGTATGAAAATTGGGTTAATACTTTAAATGATAACAAAATATTTCATTCGGCTTTCTAAGTAATTAAAGTTATTGCGTTGCAGTAACCACGTCGATATTTTCAATCGAGTGTGAAGTTTGGTAGACTACCTCTTATACTAAGGTGGAAAACTTGCTACTTAATTGCTTGCGTCGTCTTGCTGATATTGTAATTAAAATTTACTGCGGCACTCTGAAAACTGTTCAGAATACTTAAGCAGGGACAGAGTAGGGTACTACTTAATCAATTAATTAACTGATTAATCGGTATTCTTTAAAAAATCAGTAGATTTCATACTCATCAGTTTAGAGTTGACTATACATCAAAAATTGATTGAAAGCGATATAAACATTGTGTTTATTAGACGTTGCGTTGTTAAATACTTGTCATTAATCACCAATTGGTTTGTTTCTCTTGTGGAAGGTGTTACAATCAGCGGCTGGCAGTATTATTAACAGTCATAGATAGCATTGTCAAATTTTAAACGATTTCTGAAAAAATAAATACAAGTACTATTTTTTTTTAAATATGTCAGTTTTTAACTGTCTTTTACCTCGAAACGAAAGACGTCGCGGCAGAGGTGGGCTGACAATACGCTAACAAAGGGCTCGCTTAATCTTAAAGCAATTCTCGGTGTTATGGGCAAGTATGAACTTGTTTATCACTCTTATGCAATGATATACAATACTTTAATAAACAATCGATTGTTACTTAATAAATTTAAATAATGGCAAACAATGTATTTCTGTGTATACTGAAGCTGTCGTATATTATTAATACACAAGTCAGAAATTGCAGTTATATACTAACTTGATCTGATAATATTGTTTTCTCTTAAATTAGCAAGAGGTTCGCCGGCCTTAGTAACATTTAACAAGGTTCTCGCGCGAGCCCCTCCGAGCTCCAAATGACGCTGTTTATTGACGCTTTAAGCACATTAGTGCATAATTCAAAATCAGTCTCGTGCAGTTCTGCTCGGGCCATGAAATGTGAGGGGTAAACTCCTTTTTTTCTGTCGATAGCGTTGTGGAAGGCGGCCATTAAACGTTGGCTGCATTTACCCAACGGGTGGTGGTGGTGGGAAACCAACTTGACGGGAAGTAAATTATGGAAATATTAAATTTAATTATAGTCAATTGATATCAGATTGATTTCTAAGCGTATACGAAATTTTACGAAAAAATATCTAATATTTCAGTTGAAACTATGAAGAATATTTAGGCAGCAAGAATTTGACAGTGTGGGAATAGTTTTAGAAGGAGATTTCCCGCTCCGAGCAAACCGTATTAAAGCTCGTCTGACTTATTTTTACAGCTTCAGGACCGAAACGGTTTTACACGCACAATAACTAATTGCAGGGCGCCTGTTAAAATGACAAACGATCACTGAGGAAAGCGACAAAGATGACGGCTCGGAAAAACGACGCCCATTAGAAGCGACGCCGAAGATCAGTCATGACTCGTTTCACCCTATTATTAGTATTTACTACAAATAAAAATAACAATTTAGTTCGAAATTCATAAAATTATTTTATACTGTATATTCACACTACATGTTAAAATACAGAGTATGCAAAATATTTTTGAATATTGATCTACTAGCAGTGTAAAAATGATAAAATAATCAACAAGGAGTCAATTGAGAACATTTTAACAAAATTTATTTGAAAACATAAATCGTACTCTAAATAATGAAATAATTATTTTTAAGAAGTCGTAAATATTTCAATTATAGTCAATTTGGTGCCACTGATTCATATGTTGTAACTTTATCCAAAAAATCCTTTTATTACCAACTGTTTATTACGCCATTATAATTTTATTTTGTTTTAAATAAATAGCACTGTAACACTGTATTCAACTGATGATGCTCGTCGTGAGCGAAAGCGGTCCTGATCATAAAAAATATAATTGGAATTAGTACAAAGGAGTGTATTTTTTTTAATAAAATGCCTATCCACCAAATATTAACAGTGAACACCTTAAAATCGAAAAGTAGAAATCTAAGTATTTTTTTTGTTATTACTATGTCCTCTCTCAATGTGGATCATATGAACTTCTAATAGAGTGTATCTAAACATTATTGGTTAACCACTCTTTGAAAAAAAAAGAGACGTTGAGCAACTGACTAACAAGCAGTTCTCGTAGATAGATTTATGTTGAGTAAACTCCATTAGGAGCGTATAAATACAATACAAAAAATAATAAGAATTTTGCAGTGGCGGCGCTTATTTTCGTAGCTTTTGTATGCTTTATTGTCAGAACAAAATAAGCTGATTTTTTTTCTACAAAAGAGTGGGTATTAATTCTGTAGGTGTGTACTTTTCTCCCTTTGTGTTATTTTGATGTTACGCATGAGACATTCTTACGTTTACACGATAAAAATAATAATATAATTAACTACTCGCGCTAAATTCTAGCGCTGTTTTTGTTAAATTTATTTTCCATTTTTGTACACGTGCCGGCGCTTCACGGGTAACAGGAGCGCATAAATAACGAGAGAATAAACGGTCCCATTTTCAACGTTTAACAGTTCCTGGGAGAGATAGCGGCTGCACCCCGCTCGCTATAAAATGACAATTTTTTCATCAACGGGGAGCGATATAAATCACTGCTCTTTGACACCGGCCAACGAAACAAAAAATAATCTCATATTTATGTTACCCGGATCAAGATTTTCATATACATTTACCTATGTGACAGTTTCCTGGGACAGCTGTACGTATTTTTTCAGTTACCCTTTTCAATATAGGTAATTTCGACGATACTGAATAAATTATTTCGAAAGATAGAAACTAAAAATGAAAATGATTTTATATATTACATACAATATAATGCTGTGGAGTCCACAAGAGAGTCGATAGATACCACATCTATCTATCACCCCCCTCCTTGCTTCCCTTAAAAGGAAAAAAAACCCAAACTTCATTTTGTAATATCATAATTTTAAAATGTTAGAATCAATCTTGCTTCATTGCTTAAGCAAACTTTTCGATAGTAAGTCTGAAGATGCTTCTGAAAGAGGCGAAACACGTGTCACAGTTAGTTACACAATACGTGGAATAATCAAAGTTAATTTAAATTTTCTATTAGGACATCCCTTAGATTTGCAAAAAAAATTATTGAGTTACTAAGTGATAAAATGAAAAGCGCACCAAAACCTAACACATAGACAGTCGCCCGGCTATGCGTGTATAGCCTGGTACGTGTTGAATACACAAACGCTAGCCAACATTTGACTGTATGCACCACACATAAGGCCATCTCGTAGCAACGACAATGGAATGCGACCGTTCAATTGGGGGATTTGCGGAGAATATTTCAAGCCAGCGCGTAATTCAGGGTATTGTAATTGGTGGTTCCACTGTATATTGCTAGCGGTAGGGTTTTGTATCTATCGAAATATAGGAGTGTGTTACTCTTGCATTTTTACATACTCACATAATATTAAACAAAATTGAAAAAGTCGCCGCCTCATTCCACAAGATTACATTTTCTCTGTCTCATTTCAATTTTCCAGCATCATAATAATTCGTTTTTTTTTATTATTCGGACTGAAGAAACAGAAGTGAGCTTCTAGAACCTTAACAGTCGTTGAACAAATAAATACTAATCAAAATCGAATGGTTTTCCTTATTGTGAAAACGATTTATCAGTTATAATAATTACAATATAAATTTGTATTGGTTTATATGTCTGATTGTCTGTAACGACTAGTATATATAGGTACGAATACCTGAATAGTCATTTTCATACAATTGATATGTATTAATCTATTTTTTTTACATTATCCATACAGGCGATTTTCTATCCACCTGTCTTCTCGTAACCTCTTACTATGTTCAATTCACCAGAAGTCTATTTATATAGTTGAGAGCAAACTTAGTAGACAAAATGTCAGATACGTGGAACGGTAAGTTCAAATAATTCAAGGATAAGTAAAGAATATATAGAGCTATTTAAAAATCCATGTTTCTCATTTGATTCGTGTTACTGATTTTTTTTGTTGTATTTCTTACACGCGCTTCTTGACATGTTTATGCACGTACAATGTTTTAATGTTTAACATTTTTATCTGCAACTCGTAAACCTTGTTTAATATGCTTAGGTGAAATATTTTAATTTTATTGTTATGTAAAAAATAACACTGTCGTGAAGTAAATTCTGTATTATCAGAAAGTCTAATAATTTTACTCAGAATATTTACTTCAAAGTAAACCTACTTTGACACTTGCCAGAGAATGTATATGAATTTATTACTTAATTAACGTATACGAGGTTACTTATATAATATTATATATATATATATATATATCATACAGATTGAAATAAGTAAGTATACGGACAAAAGTATTGTTGTTAACTGTTCATCCTTAAATTAAATGAGATATACAAAACGATAATTAAACACTTTTTAAAGTTTGAAACGTTTGAAAGAAAAAGTCAGTTGATTTTTTCGGTAGATTAACTACGCTAAACTCGTTCCATAAAAAACATTGTAAAAAGTGATGGAATGATAGAAAAATTAAAGATTGGTTCCCTGAATGAAAACAAGTGTTATTCGACAAAAGGAAGACACTTTGGTATATAAAATCACGTAAAAATAATAGCAGTGAAGACCAAATATGTAAATTACACATAATACTATTCATCGCTAATTAATTATAAACGAGGACTTTTATGACGGACTGGGCATAAATTGCTTTCATCGCTAGAAATTTCTGACACGTCTAATGTGTAAGAATTTAATGAAGCTCTTTTGTTTTTTATGACTGTATTGTGTTGTTGAATTTATTATTGTTAAGAAATCCGCTAATGTCTTTTTTATATCTGGTAATCGAGTAGAAACAAATAATCTGTATAAAAAATAGTAAAATCAAAAGGATTATTAAAACATATTATTTGAAAGAGTGATAAACATGATTAAAATATTTCGCTGAACAAAGGTTTAAAATGGGTACATTCAGAAATATTGTTATAAGCTGTACGTATTATGGGACGGTAAAAATAACAAACAAACCATCACTACGAGCACGTACTAACAAAAACTCACACAACATATGTACGTGTAAGTTTTTGAAATCGATTGCCCGTTATTAATACCCCGTTAACATTTTTTTTATAGAATGACTACATTATCTAAAAATACTTAAGTTTTACCGTTCAACGTTATCTTATAAATTACATAATTGTATCATTTGTTAACTGTCAGCTATTCAGATAACAAGCTAAGTATGTTACCGTTTCATATGTTCATTATATGCCAAATAAATAATTTTATAAGTACAGTTGATAAGGGTACGAGAAAGGTTACCGTGCTTGGAAAATAATCCATAAATGGGAAGCTATTTCATTTCGTTGCTTAACGAGTAACTATTAACAAAGAGAAACTAGATGAAATGTGTTAAAATGGAAGTAAGTAGTACCATTTAAATAATAGTATAATATAATTAATAATATTGTAATGACATAGCCCTAGAAAAGGGTAAAATTACAACAAACTTAGTATTTCATAGAAAATATAGTATTAGGAGCACACGAAGAAGAATAGAGAGAGACATTAAAATAATGCTAGCTGTAAGCCCGTTGCCCAGCAACGTGAGATTTTTGTTGCATTGTGTTTTGTTGCATTGTATTTTATTTTATTTTACTTTACTTTATTTTATTTTATTTTATTTTATGTTATGTTATGTTGTGTTATTTTATTTTATTTTATTTTATTTTATTTAATTTAATTTAATTTAATTTTATTTTATGTTATTTTATTTTATTTTATTTTATATTATTTTATTTTATGTTATTTTATTTTATTTTATGTTATTTTATTTTATTTTAATTTATTTTATTTTTATAGTAAGCAGAAATTTCGTAAATTATTTAATATTTGGAATAAAGTTTAAGTTTGCTAACAACCATTTTTCGTAGTAGCATAAATTTCGTAAAATAATTAATTTTTGGAATAATTTTTAAGTTTGCTAACAACCATTTTTCGTAGTAGCATAAATTTCGTAAAATATTCAATTTTTGGAATGAAGTTTAAGTTTGCTAACAACCATATTTCGTAGTAGCCGAAATTTCGTAAATTATTGACTTTTTGGAATAAAGTTTAAGTTTGCTAACAACCATTTTTCGTAGTAGCATAAATTTCGTAAATTATTTAATATTTGGAATAATGTTTAAGTTTGCTTACAACCATTTTTCGTAGTAGCATAAATTTCGTAAAAAATTCAACTTTTGGAATAAAGTTTAAGTTTGCTAACAACCATTTTTCGTAGTAGCAGAAATTTCGTAAATTATTGAATTTTTGGAATAATGTTCAAGTTTGCTAACAACCATTTTTCGTAGGAGCAGAAATTTCGTAAATTATTTAATATTTGGAATAATGTTCAAGTTTGCTAACAACCATTTTTCGTAGTAGCAGAAATTTCGTAAATTATTGAATTTTTGGAATAATGTTCAAGTTTGCTTACAACCATTTTTCGTAGGAGCAGAAATTTCGTAAATTATTTAATATTTGGAATAATGTTCAAGTTTGCTAACAACCATTTTTCGTAGTAGCATAAATTTCGTAAAATATTCAATTTTTGGAATAAAGTTTAAGTTTGCTAACAACCATTTTTCGTAGTAGCATAAATTTCGTAAATTATTTAATATTTGGAATAATGTTTAAGTTTGCTAACAACCATTTTTCGTAGTAGCATAAATTTCGTAAAAAATTCAACTTTTGGAATAAAGTTTAAGTTTGCTAACAACCATTTTTCGTAGTAGCAGAAATTTCGGAAATTATTGAATTTTTGGAATAATGTTCAAGTTTGCTTACAACCATTTTTCGTAGGAGCAGAAATTTCGTAAATTATTTAATATTTGGAATAATGTTCAAGTTTTCTAACAACCATTTTTCGTAGTAGCAGAAATTTCGTAAAATATTTAATTTTTGGAATAATGTTTAAGTTTGCTAACAACCATTTTTCGTAGTAGCATAAATTTCGTAAATTATTTAATATTTGGAATAATGTTTAAGTTTGCTAACAACCATTTTTCGTAGTAGCATAAATTTCGTAAAAAATTCAACTTTTGGAATAAAGTTTAAGTTTGCTAACAACCATTTTTCGTAGTAGCATAAATTTCGTAACATATTCAATTTTTGGAATAAAGTTTGAGTTTGCTAACAACCATTTTTCGTAGTAGAATAAATTTCGTAAATTATTTAATATTTGGAATAATGTTTAAGTTTGCTAACAACCATTTTTCGTAGTAGCATAAATTTCGTAAATTATTGAACTTTTGGAATAAAGTTTAAGTTTGCTAACAACCATTTTTCGTAGTAGCATAAATTTCGTAAAAAATTCAACTTTTGGAATAAAGTTTAAGTTTGCTAACAACCATTTTTCGTAGTAGCATAAATTTCGTAACATATTCAATTTTTGGAATAAAGTTTAAGTTTGCTAACAACCATATTTCGTAGTAGCCGAAATTTCGTAAATTATTGACTTTTTGGAATAAAGTTTAAGTTTGCTAACAACCATTTTTCGTAGTAGCATAAATTTCGTAAATTATTTAATATTTGGAATAATGTTTAAGTTTGCTTACAACCATTTTTCGTAGTAGCATAAATTTCGTAAAAAATTCAACGTTTGGAATAAAGTTTAAGTTTGCTAACAACCATTTTTCGTAGTAGCAGAAATTTCGTAAATTATTGAATTTTTGGAATAATGTTCAAGTTTGCTAACAACCATTTTTCGTAGGAGCAGAAATTTCGTAAATTATTTAATATTTGGAATAATGTTCAAGTTTGCTAACAACCATTTTTCGTAGTAGCAGAAATTTCGTAAATTATTGAATTTTTGGAATAATGTTCAAGTTTGCTTACAACCATTTTTCGTAGGAGCAGAAATTTCGTAAATTATTTAATATTTGGAATAATGTTCAAGTTTGCTAACAACCATTTTTCGTAGGAGCAGAAATTTCGTAAATTATTTAATATTTAGAATAAAGTTTAAGTTTGCTAACAACCATTTTTCGTAGTAGCAGAAATTTCGTAAATTATTGAATTTTTGGAATAATTTTTAAGTTTAAAAGCGAGTGATTATTTTATCGACTTTTAATATATAAATTTAGTATGAATAAAAAAGTGGAGACTGGAAGGTGTGAAATGGACGTCCAAACATACAGACACTCAGACCTTATCGGCTATTAATATATAGATTTTAAAGTTTCATCATAATTTCAGTTAGTAAGTCAAAACTCTTAACTGCTTTATTAAATTGCATAATATTTTTGAAGAATACCTGTATACTATATACGAAAAAATATCATAGTTCAATGAGATATCTCTTTTATATCATTTATCAAAGTTTAAAATACATAGATAAATTGTTGAAAAATTTAATTTCTGCATTAAAAAAAATGTAAGTAACGATCAATATTAAAAGTTTCCATTACATACCATACATTTTTTTCTTATTTATAGATCTTCAATTGCTAAGAATGTGTAGCTTATTAAGACATAGCCTATAACGTGGGCAGGTTCTGAAATAACCTTTGAGTGTTGCTTATTCGCATTCTTATCTAATATAAAAAAAATGAATGTTTGTTTGTTCGTATTTTATGCGTTGCCACACCGCTCATCCGATTGCAATAAAACATTCACAATTTTTTTGCTTGCACTTCCGGGAAAGTTATATGCATAGTAAAATGAAATCACAGTAGGTCTTGTATATAAAAATCAATGTGTGTATGTCTGCCATACAGTTCATTTTGACAACATATGCTTGCACTTTCGCGAAGGTAATAGTAGAATTAACTTACAGTAAGTGGCGCGTGAACATCAAACTGACAGAAAAAGAAAACATGCACTTCAATGAACACAATTAAAACACAAACACTTTCTTTTTTTGAGTGGCATTGCAACGCTTGCCGGGAGCCGGCCAGTATATTATAATTATCTTTTTTTCTCAACTGTCATTCATATCAGTGGAACCCCCAATTACACTACCCCGAATTACGCGCTGGCTTGAAATATTCGCCGCAAATCCCCCAATTGCATCGTCGCATTCTATTGTCGTTGCTACGAGACGGATGTCTGTGCGGCGCATACAGTCAAATGTTGGCTAGCGTCTTTGTACTCAACACGTGTCAGGCTATACACGTATAGCCGGACAACAGTGTGTTGGATTTTGACGCGCTTTTCATTTTATCACTAAGTAACTAAATATTTCATCCATATTATTTTTGCGGAAAAAACCAAATCCCTAACTTTGTATGAGATCCACTCCCCCAATTACACTACCCCGAATTAAACTGTCCGGTCATTAATGTAAATGGGGGTTTTACTGTATTGTGTATTTATTTTTACAATAATCAATACGATCCAAGTAGAAAGCGGACATCGTAAAATCTAAAATAAGTCACCAGGATAACATATCTTAAAAGACGTGGTCAGATATAGAATGGTGAACCTTTCAAGTTCGTCGAGTCAAGTTTAAAGTCTTGGGATGACCTTTCCGCGCCTCAATTATATCATGCCGAGACCGCACGAAAACGTAAATAAACATGTGGTGTAAAAAAATAAACATAATCGCAGCGGTTAAGTTTATTTCCGGCGTCGGTACGTGTTGGACCGAGCAGTCTGGCGGTCCGCCCTGCAGACAAGACGTCGATTTTCCCAAACAGGGCGTCGCAGAAATGCTCAAGGAAAAGCGGCGGCGTGGGCCGGCGGAGTTGCGCCACGTTGACACAAACATTGAGCGATTTGATGTAATTTCGAATGAGGAATTTTAATAAAGTGAATTTAGTACGTGTCAGATATTGCAACTCATTTAATAATCCTGAAATACGCATGTAATGTGAATGCTTGATGAATCACCAATAAAGTTATTTATACTGACTGTATTTGCTTCGTACCGGGAACAGGTGATATTAAAGTTAACTAGACAATATATATTTTTATTGATTTCGATTAAAAAAAACAATCAACCCTTTTAAAATGTATTTCAGGAGAATGCCGCGACTGTAATTCATAGAGCGATTTTTTAAACATAACTCTTTTTTGGAATAAATGATAAATAAAAACCTTTATATGATAAAAATGTTTTCCCATATTTAAGGTCTATATTAAATTCATTCCGCTGGACTATTTTGTCAACCGATAAAAGCTTTGCACACATGTGTTAGGGATTTAAGTTCTGGCAATGTCAATATCGATTATTATCTTTTTAATAGATGGAAATATTCAGAATTGTAATTTAAGTCTTCTCTCTTCAACTTCTAAGCAACTGAAAAATTCACTATTAAACGCAAAATATTCAATAAACAATATAACCACATCAAAATAAACTTAAGTTCTTTTAAAAGATTTTTCGCTCCTGAAAATGATCTATAATTTTAGAGCCAGAAGAGAATTATCAATGATCCTTTATTTTAAAATGAAAAATAATAAAAATATACCTTACAACATCGAAACCATACATTGGTTGGAAGTTATAATGAATATATCGTCGCTGTTCTGGCGGAAGTAAACGAGTTAACAGCAAATATATGATTTCAACTATTAGAATAAAGCCTTTATCGTCGATATTATATGTTACATAGATAATTAATTACTATATCAAATAAAATATACAAAAATGCCGATTTGACACAATGAAAAGTTTAAAATGTATAAACAGGGATAATAGCCTGCCTTTGTATATTATAATATTAATTGCCTATACAAGTAAATGCTTTTTTAGGAAAACTGGTATGATCAATGGACTTACTTAGTTGATCCAGACAAAGAATTGAACTTAATCAATTTTGTCAGTTTTGTTAGCTATCAATTTCTCTCAGAACGGTGACGATATATTCTTCAACGTTTAAAATTGCCGGAAGGCGAAAACATGATGGTAAGTGACCAGTTTCTATTTTGAGAAAGTTTATTGTCCGCGATCATCGATTTACTTTTTTCAAAACACATGCGAGAATCCATCGAGAAGAAATTGCGTATTTTTCGATATCGATTCGCAAAACCGTCTTCGATCAAGCTTCGGCCGATTCCATTTCCCACGCAAACGCTAATAATTCTGAAAGACGTCCAAAAATAAACGGGCAAGAATAAAATTTAAAAATAACACGAGTTCATATAATATTGTGATGATATGCGTATGGAGCGGGCGTAGGCAAAAGAAATTATTGCTCAGAACGGACGCAGGTTTTTGGTCGTCTGATGTATGCATGTGCGCACGTACTTTAAATTTAGACCAGGGAATGTGAATTATTATTTCACATGTTCATATTAGTATCACGCGACAGAAATGTTTACTTTCACTGACGTCCCTGGTGATTTTATGTGGGTCGTGGGCCTGTTTTGTTTATTAAATTCTTTTAAGGTAATATAAAATTTAATTTGATAACTTTGTTATTCCACTTTTTTACGTGAACATTTCAAAAGAAAGAAACTTTTAAATTGAAGAAAAAAAACAAAATATAATGGAATATTCAAAAGCAAGTTTTTTTTAATTGGGAAGAAAGTCAACTGAGTAAGCTCCGACAAACGTTACTTTAATACATACAAATAATATGCTACAGAATGTGGCACGTGTTTCGCTTCTTTGATAAGCATCATCGTAAATCATTGTAAAATAAGTGAAACACGTGACACTTTCTGTCACACAACAAGCAGAATAACAAAGTTATTAAATTAAAATTTATATTAAAAATAAATTTATCGAAGATATTCTTATAAAGTGTTTACTCTCAATACTTAGTGGAAAGGCATTATATTTTATATGATCATAATGTGGAAGTAGGAGTTGAAATACCCTTGTGGTCCCGGAACCGACTGGGCCCTAGCAAATTCGAGATGGTGATGTTATTGATTGTTTATTATACGCAAAGACATTTACGAAAATAAGGCTTAGATCCTTATGTTAAAGATTTATTTTTTAATACCGGTTTTATGAAATATAAATATACATTTGAAATATTCGCCTGGTAATGCAATATTTTGTGTGAGACATATGAACTAGTAATGAAATAATATAACCCAAGGCGTATTACAAAAACTGACATTAACAGAATTAAGATTGTGTTAGGAAAGGGTAGTTATGTTGTAAGCTAACCTCTTTGATTGCGTTTCATTTCTCAAGTCAGATAGAATGGAAGGAGAGTGATGAAAACATTTAAACATCTACCACTCGTCTACAGTATGTAAATGAAAAAAGTAAATGAAATTCTTTTTGAATACATATTTCAGGCCGCGATCCCTTCGTGGCACTCCCTGGCATATACGTTAATGAAATGATCTGTGATAGAAGTGTGACGCACAAGGATAACTCGAGTCATTTATAATGCATACAAAATGCTATTAATACTCTTGGCCACTTCGGTAGAGGATATTATTATTCGATCTTTTTTTGACGAAGTATTTGGATTTTCATGTAATGAGTGTTTTAAGACACCCCCTCAGTCTATGTGGACTCCGAATAATTCGAATAATGCAATCTTCTTTCTCGTATTCTTAAAGCTGAAGCCCAGTATGTGGCTTGGAATTATTAGCGACATGCCTAGGTCGAGTTCTGTTCAAAGTATCAAACTGAACACTATCCGTACAGCGATGTGTATGTATGTATGCGTATGTGTGTGTACATGTACGGATGCAGTGTGGGGAAGCATATAGAATGTGATTTGCAAAATAGTGCATATGGAGTTCCCGTGAACTTCTTATCTCTGTAGCGATCGCGCCCTTCTGTCTGCAAACGATGGTAAGGGGATGCAATTTACAATTCTTCAAACACTTTATCGATGAAGGAGACTAGAAGAACCTTGACGTTAGCGCGTCCTGGTACTTGAAGCTCCATAAATTTGATATCCAAAAAAAAAAAAAAAATCCGTACAGCTTGTACAATGACGTACAAAAACGTTTGATTTGGACTTACAGTCTTTCCAAATATTCGTTATTGGCCATGTGCGACTCATAGATCTATCTATGATCAAATTTCACTAGATAATGACCCCATTTGACAATTTTTAAAGTATGTATAATTTAAAAAGTAATTAGGATTGATTTCACTCAGCAAATGAGTATTCAGCCGGAAATCTTTACATCACTAGTATAAAAACAGCCTACAAGTCACCGTGCAAATATAATTATGCTTTGATATCACGAATCACAACCATTGCACATTTGAAATGCAAGCGATTCTGCTTTTGTACAAATAAAAATATCCCAATTATTAAGGTGCAATTATATGAGAAATATCGGTAGAAAATCGATACAATATTTTTTCGTAAGCTACCAAAACACGTAAAGACAACAAGACACATTTATTGTATAAAATGAAACGGCGTCATTTCCAACACTTAAAACTTTTTGAAAGCTCAGTCGTGCACTCCTTTCCATTGCACACTATCATAGCAAGTGCTTCGAAGTTTCGACGTTGAATGGAAAACTTGACAATTCTATCAGGCGTTCTTCCACTCTGCGGACTGAACTTCTTGAAACAAAACAGACAAAAAGTATACGCGACTATCTTTTGAATGCTACATAGATTCAAAGACAAATATTATCGAAATGTATTGTTTTCTATTGAGGGAAGAAAGAATAAAGGCGTCTTTAAAATTCAGTATAAATTGAAAATAACACTGTTTTAGTACTTATTTTGTCACTTCAATTGATAATTCTATACTATAAATAAGTTAACTTCACACCCTTTTTAAGTATTGTATTTTTCAGCTGGCCAAAAAAGAAAACCTGATAATCCGTACGGGCCGCATCGCCTACAACTTAAAGATAATTGTGAAAATGGGGAAGGTAGGTATAAGGTGTAAATACTTAAATGAGTAAATATTTGTAATTTTAATGTTTTACATTTTTGAGTGAATCTATATAAAAATGTCTTTTCTAAAAATGCTATATACATTTACATTTTATTTTAAACCCTTTCTCCTACACTGAAGGTGCTTGTAACCTCGATAAACGAATCGTTTAAAAGGTACTCAGACAAATCAAGGTGAAATATGATTAGTTTAATAAGGTGTATTTAACCAAACTCAAAATACCGAACATTACAATATTTCTCCATCTGAATAAAATTGTGGTTTTGAAATAATCGTTTTGTTCTAATCGAGTTAAGTGATAAGCTTGTGTGCCACATTTAGGAAGCTCGTGGGCCGCGTGTTGCTCGGTCTACATATTAAATTAAGATTGTGTTGTATATTACAAGCGTACCTTAATGAAAGGATTCAGAGGAAAAGAAAAATGATGAACGTGCGAGAGACGTGCCCGGCATTTGTTAAATGACGACTTTCCTGTAGCATATCATTAACATAACACAGGCCTAGAGTGCAGACCTTATGACTTTTCTAAGATTATACAGTCGTATAGTCATACAGAGAGGAGCCTTATAAATGTTAGTAATGTTAAATAAGATTTCATTAAAATGGCAAATAGTCTATGTTGAATATGTGATATTAGTCATAACTCGTTTGTTTATTTATTGAAGATTCGTTTCTACACATAGGACGATGACAAAATATATTATGTGTTAAGTTATCACAAGTTTTATTAATATAGCCTAAAACTTTGTAATAAAACGAATGTTATGATTTGCTGACATGATGTCAAATACTAGCAGTGACTGCAAATTTCTTGCATGGCATTAGCAAGCGCTAAATTAAGACTACATATTACAATAAGTTATTGAAAAAATAATACACTCATTTGTACCAAATCCACTTTTATTTTAATCATTTAAAATAAAAGCGGAATTAGCACAAACGAGTGTTTTTGGGTATAATGTTCTGAAGCACGAAATTAGCAATTACACTTAAATGGTCATAATATATCAGTCAGAATAAATCGTCATAGTTTAAATGAAATTAAAAAAGACCTAACCTAACCGAAATGATTGTAAATATTCTGACCGTATAATATTTTTATTCTGACCAAAAATTGATTTAAATTCTGAACATTTAATTTGTTCCCGAAAGAAAATGTGCGTTGTCAAGACTGCATAATATAATTATATTTCTATTTACTAGTAAGCCCGTACACTAATACAGGATTTATTTAATAAATAATTGAGAAAGCTTGTTTTTTTTTAAATAAGTGTTGTATTTTTAATTATAAATATAATTTATGATAAAAAATCAATATGTTTTTTCGATCAATACTATTTTTGATGTGGGTAGAAACAATATATAATTTTGTCTGGAATGGGTTCATAATTATCAATTTAAAATACGAAAATAATTTTACTAATCCGCTGTCCGTACATAAACGGAGCAAAATTTCCCGTAAATTTCAATAAAATTGTTAAACTTTATTATGGGGGCGTTAAAAATTTTATTCCTAGAAATAAAACAATCAACTTTAAAATGCCGCCGGCGTAGCACGCAAATCCAATTTCACCTGCCGGGAAAACCCCTTCTTCACGGGAAAATCTCTCCAGTGTTACCAGGCTGGCATGAATTGCGAGGAGGTGTATAAATTTCCACGGTGGCTAACGAAAGCTCCCAGACGGCGGGATTGATTTATCGAAGCGAGCGGCCGTCGCCGGGGCGCGCCGCTCTATCGCCTTGTCGGTCACGGATACCAGGCGCACAGAACGATCAGGAGATAAAAGAAACGTGGCACCTAGCTCTGCGGTTCGTTCGATAGGTTAATTTTTTATGACAGCCTATCAACCACGTAGATAACGTTATAACGTTACATTATTATTTTTTAATATCATTTATTTTTATATTTAGTATTACACCCTATTTAGTAAATCAAAAGGTGAAAAATATGATAAAAATAAAAATATGTTATTAATTATCAGTGTTTTGCACATACATCTATCCTATGATAGCTTTTAATCAACTGTTGAAATCTAATATATAAAAATGAATGTTTGTTTGTTCGTACTTTATGCGTTGCCCCACCGCTCATCCGATTGCAATACAACTTTGACAAACTTTTTGCTTGCACTCCCGGGAAGGTTATAGGCTTATTAAAAGGTTATAGCTTTCAGAAGGTCTTATATGTAAAAATGTTTGTATGTCGCCACACAGTTCATTTTGACAACGTATGCTTGCACTGAGTGCACGAACTTACAGTAGGTGGCGCGTGTGTCGTAACATAGACAATCGGCAGCAAACGTCAAACAGACAGTAAAAAAACCATGCATTCCAATAAACACAATTAAAACACAAACACTTTCTTTCTTTGAGTGGCATTGCAACGCTTGCCGAGAACCAGCTAGTAATTAATACAAAAATCCATCGTATAAGTTTAATTTGTCTATATTTAAAATGATTGTATTCGTAAAAAAAATGCGTAGGATTTTTGCCACCATCATCCTGCCGTTTCATAATTTATATTAAATTTGGCATACCAATTATGATCTAAAAACATGTTTTTTCGTAGAATCGGTTTATTAGGTAAGCAATTAACTCAATTGTTAACAAACAGTCATTGTTTAAATAACTTACTCCAGGAGTCGACACGAAGAAACTTAATTTTTACAGGTGCAGTCGGCAAACGATGTATCAGGCGAACATAAATTCGAATAGGTAACCACAAAGTATTAAAAAATATGATTGCGAGAAGATTCAAAAAAGGAATAACGTGCCGCCATTGGAGAAGCAAATGCGAATAAATTTTGAATTTCAAAGCGTACATTTTTCAGCTTTTCAAATACTCATAGAAAGAGATAAAATTCCCTCCACGGAGCGAATATGTGCGAGGAGATAGATTATTTGATTCCGTATTCAATTTGGTGGTACAGTGATACTATTCCTGGGTGACTAGCATTTGAATGCCGTTTATACGATGTTGATTCGAGATGGTAAGAGGTAAACATTTCGACGTGGAGTCACGCGCGAATATAAAAACAAATGTTATCATTTCTATATTCAAAATAACATTTTTGATAACCGCCAAAAAACTTTACAGCATTGTTTTTTTTTTTTTACATAAAATAAACAAATGATCAAATCACATTAGAAAATGCTATTCTATTATTAACAAAAATCTGATTTTGTTTAATATAAAATGAAAGCGCTTGAAAATATTTTATGTAGAAACCAAAATTTGTCGTTATGATTTTTGACTAGTTTATTGTAAAAAAAAAACATGAGCGTATGCAGAGCATATTCACTGGCTAGATTTAAGAAAAAAATAATGATAACTTTAAAAAAAATACTGCCTTATCTTGCGATACTCAACTTTTTTTTCGTCTGGGCCGCATGCCGGTTTTTGCTGCATAGCGTTGGTCGCACAGTTATAAAAAGTTACAAGTTACGTAAATATCCACCCACTAAATATAATATAATGACAATACCAAATGTTTGAAAAATAATCAGCTTATAATGATGTTTTCGGCCACACATTAAATCTGAATGAGTCGCAGGTTGAGTATGGCTGGCATAAACCATTGAAAATAAAGTTAAATTTTGGTACAGTAACAACATTTTAGTTTCGTAATGTTCGAAAAAGCAACTGAGAAAAAGTATTTTTCGTAGAAAAAACTTATGTTGAGAACCTTCATTAGGTGACTATATTTTCCACCTTGGGAGCGGAGGTGCATTTTAAAAAATACATAATATTGTAGACGTTAAAAAAGTGGAATAATAATTGTAATATTAATAAAAACACAATATTCCTTTGTACTTTATTCCACTTTATCAAAAATTGCGAGCATTGTCAACTGATATAAATAAAAAGTGCTATTTATACAAAAATAAAAAGGTGTAAACGACAACTGACATTGAAAAGAATTTACAAATTACGGTATAAGTGACTATATAATAACACAAAATTAAAATGTTTAACACCTCTAACATATAATTGAAAAATCATCAAAGGTTAAAAAAAAATAAGTGGTGACAGATGGTAATTACAAAAATATTTTTTTAAATATTTTATTATTATTTTGGAACGTTTAATAATTGAATTTTATTGAGTAAAAGGCGATGCGAACAAAACATTTGATATGTATACTATTAATTGAAAACGAATAAAAATATAATAATCTGTTAAACTAGAAAACATTCAGTCTATGCAAAAATACTTCGGTTTTATTGCAAAATTTCTTGAATAACAAGAATGGGGAGAGTGGTTCCGTCGCGCTCCGAGTACCAGGCGCGCAGAATAAACGAGAAGCTCGCCCGTTAAATCTCTTGTGGGCAAAGCTCCCACAGCCCGCGGAAAACTTTCGGATCGACTCGTCTGGGAGACGTATGCACACTCAAGTAAGAAGAGCTCTCGGGCCGACTAGATTGTTGGTTGGGTGCGGCTGCCTTGTGGACTGGACCAGAATGGCACTAGAGTACCCTGAGTAGATACCAGGAGAGCAGAATAGAGTGGAAAGTATACTAGGATTGTAGTATTGAAGTAGTTAGTGACTTGGGTTAAATAAGATGCACTCGGCAATTACGAGAGGTGAGTAGTTCATTGTTTATTTAGGAAAATTTTAAAATTTTATGTATGAAAGAAATATTGTTTAACATAAAGTGTTTATATTTCTGACGGGTCCGTGGTCAAGCGGCCAACATCGTTGGCTTCGATGGCAGAACTCACCGGTTCGAGTCCCAGTACGGTGAGTTTGTAAATTGATTTTTCTGTTACAGTTTGTTACCCCGTATCAATGTTTATTTCAATAAAAATAATAAAACATTTTTAGTACTTTTTCCACATAAAATTTATTAGATCAGGACCGGTTTCGCTCATGATGAGCATTGTCAACTGATAAGAAAAACAATAAAACAGTGATATTTATACAAAAGTTAAGTGATAAAAACAAGGTATGACAAACAATTGGTATTACAACCTAGCAAAAGAATTGAAGTAAAATACAAGGAAAATAAACTATAAATAAAAAGTTGAAGACCACTTAGCAATGAAACTATTATGACAAAAACCAATTAGGTATGAATTATCATTACCAAAGTAAAAACCAACAATTAGTGTATATAATAAATAAATCTTAATGTCTGTCAACCAAATTGAGTTTGGAAAATCCAGTAGAGTTTAATCCAGCAAAATTCATCAGTTGAAAAAACCAGTGATGGGGCGAAACCGGTTCTGATCCTAAGAAATTATCGTTTAATAAGTACAAAATTGTTTTAAATATGTTTTAATATCTTATACACTTTGATTTGCGGAAGCATCTAAATGAACCAATCGCTTTAAATTTGCAAGTCAAATATTTTTAAGCTTTCTATTACTAAGCAATAACTAATGAATAAAATATTCGAAATTACATCAGCGCTTGCCATTTTCCGAGTGATGTTTTATTAATATTATGTTGACGTCATAATTGCCATATAAATAGTATAAGATATTTATTTTTCGAATTAGCAACACTTTTTTCAGCGAAAACCAGTTTGTGGCTCGCGCTGTGTGGAACACGTTGAGCCGTCTTGTTGAAACCGCAGCTCTTCTACATTAATACCATTCAATTGAGCGACAAAAATGTTAGTTATCATGGATCTATGTATAGTGTTCTCCTTTTACTGTAATGTTCTGGCCGGCATAATTTAAAAGAAATAAATAAGCACAATTTTGGAAGCGTTGTTCTGGCTTAAGTCTATTCATGGTTCGAACGTTCGAAGAGAAATGTACCTGGCCATATATTTATTTCGGGGTATATGAGGCTAAAATGAGAATTTCACCATTCTTGAGAATGTGAAGCTAAATGTTCCTGATTATTTTTTGAGAAATCGTGGACATGAATTGTTTGTTCTCCCAAGGTGTAGAACCAGCCTGCCAATGGAGATGCCACAAGGAAGAACTTTGACGGCGTTAAACAATATTGCTTCGGATGTCGAAATATTCCACGTATACGTGGGTGAGTTCCTACGAATGCTATTTTTTATGTAATAAAGTAGAGTTCGTCGGAGCTTGCCCAGTTGACTTCCTTGCCATTTGTTTTTCTACTGCTTTTAATATTAAATTGTTTTATGTTTTTTTTTCTTCATTGTAAAAGTTTTACATTTATAATTTGTCAATCTTAGGCAATGTTAACACTTTGTAAGAAGGCGTTTTTTAGTGATTAGCGCAAAATTATATTACATTCTTAAAATCAACACAACTTCTAAACCAAACAATATTTTCGGCTGAAATGTTCAAAGAAATCATATGTGACATTTAATCATTAAAAATAAAATGACAAAAAATTTGAATACATAATAATTTCACTACTTTTCTAAGCTGAATATTAAAACCTGTTAATAATTTAGTAGATAGCACTCCACTTGTTATCAATATGAAATATTCTGTATAAAAAATAACATTAATCCATACCATACAATTATATAAATAATTATAGTATAAAATCCTCATTACTAAAGATTCACAATCACTGGAAGTGTGAAATCCGATGCCCTAAATATCCGAGAAACATGTGTCCCCTTTTAAAAAAAATACTATGTGTGAACAAACATTCAGGGCATAACAAATTATGAGGTTTATTGCTTATTGTCAAAAAAGGTCACTTGCCGCAGCAGTTATTTTGAAGAAACCATTAAATTATGAGTCAATATACCAGCAAAAACGACAGTACGCGAGAAACGTATTTTTACGTTTCCCGTCTATAATGTGTTGATTAAATAAATAAATGGTGAAATGAAAAACTAAACTGAGTACAAAATAGCTGTCAGCTGGCAAATTGACTGTTGCTGGAAAAAAGCTTGCTGATTCGAAAAAAATACCTGAAATTCGTTTGAATCGTTACTTTTTCAAGTGATTAGATACATACGTCAATAAGACAGTACAGCTCGACCGAGTGACATGATGGCACAATAGAAATTTCCCGTCGAATTTATCAGCTAGCCGGTTGTCTTTGGAAAATTGGGTCCGCATTACCGTAAAGGATAATGACCCGCCTAATGCGAGAGTTTTCCTGAATGTATCTCATAATACTGAAAGCGGCTGGGCGTAAGTGGTCGCATAAAAATAATGAAAGGACATACGGCGGGGACAGATAATTGTTATAATATCAGTAGATTGCCGAAAATTCTGTAGAATTATTTATACAATGTTATTTTATACGAGAAACATTACGGTGTATTTTTTTTACAGCTTAAGTGAACATAAGTTGTTCGTATATGTATTATTACGTTTTCACGATATTAATTTATATACATATACTGTGGATTTTTTCTTGATAAAATAATATAAAATTAAGAAAGAATTTGTTCACGAAATAAAACAAATCATGTATGATTTCTAAACTGGTTATAAGGCAGAAGCAGGCGGGAGAATATATCGACCGTGAAAAGGAAAAAGGACGTAACCTACAGTTTTTTCAAAAAAGCTCTTTTCGATAATCCCAATGTATCCATTTGTCCACGAAATAAAACAAATCATGTATGAAACTGGTTATAAGGCAGAATCAGGCGGGAGAATATATCGACAGTGAAAATGAAAAAGAACGTAACCCACAGTTTTTTCAAAACAGCTTTTTTGATAATCACTATGTATCCAACTTGGTACACGTTCTATCAAAAGGATGTAAGCTGCAAATGCCTAACTAGTATCTAAATTAAGCTTTTCAGTTTGAAAAAAGATGGGCTTGTGAAAGTTTTAACCCAGATAAAAGATTGAAAAAAAGTTTTTCCTAGACAATTTCTTAAATTAATGTTAGATTATGTCAATTAAACACCAGTTTAAAACTCTCCGTGCACTTCAAGGTTGTGTATATTTCATAATTTGCATATGGACGAAAATCATCAAAACACTTGCCTCTTGTAAAAATGTGGGTTACGTCCTTTTTCCTTTACACAGTCGATATTGTGTATGGCGAGCATTGTCAACTGATAAGAAATAAGTAATACTCGCCGTGAGCGAAATCGTTCCTGATCTTTATAAATAAAATTAATATAAGTACAAAGGAATATAGTGTTTTTTCTTAATATAATGCCTTTCCACTAAGTATTGACAGTGAACACCCTAAAAGTGATTATATTTCGCAACCGACAGTGACAACAGCGAAAAACTCCTAAAAAAGTGATTACGATTATACATGTATACATATGTATCTGTTTTTCATGATAAGTTTATATTATATAAAGAAATTAATGGTTATTAAGTAAAAAAATCTTTAAAAGATAAAGGAAGAAGATTCAGGACTCTGAACATATATCCAAGTCAAACAGTATGGATGAATCATTAAAAATAACACACTGCGATCGATAAAATACATAATATGGGCACTAGAGAAGTAAAGTGAGCCAACTAGTAAAATGGTAAATCTTTTTTCGTGGACTTCCAATACGTACAATCACGTGTTTATTTTGTGTTTTGGTGGATTGCATATATTTATTTTACGGAGATAACACTATTGCGATGTGTATTAACTGAGATTACTTTACGTTTTAGATACTTTAAGCGTGTAGATTTTTTTTTACCAAAATACCACTTGACTCATTTCACTTCTAATGGGTCCACGTGTAAAGCAAAGCTCAAAACTTAAGTACGCAAGCATAATAATTACACAAAAGACAAGGTTCTTTCTCACAATGCCGTTTTTTTTCAAATAACATATTTTTTAAAATCCAGAGACGATTCTTCAATTCCTTTATGAATTCTATCACCTTTTCACACAGTTATTGTTAAACGTATCTATCGAGTAAAAGAGTTGAGTGTACTGTGGAAAGGAAAAAGGACGTAACTCTCAGTTTTTCCAAAACAGCTTTTTTCGATAATCATAATGTATACAACTTGACACACGTTCTATCAAAAGGATGGAAGCTGAAAATGCCAAATTAGTATTTTAATTTAGCTTTTAAGTTTGAAAAAAGAAAAGCGTTTGAAAACTGCAACCAAGAAAAAGGATCTAAAAAAGGTTTTTCTTGAACAATTTATTAAATTAATATTAGGCTAGGTTAATAAAAAACCAATTTATCAGTCACCGTGCACTTCTGGGTTGTGTATATTTCATAATTTACTTTAAGCCTAAAAACATCAAAACACGTTTTTTGTGTCTCCTTTAAAATTTGTGTGTTACGTCCCTTTTCCTTTCCACAGTCGATATGTACATATAATTTAAAAACATATTCGTGTAAATACTAAAATCAATAATGTTATTTAAGATTAACTGTTGATTTTAGTAATATTGTAAAAAATATTATATTACATTAAAACGTTAAACAAATTAATTAGCAATTGCGTAGAATGTAGCATATTTAATTGTGAAAATCTCTATGTTATACAAATATTCAGTGGTAATTTCATGAAAGGCAGAAAATCTGTAGAAAATAACAAGAATTCCTGGAACTGCGTAATGAAGTTAGCTGCGTTGAAAATATTGGATTCCCGAATGGTTTCCATGCTAAGCTTTTATTGCTCATAAATTATCTTCAATATTGTAAAATTCACGGAAGTATCAAGAGCGCTCGGGCAAAAATAGTACTAATAATTACTGAAGCAAGGGAAAGGTTAATTAAATTGGATAATTCAGAGAGCGTCGACTTTTTTTCATTCCATTTTCTATCTGAAAAGGGCCATTTACTCACAAACTGAGAACACATTTTGATAGCATTGTTACCGGGCTTTCAGTCGGGTTTTACATAATAAAATATCATTTTACGGAGATAGGTTTACCGCCATGATTAAAAATTACAAAACATCGATACGACTAATAATTTCAATATAGTAACGAATCAGTTATAAAAACCTATTGATAGTAAATGTATATATTTTCTCACTTATTAAATAAATTGTTGAGAAGTTATATTGCCACGATATATTTAGAATTTATTTAAGCATTATATTTCAAACATTCATAGGTATAATTCCAGCTAACGCCAACAAGTCACGAAAGAAAAAAATACACTACCAAACTTAATATATTTCCCATCAAAAAAATACTGGAGTAAAAAAACTGCATTTATTTACTAAATATTTTTTTTACAGTTAATTAAGTCGACTATTTTCATGATTTCTTAATAAATATTTGGCAGTACTGTAAATGCCAATGCGCCAAATATTTGGACTCGAGATCAACTTCAGAATAATTAATATCAGAAACACTCACGATCTAGATCTCATTTAAATTGAAAAACATTAAAATTGACATTGACCAAACCGAGAATTGAGTCCAGACCCGTCTGATCGGTAGAGCGAACCTCTTACCAACTAAACCACAGCCTGTGATATATTGAATACATAGGATACAATGAAAAAAAAAGCTGTTTCAGCTTTACACCATCGTCAGAACAATATTATTTTATACAAAAAAAAAAACAATTTTTAGTGCACATATTTTTAAGATACAATATTACAGATAAATCTAAAGTCTGTTAAACGTACTAAATTGTTTAGCTCTTTTCAATCTTAATACTTTGATATTTTTGAGTCGATTCATTAAAAAAAAGAATTTTGGAATATGTGTGTTCGATCAAAACAAAAAATCGTGATACCAGCATGACCCGAATACAATCAGACACTTTGGATCGTAGAACATACGAGTCGAAGCCTTTTTTTATTTGTTAAAATATACCAACTGCTACAGCATTGAATTAATAGATTCAATTATTTAACAGTAAAAAATAAATCAATAGCTCATAACAGTTGAAATCATCTATTCAAAAATATCGGCCTAGGAAGTAAAATAATATTGTATACGCGTAACAAACATATACCGTATTGAACGTTGTGTCGCCCTGGTATGGCCGGTGCGGTAATTCGTACGTCCTCCATGTTTGATTGATGGCTAATGGTATGACAATGCGTAGGTACCCATAGCCATGTTTGAGTCGTTAATTGAAATTCACATGGCTTTGAAAACACATGTACGCAGGTGAAGTAGTGTAATATTTAATTATTTTTAACACAACAAAACGAGGTACACTTTCAAATAGACGTGATTTAAAAAATGTGCCATTTGGTGATTGTAAATGAAATATTTTTGACGAGAGAAGAGAGCCAAGTAGTAAAATATTGCAACTTTTCTAGTGGACTTTTAAGATCAATCACGTTTCTACTCTGGTTTTGTGGGTTGAGTATTTGTATTTTAGGAAGATTATATATACTATTTCGATGTGTATTTATTTACCAGGGCTGTGGAGTTGGAGTCGGATTGTTTTACTTGAATTAGATTCGAAAAAAAACTTCGAGTAAAAATTGTGTATTCAATTCTCTACGGTCAAAAGTGGCACCACTGCATGATAGTAAGATTAATAAAAATAAAGTCATGTTTTTTCTTGACGACTCCACAGCCATGGTATTTACTAGGGCCTATACAAAAACCGACTTTTGAAAAAACCGGTTTTCGAATGTCAATATTGCTATAAAACCAATTTTATCCGGTTTTCGAAGTTTTACAAAAAATAGATAATTCAATTAAAATAGCGAAAAAAAAGTTTAAAATTATTTTTTATTTTGTTTATTTATATACATAATAATACACAACAAGAAATTATTTCGTGTTACTCTTATGATTTAAGAAAACAAAAAGCAACCACTGATCGATCACTTAGTGATGATCTAATCGAGCCGCATTCCTACATTGTAAATATTGGTATTATGTATACATTGTATACTGAATATTCTACGATTTTATTTCGTTTTGTTTGAAACCATGATAAAATCTAGTCAAAATATAAACGTTTTCTTGAAATAATAAAAATATATTAAAAACCGGTTTTCGAATATCGCAAATTTTGCCAAAAAAAAACCGGTTTTTGAAAACCGACAACCCTAGTATTTACTAAGCTCACTTCACTTTTACAATATTCTAAAACACGTAGAATATTATAACGCATTGAATCCAATGTTTCTTAAAATATCACTTACTGTTACTTTACTTCTCAGGGACTTAAATAAATATTGAAACAAAAAAAAACTTACTTATGAATACAAAAACATTAATGTGGTTTTTTTGAAGTAATCAATGTCCGATCAAGTATGGGGATGTTTTATTTTAGAAGAATTTTTAGTGTATGTGTGTGTAAGATAGTAGATGTTAAAGACAAGAATATCAACTATATATTATGTATATAAAAAACTTTATGTCCATGACTCTTATTTTTGTAGGCAAGATTGATTATTACCCTAGGGGGAAGTGTATACCTTTATTTATTACATACCCTATGGCTCTGACAGCCTGCTACTGTGTTGTGTTTTTATACATGAGTTAGGAAAATAATGCTGACCCGAATTCCCTTCAATGCCAAACCAAATAGTGAATTAATGATAGAGGATTTTCCTACTTAACTTTTTTGAAAAACAAAAAGCAGCTTAAACGTTTTGTTTTTATAATGATGAATGTTTTAATCTTGTTGAACCAATTAAACGGAGAAGTTTTTGTAGTAAAACATCGATTGTTTCAGAAATTTTTACAGAACACGCACCATAGAAAACGTAATTTACATGGCGGTATGAAATATTAAATGCTGCTTTACTGGTTTTCTTTTAGTAAACGTTACTCGGAATTTTCATTTCTTGAGAACTCAACATCAACAGCTTTGCAAGCTTTTGTTAAGCTTTTTTAAGAATGTTAGCATTTTTAAACGCGTAAATTTTGGTCATTCTAGTACAGCCATACTCAGCCTACGGCCCGCGAGCCGCATGCGGCCCGATCAGCTCTTGTGTGCGGCCCAAAATAATTATAGCCACCAAATATTGTTTAAAGTTTGACTCAATATCAAAATTCACATTAATTTTCAAGTAGACGATTTAAGATTTTGTATACATTGGTATTTTTGTGTACTTTTTACGTATTTTTTAATTGTTGTTCATTGTTATTTTTTACTTTGAAAAATACATGAATACATAAATGTATACATATGTATGTATTTGCATACAGTAAAATAGTTGTATTTTGACATCATAATACATACATATTTATGCAGTATAGTATATGATATATTTACAGTTTACTATAAATATGTTGCGGCCCACGTAGAAAAGCAAAAATCGGAATGCGGCCCGAAGGAAAAAAAGGTTGAGTATGACTGTTCTAGTAGCTAGAATTTAAAATGTGCGGGTATAAAAGTATTATAATGCCCTGCTGTGGCCCAGTTAGTTAAAGCTTGCTCTACTGACCACGCAGGTCTGGGTTCGATTCCCGGTAAGATCACAGTGAATTTGAGAATTATTCAATTCAAAGTTGTGACCGAAGACTGGGTGTTTGTGATGTCAATTCACATCATTTCCTCTCCTCCTATCCTTCTGATTCGTTAATAACTGGATGTAGCAATAGCGATTAGTCAACCACTAGTCCTGTTCTAGCCTTATCCTTATTTCCCTAATACTGACTTTGAAAAAAAGTGAGGTTGAGCGATTGAGTAACAAACAGTTCTCGTAGAAAAACTTCTGTTGAGATACCTCCATTAGGAGGTCTACATTGGGAGCGGACATGGTTAAAAAATAATAATATATCTTACGTGTATAATTTATACTGCCCATACAATAAAGACGACAGTAACTTGCACAATTTGTTGAATTGAGTTATGAAATTTTACTTTTCGTTTATTTTTAAAAGCAGACTAATCACTAAAATCCAGTTAAATCACTATTGAAAAAATGGTAATTTTATGAAATCTAAAATATTTCCTTGTAAAAGACAGCAACTGTAGTTTTTTCAGAAAAAAAACAGTCATTTGCAGTAACTGCTTGTTTGCTATCAAAAGTAAACCGTTTTTAAAGAAACATGCGGTAATAAAACTTAATGTTATATTTTTCGAAAGTTTGCCAGAGTCAATTACTTCCCTTTTCCTTGGAAGGACAGTAAACTATATAACTGAAACCTGATGCTACAGGATACATTGTATTATTGTATAGTTGAAAGCGTGTAAGATATACCTTGCATTTAATATTAGTAAGTAGTTGGTCTTAGCTAGCATATATAGAAAATTATCAAAAACTTGACAGCTAGATTCCATAGAGCACACTGTCATCTATTAGTTTTTTAATCGACCTATGTGAAAATAAATGCATGCCTGGGAGGTAAGCACTAATTCCCGACTAACCGATTCTGAAAATGAGGCAACATCTAGTCTTTTCCTAACCCCTTCTTTCAAAATTTGCATCCACCCCGAAAAAGGGAGGAGGATTGACTCGCCAAATATTTACGATAAACCTGCAGACTTACTTTGGACAAATAAAGATTACTAATAATACACATTGCGCCAAAGCTATTTCGGATAAGATATTATCTTTTTCACTATTTCTAAAAATAAAAAAAATACCAAATTCACACAAGTACAAAGGGGCACGTTCACCATTAAAAGGTCATACTCAAATTAGATCGTGTTTCTATTTTAAAGGCGAAAGACGTCAGTTTTTCTTTCGCGAAAAGAAAATGTATTCAAATAAGCTTTATCCAGTACGAGCTTAAAGCACGACTGAATTTACAAGTCTACGTACGTAATACAAAATGGGTACAACGTCATTGTGGCCGTCATTGAAGCAAAGAGCTTTCAAGCAGCGTTCTAGGTAAAATACAACCTTAAAGGTTACAGTATTGACTGGTTCAGAATACCCCGTAAACAGTGGAACGCTTCTGTTCTCCTGGTATCAGACAGTTAGAAAATGTAGACACATATTTAGAGAATTTTTGTGCAAACAAGTATTTTTTTTTAAATGCTATAATGTCAACGATTCGCAATTCGATTTGAAGTTTTAACTGTCAAATTCGTAACGAAACATTATATTTATAAAAATAAGTCAAAAATTACAGTTATCGGCGAAGAGTATTTTTAATTCGTTGTAAATGCTAGGCGAATCACATGTTATGAACTGTTGTCAAGTCTATTGAAACACAAGTTTTGTCACTAACGACCCGGGTTTTGCCTTTCGGCATCTTCAGGTGTTTAAGTGCACGAATGAACTTGAACTGACGTTTAGTAAATAAATGTATCGTATAATTACGCAAAGATAAAAATTAAATGACTATTATTCAAAATACTCCCGAAGACGTATTATCTCTACAAAATACTCTCTCTAATAAATATTTCCAGCGAAGGGAGCGATTTTTCTTCAGCGAAAAACAATAGTAGAAATATCAGAATGAAATTAAATAAAAATGCTGTATATAAAAAAAATACTACAGATGTCTACTTGGGATCCCTGTGAAAAGGTTATGCACGTGATTATTTTAATATTCCATAGAAGCTGTTGTCAAAATCACATTAAATTAATTACCAATGAACGTGATTCTGTTCATAGTTTTGATAATAGTGTAAAATTTTCATCGGTGGCAATTTCCAAATGTTTCTTACGCAAAAAGACTGAAGTTGAGCAATTTTAATTAATTTAAAGCACCCCTGCTTTGTATTAAAAGCAATCTGAAGAGATTTCTAATTTTCTGCCCGAATTAAATTCGCATGAAATTTGATGAAACTCCAATATAAATGACTAAGGTTAATATTTACAAAGCAAACTTTTGATTTAAAACATTAAGTAGTTTTTCAAGTATGAATAAGAAGGTTTTGATTACTTAAAAACTAATAAATGTGTTTATTATACTTATACATCTGCGAAAAGTACTTTGAAGACGAACGGTAATAATTCTTCATAGAAATTGTTATTAAATGTTTGAAAATATCATGAAAATTACTGAAATGTAATTCAACGACTATTTAACTGGGCGAATTTATACTTTATTTGGCGAATATTTAATATATTTCAATGACGTGACCTGCAGACAAAGTATTTTTTACTGAGTTCACTCACATACGTATCACTTTTTAATATTTGGCACACTAAAAAGTAATTAATTGAATTTGTAAGTAACTTTAAATAGTGCAAAAGATATTTGAAACAAATGGATTTTTGCCGAAAAGTTATTACAGTTAATGTCAATCCGCAAAATATTTTCAAGAATTAGAAGATCATACAAGATGAGCTTGAGATCTTTATGAGAAGGAGAGACATACAAAAAACTCATGTCTAAGATTGAAATTAAAAACAATTTTAATTTGACATCGATCTTACCGAGAAACGAGCTAAGACTCATCTGATTTAAATGTAAAAGCTCTGATCACCTAGATCGCAGATATCGACATGGTAGTGTTTGAGTGTTATACTATGCGACTGAGCGATTGAATAACGATCAGACCTCGTAAAAAACTTATGTATACATATTATTTTTTTAAATCCATGTACGCTCCCAATGTGGAGCATATGGCTTCCTAATGGAGGTGTTTCAACAGAAGTTTTTTCTACGATAACTGTTAGTTACTCAGTCGCTCAACCTCACTATTTTCAAAGTGAGTAGTAGGGAATGAAGGATAAGGCTAAAATAGGACTAGTGGTTGGCTAATCGCTCTTACTACACCCAGTTATTAAAGGATCAGAAGGATGGAAGGAGAGGAAATGATGTGAATTGACATCACAAACATCCAGTCTTCGATCACAACTTTGAATTGAATAATGCTCAAAATTTACTGTGATCTGACTGGGAATCGAACCCAGACCTGCGTGATCGGTAGAGCAAGCTCTAACCAACTGGGCCACAGCAGGCGACAAATATTCTTTTAGGAATATATATGTATATATATATAATATACATTGGAAGTTGGCATGGTTGAAAATAAACAAAAAAAAAACCGTTGCTTTTTCTACTTTCTAGCGATACAAATTCTGACAAGAGAAATCTTTAAAAGTCTTCCAGACGTACACAAATAAAAAATAATATTAAAAATGCATTCACGAAAACCAATATCACGAATAGAGCGAAATGTCTTGTCTATGCAAATAAAGCAATACCGACGAAATATTTTTTTATGTCCTTTTCTAAAAGACGCCACGGTTCTGCCAAAACTCTAACTGTACTGTGTATTAGCGTGAAAAATAAAAATATATTTTTATTTGATCTTTAATATGGCAATCCGAATTGATGTTCTCGTAATTTTACTTTCTCACAGATTACGTGTAAGTCATATTTAATATCGTGATTAGAGATGTAAATTTTATTATATTTTTGATTTGTAATCCAGTTAAAATATTTCTTCATAAATATGTTGGGTTTTGAACAGGAAACAAATTATCGCTTTGTAATAGTCGGCGCTTCACGTAATATATAGTTCATACAATGTTAAAAAAATGCATATAATTAAAAACATATATAATAAAGAACCATACCGCTAGTCAAATATCTTTTCAGTTGTTCCAATGAAGATCTGAATGTTGTTTTTACCTGTGACAAAAGAAAGGAAAATTATAAGTAATTACATCGCAAATATTTTTTGTTATTCGAAAAAAAACGCTTACAGACGTATGTATGTGTAATTTTAATTTAGGTTTCATAATGATAACTCATTTTTAGCAAACTAATTAAAACAGTGACGATGACAGAAAATTAGTTTTTTATTTTTTTTCATTTACATTTTATTTAAAAACTAATATTATCTATCTTCTAATTTATACTAAGTGCAAGTAATGCTCCTAAATTGGAGATCACCTTTAAAAAACAATGTACAGTGTTTGTTTTCACAATTGCATACGATTATAAAATTTAATATAGAATAAAACTACGATGATATTTCAAGATATTTATTAAACGCCGTGGTATGAGAAATCGACATGAAAATTGAAAAAACCTTATTACGAAAGAAACGTTTTGAGTTGTTTTATTAGTTGATAAAATGCAATTTTTATGCTTAAATCTTATAACTGGCTTTTTATGGTCTATTTTAAAAAAAGTATTGATCACCTATATTAAGCTGTCCATAATTTATCATACGAAAAATTCAACACTCATAAATAATATAAATTAGTTTGCCAGAATCAAATGTTTATCTTTATTGCAATGATTGTGTCGACTTTATATGTATTTCAACGTTTATGTTTGTTTATTTAAAGATGTCGACTGGGGACGCTTGATGGCATTTTAATATTAAATTTTAATCGTAAAAAATAAATACCAAACGTTTTGTCACTAACGTACAGGGGTAGGGAATCCAATCCCGAGCCAAAATGTTGATCCCGGGATTTCGGGATTAGAATATTTCGATCCCGGGATTGGTCCCGGGATCAGTACATTTTTAGAAAAAATAAAAAATGATAATATTGGTGAAAAATAAATTTAAAAAATTATTCTATATTATATTACCAGCTGTAAGCTGCCAATACGTTACCAAAAAGCTCTCTTAATCTCAGTTATTCGCGATTTAGAGGTGAATGAGTGGATTTGTTAATTACTCATTAAAAATAAGCGAAATGATTATTAAACTAACTTAATATAACTTAAAATGGTTAATTTCGATAGCCGAAAAAAGCAATTACTTACTTCAGACTGCAAGAATGAAGATTTCTAAAATTGTTTTCTATATACATACATTTTTAATAATTTTATTGAAATAAATAGACGTAATTTCAATATTAAAATATTCCTAGAGTACCAAAGCATCAATTGTTTCGCCATTTAATCAAAGGTTTCGGTTTACGGTACAAAATGAATGTTTATAAACAATAAATTCCGCAAAATAAACACCATTGATATCTGGTAACATTCATTGATGTAGAGAACAAAGCAAAAAATAAATTTAAAAAATATCGAAATATGAAGCTTTATAATAACAAACAATAAATATTGTCGACAAATGCATTAAAATACAGTACACGTGCGTATAATGCATTGAAGAAATTTCATAATTGGCATCAAGTTACCTTTTCGGTTGCGATTCGCTCTTATCGTAAACTCTTATCGCAAAGATAAAGTCTTAATAATGAAATTGGGCATCGTTTATTGCATATGCTTGAACTGCCGACTTGAAAACCAACACGTTTCTATTTTAAAATCAATCCCAAAAGTTTCGGTATCATGCCTTCTAATCCCGGGATTGAAATGTATCGAAAACTGTACGAGATCCCGGGATTGGATTCCCTATACAGGGGTTTGTTTTCGTCATTATTAGGCATTTGAGTGCATGGATAACCTCGAATTGGCATTCAATCGATCAGTCAATTATTCAAGTACAACCGGGTCAGGAGTAACAAAACTTATGGAAGTGTAATATTATGTATACGATTTAAAATTGATTTATGTAGATAAATGCTCGATTAAATGGTCTGTTACATGTATATATTATATATATATATCCCCAATTTCATTTAATTTAATAGTACAGTCTTTGAAAAAAGAGAGATTGAACGACTGAGTAACAAACAGTTCTCGTAAAAAAAAATATTTTCTTGAGATACCTCTCCATTAAGAGGCTATATGCTCCACATTTAGAGCGGACATGAATTCAAAAAAATTCTCCAATTCAAATTATAAATATATAAAATAAATATAAATAGTTGTAGTGTAGTCATTGTTATTATTATAAATTTAAATATGGCGGCGCATAGTTATGCAAAAAAACGGTTCAAATAAAACGTTTTTTTTCAAAGTAGACCGTACTAAGCTTTCTTATAAAAAAAAACGTAGAAAATGATTCAAAATTTTCCATCTTGGCCGTCGGCGTAGAGGTACCTTGTTACTCGTAGCAGTCGTAGCGTCTAGCCAACCGTATCGACGTATTCCAAAGAAAAACGTTCGAGAGGCAGGCGGTCGCAGGTAGTCACCTGTGCGTTCCCTCTCTGTCATTGGATTAATAGAGCTTTCGCCCAGACAGAGCGTACAAATCGTTATCGCTTATCGTCCATAACGAGTCGTTAGGGCTTCCTGGCGAAAAGAAAACGGAAACATTGCTGCGAGCGATGTCGGAATGAATGAATCTTCAAAACAATAATAAACACTCACGACGTTTAATACGACATATCTGCACGAAATCAACATGCGAAGTGCAATAAATTCAGCCACAAAAACCACCGAATCAATATTTGAATTATTATAATATAGTATTCAAAATAATATTAAGAGGTGACTGTAGATTTACACAGATAAAATACGCAAAGCACGAGTAATATTTCTCGCTGGAATATCTTCAGATTAATCACATATCCTAACAATTTATCTATTTTAAATATAGACTAATTGTTGAGTTTGATTTTGTATATAATATGGGTTGATTAAATTACCTTAATTATTGAACGAACTAGAAATTCAGCACGACAACACAAGCATAATAAATTATTATTTGTCAGGAAAGGGGGTGGGTTTAAATTTAAAAAAACATCGAATAACACTTGGAAGATTATCAAATAACAAGGAGAGCATAGTTATTTTGTAGATAAGTGATTTCATACAATTTGCACGAAGAGTTCCTTTCATAGACGAGTGAAATTTAAACACTTGCTTTGTTTGAAAGAGTACGGCCAACAGCCAATAAATTGCAAAGACACCGAGTATAGAGGACATTATTGCATTTGAGCGAGCGAAATTATGAACATGGTCAAAATGTAGGAAAACGTTCATACAATTACGAACATAATTTTAAGAATAATAACCAAAAATATAATACAGTAAAATGTGAATTATAAAAAAAATAATCACTGTTCAAGAATGACGTTACGAGTTTGTACTTAAATTGCTGAGTATTCCATTTCGAAGATACAATACGTACTAGTTAGCGCTTGTGTACGGCAAGCTTAGACGTTAAATAAGCTACTATTTTTGGCATGTTTTAGGTAACTTTAAACTTCGATAGCTTTCCGGCGGATATTTGCAAAGTGTAAAACATAATTGCATGCATTCCATTTTTTTTGAAATCATTTTTTAGAATGACTAAATATACGAAATAAAAATAGTTAGACGGAAAAATAAGTTAATGTTTTAACCAAGTACTTTGTTTGATAACCTTAATTAAAAACGAATACGATTGCAGCGGCTAGAAGTGTAATAAACTGAATAACTAGAAGTTTCCTTACATTGTGTCAATTATAAAAAAGTATAGATAGATCAAGTATAGAGTGATATTTATTTTTTCCCTCTCAATCTTGATAAAATAAAAATAAAATGTACGCCAAAGTTTTTTAAAAATCTAAGCACAAAATGATTTTGAAGAAAAACTACAGTTTACTAAATGTTATAAAAATAATGATTGACTCATTATAAGCCATCAAGTAGTATTAGGCTAACATAATGGAACAATAAAGCAGACAGTTTTTTAAATATTAAAATTAAATAAGCTTACTATCACATAAACAACGGGGTATCAGGCGCACAGAAATGTTGAAAATAAAACAGACAACTTTACAACATACTTTATTTTGTGATATAGCGGTATAAGGTTTATGAATCATTGTTTCAATAATAGCCGTTTGCCCCGGTCGGTATGTAATGGGGTACAAAATACCCCAGAGTGCCGGCATTTAGTAAACAGCAAAGTAACGTGACCTGAAAATCGCCCGAAAGCCTTCCATTGTAAAGTGCACGCGCGGGGTCATTCACACCCAGGAACTGCTCTAAAGTCTAGGGCGATCGATTCTGGAACATGCAAAGGGCTGGTCTACTCCTTAACCCTTACGCTGACGTTTATACAGAATATAAATGATAGGCGATTCGCCTACACTTTCACACATATGTGAAAACGTTATCCTAGCAGAAATTGTTAGACAAATCACCAATGTTGAAAAATTGAGTATATTTTAAAGTATGTAAATTATTTATCAACTTCCATAGAACCTCTGTAAACGATTTTTGCTTCCTTGCTGATTGATTTTCAGGAATTGAACATGTTATCTCTTCTTGATGGAAAGGCATAATTAATAAGTAAGAAGCACAATTTTATCAAATGATAAGGACAGGTTTTACTATTTACAGACAACTTTCTAATTGGTAAAAATGTGTTTTAGTTTTGATAAATTTGTATTCTTAGCGTAACACGTTCCAGAAACCAGACATTTAAAGCGATACTCAATAAAACACTCGTCAAGCCATTGGATTGAAAATATTTAAAGATGGCGAAGTATACACAATGTAACTTTTTTTTAAATGTCATAGGTTAATCAAAAGATAATAACTGACTATCATACTTAGAAAAAGAAATACAAACTTTGGTAAAATTGCTTCCATTTGTGACATGTATATGTCACTTTAAATTATCGTATGGAAAGGTCTCCATAGAAAATTATTATTATTCCACCTGGTTTAAAAAAGCCAATCGCAAATCATTATTTGTACTTCATATTAAAATGAAAGATATGGATAGTTATAATATATTCAATATTCGGGCTTTTTGATATTTTCAAAAATTAAACCAGCATATACATAAAGGATAAGTGATATACAATGAAGAAAATCAACATGATATTTTCGATGGATGGTAACTATAATATATAATAAACGTTTTTAATACAAAATGAAATTTTATAATTATGTTATTCCACCTGATGTACTGCAAAATGTGAAAAACGTTTTGTCTATTTTAGTAAAATCGTTGGACATAATATCGCAAAGTTTGCGAATAAGCTAAAAATTCACTATACTTAATCCTTGTAATACTGAAAAGCGGCTAGTTTATAAACTATATAAACTATATAAACTAGCCGCTTTTCATTCAGAAATACATAGACTTGTGAGTGTTCCTTTAAACGAAATAAACTTTAATATCGGTTTGAAAATCATCAAACAAATCGCCATAAACAATGGATACGATATGTCTCTTATAGACAATCTTTTATCAAAAAAACAAACTAAACTTGCAGAAAAAATGTTATTTAAAGGTATAGTGTCAAAGGACATAGATCATACTAGGTATTGGCGTAGAATCATTTTTTTAGGAAATACAAGTCTTAAAATTAAAAACAGCTATCTGATAGTGTAAGACCTGCTTTTTACTGTAAAAACTCTTTAGGCAAATTATTAGTTAATAATAAAGATAAAATACATTACTTAAATAAATCCGGGATTTATAGATTGCAATGCTCTTGTTGTACAAAGTTTTATATCGGCAAAACAGAAAGAACACTGAACATCCGGGTTTTAGAACATATGGCAGCCTTTAGATTGAAAAAAGACACGTCTACTTTTGCTAATCACTTAATATCGGAAGGACACGTGTTCAATCAGGAACAAGGGATAAAAATGTTACACCCAAATACGGACAGTCATAAGCTCTTTTTCCAAGAAATGTTAGAAATCAACAAAGCACAGCTGCAAAATCTTCCGATTTTAAACGAAATATCAAATTTTCCCACATCTCCTCTTCTATACCCTATATAACCATAAAATCATATAATCATAAAACCTTTGCCGACAAACAAATTATATAATTCTTGAAACTGCTCACTAGTCAAATCTGTTGGCATTCCCATGGGCTTATCCTTTTTGCCAGCAGTGGTTTTGGACTCAGTGATGCATTTATATCTTATATAAACACGAAACTTTCATTTACTAAGCGTCAGTTCAAGTTCATCCGTGCACTTGAATGCCTGAAGATGCCGAAAGGCGAAACCCGGGTCGTTAATGACAAAATTTGTGAGAATGTACATAGTTTGAACGATTCAAATTTAATATTGAAATTCCACCAAGCACCTTCAGTCGAAATCTTAAATAAATTGATGGTTTTTAACTTATCTTTACTATTTAATAAATGATATCCTAAGTTGTTAGGTCCTCTCTGAGTAGATTAGAAAACGATATAACCGTTTTTATTTAGTAATTTCTAACATAAGAATTGGAATCAATTTTTGGAATATTCATCCAATGCAGGAAGCCCTGCGATGCTCTGTCTGACGATGATTCTCAAAAAGGTGAAGACCGTGTCACATTTTGAACACAAGTGGAGGCAATACTTGTTGAAAAGGTTAATGCCTACAACTAATTCCACCTGTATTTCATATGATCAGAACCGGTTTCGCTAATGACGAGCAATATCAACCGATAATAATAATGGTCAGTGGAATTATAATCGAATAATATTTTATTTTTTGAAAGTTGTAAAATTTAATTCAATATTAATGCTTTAGTAAAAAAATCGCTATGTTCAAAATAGACGAGTACCCTTATAACGCATATCATAGCAACACATATTTTCAATTAAGAAAAATAAACACATTACACAGTTAAAGATCAAATTTTTGTTACTTATATCGCCTAGCGTAAAATATTCAACCGCCTTGTAGAAGTTTTGCCAAGCCAAACGTAGTACATATGAGGATAATATTTTCAAACTCTCATTCCAGAATGGTTAAAAAAATAATCTTAGATTTCATTTTGTATGTTATCAAGCCATATTTGAGAATGATTTCCATATATATATATATATATTTCCAATACTATCATAATTTGTATTTATTTACTAAATTACATTCATGCTTCATGTTACAACAATTTTGGAATAAGCCGGCTTGCAAATAATAGCTTCATATATTTGTTGTAATTAACGGCAGTTATTGTACATCAATTGTTTCAAATATGTTACACTTAATATTTTCCCTTATGTTTCACTAAGTTGTATAAATAAACATTTGTAATTGTACAAATAAACCGTGATCCCTGAGCACAAACAATTAGTCCACAGTATTATTAAATTGATTAATAGCAGGTGATATTTCTAATACCAGCTGTCAATTTTCCCGGAAACGTATTGTCTGTAAATCAATTTTTACCTGCCGCAAGCGTCGTATATGAGGATAACGCAAAGCTTAAGACGTCTAGGTATTTTATACTAGCGTTGTTTTGTAATCCATTTGGGACCGAGCTTCGCTTTAGAATATGGTAAGTGAGTGGAAAGGCAAGCTTTATGATTAATGTACGACACATTTAAGGTTTGTATGAAGGTAAAAGAGTTAAACGATTTTTTTTATGATAAAGGCATTTTAAAAAATACATATATTTTTTGATGTTTACAATTTATAAGTGGTAATTTTTTTTTCATAATAAATTTGTGTTAATATTGATATTAATTTATAACTAATTTAACATAACACATTTACTGCCAAGCCTGTATATGTATAGTAAAGACATATTTTAAAATTTGTTATTATAAAACAAAATAACCACAGCGTCGTTTAAAAAAAAAACACTACCTCATCCAAACGGGTCAGTTTTTCTACGAAATTCGTACTGTAAGGTCGCATCGGGTATATCGGTGAAAAAAGATACAATAATATATTATAATTTCTAAGGGCGGCATCGATGTTGGCGTATTTTAATGCACATTAATGAGTTAATGTATGTTATGTTTTGTATAATATATGATATAGTAGCAATATAGCATTTTTTTCAATGTGGAGAGTGGAATCCTAGTGAAGGGCTGTGGAGTCTGGTAAAAAAAGGCGACTGCGGCTTTAAAAAAAAAACCATCATGATATTTTCAAGTATTTTTGTTTAACTAACATATCTGTATCGTATACATGTAAGTGTATACCATCAGATAATTCCAGTTATTAGAATAATTCTGGTATATTTCAACAATCAACATGATGAATAGACTAAAAATAATATTTATCAATATCTTTAAATTATTTTCTCTGGTTTTTCTGCCTACGACTCCGCTTCCGATTCCGGAAAAACACTTGACTCCACAACTCTGCTAAGAACATAAACACTCGAGGGGTAGCTTGACGTCAGTATTAATGAAATACATATATTGTTCTTTTTCATTAAATATATAATTTGTTTTCACTGCGTATTTTAAAAAAAATACGTAAATAATGGGCTCGCGTGTTACCGTTGGGCTTGCACATACAAGTACGCGGTGCTATAACTCTTCTGTTTAAGGGCATACACATGGATATTGAAATCATCCGTTTGACGCCACCCCTGTAGCTCACATTTACGTTAATTCTAACATTTTAAAATTATGAAATTACAAAATGGAGTTTTGGTTTTTTTTCCTTTTAAGAAGAGCAAGGAGGGGGGTGTAGAATCGAAATAAAGCAAACAAATAATGATACTAATGAGTTGAAATCAATCAGATTGGGATTTTTCCTTTTTAGGGGAAGCAAAGAGGGAATTATAAAATCGAAACAGAGCAAACAAATTTAATCATACTACTAATGACGTTAAACATTATAAACTATTAAACTAATGAGCTGCAATCAATCAGCTAGGTTGGTGATTACTCTATTAATTGGAAACTATTTTAGTAATGGTAATTTTCTATTAAAATGAACTTCCACAAAGTTACCGCCGAAACCATCGAAAGCACACTTACGTTATTTTACAGCCATAGCAGCCTGAAAAACGAGGTGGTCTGCGTCCACCACCCGGAGGCTCAAAGTGAAATGTCTTACGCCTGGACACTGGAGGTTTACCAGTTTACAGCCAGCCATGGAGAATTCAACTATTTACTGTTGGGCTGGGCAAGTTGGTTGAAAGGCCGGACTGAACTTGGAAGCATAAGTATTAGTATGTCAATCACGTACAGTAGAACTGCCCTGAGATGATTGCCAAAAAAGCAAAGCCATATGTTCAATCCGGCTTCATGTGGACAGACCCAATTGGCCAAGCTGACCTGATCTCAACCAATGATTAATTTAGAGGCATTCAATAAACTTCAATATTAAAATAGGCATTCAATACCTTTATCATTTAATATTATATTATCAACTGAATATTACTTAAGCTATATGACAGAGTAAACCACATTTTATTTCACGCAATAGTGCATGTTTAAAACAAAGGTGCTGTGTAGTTATCGGGCCAAGAACATGAAGAATAAATTCATTTCTTTTCTTGACCGTTATTGCGTTGTAAATGCAATAGATTGTAGTACGCGAAAACGTGACTGCATATGCATAGCGGGAGGTGGTAGGACAATCATATTGTGTAGTACAAATGCTGTTTCACGCACAGAATTAGTGAAATACAATAAAAGTATCGATTTTCTTTTATAATTGTTTTCAATACTGCATGAATAAAATAACACCTGACCTTAACTATTTTATGCGGGGAAGCGAAGCGAGACTTAGTATGTACCCATCATACAATGAAAAAATACCCAGTATTGAAGCATGGTAGAAAATAAACTGAATTACTAGTGTTATACACCAGCAATAAATTATAAAATAAATTGCATGCAATGGTAGATTGAAAAAAATAATTGTAAAGTGCTATAGAAAATGTTGTACATGTGAGAATGTGGAGTATAAAAAAAAATTCATGGCTACAAGCTTTCAAAGCATGTTCGTTTGCGAAAGTCACCGTGATGGGTAATAAAATAATAAATTCAGAATGTGACTTTTCGACTGATTCAATTCCACTTCAATAGAGACTCGCTTATTCAAGAAATTCAAAAGCTTCGCAATGAATAACAACAAATGTATAATATAAAAAATATACCCCCTGATAAAAAGCGATTCACGATGTCTTATGTTATCATTGAGTTTTTTTTCATTTATTCGTAGTAAATGAAATATTTTGTGATGTTCCTATTTTCAAAATACGAAAAAAAAATTCCTCGCAAATGCACGTCGCACAAAAGCTCCTAGTTTATTGTGCTTGAAAAATACGAAAGAATGCGACGTTTTTCACGTGCTCGCTACTTTGTTCCCATCCGAATTAATGCTGAAATAAGTAAGCTTGGGTATTAACCCTTCCGTGGCCATTGTGTAACAACACTTTACTGGGTAAACACAACTTTGGACACATCAGTTATTAAAGCGTATAATATATTTACTGTTGTGTTTTAAAATATAATTAATGAATTTAAATAAAATAAAATTTGAAATGAAGAATGAAGAATGAAAGTAGAGTAAGGTTTCTTTAAATCCATGTCTACTCTCAATGTGTAGCATATGGCCTTCTAATTGAGTTATCTCATTGGACGTTTTTCTACGGGAACTGCTAATAACTTAGTTTGCACAACCTCTCTTTTAATCAAAGAAAGTAGGTATAAAAAGGATAGTGTTAGGAAGGGAACAGTGGTTGGCCAATCACTCTCGCTTTGCCCCATTATTTTAGGATTGGAAGTTTTAGACATCACAAACATTCATGTCCTCGAACAGAAATCGATTGAAAAAAATGCTGCTCGTAATGGGATTCGAGCCCGAGAGAGAACGACATTGATCACTGCGCTACGAATCCTTGTATACAGAGTAAAAAATATAGGTATGGTTTTAAACAGTGAATTTACTATCATACTTTCATTCAAGTGCTAAATTGATCCCTATCCAGATAAAAAAAAATACTAATACATAACAGGTATTTACGTAAGATACCGTACATGGCTGATATTTTACTGCATTTCTAATAATTAATTTAAACATAATATAATTTACATAATTTATTATGCGAAATAAAAATAAGGCAGTTTCACCACACATAATAAACACATAAAACTGTCGAGTGTAAAAATAAACGACGAGCAGTGTCTTGACCGTTTAAAGCTCATAGCGTCGCGACGTCAGTTTAGGCGTCGTAAAAAAGCTACCGTGGCGCCGAGCTTTTTTTGACCAGCTGGAACATTCCGAGCATTTTGTCGCCGCTTGTTTACACAAAACACGGAGAGAGATCAACCGAGACTTCAAAACAAACATCACACAGAGCGTGTTTCTTTTTCAATGTTTTTATAAAGAATACTTGTCACACTTGGTTTTTTTTAATACAAGAAGATGATCTGATGGTTTGATAATAGAAAAATTTAGCTATATACTTTTAATGCACTTTTTTTGTGCTTCAATTTTTCTTACTAATATTTCAAGAAAACATTTAAATTTCTTCTAATAACTTGATATTTTCGATGGATTCAGCAGTTTTTTTTGGAAGTTTATTTTTTATATATAAAATTATATATAACATTATTACTCCACTCGTTGTATTATAAATTTGTGACACGTGTTTCGCCTCTTTAAGAAGTATCATCATCCTGGAAACATCGCAAGATTTACGAATAAACTAAAAATTGATTCAAATTCTTCAGTTATAAATTACAAAATAAAAACATACCTAGTTATTAATTAACGTTAAGAATAGATTGCTTGGAGTATTTGTAAAATAATAAATAACTCTTATATATATATAAAACATTAGAAAACAAAATTTAAAATTAGATAAGCGGCTCACCAGTATTGATTTTATTTCCACTTTGATTTACCGTACCTAATATAATTTAATAATTTGTAATAAACGCTATCAATGTTTTTATCTTACGACGAGAAGAGCTAGAAAAAACCACGACTTTTATTTTATAATTAATATCATAAGAATAAGAATTAATTTTAGGTTTATTAGTAAACTTTGCGATGTTTTGTATGATACTTCTTAAAAATGAAACACGAGTCGCAATCCGGAATAACAAAGTTAAGGCTCATATTTTTCTTGTGAGAATTCATATTATATTAAATGGTCATAACATATCGGTTAGAATAAATATTCATAATTTAAATGAAATTAAAAAAAAAACCTAACCAAACCTAACCTAACTTAAAAATTGTTATAAAATAATCTGACCGTTCGTATTTTTATTCTGACCAAAAATTGATTTAAATTCTGACCATTTAATTTGTTTCCTATTAATAATATCTTGCTTACATTCCGTTCCACTCATAAAATCCTTAAAACTGCTTTCCTACCATCTTCAAAAAGAAAAGGTTAGTCCTCTGAATAGGAAGCAATTATTTTATCTTTTGAGATGCTCTGCTCTGGTGCTAATTGAATGTTTATAAATATAATATTATTTTTTACTACGATTTACGTGATCGGCAAATCAACACAATTTTAATTAAGATGTTTTTAAAGGATAATAAGTATTTCGATTGAACGATAGAGTTTTCAAATAAGCATATTTAAAAAAAACAATATTGTTGCAACATGCTGACGCTTTTTCGAATTAGCATTTTATTATTTAGTAGAAATTACATGTCATCAAGTCTTTAGTTTGCAACATGGATATCATCTGCCTTCTGCTAAGTATTTCCGAAAAACAGATATCTCGAAAGCTCTTAATGTTATCGCTTCGCGAGACGTGCGTGAACTTGGTGACATTTTTACCACCTACATACATGGCATCTGTGACGGCGTTAAATATTTACCAAGATTGATTACGCCAAGGAATGCCAACGTATACCCAAAACGGCTCAAGTTTCGGATATCAAAGTAAGTATGATAGATAAAGGAGTTTTAGGTTATAAACTTACGGTGACAATGCTTACCTAGTAAGTAGAAATTATAAGAAGTAAACTGATTATTGTAAGATGTAAAATTTCTGTTTTGTGAAAAATGTTGTATATTATGATGGCACTGATGAAAGACGCAAAACAAGTCATTTTGCAATTGATATGCAGCTTAATTTAATGCGGGAAATTAACAACTCTATATACAGAAGTGCAGTAGAATAAAAATATATAGTAAACCCCCCTACAGCGTTCCCCCGTATGGAAAAGTTTTCTATAGCGTGTGCGACAGTACCCCATATACCGGTACCCTTTATAGCGTTTTTTTATACAAAATGCTAAAATTAGAATATTCATAAATATGTACATATTTTATTGACGTGCATTGAAACACTATTTGTCAGTAGCTGTTTGTCCCTTGTTAACAAACTAAATAAAAGTATCATTTGATAAATAAAAAGCAAACAATATTTGATTGATGATATTGAAACCCAGGATCAAATTTTGTATGGGTGTCTACCAATGCCAATAAGACAAGAGGTTAGCTGCGCGGAAATTTCAAAGGCTGCGCGGGCTAATCGAATATTAATTGAATAGCTGTCGTGGTGCGCCCCAACCCGTAATGAGTGTGCGGGGGTTTTCAAACTACTGCGCGGCCGCGCGCGCGCGCAGATTAGAGGGAACGCTGGTGTCTACTCTTTATAACGTAGTATTCATATGGCGTGTGGTCGATTGTACTTGAAATTTTCGGCTACATTTGAAGTCAACGAGCAGTTTTTTGGGGCACTGAAAAGGTTTAAAATAGGAAGATCGAAAGTACTCTTATTAAAAGAATAGCTGTACTCAGTTAGATTAACTTCAATAGCAAACAAAACTATTTTCCCCAGATTCAATAAACGTTCGAAATATTGACAGATATGTCAATACGAAAGTATCATTATTTGTTTAAATACAGAGTAATAAAGTCTGGCGTGCCTTCTATAATAAAAATATAAAAAGAAAACGTATTTTTTTAAAGCAAATAAATCGAAACTGCTTGCGAAGACAGCTTAATTCAATATTATATAATATATATAATAAGAAAATAATATGTATTTAAGAACGGAGACAGTCGTCGCCGATCCATTTCAACGTATTGACACTATAAAAATGTAATAACGGCGACGAAACTCAATAAAAACATCAACAGCTGTTCAATTGGAAACACGTCTGACAACTCTGCCCCGACTGACAATCAGATAATATCGAAAGGTGACATTAAGATATCCATGAAATTTTAGTCCAGTGCCTAAAACGCAGACATACAAATCTTGTTATACTATATGAGGTGCATTAGAAGAGGGTATACAACATAATTGTTTAACATATGAAAAATAAACGATCCATACGAGAAAACAAATAATGCAAGAAAGGTAGATCGGGGTTTCACTGTATATGCTTTGTTTAAATTAATTTAAGGTTATATTGTGTGGTAAACGTATTTATGATTCTGTTTTTTCAATATTGTTATTTGTATATTACGTAAATATTTTTGTTAAGATAATTATTTGATCTATCTTTTTAGCATCTATGCTAAAAGGATTTTTTTAATGCTATAAAACGCTAAATTCAAAATCAAAATGATAAAGCTGATGAAAAAGATAAAATTTCATAACCAAGTTTATTACGTCATAAGCTCTTGCCTGTTTTCTGGCATTCCCACTTTTTGTGCATTTAATTGAATTTAAATTATAATATTAAAAAAACCATCAAAAACACGACAGATTTTCGATAGAATTAATGAGTAGATGTGGTCTTATTACTGGTACCATTATTGAAAAGCTAATTCTACACACTGCGAAGAGACGAAAGCTCAAAGAGTCGTCATAGACATCAAATATGACATTCTCAAGAATAGCATAAGCCGAAATGTGATCAGGTAAATTTATATGTTATTATAGTATTCAAATGACATAACGATGGACAATGAGATTCCATTGTAAACTTATTTACGAATTTAGCATTTATATCAAAAATTGCTTAATTGCAATGAGAAGGTCTTTTTTATATGATTCGATTGCCTTAAGATATTTAGTATGGGACCATTCGATATAGTTTTGACCGTCGACGGTATCAAAAAGGGTAGCTAAATGTTGGTACACTTAAAGCGAAATCTTTCGAAAATCACTGTACTGTTCTCGGCAGTTAGCCCAAATTTGTAATATTTATTTACAAATGTAACAAGAAGCGAAACTATAGGCCGTGAAGTGTGAACAGCACCAAAGTTGAACTGGAAACTAACTTGTTCAAGTTAGCAACTCGTTACAAGTTGGTTTCGAATGCTGCCGCTGAAGTGCTTGTCGTGAAAATAAATGAGCTTCTAACCCTGTCATCGAGACGAGTGTATTTGCAAAACTAATTTGTCGGCAGCTCGAAGGTTTATGACTAACCAAGTGCCCATCGGTGAAGATTTTCGCAATTATTTTAGCTGCTGCACTGATCAGAAGTGTTTTAAAAAATTGTGCCGTTTAAACGATTGTTAATCTCAAGATTAATATTATTTTGACAGCGTTAAAAGATACACCAAAAAATGAAAAAGTAATATTCTATACCTTGTCTATCCTACTGAGAATCTAGAGCAGTTTTCGATGGCTGAAAAATAAACCTGTTTCTTTACATTTGCATTTTCTGATCACCATTGCTCTCTTGTTTTAAAATGAAAGCGATGGTGATTCTTATGAACATAAAATAATACCTATGGCTATGCATTTATAATTGGGCCTACGAATTTGCTAACCACAATATTTAACAACAGCTAATAATAACGCCATTTAAATATTTTCTTATACAAATGACCAATGAAGAATAAAATCTGTACTCAGGTACGGATAGATCATTGTAAGATGGTAACATTTTTTATCAATGTTCATTTTCTTTGGCAAGATAATGAATGCCTGATTGCGAACGTAAGTCATTCGCTACGATTTTTACACATATATCAGAATAGGCAAACGAGTGACTGAAAGACTGGGACTTTTGAATCCGTTCGCATCGTGTTGAGTTCGTAATTAATATATTCCCGATAAAAGCAGCTGTTTTTTTTTGAGAAAAGGTATTTTCAAAGTACAATAAAAGTTTGTTTTTACAACTGAGAAAAAATATATGAAAGTTTTTTTAGTGTTGAAAACATGTAACAAAAAAATAGTCGTTCTCAACATTAGGATAGACTTTTTTCAATTCTATAGAATTCGTAATTCTAGTAGACAAGTTATAAATGTCGAAAAAACACTTATTTGCGAAATAATATTTGAGGTAGGAGACAAGTAAAAAGAATCTGAATATCACCGCTTAGTCAAAAAAACAATATCTTGACGCAAGAACTGCTTCGGTCGCCGAAAAAGAAACGATATAAAAACTAGTCAAGTTGGTGTGAAGGAGCAAATAATAAAATGCAAGTGTGTTATTTTAAGAAGGATTAATCTCAAGGTGTGTGCTTACGTGGTTACACTATTGAGGACGGTGTTTCGAAAAAACATTATATTATGACAGAATATGATAACTATTTTACAAAACATTCAACTACTACTTAAATAATGCTCAAACGCTAAAAAAATCAGAATAGATTGCATTATGAATCTGAAAAAGGGTCACACATTTTTTCATTTCGGGAAATCCGAAAATTCTCAGGTATTGACAAAAGGGCTCACATTTTTTGATAATTTTACAATCTGTCAATTCCCAACTTCCAAGTTATCGAAAGAAAAAAACGAGAAAATTATTGTGGAATCTTTCGATTTCTCACTATTTTTCGCAGTCATCAATCCCGAGATCCCGAAACAATTGTGTCACGGGTTTTGAAAAACTAATAACTGCGGGTATGGGAGTCACGGATAAATATGTAACTCAAAAGGGGCCCCGAGCTCAAAAAGTTTGAGAAACTATGATTAATATAATGACTCCAAATCTGTGCAAAAATCAAAAATACTCGATTGATGAATCATGTAAGAAATATTAACTAGAGTTTTTTTATCATGCCCACTCCCATTGTGGATCATATGGACTCCTAATGGAGTTTATCTCAACAGAAGTGTTTCTACGAGAACTGTTTGTTAACTCAGATGCCCAATCTCTCTTTTTCCAAAGAGAGTAGGAATAGAAGGATAGTGCTGGGACAGGACTAGTGGTTAGCTAATCGCTCTCGATACGCCCCGTTTATAGGATAGGATGGGTGGGAGGATGCCTTTGAACAGAAATTTATAAATTTATTGAAAAATCAATTAATAAAACTGTCCGTACTGGGATTCGAACCCGTGACCTCCGTAACCGAAACCAACGATGGTGACCCCTCGACCACACAGGCGGCTCGAGATACTAGTAGTTAAGCCCAAGTCTGAGGTGGTGAAAGATCCACCTTTCTTCCAAAGCTTTCACCATTCGGCGACATAAAGCGTAACCTCTCCAAAAAAGTGATCGACTTAATTACGTTACCGTTTGAAAAAAAAATTGAACGTAAATAGTCAAACCTAAAATATTTTGAAAAGATCTGACAATAATAAATAAAGTTTTCAGTAAACCAAGAAAGTATTTTGGTAATATTAAAAACGTAGCAATGTTTTCGTTAATGGTTATTAATGTGTTGAATACTGGATAAAACGTGGATATATCGAATAGAAGCATACATGTTACACACATTGAAATGTTTGATGAACTATTACGATCGACCGAGTAAATAAAACAAATACGAAAGCACTGCAATTTTCAAAATGGGATTGGTTTTCCAGCCTCCGGTTTTATATCACTGAATCTCATCATAGGTTAGCGTTTGCAATAACTTATTCAGCAGTTTGCGGCCCATACTATTTAAGCTACGTCTATACCGCGCCAGAGGTGGTGAATATTGTAATTCAATGTTAAACCAGGGCTGTGGAGTCGGATTTTTAATGATGTGTATTTAAACAAAAAAGTCAAAAGTGTTGACATTTCTTGCTTGGCTAATTAAATATGATCGGATGGTATACATATATATATATATAAGTTAAAATGAAATTATTTAAATATTTCCTTGGAGTCGGAGTCGTTAATTATTGTAAAGCTGGAGTCAGAGTCGTCTTTTTTTTACACGACTCCACAGCCTGGTTAATACACATTTACTAAAATCTATGCTATGAAACAGATTCGGTCAACACTGACAATTCATTGGGTTAGGAGATATATTATCAAATTTCGAGTGGTCAATGTCATTGGCTTCGGTTACAGAGGTCGCGAGTCCGAATTCCAGTAAAGACAGTTTTCATAAATTGGTTTTCAATTGATTTATGGATTTCTATCCACACCCATCATATTCTATAAACAGGCGATTAGTTTACCACCAGTTCTGCAATAGTCTTATCATTCTATCCCTAGCCTCTTATAAAAATCCAAACTCCATTAGGAGTTCGTATGCTCCACTTTGGTAGCGGAAATAGTAAAAAAATAATTGAATATATGTTTTCCATTGTTCCGATAATTCCAGCTGGTAAATATTAGTATTGCCAACTCCATCATTCTTTCCATACACTTCCTCTTCTATGAGAAAGGTTGAGTGATTGACATACAAACAGTTCTTGTAAAAAACACGTTACATAGAGATGTTTCATTGGTGGCAATCATGGTGGAAAGATAGCGTTCACAGTGTACTTACCAGAGAAGAAATTATCGCATACGGTAAAAAAAAAGTACGTTAAACGTTAAGATAAACTTTGAACTGCCCTGTGCGCCAGTGACGTGCGCTATTTTCTTACACAACACAGTCTGGAAAGACGATCTGCGTCACGGTACATTCTGATTTTCCGCCCCGGTTTCTCGTGGCGTTGCTGTGGCGGCCTCAGCTAGCTCACCACCCTATCATTTATGCATTATTTTGCGAGAGATATTCTAGCGTAGTAAACGAAAAACTGCGGCGGAAAAAGATAAGGTCAAGGTTTACGACCGCTGCATAAAATACGCAAATTGAAAAGAACTGGATTCGATAAAGGTTAATGAAAAATGCAAAAGAGGTTACTAGTTCACTATTAGCATTGAGGGAAGCTGAAACTGCGACTTCCTGTTGAGTAAAAAAAATTGTCAAATTTTATAGAGATGAAAATGGAAAACGTCACTGCATAAACAATATTTGAAATTTAAATTTAAGATTTCGACTGAAGGTTCTTGGAGGAATATCAATATTAAATTTGAATCATTCAAATTATGTATATTCACACAAGTTTTGTCACTAAAGACCCGGGTTCCGTCTTTCGGCATCTTCAGGTGTTCAAGTGCACGGATGAACTTGAACTGACCGAGTTGAAAAATGAACATGTTCATCTGTGCACTTAAACTCATGAAGATGCTGAAAGGCGAAACCCGAACTTGAACTGACGCTTACTAAATAAATGTATCGTGTTTATATAATATCATGAATGTATGTAGCATGGGTTATTCCTTTTCGCCAGCAATGGCTTTAAACTTAATGATACATCAATTGAACGCCTGAAGATGCCGCAAGGTGAAACCCGGGTCGTTAGTGACAAAACTTGTGTGAATGTACGTAATTTGAACGATTCAAATTTGATTTGTAATTTAAATGCTCAAAGAAATTATATTCGAGAAGCTTTTAAGCATGTTGTGTTGGTATACATAAGTGACCAAAAAAAACTCATATAGACAATTTATAGCACTTATAGATGCAAGCTAAACGAAATATTTTAATTTACAAAAACAGAAAATTAATTTGATTATAATATTCAGTTATATGAGTATTTTTTAATTATAATCTATACATCAAATTCTGAGGTCGGTGGAGCCGAGCTTTTATTTCCCTTTCGTCTGGTGTATTCTGATGCTGCTTTTCCCGCGTAGCGTCCTGGATTTACCTGGGCGTAGGCGGATGCGTGGTCTTTGATTTGATAATTATATGATTTCATAATATGATCCCGGCTCATCAACTAATAAAAACACCTAGTTACCTATCTATTAAAACCAAATAATCAATGATTTTGTTTTTTAACCGTTACAATAATAATTGTCTGCAAATGTGTTTACTGATTTCTTTACTGTGATACGACACTAAGCAGTGAAGGGTTGACATGGCGATTGGCAACATTACGAGAAATACTTGATATATCCGTTTTATGGTAGTATAACAACATGAGACAATTAAAATTTCTAAAAACAAATCATAATATGGCCTAAGGCAATAAAATTTAACACAAAGTGTAATAAACATAAAACTTCTGAAAGATATCAAGAAAATTACATATTTTACGATGTAATATTATCATAAAACACACGAGTAGACACGTTTTACCCAAGTGGTTTTCAACCTTGCAGCGTATGAGATAGCATAACAATGGTTTAACGTTGTACTGTAGCAGTTATCAACACAAGTAATAAAAAATCCAGCGCGGAAAAAGATCGACATCGAGAAGCTAGAAAACGTAAATACGAAACTAAGATTCGAGATTGCTGTAAGGAAGGAAATAGATCGTGTCTCCGTGCGACCTATATCCGGGTCCGATCGCATTGAGGCGGACTGGTGCTGTATCAAACGTGCTATTGCATCATCGGCCGAAGATGTTCTCGGATTCCGGAGGGAGGGGCAACCAAAATGGATGTCCGAAAATACGTGGAGGAGAATTGAAGAGCGGGCCAGGCTTAAAGCACTGAAGGACAGTGAAGCTGACCCTGAAAGATTTGAAGAACGTCGCGCTGATTATCGTAATCAGGACAAAGTTGTCAAGAAGTCTGCGCGACTTGACAAGCGCCGATTCTTGGATCGGCAAATTGAGACAGCTGAGGTGGCGGCCCGCAGAAATGATACCAAGAAGTTATTTAAAATCACGCGCGAGGTCTGCGGAAAGCGACCACCGACTCCCGGGCCAATTCGCGGCCCTGATGGAGCAATAGAGTCAAATGCAGAAAGCGTTAAAAAGATTTGGAAGGATCATTTCTGCGAGGTGCTGAACCGACCGCCCCCCCAGGACTCTTTTGACGTAACCGAAGAGGCTACATCTATGGACCTCCCCCGAGTGTCCGGTATTTCAGACCGTACGCCCACACATGCCGAAATCATCTTGGCAGTGAAGAGGCTTAAAAACGGCAAAGCACCGGGTGGAGACGGAATACATTCTGAATTTCTGAAATGTGGTCTTAACGCCGTCCTACATCCTCTCTATCACCTGATGGCCAGGGTGTGGGACGGTGAGCGTTGTCCTAGGGACTGGGTGGACGGTGAGGTGTTAGCACTCCACAAAAAAGGTGATCCCCTCAGCTGTAACAATTACCGAGGCATAACTCTTCTCAGTATTCCTGGGAAGGTAATGGCACACATTCTCTTGGCGAGATTAAGAGGTCCCATTATGAAAATACTTAGGAAAAATCAAGCGGGCTTCCTCCCTGGAAGGTCATGTGCGGACCAAATACACAATCTTCGATGTCTCCTCCAGCAGAGCAATGAATTTAACAGTGCTCTTGCTTGTTGTTTCGTCGACTATGAGAAGGCATTTGATAGTCCGCACAGACCCTCTTTGTGGAGGATACTGGATGCCTACGGGATTCCGCCAAAGATTGTGGCCATTATCAAATCCTTACATGAGAATAGTGCATGTTGTGTGAGAATCGGTGACTCAAATACCGAATGGTTCGGGGTCACAACCGGAGTGAGACAGGGGTGCGTTCTTGCACCGTTCCTGTTTATTATTATCTTTGACTTCATACTTCGCAGGTCAATTCCGCCTGATCGAGGTGTAGCTGTTGGTCCCGGTCTGAAGCTGTGTGACCTTGAATATGCCGATGATGCTGTAATATTCGATAAATCCATTGAGGGCATCCAGGAGACTATTGATGGGTTAGGAACTAACTCAGGTCGCATTGGTCTAAAAATTAATACTAGTAAAACCAATGTGATGTGTAACCAAACCTGTCATGACTCTGATAGGACCCTTACCAGCGCGGGACAGATCATCGAGAGGGTTGACAGCTTCAGATACCTCGGCGTACATATCCCCGAAGACGGTAGTACAAAAAACGAGCTCGCCATTCGTTTAGGAATGGCTGGAGCCACATTCAACTCAATGCGGACTGTCTGGGACACACAGCTGTACTCGATTAAAACCAAATGCCACTTGTTCAACGCTTGCATTCTGCCGGTAATGCTTTACGGTTGCGAATCATGGCACCTGACGAAGACTCAGAAAAACCGTATACTGAGCTTCGAGAACAGATGCTTGCGTCGGATAATGGGGGTGAGGTGGTTTGATTTTGTGAGGAATTCAGAGATAAGGGAGCGTGCAAGACAGCGTCCCGTCACGTCAGTGGTTATGGAGAGACGTTGGAACTGGCTGGGTCACGTGCTGCGGATGCCTCCGGAAAGCCTCAATCCTGCCTGCCTCTTCTTTCGACCGGTGGGATTCCGGCGTCCTGGACGTCCATCGGGTACTATCCATAGGATGTACTCGGCGGAACTGAGGGATGCTGGCATGTCATGGGAGGAAGCAAAGCTATTGGCGGGAGACAGGGAAACATGGAGGTGCCGCGTGGCGGCCATATGCTCCACATAGGGAGCGAACATGGTCAAAGAAGAAGAAGAATAAATAAATTAAGTTAATTTTCGATTTACGGTTGATAAATAATGAATCGTTTCGTTTGAGTTCTACGGTTGGTATTATAACGTTCAATATCGGGATTGTGACATTACTAATCCCGGGATTTCGGGATTGAGGATAAGAAGTGTAAAATTTTCGAAAATTTATGAAATCACCGTGAGACATAAAACAAATATCAGAATTTTGTGATTTTGGGAAACGCAAATTCCTGGTTTTTTGAAATCTGCATGTAGACAATTTTTTGAAATCTCCGAAAGAGCTTAAAAAAACGTCGCACATTTTTTTTTGGGAATTTCGCAAAATGCTGTTCAGTAAATTCTGTAAATCAGTCAGTTTTTTTTATAATTTTGGAAAAATCCGTAAATTCCCAGGATTTCAAAAAAAAACGGCGACCAAAATTTTTTAAAATCTCGCATTTTCAAGATTTCATGGTAAATGTTCAATCCCGGGATTAGGAAAAATGTGAATCCCAAAATCCTGGAATAACAAAAAGGGTCCAAGATTGGATGCCCTAGTTAATATTGCTTTAGTTTTCACATATATTTAGTGTTTATTATTGTAAGATTAATAATATATATTTGATATGACCGCTCCTAATATCTGTCACCCAAAAAGCATGTGGAATCAACAATAATTACATGATCTCAAAAATCTGTTTCAAGCCACTGAAGCCAATGCTGACATTTTTCCTATTATGAATAACGTGAACAATAGAATAATCAATAGGTATTTTAATATAATAAGCATGATCGAATATGAATACGTCATGAATGGATATCCTACGTCAATAAAGGCAATTGAAACAATAGTCGTATTTATCGAATTATTTGGATAGCGAATTGCTTCTAAGAAGAGTAGCGATTTTTTCTACGAAATGATGAAGATGACGCCAATGATGAACACACAGAAAAGGCGTGATCGATCGAACTGGTTTAAAATATCTTCAATGAATGACAATATTATTGTGTAATAAGTTTACCAACAAAAGTGATTTTGAGATACTATTAGTTATTAAATTTCTATCGTTCAAAATTGTGTAAACTCCCACATGTTATGTCTTCAACGACACGTGTTTCGCCTTTCGGCATCTTCAGTCGAACTTTTATGTATATGTAATAAATCTATTTATTACGTTAATCACGTCTAGGGTTTTCACTGTCAATACTTATTGAAAAGCCATTATATTCAAAAAATAAAACACTCATTTGCACTAATTCCACTTTTATTATTTAATAGGATCAGGACCAGTTTAGTTTGTGATGAGGATTATCAACTGATAAGAGAATACAATGTTACAGTTGTGTCATAATACGTCCTTTTTGCAATGAGTTTTTAGTTTTTTTAAACCATGTCCGCTGCGAACTAATACATTTATCTCAAAATTATTTTTTCTTTGAGAACTGTTTGTTACTCCGTTGCACAACTTTTCTTTACCGAAGAAATAAGGGATAGAAGGATAGGGCTTAGACGAAACTAGTGGATGGCAAATCGCTATTGTTAAGCCCCGTTATAACGATCGGATTAGTGGAAGAAAATTTTACTTATCACATACATACATGACTCCGAGTAGAATTCTATAGATCGAATAAAAACCGCAACCGGTTCCAACGGCGTTAAATTCTCGGCCACGAACCATTTGTTTTTTTGTTTTAGAAAGGAGTTAAAACACTATGACTTTGGGCACCAAATCATACATCGATTGAAAAATATAATGTATTGTATAAAAATGACTATCTAACAAAAGCGCTTGGGAAATATACTATATGTCTTTATATTATATAAATTATAAGGGTTACCTGTCGTCACTTTACAGCTTACCATCTGATAAACGTTATCAATGATTATGGACGAAGCGCTCTCGGCTTTATGGAAACATGGGAATGTTTCCAAATAGTAAACACTAAATTATTAATCGAGTTACCGACCGCTCGGAGTTAAGTAGAGCAGCAACAATTTTAACTCTGTCGATATGTTTTCTGTTAAGTCACAATACTTATCAAAATTGTAAAAAGTCTTTCGCAGCGATGCACAATCCTTGGATCGCAGATTGCTTGCGGCCCACCACTAGGGTATCTAATCCCGGGATCCCGTCCAATTTTGTGATACCCAAATCCAGGGATTGTGATAGTAGTAGTTCCAGGATTGAAAAAAATTGAGGAAGTTAGGCGATGGCTAAAAAAAAGGTCCCATTTTTTAAATTTCGGCAAACGAAATTCTGGAAATTATTGAAACAGCAAAATAAAAGGAGTCTCGCGTCTTTTCATTTTTGAGAAGAACGCAAATTCCTGAGTTTTTGAAATCGAAAAAAATTGTTTGAAAAATACCAGGATTTCAAAATCGACGAGCAAAAATTTCAATATCCTTCAATTTCCTTCTATATTAATAACACACAAACAACTGACAATTTTTTTTTAATCCTTAATAAAATATAATCTGACCATTAAAGCGAGATAGAACCGTCGCATGCCAAGCCGTCTTGCTCAGTCGGCTACCGCTATTCCTTAACACTTAGTTGTAACCTGGGTTTGTAAATTTATGGTTCTACCTTTCTTTGTGGTTCTTTAAAAATTGGCATTATTAGAAATGAATGTCTAGCAGCGGAATGCGACACGCAGACAAAAAAGTACATTTTTTTTATGTATTATACCAATCAAAAATGTAAAACGTACAGAAAGTTGAAAACCCCGAAACGGTCACACGTGGCCCGCGGGCCAAGGTTTGGACATGCCTGGTTTAGATTGAAGTGACGGCACGTGCGTCATTTGATAATATCCTCTTAACAATTATTCTCATATGTATTGATAAGGCGTTTATCGCAATGCTCATCAACATCAATCAAGCATTAGATAAAACGATAGATAATTCAATGATAATATATCTTAAAATGAGTAGAGAGTGACCTAGCAAATTATGAAATACTAATAAATAAATGTTGAAAATAGTGGATCAATATATTTTGACTGGCATAAGAAATGATATTTAAAGATGCTTTTAAATATGTAATAAAGAGGAAAACACGTTTATGTTTATTGCAATTTAAAATGTTATTTGTGTATTTAATATTAAATGTCTTGCCTTCGAAAATCGATAGTTAACAATTTGAAAGTGATTGAAGTCATTTGCTGTAAAATATAAGCCAAGGAAAACCACTTAGCTGAATGACAGATTTTTAGAGAAATATTTTATTTTGTTAGTAATTCAAAAAGACGATTTCAAAATTTAAGATATAGCACTGTTATTAATTTATAATATGAGCCACTGAAAAGTGAATTACGTAAAGTAATATGTTAGGAAATGAGTTAGATGCGTTAGATGCGTTATAATATCCTAATGTCTTAAAGCATAGTTTCTCAACGTGTTTGGGCCCGTAGCCCCTTTTGAGTCTCTTATTTTCTGTGACCCCCATGCTGTACAAAGTTTTTCAAGACTCAAAGATTGAAAGATTTCAAAATAATTTTTAATTCAGATTTAAAAAAAAATATCCAGGAACTTACGGAATATCAAAATGAAAACACGCTCGACTTTTTTTATTAGCTCTTCCCGGATTTGTCTGTGGCCCTCCAAAACTGTAGTCTGGCACCCCTAAAAATATCTTAAGGCATCGTAAAAGTGAGCTTCGTGCAATAGTGATTTCTCCCTAAAATAAAAATATTAAATCCACAACAATACTAAGACGTGATGATACTTAAATCCTCAATAGAAAATATTTACCATTTTGCTACTTGGCTCACTTCACTTCTAAAGAATCATATATTATTGAATCAATGTATGTATAATGTCAGTTTCAAATAAATAACAGAGTGACACTTCCGTTGAATAAAATATATCTTTTAAAATATTTGCCACTGGATTCAGTTAAACTATTACGCAACGAGTTTATTTTGAATAAAGATGTATGTGTTAAAATACTATACTTGGCTAATAAATTAAATTAGTCCAACATATCCTTTTATAGTCATTCTTGGACGCTGATGTATCAGCCGCTGTTCTTTATCCTACTGCTGGTCACGTTGATTGATAATAATGCATCGCGTAAAGTTTACAAAGTAAACAAACTAAACCTTTAGGATTAGACAAAGGCTAAACAAACCAAAGTCAGCTCGGAGCTTAACCATTTTCGCATCAAATCCATTACACGAAAAAGGCTGCTCTCCTTGGCGATGCGTCTGGCGAAAAGAGGAAAAGTAAAATTGTGATAAATTTATTTGCGCTGTCTCGGAAACGCGGTGTTTGAGATGCGAAACAACGGTTTTATTATATTGGGGTCGTCTGTCAAACATGGAAAAGTAATTACGTACTTAAAGAAGACATGAAAAATCGATTTTGTCGACAAGGTAGTCAAGTGTGAAGGTTTTTCTGTAAAGGTTTATCAATTTACGTTTATTTTTAAAAATCGTCGGCTTTTGTTGAAATTTTTTCATATAGATAAGAATAAAATTGAAAATATATCAATTTTTCAAACGTACGATTTATAATTGGAAAATTCTGAACCTAATATCTTTATTATTTTTCAATATTAAGGATTTAACAACCCTTCTTATTTATGAATGTACAGTGTAATATTATAAAGCGTCGTGAAATAACATGGATGAAAAGTTTACAGTAAAAATCTTGAAATACTCGTTAAAAAGTTAATAATTAAGAATGAATAACTTGTAGTTTCCGGAAATGAATTAAGTAATTAAAAGAAAGAAAACATCAGTAAAAAACATTTTAAATAAGATAGGTGGATCGACAATGTTGAATTTATTTCCATTGAGATTTATCACAAGAGTATTTTTTTGTTTTTTTTTGTAAACGTTGTGATAGTCTGTGACACAAAAAGTGTAATAACAGTGTTAATCTATACATTTAATTTTATAGAGTAACAAGAAGTTTTTGTAGAAACTCTTTTGTCGAGATAAACTCTGTTAGTAGTACATATGCTCAACATTGGGAGCAGGTATGGTAAAAAAAATACATTTACTAATTTTAGGCATGCATAGTTTTCATCTATTGTTTTGGTTAGTGGCCTTTCTTACTCCATTGTTTTTTTAGTGCGATAAGAAAATAGTAGCGTTCATTTGTAAGAGGTCTTAGAATAGTGGAGGGGAACCTGCGGCCTCTTGGCTACTCTGATGCGGCCTTTTGATTCGATCAAAAAATTTACTTTGATCAAATAATTATACGCAAGCGTTTGTATAAAGAGCGTAATCAACCCATTATATGTTCGACAGTCGAAAAAAAAGGGGAGGGGTGTCAACGTTTTCTATACTGCAGCCTTATATTGAATCAGATAAATGAATGTGGCCTTCAGAAATGAAAAGGTTCCCCATCCATATCTTAGACATTTCATTAATATGTATTCGGTTAACTATCACAAGCACCAATCGTTTCTTATACCCTTATAAATCTTACTTGGTTTAGTATAAATAGCCTTGCGTATATTTTTATGGACCACAATAATGGCGCTATGCATCGTAACTTAAAGTATTTGTGGAATTTTATTAAAAGTAAATATATACGAATTCCTTTCGATAAATATATCAATTCACCGTCGGTATTATTTGAAAATAGGGCAGGCGCACAAAACAAGGGTCCGCAGCCCGCACACAACGTGCTCTGATTTCAAAGCTACACAGCGCCGGGGGGTGGCAGGGCGGCGAATAAACTGAAGTTAGCGACGAACCTAAAAGCCTCCCGGGATCATTATCCCTCTTAAACAAACGCAATTTCGCCGCACTATCTTGACCCTCGCCCGAAACACATTTTCCCTTTAAATCAAATGAAAAGCTTCTATTTGAAATAATAATATTACTACGTTTATTCAGTTATTTGCCTTCTTCTCTTTATATTATTTTTCCAACCAAATCCGTTCCAAATGTGGGCTGCAGGTGGCTAGTAGGAGCTCGCGTGAGCCCCTTGTTAAATTTTACTAAGGCCAGCGAGCCCCTTGTTAATGCAAGAGAAAACAATATACTCAGATCAAATAAGTATATAACTGCAATTTCTGACTCATATATTCTTCATAGATTGCTTCAGTACATTTTTAGCTTAGTTTAATAAGTTTAGGGTAAATTGCATATTTGTACATAATATAGGTGTATTTAGTAACAATCGATTGCTTATTTTAGTATTGCATATAATTGCATAAGTGATAAAAAAATCAATCCTTCCCCAGAACACTGAGAATTGCTTTGAGATTATGCGAGTCTCTTGTTAACATATTGGCAGCCCACCGCTGATGTGGGGCATATTGAGTTTCAGTGGAGCGTCGCAACGTTATTTGTTTTTTGTTTGTGTTGCTCATTAAAACTTGTTTGAATTTAACATCTTCATTAAACGAAAAGGCACTTATTATTATTATTTAATATATTATAGTTCTTGGCGATATTACATTTTGATAGCTAACAATAAGCTATTATTTGGCACATATAATCTCCGCTCCCATAGTGGTACATATGAACAGTCAATGAAGTACCTCTATAGATAGTTGTTCTATCATGATAGCTTAGTATCTCCTATTTTTATTAGAGTAAGAATAAAAAGATGGGGCTAGGATAAGACTAGTAGTTTTAGGAATATGATGGGTATGAAGCAATGTATGTGAGACTTCACAGACATGCCTCTAATCACAAATACACAAACCAAATGGAAACCACATTTTATTTTTTAATTTTCATAAGTGCCCGTATGTACATGACAACCGAAGTGCATAACGTTGAGTACAGGCCCGGTACTATAATATCCTAAATATTTATTTGTGAAAAAAATGAATATCACTGTAGTATTTATGATTCTTGTGGGGCAAAAAGTGGGACTTTATCATCCGTACCACGAGAGTGTTTTCGGGAGTTAAAATTGTAATATTAATGCACAATGCTAAATGTTCGAAGCAGACTTGGGAGTGGGTCGATTGTTTATAGTAAAGAATATTCAGAAGATTTTTTCTCTTTTTCGGGTGTATGGATAGTGTCCTTGGTTTCATCCAACGAGCTTTTTTATATAACCTTTAATAGTATGAAAAAGAGAGAGAGCAGTTATGGTATAGATAAACTATATTAGTAATTCATATTCTCTACACTGGGAGTGGACACGGTAAAAAAATACGTTTTTCTATAATTTACTTTACAATACTTTGATGAAAATATATCGACTGTGGAAAGGAAAAAGGACGTAACCTACACAGCAAATTTTACAGGAGGCACAAAAAACATGTTTTGATGATTTTGGGCCATATGCAAATTATGAAATATACACAACCTGTAAGTGCACGGAGACTTTTAAACTGGTGTTTAATTGACATAATCTAATATTAATTAAAGAAATTGTCTAGGAAAAACCTATTTTTCAGTCTTTTATCTTGGTTTCAATTTTCACAATCTCATCTTTTTTCAGACTTAAAATCTAAATTTAGATACTAATTCGGGGTTTGCAGCTTACACCTTTTTGATACAACCTTTTCCTTTCCACAGTCGATATGTAAATATTATCATCACAGAAGCAATAAATAACTATTTGGTAATTCTTTTGTAATGTACATGTAAATAAATGTAATAATCCAACGTTGGTCGCAGCTGGTCTTATCAAAGTAATTTTCTAGAGAATTATTCTTGACACACTTTTCCGTGAAACGTTTTGTAAAATGTCAGCGCCGTACAAAACGCAAACTTTTATTTCACTATCCGATAAGAGGCGACCTTGTGTCCAAACGGGAACAATAGCCGCTGAGAGATAATTGCACTGCGGTTAGAAATTTAAAAAAATATTTTCAACAATAGCACGTCACAAAAAACACAGAAACGGATATTAAATTTCATAATATCAAGAAATTCAACAATACAAGACAGTAACAACAAACAAAAGGCTTTTTTAGATCATAATACATTCGACGTATCAGATATTTATAGCAATGAAAGCGATTTATGTCCAGTCCCTCATAAAGGTTTCCGTACAAAATCAATGAGCGAAGAATAGTATTATTTGTTCTTAATTAATATAATATCAAGGGTTGTATTTGGTGTTCATTATTACCCTTTTTACGCGATTTACTATGACATAATGTTGATATTTTTAACACGGTTGTTTTTTTATTTAAGAATCCGGCATTTTATTCGTCTATGAATTTCAACACTTTTTTACACGGTTATTGTGGAATTTCTACCGTGTACCAGAAAGTTCATTTTTAACAGTTGTAATTTGCAGCCCAGTTTTAATTTGCGCATGGTCAATACCAAATAACGTTTTTTTTATTACATAAAATTTGTATGCATTTCAATGTATATTGTTTCAACATTCTTTTTGATATTATTGAATAAAACTCAAAAAGATTTTAAGTACAAAAAATTCAGAGCATCGACAATTTGTAGTCATGGAATTGCATTGTTAAAAAAATATACCGCATTAATATCGAGGCTTTCTGCTTTGTCCCAATAGCTAAAAAAAATCTTTTGCCGTTAACTGAGCAATATCAATTTGTTAATGATCAATTTCTGTCTGAACGGTGACTTTATATTATGTTGTAATTTTTAATAGGTCCAAGGAATAAAACACACACAATTCATAAGTATGCGAAACAGACATATATTTTTTTTTAAAGAAAAAAGTAATTCAAATATTTGGCATGAAATGTAAATTCATCTAATCGTTGGTCGGAGAAATGTCCAAAAAGATAAACGCATTAAAAATATGTTTTATCATTACTTCATATTAAAGATTAAGATATGAAACAATGCCAGTTTGTAATTGTAAGAATTTTGCAACCGGCTAAAAACTTATACGACGACAATATAACTCTTACAAGGCGACATATAGAAGCAATTTATTGTAAAAAAAAAAACTCACCTGAGCTCATGAAATAAGGAATTCTGAATCTTCCACTCAGCACTCTGTCCCGGAGGCTCTGTAGCGTTGATCCATCGAAAGGAAGAGCACCGCAAACCAGGACATAGAGGACTACTCCGAGACTCTGTGGGAAGAACATAGTGTAGGCATTAGTTTTAAATTTCATTTATCATCAGTTCATACTAGAGCTTCCCGGACACTTTTTCTAAGTCTTTCGAAGATTTCAAAAAAAATTGTCACTGCAGATTTCAAAAACAAAAATTCTGCCATTCTAGAGGACGTGAAACTTAATTTTTCTGATATTTCTATTAAGGAATCGTAGACATGAATTTTGTATTCTTTTATGGTGTAGAACCAATCTGCCAATAGGGATTCCACTGGGACGAGCTTGAACACTATTGCTTTGGATGTCAACATATTCCACGTGGACGTAATTAAGTTCAGACGAATACTATTTTTTCGTATTAAAGTAGACTTTGCCAGAGCTTACTCGAATAATTTCCTAGCGAATTTCTAATGATTAATTATAAAACAGTATACTTAAAAAGTCAGCAAACAAGAGAGACGTATGACTAAGCTTAAATTTCTTTATAATCATCTCTCACGAGCGAAAAGGCCATTATAATTTGGGATATACTATATACCTTTTTATTATTCACTACCAAAGTAAGCATTACAAATTGAGTGCTAACTTTCGGCCAAAGCCTTCTTAAGATTACTTTTTTTATAACTGAAGAGACTCTGACTAAAATACAGAATTTTATATTTAATGGCGAAGGTAAAGTAAAAGTCATTATGGAAAATGAAGGTAAATAAGAAAGAATTAAGTCTGATTAAAATATTTAAGAAATAGCTACAAGGATACGTTACCTAAGCAGACAGTGTGCCTCCGAGTATGAATATTGATGTATTTTTGAAAAGAAATACCCACAATAACTTGCGAACAGGAAAAACAGATAACTTCTAAGAATGCTTTATGTTTACGAGTATAGTGTTATGTATTTAGTTGTACAGTAGTGATCTGTAAATTTTGAAAGGATATCAACAATATCTTTTACGACTTGGTTTGAAATATTAAAAATTATTTACAAAAAATCAAAAGTAGTAGGGAATAACGTGAAAAATAAAGTATTGGGACCATGTGTAATACAATTGCAAAAATGATTAAATTCAGAATTTTAAAAAAGTATATCAATAAAAAATATTGACGTGTACAGATTGATTAGCCTGTGTTTAAAAATTACAGATTTTATTTAACACGTTGTATTTTTATTACCCCAAGACCAAATTACGAAACTGTTTTGAGAATAAAATGCTTATCGGCGAATTCTGGCATGAACATTCATTATTCATATATATTATGTTCAACACACGAATAAACATCACTCTTTTGTAATAACAACATCTCAATTGTTTGTTGTTATTATAATATTTTCATTAATAAAGTCATAATTTTATTAAGGTATTATGTTTAACCTTCGAGTACCTATATCTTGAAAAATCACACGGGTTCCGGAGCGGGGTACAATTGTACCCCCCAGAATTTTTCTCATTTAACGAAGTAAAAATTAAAATAATAAATGTCAGCAGTTCGAATGTTGATTTTGAGCATGCCCTGTCAAAATTAAGAGACAATTTGTCTTTTTGAATCATCCATATCATATTGCGTTGACGATACGTCAGGCGTATAGAAGCGGCGAGAGCAGACTGAACTAATCGTAAAGCGACGTCGTTCTCCCGGCGCGGGCGCAGGGTACGATGACATCAGGTGTGTGGAGTTTGCGCTCGGCACACGCACACACTCAAACGCAACGTGTATATGTGACCCAAATACCATTTGTTAACGAAAAACGTGAATATCTATTTTATTTTCTACAATTTTTCAGATTTTTTTTTGCATTGTATTCAGTAGGATATGTTTGTAGATTACAATAAATATCAGCTAGATATTACCGATATTTAACAAATGGTTGGTAAAATAAGAATTTAGGGGCACAATTGTACCCCGCTCCGAAACGCGAAGGTTAAAAAATAAAATTATTTGATTGAATGTAGCAATACGCAGTTAAACTCTGCTCGATAGTTTCAATCGACAAAATCCAAAGGTTTCGAAACAAAGTAACCATGTTCATAAACGAGTAGTACATTAAGGGAAACTTACCCAGATATCGATTTCCGGTCCCGTGTACTTCTTCCCCTCGAACACTTCAGGAGCTGCATACGGAGGAGACCCACACCAGGTGGCCAGCAATTCCCCAGCCGCATAATAATTGCTGAACCCGAAATCGGCAATTTTTATATTCATGTTTGCGTCTAGGAGGAGGTTTTCAGCCTGAAAACAAAATTAAATAAAACATTTCAAAAAAATATATCAAATTATCCAATAGTCCTGTCTTGCCCTACCCTTTCCATCTCCACTACTCTCATCGAAAAAGAGGGGTTAAGCGTAGTGGCGGATTAAGCACATGGGAGGCCCCAGGCGCAATAAAATTTGGAGGCCCTGTTTTTCGGATAATATAAGACAGTCAGAAAATTCCATGAAAAATATTAACAATCTTAACAAAAGGTATATGGGACATGTTTGAGGCCCCAAGCGCGCGCCTTGTTCGCTTATAGGGTAACCCGCCACTGGTTAAACGACTGAAAAACTCCTGTTGAGGTACCTTCATTAGGAAATCATAAACTTTACATTGGGAGCGGACATTGATAAAATAATTATAAGGTCTGCTTGATATACACCACTCGGTTTTTGAAATGCAAAATTACGAAGGTGTTAAGACAGGTATACCTAATCCTACAATATCAACACATAAATAGCTAAAAAAGAAAAAAAAGGAATCTGCCAGATTAGATGTTAGAGACACACGGATAGAAAATAATAAATATAATGTCTAATAACAACAGAGCAGGTAAGTGTATTTGAGTATAAAATGAAAATACTTTTTGAAGAAAATAAATTAATTTATCTATAATTGAAAAATAAAATTTCACTGACCCTTGTCACGCGTGGCACTGAGGAATTTAATTATTTACTGGTTTTAAATAATCTCTTATATTTTACTATATCAAAGTGAAAATTGAAGACGTGGCATTAAATAACGTTAATATGAGTTACGAATTAAATCAATATAAAATCGAGCTTAAGCCCTAAACGAATTTTCATCTACTTTCCATTAGCAAGTTAAGTCGGTTCTAACGTAACAAAGATTATTCTAGTTGATAATAAAATTATAAATTAAATATTCAAAAGCATATTTCAAATAAATAAATTCGCCGAATCAAGTGCTAAATTTTATGCAAATTACAATAAAAAAAAACAAACACGTAAAAAATAATAACGCGGTATCGGTAAAATCTTTCGTCAAATACATATACGATTAATCCCTGGTAATCCGATTCTCAGCGGTAATAATTAATATTTTAGCGAACGCGCCATTTCAATGAATTTCGTTTATCAAGATTTTCATTTATGTTATAAATAAAAAATATATTTATGCAAGAAAATATTCTGCAAATTTTCTTATCACAATTCGTTGAGGCATGCTTAATGTTATGTTGTAAAAGTGCCTTCAAGTTTTTGGCAATTTTGTCAAAATGGTACTATTGGATTGACCGAACTTTTCCTCTATTCTCAGATTAGTTTTCGATTTTTATGATGGATAATCGGAGTAACCGAATAAATACTAAACGAACATACATTTTGTGACTTAAAATTGTTTACTTAATTATCTGCTATGTAAGGTTAATACTAAGGGTTGTCGGTTTTAAAGAACATGTTTTTTAACGAAATTTGTGACATTTGAAAGCTGGTTTTTTTCAACGCTGTAACACGGTTTCAGATATAAGAATTAAGGGTGAGTGTAGCGGTCTACAGCAACACCTATAGTTGAGACTAACTATCGATAGAATCTAGTTTAATAGGATTTTAAAAACAGTCTAGTTGAGTTGAGCATTTCATATAACTATATTTTAATAAAAATTATCTTTAAAAAATGAACAGGAAAACAGTGGCGTGCCAGGGGAGCAGGGACAACCTATGTTTTCTATAAAAATCGCACCTTAACCAGAACGCACAAAGTCTTAATTATATGTAGGTGACGCTGTAGACCGCTTCACTCACCCTAAATATTTATGGGAACAAATTAAATGGTCAGAATTTAAATCAATTTTTTGTCCGAATAGAAATATGAACGGTCAGAATATTTTATAACCATTTTGGTAAGGTTAGGTTTTTTTTTAAATTTCATTTGAATTATGACTATTTACCAGGGCATCGAGCCGGAACGGAACCGAAAACTGTTAAAACCGTTATTTTTGCCGGAACGAAAACCGGAACCGAACCGAAAAAATATAAGTTTTTTTTTCGGTTCACGCTAGTATTTTGGGCATTACAATAGGGTTTTGAGATTTTCAAATTCTTCGATGAGCAAAAAAAAAACGAGTTTCGGAGATATTATGGGCAACTCGGTTACTGTTAGTACTGGGATTCTAACCCGTGAGATCCGTCATGGAAGTCAACGACGTTGACCCGAAAAACTCGAGGAATACTGTCACTCGACCGAATAATATGCCGAGGACTCTCGGCCGAGTACACGGTTGGTCTATATGAGACAAAGCGGTATGTGATTAATGACCTCGCGTTCTCATCTTTAGCAGCGTCCGCTGCAAAAACAAACGAATCCACCTTGGAAGCGACAGATATTGCGGTGATAAAAAAATGTTATTTCGCCAGTCGAGGTGAGGTCGCCGTCGGCACGCACACGTGGATCGCACGTGTAAACATCTTTCACGAGATGTACGGCCGACTCCCTGGGGCGAATATAATATGATACAAAAGTAGACGTTAGAAATAACACTTCTGACAGTCGGATTCCAGAGAATATTTGAAAGAAAATAAAATACACACTGCGAGAGGGTTTTCAACGGAAGATTTACCGAAAATTGAGCACCAAAGAATACATTTGTTTTTTTTTAATGGCTCTTAATACTTTTACATGTCACAATTAATAAGAATACCGATTCTAATTAGGGCATCCAATTCCGGGATCCCGTTCATTTTCTGATCCCGAAATTTCGGTATTGACATGGTCCCGATCCCGGGATTTCGGGATTGAGAAATTTCGAGCAAATACCGAAAATTGATACGATTTTGGAATTGCAAGAGCTTAAAAAAAATTTGGTGGAATAGTATAGCGAATTCAGGATCTCAAATTCCTGAGTGAGCTAAAAAAAAAACAAGTTTCTGAGACAATCCGGGGAAAAAGTATAGGGAATTGAGGATTTCAAATTCCTCGGTGAGCTAATCCCAATCCCGGGATCCCGAGAAAGAAAATTAATCAATTCCGAAATCCCGGGATTGGAAAAAGGCTACGGTGTTGGATACCCTAATTCTAATGCCTTCGGATGTCCACGTATTTCGTGTAGACGTGAGTGAGAAACGTTAATAACTGTGATACATTTGTAATGTAGATTTTCGAGGAACTTGTTATTACTTATACGTCTTTTCGAATAAGTATTTTTTTATACACTTAGACAGTAATTATTTACTGATTTCAAATTATCTCTTATATTTTACTTTATTAGAGTGAACATTGAAGACGACATTAGACAACGTTAACACAAGTTACGGATCAAATCAATACTAAATAGAGCTTAAGCCATAAACGAAATTTCATCTACTTTACATTAGCAAATTAATTAACCCTCCAAGGACGAGCGTCACCATATGGTCACACAAAACACCGTTGTCTATTGATCCCACTATTCATACTTTTTCTACCTGAATATCGTTGCTATCGCTCATATTTAGTTAAGAAGGGTACGGACTACAGTGAGTCATCAGTCGTGGGGACAGAAACAGCCTCCAAACACACATGTGATTTTTTGAATTTCCGTTTTTTTTAATTTACTTTTTGAAACTGTTAGTTATTTTTTTATAAAAACATCAAATTATTAACAGTTATTTTGCTAATATATTTGTATTGAAATTATGTTGATTTAAAGATGTCAATTTGTAAATATTTAAAAAAAAATCACGTTTAGCTATATATCAACCCCGAATGTTTGCGAGCCCATACGGTCAATTTTGTCCTTGCCACTGTCCGTACTCAATATTTCACGCTAATAAAAGGATGAGCATGACCATATAGTCATGCGGGGTTTCTATACATCGACTTTGCGTATTATTTTTTTTTAATTTTGGATAGGAATAAAAGTTATCCGTGACTTCAATATGGCTAAGAAAATATATTTTTTTTCGGAAAAAAGCTCTCGTCTCTGGAGGGTTGTAACAACGATTTAGTTAGTTGATAATATAATAGAGAACTTGCTTGTTATACTTCTTTTTGAATAAGTATTTTTTAATACACTTACTGTTTTTTGCACGATTCTGTAATAAGACGGTCTACTTAAAAGAACGAATACTTTATTTTTACACGAAATATTTGTTTAAACACTATTTCCACAAACAAAAAACACAGAAGCGGTTAACCAATTTCCTAGTAACAAGAAATTCAACAACACAAGACAGTAATAACAAGCAAAAGGCTTTATTAGATCCTTACACATTAGACGTGTCAAGAGATTTCTAGTAATGGAAGCGATTTATATGAAGTCCCTCATAAAAGTCCACGAATATGAATCAAGTTGCGATAATTTTTTTTCGTAAAAAACATACATATAATGTATAATAAAAATAATAAAAGATTTTTAGTACTTTTTCCACATAAAAATGCCTTTCCACCAAGTATTGACAGTGAACACCTTAAAATTGTATAATGTATAGTTTACTTCTTGGATATTCATTGTAACCTTTTTTGACACGATTGTCTCTAACATAATATTGTTGTTTCTTCTTCAAATAACACGATTTTTTTTAAATTCAGGAAGCTATCCATTCTTTATTTTTTCAATGAATTATATCTTTTTTGAATCGTTCAAACTATGTACATTCTCACAGATTTTGTCACTAACGACCCGGGTTTCGCCTTTCGGTATCTTCAGGCGTTCAAGTTCATCCGTGCACAATCTCCCAGAATCTCACAGAAACTCGTTTTTTTTTTAGCTCACCGAGGATTTTAAAATCTTGAATTTGCCAATTTCGTGTAAATTTTCGGGATTTGCTCAAAATATCTCAATCCCGAAATCCCGTGATCGCGGCCATCTCAATCCCGGAATTTCGGGATCAGAAAATTGAACGGGATCCCGGGATTGGATGCCCCAATGACAACACTTATTATTTTTTTTAAATACACATCATTAAATATATTTTTTGAAAAACAATCTAGCCGCTTATTTTTCACGACTCCGACTCCGACTCCACATTCCTGATTTTCATATTTTGAGAACATAAAAAAAGTACTGTACTTGTACTTGAAAAAAATCTAATTTGAAAGACGTGACTCACAATTGAGTGATCATTGCGTAAGCTATCAGTAACAAACAAGCCAAAGCTCTTCCCGGGGCGAAATTTCCAACCGCGTAAGCAAACCGCATCGACAATCGCCTCGGGCACACTCACATAGCCCCGAGAGGCTTCGCAAATTTACGTGACGTAAATACTCGCGAATGATATAGACACCACCGCACAGGCGATTTAACAAGAGAATGCGAGTCCCATGGGAACGCATAAGAAACGAAAAGTTTGCTGTTTTTCGCTGGGAAACATCCCGCAATGATCGTTAATAGCCAGTGAAAGGTTGCGCAAAGAAAAATAATGGATTCCATCTTGAACGTGGTTTTTACTGTAAATCTTGTGTACATCTAGTTTGGTACCAGTTGCACACGTTAAAAATATTATTTTAATCATAGCCTTTGTAAATAATTATTTTAAAAGAGTTACAATACATGGATAGTATTACAACTGAGCAACAAGCATTTGACAGCCATAATATCGATGACAAAGTTCTTTGTAGTTTTGAGATATGGCTGACCAAAGCTTTGACATACATTCGACTGTGGAAAGAAAAAAGGACGTAGCCCACACATAGCAATTTTTACAGGAGGCACAGAAACCGTGTTTTGATGATTTTCTGCCATATGCAAATTATGAAATAAACACAACCTTAAAGAGCACGGAGACTTCTAAGCTGGAGTTTAATTGACATAATCTAACATTAATTTAATAAATTGTCTAGGAAAAATCTTTTTTTCAGTTTTTTTTCTTGGATTCAATTTTTATAAGTCAATCTTTTTTCAAACTTAAAAGCTAAATTTTGTTACTAATTCAGCATTTGCAGCTTACATCCTTTTGGTAGAACGTGTATCAAGTTGGATGCATTGTGATTATCGAAAAACAAGCTGTTTTGAAAAAACTGTGGGCTGCGTCTTTTTTCCTTTCCACAGTCGATATTTAAACTGAGTTGTAGAAAAGTGATAATTATTATTTGTCTCGTCTTTTAAGTTAATCACTTATTCATTTATCTCAATTCAATTCAAATTTATTGAAACGTTGATACAACCATAAAATGATATTTCGAGTTGTAGTTACAATGAAACTGAAAGATTTTTTTGTTTCTTTATTTTCATATGCAAAAATCTGCCTACCGAGAGAAAACTAATACAAATTTCTAGTTGTTTTTTTGTGGAACTATAGAAGAGAGGTATTCGAATATAATGGGTAATATAACTCCAAACATCAAGTTTTTATCAAACATCGTTCTACTGAACTATACCATCAATATGTGCAGTGATATACAACGATAATTGACCCTGTTATTCAACTGGTCGTGTTACTAAGTGTGACACGTGTTTTGCCTCACTAAGAAGCATTGAAAAAACTCACATCAAAATAGTTTTATTTATAACGTAGTCAAGGATTTTATTTTTTAATATACGCTCAACTAAATGTCAACATGTTAATAAAAACCACCTAACTCCACACACAAATAAGACATGTTTCAGGAATCAATATAAGTACGTACTCAAAGTAGCTGATATAAAATTCATGCAGGATGGTATAAGGAACAAAATAGGTATATAAAGAACGCTTAACCTTTTTTTGTCCATAATTGAATATTTATGGGTAAAAAGGAGAATTCCAGGAAATGGAAGCTGAAATATAAAGTATGAAAACCACTGCCAAGAGAGGTTAATAATTTACGATGCAAATTAGGACCTGATATAGCGGTTTTCTCCAAGATTGAAATATACATATGTGTGCATGAAATTAAATTGTTAAATTAAATACAAAGTTTGTCATAGGTAATCTAACGCAGACTGCGTGGTCGCGTAGTCAACATCGTTGGCTTCAGTTACAGAGGTCACGGGTTCGAATCCCAGTTCGGACAGTTTTGTAAATTGATTTCTCAATCGAGTTATGAATTTCTGTTCGAAGGCATGAGGACAGTGGCGGCCGGTCAATGTGGCATTGGATCAATGCACCCCTTGTATATACAGGGGCGGTTATATTTCATGAAATAATATTCAAACATAACATTTAAACCATTCACTCATTTTAAATTCGTCATGTATTAATTGTCTAAAATAAAATAAAATGAAATGTGCTAAAATATTTATTATAGACAGTAAATACATGAAGAATTTTAAATGAGTGAATGGTGTAAATGTTATGTTTAAATATTATTTCATAAAATATAACCACCCCTGCATATACAAGGGGTGCATTGATCCAATGCCTCATTAACCAACCGCCACTGCATGGGGATGTATGTTATTTGCTGAATTTCCCCTACACTGGGAGGGTAGGGGGGATTGAGCATTATTAAAAATAGGCGTAGCGAGAGCAGTTAGCTATCCACTAGTCCTGTCCTAGCCTATGCTTATCTTCCGACTCTCTTTCTAAATAAAATACAGGTTGACAAACTGAGTATCAAGTAGTTCTCGTAAAAACACTTATGTTGAGATAAACTCCATTAGGAATCCATATGCTACACATTGAGATCGGATATGGTAAAATAATCTAACGCATATATAACGCAGTCATGAATAGCAATTGAATCGTGTAAGTATTATAAATACAGTAAAACTCTCATTAACACTAAAGTAGGGACCGTGTAATTTGGAGTAGTGTAATTGGGGGAGCGAATTTCATACAAAATTAGGGATTTTGTTTTTTTCCACGAAAAATGCAAAACTAAGATTTCATTTAGTTTTCCAAAAAAAAAAAATATGGACGAAATATTTAGTTAATAAGTGATAAAACGCAAAGCGCGCGACTATGTGCACCGCACAGACGGCTGTCTCGTAGCAACGACAATGGAATGCGACCGTTCGATTGGCGGATTTGCGGCGAATATTTCGAGCCGGCGCGTAATTCGGAGTAGTGTAATTGGGGGTTCCACTGTAATGTTTGACACGAGACATGTGGTGTTTTAATTTATTTTTCTTATAATTCCCTCTAACACAGGTAATTAGTCATTTTAGTTGCCTTTCATCGGTCAGCGGTAGAACTTCCTGGCTTTTAATTTCTAACATATTACCTTCATAATATAATAGTACCATGTTTTATACAAAAGTATACACAAAAAAATGAAAAAACTAATAACTACAGTCCTGGTTTAATTTGAATTATTATTCATGTTAAAACGAAGAAATAAATAAAGTTGAAACTTAAAAATTCAATTAATTCAGAACATGACATTTGGAATTGAGTTAGTGTTGTTCTTACGTTGCAAAATTGAACTAAAACAAAGAATTCAGATCAGCAATCAAAGTATAATATAATGTTGATTTCATTTGATTATTCGTTTTCATGTAATGAAAAATATTTTTTTTTTTTTTTAAAAAAGTCCATTTTCTGTGCGTACGAATATATGTATAATATATTTTAACGATTTAATCTGCCCAATCTATTTCAATCAAAAGGCCGCATGTTGTCCGACATCGTATGAAATATAAATATTACTTATTCGGGCGTGTATTTTTAGATGTTTGTGAAACTTTGGGAGACCTTCGCTATAAACGTCTATATGGTCCTGCCACGAATTACATGACATGGAATATTTTATACTGAGTCATTCGAAACATAAATTTTGCCCTTGAAATATTATGTGGTTTGTTTTATGACGTCGTACTTTCAAAAGATTGCGTGAAAGGTAACGTATACGTGTAAAATTAATGAGTTTTAACGTTAATTGTAATATAAATTTAGCTGTAAGCCACTTAGTAGCGTGTTGGTGAAAATAAAAAGCCTCTTCAAGTATAAAATCAAATTATATATAAAACATAATATACTCTATATATTATGTGACGATTCTATTGTCATACGGTATAATAAAATTTTCTGGCGGTAAACTGGCTTTTATTAATTATGAATGCAGATAGATATTTAGACAAACAAGTTTAGCAATTTTTGTGTATTTTTACATATTTTACATCAAGTCAATTCCGATTATAATTATTTTTGACAAAAAAAAACTGTAAATAACTTGAAAATTATCACTATCGAATTTCATTGTGTATTTGGATCGATAAGTAATAGTAACATTTTTTCCAATTTTATCGTTTTTTAACATTTGAAATGTTAAATTTTAACATATATTTGAATTAGAAATCGTCAAGTGATTATCAATTTAAACATCATTTATTATATTACAAAAAAAAAGTTCTCATTTTTTTTACAAACAATTTACAATAACGAAAACATAAAACTTAATAGGCAAAACATCTTGTAAAAAAGTCGTGATTTCAAATTGTTGATCAGATCATATATTTTATGAAACATGACCATGAGGAAAAACATAAAAATATAATATATAAATGTTTTATTATAAAAAAAATACAAAATATGATGTACTTAAAATTTAGGCGAGGGACCCGTTTCTACTGAACATTCCTTAAGATTAATTCGACGATCCGTAAATTGTATCTACTAAATAATCATTCAGATCTACACCATCATCCGGACATCATATTGATTTAATAGCAGCACAACCAAACTCTTCGTTTTACATTTTTGTTGGTATTTTTATACATATATTCATATATATTTTTGTGTTACATGACAGTCATTTTTCTTTAAGGAATTAAATAATTAAATCCACTTTTTAATAAAGTTAATAACCGGTTTCGCTCATCAAAAGCATTATATACTGGGTCTTACCATTATCACCAGATAATAATTCTCGTGTAGTGCAAAAACAGCCCTAAACTTCATTTTTAAAAAAATTAAAAATAGTACAAATAGTGATTTTTTTTAAAATATATAATTTCTTTCTTACAAGAACTGACAGCAAACGCCTTAAAAATATACAACATGATTGTTACATTACTGTGAGAGATTTTTTTTTATCGAATAGCATTTTTAGCGCTAAGAAAGAATTGTTTTAGCACTTGAAAAAAAACGTTATTTAATAAGATAAACGTTACCAAGTCACTGCATACAACCCAGAGACTAGCGGATCATTTGAAAGGATTCTGCTTAGTTACATCAAAGCCGATTTCAATGAAGGATTTCGAGGAATATTATTATTGGAAAAGAAGTACCAACCTTAAGATCTCTATGTACGATTCGCCGGTCATGACAGTATTCAACGGCAGAGAGGATTTGCCAGAACTTTCTTCGAGCTGCCTGCTCCGCCATACGTCCATACCTCGCAATATAATCTGAAACGAGATGAAAACAATATTTTAAAACACAAGCTTATAAAGTTATCAATATATCACCTATAGGGTGTACACTGTCAATAATTGGTGGAAAGGCATTAAATTTTTAAGAATAAAACACTTACTTTCGATGGTTTCGGCGGTAACTTTGTGGAAGTTCATTTTAATAGAAAATTTAAATTAACTTTGATTATTCCACGTATTGTGTTACTAAATGTGACACGTGTTTCGCCTCTTTCAGAGGCATCTTCAGACTTACTATCGCAAAGTTTGCTTAAGTAATGAAGCAAGATTGATTCTAACATTTTAAAATTATAAAATTACAAAATGGAGGTTTGGGTTTTTTTCCCTTTAAGAGGAGCAAGGAGGCTTCATTACTTAAGCAAACTTTGCGATAGTAAGTCTGAAGATGCCTCTGAAAGAGGCGAAACACGTGTCACAGTTAGTAACACAATACGTGGAATAATCAAAGTTAATTTAAATTTTCTAATAAAACACTTGTTTGAACTTATTCCACATATATTTAATGAGAACAGGCAGTGGCGGATTAACCTATGAATAAGCAAATCAGGCGCGCGCTTGGGGCCTCCGAATCTGAGGAGCATCAAAAATAGCTTATATTACATAACCAATACATTTTCTTCTAATTTTAATATATATTTATAATTTTACATGGAATTTTCTGACGTTGTTATTTAATCCGAAAAACAGGGCCTCCAAATTGTGTTGCGCCTGAGGCCTCCCATGTGCTTAATCCGCCACTGTGAACAGGATTTTCAGCTGTTGAAAATGCTCGTAAAGAGAGAAACGGGTCTGGTCATATCAAATAAATGTGGAATTATTACAAAATAGATTTTTTGAACGTTTGAAAAGTATGGGTGTTTGTGATGTCTTAAAATTTCCTCCTGCACTTCCAATCCCAAAATAGTGAAGTGTAGTATCGAGAGCGATTAGTTAACGACTAATCTTATTCTAACCATATCTATTCTATCACTTTAGGGCAGCCATTTCCAACCTGGGAGGCGCAAACAATCCAAAATATTTCTTTACCATTTAAAACGTGTCTCTATTATTACATATATGAAATAAAGGATGGGGAAGCGCGAAGATATATTTTTATTAAAATGGAGGCGTAGTAACATAAAGGTTGGAAACCACTGCTTTAGAGTGTTCACTCTCCATACTTGGTGGGAAGGCATTATATCGAGAGAAACAAAATTTCTTTGTATTTATTTCCGCTTTTATTTACCATGACCAGGACCGGTTTCGCTCATGACGAGCATTGTCAACTGATAAAAATAGAATGTAACAGTGCTTCTTATATAAAAACAACTCTTTGATGATTTATTAAATTACATTAGAGTTTAATTAGTTTAGAGTCACAAATTATTTTCAATGCCAATTGTTTATTACACTTTTTTATTTAAATTTGTATTTCTATAAATAGTACTGTTAAATTATATTTCTTATCAGTTGTTAATACTCGCCATGAGCGAAACCGGTCATGATTTTTTCTATCCTTATTCTATATCTTCGAAAAAAGATATATTAAGTAACTGAGTACGAGATTCAAGTGAGCGATTCAAGCAATAAAAACTTTAATGAATAGGCAATAAATCCACATTGGAAGGGGACATGAATTTAAAAAAAAAATGGTAAAAAAGTGGCATAGTTTGATATAATTTATAAAACCCAGTCAAATTAGCACCATAAAAATAAACTTTGAAAGTGTATCAGAAATCGAGATTGATGCTACAGACGCCCGAAAGTTTGCAAACATTTTCCACCTCTTCGTCCATTTAACGGCATATTTTCGCGTAAAAATAATCTCTCAGGCGCTGAATAAAATCGAGCCCCATAAAGGTAGGTCGGGTTAATGGGCAGCTATTTCGGACATAGCAGGCAATTTGTTAATTTGTCTCCTAATTAATAAGTTAGTCTGGCTGCCCTTTCGTTTTTATCGCAAAATATTCCCTAAAAGGTTTGGTGGCATGTAATAGAGAAACATTGTTTGTATGCTTGAAAAGGTCAGCTCGGAGATAAATCAATTGGTTAAAACATCCCAATTTAACTGCTACATACATTTATTTATGTCGAATAATAATGGAACGCTAAAAGGATAAATTAAATAATTTTTAACGTTTAATTGATAAACATTGTTGATATAATTTCAACTGAAGGTGCTTGATAGACTTTCAATATCAAATTTCAATTGTCTGAATGCTGAACTCTTCTATTAATCGTGTCGCAAACGACCCGGGTTTCGCCTTTTGCCATCTTCAGGCTTTTCAAGTGCACGAATGTGTTCTTGAATTAACATCATAAAATTCTCGCTATTCGTATCGATTACGTTAACAACCATTACTGAGCGATCCAATTATATGTTTTTATATAAGTAAACGATGCAAACTGCTTATTGCGCGTCAGTTCAAGTACATTCGTGTACTTGAAAGGTCTGAGGATGAAGAAAGGCGAAACCAGGGTCGTTAGCGACAAGTATAATGTAAGAGTACAGCATTCAGACAATTCAAATTTGATAAACATTGTCTCAACATCAAACATGCCTTCATCAGAACCATAACATGATGTATTGTGTATCTCTTCCAAGCCAGCATTTATTTATAGATGAGTAAATGTAGGTTTAAACACAGTTCTAAAGAAGGCGTACGCCGAAATAGCTATCGACTAAATACAAATAATAATATTTGTAGAACTAAATACTTCGCTATTTTTCACTGTATTACAATGGAGTTCTATTAAGTAAATACTAATTCAGTCAATAATCGATAAACATTATTTAAGCGTTGAGATCAGCTGTCATCCAATTGATTGATTAAAAGCAGTGTTTTGGAAATGTGAATATTTTAATATCAACATTTTGGGGGCGTTGCTATCAAATTGAGTGATTTTTTCACGTTAGTTTATCCGAGATAAAATACAAGAAATCAGTCTATATTTCAGAAAACACAATTTATAAACAATAGTAATAATTTAAAGACACGTTTTTTTTTGTTGCGGAGTCGTTGAAAAAGTTCAATATGGCAAAGTAGGCGAAGGTTTCGAAAAGGGAAACACGGATTGAAATCACGTCTGTCATACTTTTTACATTTTTTGAATAGATGCCTTTTGAGTGCGTCGTGGAGGGGTTGAGACGTTGCTAAGAAATCATCCGCTGAAATTTTCTTTTATCAGACGTCAAGAATTTTTAATATTCCTTTTCGTGGAAATACGAACTAACTCTATTTATATCTTTCATGCAACTGATGTAACAACCTGTTCCAAATTATTTTTGTTAATATACATATAATTTTTTTTGCAATATGATTTGAATCGAAAAAATAATAAATAAATACACTTTTCAAAAAATACTTATTGTATTAAATATCATCGCACACTATTCATTATATTTTTTTTATGCTGTAATACATAGCTCCGTGGTTTCTAACATAACACGTAGCTTTGCTAAAGATTCAGGATTCAAATCCAAGCTGTGTCAATCAGACATATCGATGTTTAATTGATATACAAATACAATGGAACAAGTCGATTCGATGAACGGACCAGTCGGGCAAGACTAGTGCGTACTAAATTTTAATGACTTCTTGCCGTCATACGGATAGCGAGCAGATCTCAACTCAAATAAACCTTTCGTTGGATATTTTTTCTCCCTGCCGAAAAGCTTAATGTAAAGTTAGTAAGTTACGTCTTATCTCTACCCTTCTATTCCTGCTCATTTCGTAAAAAATGAATGAACGACTAAGAAACAAGTTGTTCTCGTATCAAATCATCTGTCGAGATATATTCCAGCAATACGTAAGTACCACATTGGAAACGAACAAGATTAAAAAGAAAGGTTTCTTTTGGCGGTTCGTGCTCAGTTTTATTTGTCATTTCACCACAACAACGCTTGGAAATTGTGCAATTTATTTCTTTAAAAATTATATCCACTAGAACGTAACAGCCAAAAGCGAGCGCTATAAATCCATGATAACCAACATTTTCGTTCCTCAGTTGAATGACATTAATGTGGACAACTTGTGGTCTAAACAAAACGGCTCAACTAGGGTATCCAACCCCGGAGCTCACGAGGTATCTGAAATTCTCGATTTGCCAATTTCGTGTCAATTTTCGGGATTTGCTCAAAATTTCTGAATCCCGAAATCCCGGGATCGCAACCGTATCAATCTCGGGATTTCGGGATCAGAAAATTGAACGGGATCCCGGGATTGGATGCCCTAGGCTCAACATGCCATACAGCGCGCGTCACAAATTGGCAGTCGCTGGATAAGGTGTTACTAATTAAAAAAACTAACATAAAAAAAACACATTTATGGCTTAAATTATAATATATTATTTCTATCACGACCTGCTTACTAAATAATATATACAAATTATCTTTCGTCTCTAGTGAAATTGTAAAAACCATACGTCACAGGCAAGTTTTAATTTTTTTCTTTTCGAAAAAAAACGTATGTAAAAAGTTCTTACCGTTTTATTGCTACGCATGTTCTGTAGGCGATCGTTTAATATGAGGCAGTCTGGCATAATATAACGTTTATTGTGAATGTATATTTTTTCATACCACAGAGAATTTCTTTTATGCTCGAGATGACAGGACGGGGGAAGATTAAGAAGAAAGAATTTCTGCTTTTTAATTTTAAGCTTTGTGTGTTAGAAAGTTTTTATACAGATCGACACGCGGCGGGGTAAATAAGAAATAAATACAAACCAGAGAGTAACTATTGATTTCGTTTGCCATAATAACATCGGGTCCTAATTTTTGATCGATTTTTGTTTCAAGGCTAAGTGTTTGTGATATTTAATAATTCCCTACCACTCATTCCTTAAATAACTGAGCGTACGGAAAGCTATTGGTTAATCACTAGTCTTGTCCTTGCCTTTCTCTTTTATCCCTACAGCTTTCTTTGGAAAAGAGAGGTTTAGCAACATAGTAACAAAAAGATCTTTTCTATCTTCTGAATAAAACAAACCTACCCAAATTACATTTATTTATTTAAAGACGTAATACGAACTAAGTCAATATCGCTGACAGTTAATACTGGCAGAAACATATAAATAACTTAACATTTTTAGCTTTACGCGTTAATAATTTCCACAAATACCTTCAAAGATGATAAAACGACTGAACGTTTTTGAGGTTTAAACTGTATTTAATCTTTAAAAAATGAACATGGAACTAGTGAAGTGTTTACAAAGTGACCTACTTTAAAAAAATAAAACATTGCATCTTAATCAAAACGCACTATTTGTCAGTAAACGTTAACCACGCTAATTATATATAAAAAAAACTGCAAATTAGGGTAGGTAGAAAAAATATGCACACTTTAAATTCTGAGGAATTTGCACAATCGATTGCCAGCGATCAATTTTTTATGCCCTGCGTAGCAAATTGAAAAGGTTTACAATGTTGCAAATTTGAATGTTAAAACATGACTAACTATACAAACATATTAGATTTCAACGTGTATTTATTATTTTAGACCTATGAAAATTGTTGATGCTTTACAAACTACCCTATCGTAACTAGAAGTTGTGCTTAAGGTAAACATTACTCAGCAAAAAGTTGAAGAACGAATTATTTTCGTTTAAGTAAACATAAGTATAATAATTTACCTTTATTAAAGATAAATACTAAGTTTTCGCGAAATTCATTCTGGATTTATAATACCCATGTGATGATTGTATATACAACATAACAGAACTTGCAAATTAAATTAAGGAGATTCGAAAACTTACTCTGCAGGCACATATCGTACGAGCTTTTGCGTAAACTTTCAAAAGACTTTTCAGTTGATAAGCTTATACGTAGCTACGTTGAATTATTTGACATGAGTGAGCGACGAAGGCTACATCCGTATAACTTGGCATCCATAGGGAGAAAAACTTACGCATTTCCAGAAAGCAGTTGCTAAGGATCGGGGTACATTATCAAATTGGCCGCGGTATGTCGGTATTATCACACTATAATTTCAGGATTGATATTGCTAGCTGTTAATCCTATAAGTCTTAGGTGAACTATTGTGTTGGATCCTAAGGTAGGGATGAATGTGATGTTGCTATATAAATCTTCACAAACCCTCTTTTCCGATTCTAAAATCACGGCGAAGAGTTCGACAAGATATCTACTATTTCTTTCCTAGTTTCACCCCGTTTTTTTTATCCCCTCTGGAGAGATATTAATCTTGTAGCTTTAAATTTTTTGCATGTGTTTGTATATATTTACTAAGCTTAATTTCCGATTTCATCTTAGAATCTGAGTCATCTGAATCATCTAAAAAAAATGAAATCCCCGATACATTATCATATTGATTCTCACACACTACGAAATAATTCTTAGGGTTTTTTTTCGACGTTTAGATTAATTAAAATAGTTTTTTTAATGACATTGACAGATTCTTGACTGTTACTATTCTTAAGACCTGATTAAGAATCTGAAGCCTCATTTTAGATGCAAATAAGATTACAATGTCCGTCCTCATAGTATGTATAAGGGTCCACAATATGTATTAGTTTAAAATCAAACCAGACAGTAATCAAGATTCAGAGTATATTCTATGGGATTGTCAGATGATGTTAGTTGAAAAAGATATTTCGTTTTTATCCTGCAGAAATAACCGCGATGGTCCTATCAGATATCCAGATCTAGTTTCGACTTCAGAAAATTTCTATCAATTCAAAAAATGTCCTACTTTTTTTAAAGAAAAAAAATATCTTTCCTACCCGTCCCCATTTAATTTATAATTAAATATATTGTTGAAAATAATTCTATTACGGCCATACAATGAACTAATATGTAGCTGATCACGTATAAATGTAACTCGAGTGTATCATTGAGAAGAGATTATCTTCGGTGTGATACAAATAATAAGTTAATTGAATAAAATAAAATATATACAAGTATAATTTTGTAAGATCTTCGTGTGCTTCAATTACACTCATGGAATTGTTACGTATAATAATCTAATTACAACATTCATGATACAGACTTATTCCTTTATAGCCTATGTAAGCGAATCATACGACAGCTGAGCACTCACTCATATTTGTTGGGTGCAAATGAGTCCGTGTGCAGTGGAGTAATCCTAGCAACAGAAACAATGAAGGGATTAATCATTACTCGGATTCCCAGACTGAGACAAGCATTACTCGAAACCCCACAATAGCTCTGCGCATCTTTGCATGTGCTGGTTCATCCATGGTTTTAATTCGCAGTATAGAAATGACAGTGTGTCACGGTGTTTTTTTTTATAACAAAATATGTGTAGATTTTTGTTTATGAAATTTAAAATTCACAGTAAAATAAAAATACGGTATGTGTTATATATCACTTTTAGGGTGTTCACTGTCAATACTTGGTGGAAAGGCATTATATTAATAAAAACACAATAATCCTTTGTACTTCATTCCACTTTATTTAATATGTCAGGGCCGGTTTCGCTCATTGCGAGCATTGTCAACTGATAAGAAATATAATTTGACAATGCTATTTATACAAAATTGAAAAGTTATACACAACAATTGGCATTGAAAAGAAATTGCCAATTACATTAAAGTGATTCTAAAATAACACAAAATTAAAATGTTCAACACATCTAACATATAATTAAAAAGTCATCCCAGATTAATAAATTCAGAATGCGATTGAAAGTAATTACAAACATAATTAAAATTTGGGAAATTTTTGACAAAGTGATAAAATGCTACATTAATAAAGTGAATATGCTTAATGATATGAATATGCTTAATGATAGCATATTCATATTTTTGCAATTTCTTTTCAATGCCAATTGTTGTGTATAACTTTTCAATTTTGTATAAATAGCATTGTTAAATTTTATTTCTTATCAGTTGACGATGCTCGCAATGAGCGAAACCGGTCCTGGCATATTAAATAAAGTGGAATGAAGTACAAAGGATTATTGTGTTTTTATTAATGTGTTATATATTCTGGGGATAAATTATAACATTCACAAAAACCGTTCAAGCTGATCGATGAATATAAAATAGATTATACGAAACATATTATAATTAATAAAATGAAAGATTTTTCAGCAGTTAGTTAGTTATAAACATTTAAATAATAATAAAAATATATACAATATAATTTTAAATTGTTTAAGTGGAATATAGATAAGAATCGAATCTGCGAATTGAGATAAAACTATTAATGAAACAAGACCGCATGGAACTTTACACTATTAAAACTTTTGTTGAAAAAGAAGTTCAATTTCAAAAAGCTTAATTTATACAAATTATGTACATTCTCACAGATTTTGTCACTAACGACCCGGGTTTCGCCTTTCGGCATCTTCAGGCGTTCAAGTGCACGGATGAACTTGAACTGACGCTTAGTAAAAGAATGTTTCGTGTTTATAGTAAATAGTTTCGTGTATATATATATATATACACGAAACATTCATCGAAACAAGGCCTAAAGTATTTACTTGAAATGGGATAATATTCTAGCACCTCTAATATTGATATTTTCTGTATAATTTCATACTTATATAGGGCTCATTTGTAGACCCAATAATTAGTAGGCCTACAAATGAGCTCTCAAGGGGTGAAATGAGCCAAGTAGTAAAATGGTAAACCTTTTTTCTTTGGAATTTTAATTACAATTATGTCATTACTTGTCGTTTTGGTGGATTTCATATATTTGTGGAGATAATAATATTGCAGTGTGTTTTTACTAAGCTCACTTCTTAGCTCACTCCACCTCTCAAGGGCTCAATTTTTTTTTCAAAAAATCCTAATTAAGGTTTCATAAGAAAAAAGTTGTTCAATCAACGGTTAAATTGAATTCTAGCATACTGGTTTTTTACCGATAGTGTCACATTTTGTTACAGTTACTATGAAATGTTTTCAATACATATGGTACGTATATACGACCATCTACGAATGGTAAGCAGCTTGCATTTGCTGAGTGCAAAACACTCCCAGCGAGAAGGATTGTAAAAGCAATACGTAGCCAGGCATTCAGCCTGGTGTCTCTCGTCTTTAGTTAGTGGGATAGTCTATGGGCTTTCCATGAATAATTCAGCTGCGCCCGCATACTAGAATGTCCCATCGCATGGGATGAAAGGTTTCAATGAAATGCCTATTATGGATTCATTGACATAAATAAAATGCGCCGGGACTGGATTTACGCAGAATGGCTGTGTAAAAAAAATGGATCGTAAAAGAAAGGTATACAATAATACAACTTTAAAAAGAAATATATTATATAATAAATATTTATAGTGTCTGTAATCCTTAATTTAAAATAATGATAAAAATTAATGTTTTATTTTCGGAATGATTCATTAAAAAATACTATGCCTATTTCATTACACAATTAATGGAAATCTAGATTACCGCCGATAAATTGTCGCCCTCTGTCGTCTTAACTCGAAGTTGTAAAGAGCTTTACCATAGTGATCACGTGACCACTGTGTAAATTATAAGTGTCTAACCAAAATCCATTTCAGCCTAGTTCTAACAATGTCTTGATGCCGAAATATAATCAACAGTATTTGACAATAACAGTGGAACTTGATGAATTGTTTTTTTCTACACCATTATAATCGAGTTCTACCAAATGTCAATTCAATAAAAAACGACTGTTTTTAATAATTAACATACGTTATCAAAATAATTTTGATTTTCTATAGTTTAGCTGTCTGAGAAAAAAAAACAAATGTGCATATTTATATACTGATTTTTGTTTACCCTTTTGACCCATGTACACGTAATCGCAATAGTTACAAGTTTCTTCATTGACAAAATATAAGCCGATGACTATCTACAATGATATTATTTGCGATTTATATTTAGACAATTGTATAAAACGAGCAATGCGAAAATAATAATTGCATTAATAAGAATCAACTGTAGTGACAGCGAACTGAAACATTTTATCTTACTTGTTATCAGAAATTTTAAAAATAAATTGTGTTGGAAATAAATTATTTAAGAACTCTGTCCACAAACGAGGCGCTGCTTTAATCCTTGGACGGCACAACATCCAAATACAGCACCAAGTTTATTTATTGACCTCTCAAACGCAGCTGGGCAAAGTTCGTAACAAACGAAACGGAAAATTATTATTTGGACTGCGCTTCCGGTGAAAGGGTTCCCCGGCTGCTAGGAGCGCGCGGCGGGCAATGCGGCCGCCTCCTGCATTATCGACCGGCCGGCAAAACACTTTTTTCCGCTCGCCTATTCGATGTTTTGAGGTTATGGAAAATTCAAATATAATTCGTGTACGTTACAAACCAGAAATTTTAATTCAATTTCAGTTAAAAAGGTAAACTTTTCGATCGTTGATATGCTGTAATATAATCGAAATAATCGAGTGTATAAACAAATGAAGATATTGGTACTTATTCAGTCAGTGATATAAATTCATAAGCCAATTTTTTCCAGAAACATGATAAACACTTAATTACACAGTTGCATCAATCTAAGAGCGTGCTGGCCGATAAATTGATATGATCCACACATCATAGTCTTCATATTATTTATCTTACATACGGCTTTTAATTGGTTTATGGAAAAGTCACTGACGTTGTAAGCAAAGAAAAAATGAAAAACATACTTTATAACAGAACTAACTTCAGACTAACTGACTGCAATGGTTTGTTAAATCGAAGTTTTATTGTAATTTCTGAATATTTAATTTCCCTCTATACTTAAGTGATATTTTTGATAAAAAATATTTGCTTCCAATGTGTTGCATATGAAATCTTAATTGAATTAAACTCAACAGAATATTTCTATGAGAACTGATTGTTAGTAAATTCTCAACCTCTCTTTTGTCGAAGAGAGTAAGGGATAGAAGAAAGTAGCTACGACAGAAAAAGTGGTAAGCAAATAAAAGACTTGTTTTTAGGAACGTATAGGTGCGAGGGAATTTCAGACATCCATGCTTTTGAACAGAAATCTATAAACTTATTGAAAATCAATTTATAAAAACTGCCTCAGCTAAGATTCGAACGCGCGAGCACCGTAACCGTAATGACCACTGGACCATGACCAAAGGTTACCTTTTAAAAATCATAATTGTTCTAGGGATTTATAATAATACGGGACATTATAGATCAATAATAATAGTTTTTTTATGTTGTTTATTTAAATGATTTTTATGAAAAACAAAAGGGTTTTTATTACTTCTTAGATGGAATGTGTAATTAACGGGAAATTGTTTTTTTATACATAATTTAGAATTATTTTCATTTTGATTTTGTACACTTCCATAAAACTTTTGGTCGAGCACGACCCGGATTTCGCCTCTCGGCATCTTCCGGTGCTAATCAGTGCGCGAATGCACTCGAACTGACAGGCAGCGAAAAATTTGTTTTTTCTATATACAAACACACAAGTACATTCGCTCTATACGTATTGTTAACCTAGTTGATAGCGAGAATTTATGATATGAATTATTGTAGTGAATTAAGTGGGTAGTTTATAATATTGGGCATAATGAATTGCCAGACGATAAAATGTAAACGTGAAGAATAAATATAACACTAAAATAAAATAAAATATAAAAGAATATTTTTTTTGTGAGTTTATAAAACGACATATTATTAGAATTAATTGATATAAATTATTCAAAGGGGTATAACAATGGGGAATTTGGGAGATTAACTGTTCATTTAAGATTGGAAAACTGGAAAGCTGAGTCCTATGTATTTCCAATATTTCCTGGTAAAATAGTTTATTATAAAATAATTCAAAATTAGGAAATTGTTCTATTCTATTAAGTATACGACCTATCTATTCGAAGTTGTTATAATAAATAACGCGTAACAGAAAAAAGCACTTTATTCATTATTTTTTTTAAGTATATTATTCCACTTTGATTAGGTTCTGAACCAAAGTCAATATAACAGACTTTATCGGTTGGAAAGTTAATATCGTAGAAGCGGAAATAGTTGGGATCGCTAGGGGATGGAGCAAAATCAAAGAAGATAACCGTTTCGTAAGTTTTGCACCAAACCGGTTTAAGTACGTGTTATTGGTATTGGTAAGATTTCTGATAGGTCAGATAAATAACAAACCTTGTACATATATACAACGTTGTACATTATAACGATAAGCAGATCGCTTTTGAACACCATCAGGGTTATTATATTTTCTATGGATAGTGGAAGTTCAATTTAATATAAAATTATATTTTGATAACTCATTCATGAACCTTGCGTTGTTCTGTCGTTGATGATGCTTCTCAAACATGCGAAATACGTGTCACAATTTTCCCGTCTATTGGGACACGGCTGTACACAATTAAAATCAAATGCCATTTTTTCAACGCTAGCGTTTTAACAGTACTGCTTTACGGTAGCGAATCATGGCACCTGACAAAGGCTATGAAAACCGTATATTGAGCTTCGAGAACAGATGCTTGCGCCGAGTAATGGGGGGTCAGTGGCGGCCGGTCAATGTGGCATTGGATCAATGCACCCCTTATGTATTTATTGTCTAAAATAAAATAAAATGTTCTAAAATATTTATTATAGACAATAAAAAAATGAAGAATTTAAAATGAGTGATGGTATAAATGTTGTGTTTGAATATTATTTCATGAAATATTACAGCCCCTGCATATACAAGGGGTGCGTTGATTCAATGCCACATTGACCGGCCGCCACTGATGGGGGGTGAGGTGGTTTGATTTTGTAGGGAATTCGTAGTTTCGTGAAGATGCCGAAAGGCGAAACCCGGGTCGTTTGTGACAAAAGTTTAGTTTGTGTGAGTGTACATAATTTAAACGAACAATTTTGTTTGAAAATGTTATTAACGGTTTCGATTCCTTCGGTACTCGATTTTGGATCATTTTTAATACAGAAATTTCAGAAATCTAAAATAATTATGAATGCCGGAATCCTGGATTCGATATAACCGTTATTGCAATCACTAATTACACCAAAAAATATAGACCATCAATTTTCAAATTGCATATTAAACAAAATTTACCACACCGTAACTACGATCGTAAAACGAAAGAAAATGCTTTTTGGGCATTTTGTGATCTAGAGATTTTTTTCCCATTTATATAATTTTTCGCAAATCTACGGGTATTTTTTTCATTATAAGGGCCAATACAGAGTTTTCGAAACAAATAAATTATTTAGCGAGTGTTGCTCCCTTAGGTAAATAAGTTTTCCCGACTGGAAATGTTTTCAAATAAATGGAAAGTAGGCATCGGCGGTACTGTACCTCTTTTGTTGATTTGTTGTGGCTTGGCTGAAAATTAATTATTTGGAAGGGAAAGCAATATTCGAAAGCAGAAAATTATTTCTAAATTGACCGTTAAGGTCGTTGAGGTTATACGATTTTATTAAAACCGAGAGTTCGAAAGTAATGAAAAATTAACGTCGAAAACACCAGTTAACAATATTGGAAATCGTTTTACACGAAACTATAGGAATCGACATATTTACATGAAAAGAAGAACTCAGCAATGGGGATGCCTCAAAGGAGCTTGAAACATTGCTGTCTCATATACTAACCCGGTAAAAAACCCATAGAAAGCCGCTGATGGTCATTCATATGATTTGCAAAGAAGAGCTACGGGATTTAAAAGTGACCTGGGAGTAAGCAACGGAAACGGCGAGGGAAAGATATTCTTGGAGTTACAGTATGGTAGAATATACTTCGAGTAGGGAGCGGATATGCTTAAATGACATAGTTGATGATAAAGTGTATACTCGTTGGTTCATTAAAAGTCTATACATTGGCAAATTAATAAAATATTAAAATATCTTACTGTGTTACGAGAAAACACAATATTCGGCTTTTTCGCGCTAAACGTTTTTGCATTATTTATACAAAAACTAAATAGTTTAAAATATGTATAGACTTTTTAAGCCAGCGCGAGCATTTTTTGCATATTATGTAAATCGAACGAACAAATGAAAAATTCCGTTCAGCCATTTAGCATGATTGAGAAAAAAATATATGTTTATATTTATTAATTTCTATTAGGGCTTGTATTAATTTATATTATATGAATTCTTCTCTATTCATTTTTTAATCGATAATAATTGAAGCTTATACTCATTCTCCTGAAAAAATGATTTTATTGCTTTGTAGAAATATGGTATCTGAACTACTTTCAATTTGAAAAATCCATAGACTTAACATAGGATATAAATAATACTTAGATAGCTTAGTTCAAAGGTATTGTAAGTTCATTTCTGAATATTTTGGGAACATCGAATTCAAACAACTTTTTTTGGTGCTAAAAATGGTTGAAATGGACATTATATGCTTTCGGGTGATACATTATCTTTTCGTGACTCTTTTTAAACTAACAATAATTGTACAGCATAATGATATAATGCAGAAAACCGTTGTGTATTTGAACTCAGTTTCGACAAAAACTGGCCATATAATATCTTTTAGCTAAGCCATCGATACATACATAGGCAAAAAAAGGAGCCGACCATGATCTTTAAATAAAGTGAACATAAACAATATTTACTATGAGAATTTCAAAGATTAACAGTAAATAACAATAAATTTATAGTGATAAACGAACTTTCTTCAGGAGTTTTTCTGTGAAGAGAAAGTTTTGCGTTATTGGGGTAGACAAAAAAGAGCCCGAAGGCTTTAAATGCTCATAATAAACGGTATTCGAATAATCGAAATATTCAACATACTTCATTGGGAAAACTTTTCCCATAAATATATTCGACAGAAAACTAAGCAGTCTAAAAAATTAGTGAGCCATCCGAAAAACTCAATAGGTATTACAACAAAAGGGTTTAGATATTCGGTTTAGCCCCCATCCCCCCACGGGGAAGAGCGCATTATATAAGACAAAGTTTATTGAATCCACTTCGAGGCCTGGGGCGGACCTTGACAATGCGCCCCCCTTGGAACTCGCCGACCCTCCCCCGGGAGAGGAGCCGCAGTCTCGATGACGTCAGAGCCCTGGCACGCGCGTCACCCGCGAAAGCCTTACGAAAACTTGGCTTTGGCACGCTATTGCATACGTGGAGTGAGTATAAATATTATTTTTTTGTTATTTTAATGAAAATTTCCTAAAAGTCACTCAAGTAATAAATATTCACTACGTCACCGATGAAGGCAATGGATTGAATGCATGCAAATACAGTCTAGAATTAATCACAGCTGATCGCTTTAGCTACGACCATAGCAGTCTTAAGTTCCATGCAGTGTTGTAGAAAAAACAGCAAAAATGAGCGGGCCGTTGAATCCCAGCCTCTCGTAACAAATTGTATGGCGGTTATACGTAGATCAACTCTAAATTCCAATTTATGAGCTTATTTATTTTGAATTTAACATGTATGTTTGAAAGATTTCTTGTATGGATATTCTGTGTTTCTTTGGTATTATTAATTTACAATTTACGATACATCGGAAGGGTCATATATGCAAATTAAGTAATGATTGAAATATAGCGGATGGCAAGAAATGCGATGTGTGGTAAAACAAATAAAATATAACTTCCCACTATTAAGTATCACAGTTATGTAAAATATTAATTATAAATTACATAAAACAACAGTAACAAGCGGAATTCATATTATTTTATATAAGATTTTGACATCTATTGTGATATTATGAAATAAATGCTGCGTCTTATCATATAATAATGGCAATATACCAAGTAAATGATGATTTAATCAATAACAATATTTAAAAAATAATGAAATGAAATGTGCTACCTTAGTTTGACTTACTGATTTTTGATTACTGATGTGACTTGCGAAATCCATGTAATTGAAAAGATATAAATTTACAATATAAATATGTATTTCCTACAATATAACAGAAAGAAATGGGTTAATAAATTATGAATCCGGACCGCTCATCTGAAAAAAGTACTTGTTTTCAACTCTATAGCATGGCTTTTACTATAGGGGGCTTTGCTACAACTCGTTATTAAGAATCGAATAATTGGGAAGTAGGATAGAATTTTGGACGTTAATAAGATTGGGAGTAATACTGGATGCGAATCTGTGAACACCAAAACAGAAAGGCACAAATCTGACCAAAAGCTCGGCAAGTAAAATTTCATCACGAAAACAATTCCATATACCAGTTTTTCTCAACGGGGGGGGGGGGGGGGGGGCATTGACTCAGAATAAAAAAATATGTATAACTAAAAACTTTGCTATTTTTTTATCGTATTTATTTGGTATGCTAAAAATATTTTAGTCTTCTCATATGTATTATGTACTGTTTTTCATTGTAATTATATTTGCCAAGTGCATGGCGAAGTGCATGGCGTCAGCTGTTATGTGCTGTTCTCATTTTAAAAAACTAAACAATTCAGGTTACTAAATCGAAAAATAACCTTTGTAAACGTAAGCACTAATTAAAACCCAGTGTTATGAAGTCTTTGAAACGAGTACGGCACTGTTCAGTAATAATATTACATAACATAAATATAATAATATTCAATGCGTAATGAAAATTCTTAATTTGAAAACGAAACGTCTTGAATATTTTTGAAAGGACCATTGTAAAGCCATTCTATTGTCCTCGCGGCCATTTACAGAATAAAATAATTATCAACTGAGCAGGGCTAAGTAATTGCGTAAAATTATATAACATCCCTCGTCCATTGTTAAGAATCTGTGTCGAAAATACAAAAACAGATAATGATCTATATTGGGACACAAATTGACATCTTGTTCAAAATTTAAGTAGTTATGTCATCTTTGAGTCAAAGTGTTATTGAGATCGAAACAGACCCACTCTAACAAAACTTATTCATTTATCGATTGACTATGTGAATCAGTGGCGTATGGTGAGTGTTAGCTTTGGGTGTGCTGTGTATGAAAATAAAAATAAAACTAAGCAAAACAATAAGGTGTATGAAAAAAGATAGCTAACTGAGTCACAAGTAATTCTGGTCGAAAAACTTGTACCAAAATACCTCCATTCGGAGGTCATATATTCCACAGTTGGAGGGGACATGGATTGAAAAAAATATATCAAAATGTTTTGAAAACTATTTGCAATTATAAGGGTAAAATAAAATAAAGAAGTATAAATATTAGTTAAAGATTGTATAAAAAGTATTATCAAGCCAAAATATTAATGAAAAATGACCTAATTAAAAAGAATAATCTAATACAAAAGTAGAGACGTGAAATTTTCGAATGGACGCCCGAGAAACCTCACACATGACGTGTGAGCTATCAATAAAGAGAACGACTTCGGACCTAGTTGCGTACAAAAACATTCGCTCCACGCTACGCATACCTAGACTGCGCGACTGTATGAAGTCGTATGGGAGTGCACTTGGGACAACGGTCGCCTTTTCAAATACGGTTTACTACCGCGCAACAAATATACTTTAAATATATTACTTTATGTTCTAGATTTTGCGGGCGTATATTCCGGATGTGCGGCGCACACCTTGCACACCCTGAATATACGCCCCTGATGTGAATACGCTATGAAATAAAATCCGTATAATCATTCCGTTGAAGAAACTTGTTGTAACATATCGACTGTGGAAAGGAAAAAGGACGTAACACACATTTACAGGAGATACATAAAACGTTTTTTGATGATTTTGGGCCAAAAGCAAATTATGAAATATACACAACCTTGAAGAGCACGGAGACTGATAAACTGGTTTTTAATTGATTTTATCTAATATTTATTTAATATATTTAAAAAAAAACCTTTTTTCTAATCACAATTTCCACAAGACATACTTTTTTCAAACTTAAAACTTAAATTAAAATACTTATTCGTCATTTTCAGCTTACATCCCTTTGATAGAACGTGTATCAAGTTGCTTGCACTGTGATTATCGAAAAAAGCTGTTTTGAAAAAACTGTGGGTTACGTGTTTTTCCCTTTACAACGTCGATATACATATATACCCAGTACAAACATTATTTGTACATTATCAAACTCAGGGGGCTTATGATCCAAAGGCGTCTATCTACAAAAACATAGTTATAATTAATCTATGCAATAAATACAATTATAAAAGCAATAAGCAGTACAAAACTGTACTTCAATATAAAAAAACAATACATATAACTGACACTTCATTGTTTCCGTCCACTCAAGTGAACTAAACATACATGAAAAAATTGACTCTTTATTAATGCTCTATTAAAGTGAGTCAAATTCTTTATGTGCCAAGTAATATTTTTTTGCTCCATCTCGTCTGTAAACATCATATACGTCTCGCATAATGATATACGGCGATACCCACCGCCAACATCCCTTAAAGATCGAGAGGCTATTTCGATATGAAACCGTATCAACCCTCTCATCAATCGCAATAAGACGGCGAAAGGGGAAAATTTGCAGAGTTGTTTTCATAATAACCTTTCTGTATGGGGGGGGTAGAAACCTTTTTCTTGCATTATCTGGAAAGTGAGGCGTTGTTAAGCGGCTTTTTAGCGGTTTTTAAACGCTGTCGTAAATCTTAAAGTGAGTCAGCTATCACGCCTTGTGAAAATTTCATGAAAATGAAACGTAAGACACGATTAAATTGCATGTAAAAAAATATTTGTGTGCATATATGGTTTTAAAAAAACATTCTTGAATCACTGTTAGGGTGTTCACTGTCAATAATACTTGGTGGAAAATCATTATACATATTAATAAAAACACAATATTCATTTGTACTTATTTCTACTTTTATTTATTAAGATCAGGACCGGTTTCGCATTTCATTTCATGTTGAGCATTGTCAACTGATAAGAAACATAATTTATGTACATAATTTGAACGATTCAAATTTTGATGTACTTCCATAAAGAGTTATTTTTACAAGTTTGATAAAGACAGTCGCCCGCTGTGGTCTAGTTGGCTAGAGCTTGCTCTACATATCAGGTGGGTCTGGGTTAAATTCCTGGTAAGGTCAGTGTCAAATTGGATTTTTTAAATTTAAATTTGAGGTCTAAGACATGGGTGTTTGTGAAGTTAATCGCATGTGACTTACAAAAATTCTCATCGAGTATATCTCGTATGATCTTTCAACTTAAAAATATTTGAAGCATTGGGGTAAGCTGTAATGACAAATATTTCTTTAAGAAGTATTATAATAAAAAAAAATAGATCGCAAATTTCGTTCAATATGGCGCATCACAAAAACATATGTGTAGGATTGACGCGGACATAAATATAATTTAATAAATGAAGTCGGTTCATAATTTTACGTAAGTATTTAAATACAAGGAGATTGGCGTCAAGAAATCCACATGTATAAACACACTCAATGAATTCGAGATAATATATATTCATTTTATTCTAGGTCGGCGAGAATTCATGGCGGTTCCACGCAACCAGTAATGTTCAGTCAATGTCGAGGCTTTTGATCAGCGATTCTCAATGGTTTAATAAAGCGTGACGTCAAAGCCAGAAACATATATATTTTTTTAAATCTTTTTTACGGGTTGTTTTAGGTAAAGAGTGTAAAAACATAGTAATACAAAGAATCACATTTTATTTGGTACTTATTTTTAGTTTTCTTATATACAACTCTTTGGTGAACTCTAAGCACGCAAAGGTTCGGTGGTAGTCAAAGTTTATTTCAACAAAAGTGTTTCTACGAGAACTGCTTGTTACTAAATTGCTCAATTTCTTTTTAAGAGAGTAAGAATATAATGATAGGGTAAGGACAGAACTAGTGGTTAGCTTATCTATTATGCGCCGAATCCGACAAATCGATTTCTGTTTAAATGTATGAATCTTTTAGATGTCTAAAAATCCCCCTTCGCGTCGCCCCACCATTCCAATCCTAAAATAACGCTATGTAGTGAGACACTAGTCCTGTCTTAGTCCTAACCTTTATATTCCTACTCTTGTTAAAAGTTTAACAGTTTTCTACATTAAGAGCGGACTTGGATTAAAAAAAAAACAAAAAGTTGAATGATAGATACTTCTGCTGAGGAGTCGAGAAAAATACATTGACTCCAACTCCGACATTAACAAATGGTTCGACTCGGAAATAATATGAAGATTTTATATTTTTTTCAATATCTAGCAAAATAATAACTTAGAAAAAAAAATAGAGTGTACATAGTAGGAAATGTTGAGAGCGACTGCCACGGACAGACTGAGAATTTTATCAATTCATTGGAGTTTATCTGAATTCATATTTGATTTACATTTATATTAAAATACTGTTTTACTTCCACAATGTCTACAAAGAGTACCTACACAGACATTTTTAAAAATATATATTTATTTAAACAGTTGTCTGCAAGCGAAGGACAGATTCATAATAAATTGTGTGATATTATTACATATTCAAGTTCAGAATATATAAAACATAAACACATTAAATAACATACGGCAATGAACAATTTGCTCAGCCCGTTTTTAGCGGAATATTATTTTTGTGTGTCGCCTGTTGTGGCTCAATTGGATAGAGCTTGCTCTACCAATCACGCAGGTCTGTGTTCGATTCCCGGTAAGATCACAGTGAATTATTCAATTCAAATTTGTGATCGAAGACTGGGCGTTTGTGATGTCAATTCACATTATTTCCTTTCCTCCCACCCTTCTTTCCCTACTACTCACTTTGAAAAAGTGAGGTTGAGTGACTGAGTAACAAACAGTTCTCGTAGAAAAGACTTCTGTCCTCCTATAAGGAGGTATCTCAATAGAAGTTTTTTTTATGTGAGAAGTCGCTTATAAATACTTCCCGACACATTTGAATAATATTAAATATCTGACAAAACGTGTTTTAACAAGCTTAACATAATACGAAATACTGCCTAATTCATAGCTAATTATTAGAGATACGTGATTATCGCGTTTTGCGATAAATGCGACATAGAAGCGATAAATGCGATATATGCGAAATTGTCAAAATAAGCGAATAGATGCGAAATTTTACAAAATTAGATATTCTTCTTAAATGAATGATTACTGGAAAGCTTTCCGGACTCGGTGGTCTACTCTTCATATGTAGTATATGATTCCTCACTCTGTTAGTTAGTACTAATATAATTGTGTTTTCCTCTTAGTTGTGTTGACGAGCATTCATACATGATTTCATACATACATTCTTGATTAGCCTCAATAAGGTTAGACAAAATATAAATATAAAAGAAAGAGCAACATCATACAAACAAGGGGTTTTATGTATATACACGATAACAATATTTTAAAATCAAATTTACCACTATCTACAATGATAAAAACCACTCAATGTTTGGAAGGTTGTTCACACATTTGTAAAAAAATAGTTTTAAATATTCAAAGTGGGGTTAAATCAAATACTTTTCTGCTATGACTTGTAGTAAAAATGAAATATTTGGAATTCGGTAGTAATGTCATTTATAATGTGATTGTAATAGATCGCCGTTCTCGGCTCACCACTCATCTTTTAAAACATGTTGTAATAAATTTTAAAAATTTTGGTTTTGAACCAATGTTTTTCTTATAATGTATTTTTTACAACAATTTCAAATGTTTTGTACTCTATTTGAACTTTTGTATGAATGATTCTCTCTATTTTGAATATAATTCTTGTAGTTTTTGTATTTTTTGGTATAATTACAAACCTTTTTTATCAATAGATTGTTTATTGTATAGTAAGCTATATTTTAATTTGACTTTTTAACTTATTTACTATGAAAACAACGATTAAGAAGTAAACGCTAAATATATGCTAAAATTCGAAATTTTATTTGCTCCAAGATGCGAAATTAAACGTCAAAACGAAGCTATTTTTTTCAAATAGATGCTAAAATACGTGTCTCTACTAATTAGCAATATCACTTTATAATATTCTATAATAAAGCGTTCGACTAAAAATACATATTACATAGATAAACCAATTTGATCAAATTGCACCCATTAAAATGAAGATAAATTCCAGCGTCGTCAGCTCATGGAAATCTTCCCGGCTCTTCTAGTATTGCGAATTGATCGCTAAAGATAGAGAGGACCTACCCTACGCTATAAATCGTGCCCTAACTGTCGACCGCGAGGAATTTTAACTATGCGTAAACTCTCTCTGCTCTGACATTCATCCAAATATTTTGAAATCGTTAAAGTAGTGATCCTCAACATTTTTTTAGCCATAGCGTAGTATTTTTGAGACTTCTCTTTATGAGGGTGTATGGATATTACCCATGGCTTTATCCAACTGACTTTTTCTTAGTTATTTAATAGTCTGAACGTTCGAAGATAAATGTATCTGGCCATATATTTCTTTCGACATATACGAGGCCAAAATGAGAATTCCACCATTCTTGAGAATGTGAATCTAAATGTTTCTGATTATTTTTTGAGAAATCGTGGACATGATTTGTTTGTTCTCCCAAGGTGAAGAACCAGCCTGCCAATGGGGATGCCACTGGGGAGAGCTCTAACGGTATTCAACAATATTGCTTCAGATGTCGACATATTCCACGTATACGTTGTATTGATGCGGCCTTTTGACTTGAACAAAATATTCACTTTAATCAAAAAATTAAGTATGGAAAAATAGTGTAATCAACCCAGTATATGTTCGACAGTTGAAAAAAAGGGAGGGTGAACGTTTTCTTTACTGCGGCCTAATGTTGAATCAGATAAAGGTTCCGCACCTCTGGTCTAGTAAGTTGTCCGCTGGATTAAAATTGTGAATTTAGTGGTCCGTGAGTCCAAAAAGTTTGCTGACCGCTGATCTAGCCCTTTTCCTTATATCATTACTTTATTCGATAAAAACAGGGGTTGAGCAATCGAGTAACACGCACTTACATTGAAATGATATTTTTTTTTTATTGTAATCCATGCCCGTTTCCAATGTCGAGCATATGAATTTTTAATGATGGTGACTCAACATAAGGTTTTCTACGAGAACTGCTTGTTATTCATTTGTTCAAACTCTCTGTTTTTCGAAGACAGTTAACTAGGCCAGTGCTTCCCAGATTGGGGGACGCGGAATTTCTTCGGGGGCCGGCACAGAACATATTTTGTATTGAGGAGGGCCGCGGATTATTTTTGTTCAGATTTAGGGGGCCGTGGAATGAAAAAGGTTGGGAAGCACTGGACTAGGTAACGCTTCGTAATTTAAAGATTGAAAGGGTGGGAGAGAATTTTTAAATATATGTCGATATGACGAATGCGAAAAATGTTGTTCCTAACTTATTTCTTTGAACCCGTAAGATCCGTCACGGAGCCTAACTTCACCGACCACTGCACTGGGGACCCGACGATAATCTCCGTTAGAAATCCATATAGTCCAGAACTTAAGATTCCATATATTATGAAAACGATGTATGGTTCACCCCTTTAAAGATATTACTTCAATAAAATTAGCTCTACGTTTATGTTTCACGCCGACCCGGCTTATAAACTTTATAATATTGACTAAACGTTCAACGAGTATTTTCTTTCTTCCCTTTAGATCTATTAATGATTAATGAGATTAATGTGCTCCAGAATGTGGTTTTAAAAAAAATGTCAAAAACTTGAGATTTAAACAAACTGCCCTGGTTTGAAACCGCTGCATCACAGGTATTACCAAATATTATGCCAAGATGACAGGAATAAATGGAAACTATGTTCATGCAAAGCGTGGGCGTAAAACTTTATTGAAATAGTTGATTTTTTTACGTAACTTTTTTGGTAAAATTCAACCTCATGTCCAAAATTATCGATAGCTTGTCATCGACCATGTTATGTGAATAAAGACTAGTAATATAATAGAAAGAGGAATATTTTATGAACTTGTTGCTTTATAAATGTTATAAGGCTGCAAGCGAAGTACACTGATCTTTTACACGGAAGATACGTTCCACAAAAAAAACCTGTGTGAAAAGGTGATAAAATTATTAGTAAAAATTTCCGAGTATTTAAAAAACCGTTTTATTAAAAAAAAAAAAACAAGTGATATAGAACATCGTGTTAAAAAGGTAATACTGAAAACCCAATAAATAAATTAAACAACATTATGTATGTTTTTTTATCCATGTCCTCTCCCAAAGTGGAGCACATGGTCTCTTAATGAAAGTATCTCAACAGAGGTTTTTTCTACGAGAATTGTTTGTTACTCAGTCGCTCAACCTCGCTTGTTTGTGAGGTTGAGCTCAAAGTGAGTAGTAGGGAAAGAAGGATAAATCTACACCCAGTTATGTAAGGATCAGAAGGATAGGAGGAGATGGAACGATGTGAATTGACATCACAAACACCCAGTCTTCAATCACAACTTTGAATTGAATAGTTCCCAAATTCACTGTGTTCTTACCGGGAATCGAACCCAGACCTGCGTGATCGGTAGAGCAAGCTCTAACCAACTGAGAAACAGCAGGCGACAAATATTATGTATGTTAATGAAGGAAAAATAATACTATTTATTGCTACTTGATTATAGATGGGAAATTTTATGAGGGACTGAACATAAATTGCTTTCATGGCTATTTCTGACACGTTTAATGTGTTAAGATCCATCCAATAAAGCCTTGCTAAGAAAGAAAACACAATATTCCTTTGTACTTAATTTCCACTTTTATTTATTAAGATCAGGACCAGTTTCGCTCATGACAAGCATTGTCAACTGATATGAAATGAAATTTAACAGTGCTATTTATAAAAAAAAACAAATTTAAATGAAAATGTGTAATAAACAATTAAAATTGGAAAGAATTTACAAATTACAGTAGAAATTATCAATATGTAACTCTAAAATAGCACAAATTAAAATGTTTAACACCTCTAGCATGTAATTTTAAAAAAATCATCAAAGAGTATAAATAAAAGTGGAAATTAAGTATATACAAAGCGTAGTGTGTTTTTTCTTAATATAATGCTTTTCCACCAAGTATTATTTTAAATGATTTTAAATGAAATACTTATCTTTCCGGCATCTCCACTTCTATACCCTATATAATCATAAAATCGTATAATCATAAAACCTTTGCCGACAAACAAATAATATTATTCTTGAAACTACTTACTACTCAAATCTGTTGGCATTCCCACGAGCTTATCCTTTTCGCCAGCAATGGCTTTGGACTCAGTGATGCATTTATTTCTTATATAAACACGAAACTTTCATTTACTAAACGTCAGTTCAAGTTCATCCGTGCACTTGAATGCCTGAAGATGCCGAAAGACGAAACCCGGGTCGTTAGTGACAAAATCTGTGAGAGTGTACATAGTTTAAACGATCCAAATTTAATATTGAAATTCCACCAAGCACCTTCAGTCGAAATCTTAAATTATAACACCCTTGTTGAATTTTTTGTTATTAGGTGTTTTTTGCGTCTGAGAATCGAGTGAGAGAAAATAGCTCGAGTAAAAATATTGTATTTTATGTTCTTTTTAGTGGACCGTGTTATTTAAAAATCATGTGAAGAGATAATTTAGTGTATATTGTGATACGGTATGATTTATAGTCACACGCTCCTACTGCCACTTTTGTGATGAAAACTGGCAGACATTTAAAATTTGTAGCTAAATTAATTGTGTTTAAATTTTTGGTATCATGTTACCAGTAATATCGATTGTTTTATTGTTAATGACCTTAAATGGCAACATTGTTTTTTGGTACCCGATGCGATTTTGTTTCTTTCTTTCTTGCTTTTCGGGAAACGAACCGAACACAACGTGTGTGGGGGATACTTCCCGGTCCTGGAACTTGCTTCCAGAGACCATTAGTTGAAAATTCACTTGTAGTTTTTTTTTCTTTTGTGGTTTTTCGTCCGAGATGAAAGAACTGATATTTTTAACTTTTATAAAATCGTGTGAGCAAGCTAGGTATTATAATAGTTTTTGTGTTTTGTAATAATTCAAAATTTTGCTTGTTAAATATTTGTATGTGATTAAACTTTGGTGATTGTAAATTCCTAAATAAACGTTTTCGTAACACTTGAACGATGGTTTTTATTTAATTCTACCTACCTGTTTTACGTCGAGTTAATCCAACTGCTGTTGGTCTTAATGACTTTTATTAGTGGGGATTTATTCTTGGGGTTTAACATAGTGAACAAAAGTAGAAATGTCTCACAAAAAATGAAACTCACTCAAAAATAAATTACGAGTAACGTCAATATTGACAATACGCTTTCTACATTATGATAATAAAATGGCTTACCAAATATTTCCCCTTGACTGGCGTATTCCGACACAATATAAATCATGTTCTTTGTTTCCATGACCTGCAAAAATAGAAAACGAAAAGTAATTAATACCACATCGTAATCGACAAATAATCTCACAATCGGTATTTGTACATTTAACAGTAAACAATGATAGTGTGTTACGGCATCATTTCCGTCACAGAATCAATTCTGTCATAAAAAGTCACTCGAGTAAGACAATATGCATCGATTGTAATGAGAAATAAATTGATTTTGTAACGCGAAGTTTCTAATGTCTAAAATTCTTTAGTGTGCCAAATACCATTTAAGATTAACTCAATCGCTTTTGCAACAATGGCATGCATAATTTTCATAAAGAAAATTATTCGGAAAATTTTTGAATGAGTCGATCATTCATTATAAAAGTAAAATATTTCGAAACAATTATTTTGTGAACGATGCATCTTATATGTGTACTTTTAGGGTGTTTACGGTCAATACGTTGTGAAAAGGCATTATATTATTCGTTTGTACTACTTCTTCTTTTATTTAATAAGATCACGATCGGTTTGATAATGTTTGTAATGAGCGAAACTGATCATATTAAATATGAGTGAAATTAGTACAAACGAGTGTATTTTTTTTAATAGATTTTTTTTCTTTTACTGAGGCATAATTACCGTCTTTTTTCCCAAAGTCTTTTGCAAAGCCTTATTTTCGGGGATGTTTTACTTTTCAAGATCAACAAATTTACATAATATACAAATATCAGTTGATAATGCTTGTCGTGAGCGAAACCAGTCCTGATCTTTTTAAATAATATTTGAAGTAGTACAAATGAATATTGTATTTTTTGAACGACATGTATAGGATTACATATAAGTTATTTTCATTGTTTGTTTTTGGATTATCTTTATTAAAAAAATAGCACGAAGCAAAAATAGTTACATCATTGATGCATCTGGATAGACAGATGTAGGCAAATTGTAGTATTGCGGATTATGAAAATTGAAGTTTCTATAGCAATATTTAGTATTTCTAACTCATTTGCCAATCAACGATAATTTCAAACGAAATAAGTTTTTTTGTTTATGGTATATAAGAGGCAGTTGAGGCTTGGCGCTATCACAATAGTAAGTAGGCACGCGTTGATAATTTGCAGGAACCTAAGTCCACACGAATAGTACTTATTTTAATTCGCGAATAATCACGCATATTACATATTTAAGTACGTATTTTTTTTCCAACTTTTCTGCAGTAGTATATGATCATGCAGAAGAAAATTGCACACAGCATGGCGTGTGTGTCGCTGAAGAGGATTTTCGAGTTAGGCTTAATTATACCTCCGTTAGGATCCAACCTTTAATATGAATGCAAGCTTTCCACGTCTCTACGTCAATATTCTATGTTGAAAGGATGCAATAAAGCAGCAAAATCATGCAACAGTATTCGTAATAAACAATACTAGCTGTAAGCCCGTTGCCCAGCAACGTGAGATTTTTGTTGCATAGTATTTAATTTAATTTAATTTTATGTTATTTTATTTTATGGTATTTTATTTTATTTTATTTCATTTCATTTCATTTTATTTTATTTTATTTTATTTTATTTTATTTTATTTTATTTTATTTTATTTTATTTTATTTTATTTTATTTTATTGAATTTAATTTAATTTAATTATATTTTATTTTAATATATTTTATTTTTATAGTTAGCAGATATTTCGTAAATTATTTAATATTTGGAATAATGTTTAAGTTTGCTAACAACAATTTTTCGTATTAGCAGAAACTTCGTAAATTACTTAATTTTTAGAATAATGTTCAAGTTTGCTGACAACTATTTTTCGTAGTAGCAGAAATTTCGTGAATTATTGAATTTTTGGAAAAAAAAAGTTTGATAACAACCATTTTTCGTAGTAGCCGAAATTTCGTAAATGATTTAATATTTGGAATAATGTTCAAGTTTGCTAACAACCATTTTTCGTAGTAGCATAAATTTCGTAAAATATTGATTTTTTGGAATAAAGTTTAAGTTTGCTAACAACCATTTTTCGTAGTAGCAGAAATTTCGTAAATTATTTAATATTTGGAATAATGTTCAAGTTTGCTAACAACCATTTTTCGCAGTAGCATAAATTTCGTGAAATATTTAATTTTTGGAATAAAGTTAAAGTTTGCTAACAACCAATTTTCGTAGTAGCCGAAATTTCGTAAATTATTGAATTTTTGGAATAAAGTTTAAGTTTGCTAACAACCATTTTTCGTAGTAGCAGAAATTTCGTAAATTATTGAATTTTTGGAATAATGTTCAAGTTTGCTAACAGCCATTTTTCGTAGTAGCAGAAATTTCGTAAATTATTTAATATTTGGAATAATGTTTAAGTTTGCTAACAACCATTTTTCGTAGTAGCAGAAATTTCGTAAAATATTTAATTTTTAGAATAATGTTTAAGTTTGCTAACAACCATTTTTCGTAGGAGCAGAAATTTCGTAAATTATTTAATATTTGGAATAATGTCCAAGTTTGCTAACAACCATTTTTCGTAGGAGCAGAAATTTCGTAAATTATTTAATTTTTGGAATAATGTTGAAGTTTGCTAACAACCATTTTTCGTAGTAACAGAAATTTAGTAAATTATTCAATTTTTGGAATAAAGTTTAAGTTTGCTAACAACCATTTTTCGTAGTAGCAGAAATTTCGTAAATTATTGAATTTTTGGAATAATGTTCAAGTTTGCTAACAACCATTTTTCGTTGGAGCAGAAATTTCGTAAATTATTGAATTTTTGGAATAATGTTTAAATTTGCTAACAACCATTTTTCGTAGTAACAACCATTTTTCGTAGAAGCAGAAATTTCGTAAATTATTGAATTTTTGGAATAATGTTTAAATTTGCTAACAACCATTTTTCGTAGTAGCAGAAATTTCCTAAATTACTTAATTTTTGGAATAATGTTTAAGTTTGCTAACAACCATTTTTCGTAGAAGCAGAAATTTCGTAAATTATTGATTTTTTAGAATAATGTTTAAGTTTGCTAACAACCATTTTTCGTAGTAGCAGAAATTTCGTAAATTATTGAAATTATTGAATTTTTGGAATAATGTTTAAGTTTGCTAACAACCATTTTTCGTAGAAGCAGAAATTTCGTAAATTATTGATTTTTTAGAATAATGTTTAAGTTTGCTAACAACCATTTTTCGTAGTAGCAGAAATTTCGTAAATTATTGATTTTTTGGAATAATGTTTAAGTTTGCTAACAACCATTTTTCGTAGTAGCAGAAATTTCGTAAATTATTGAATTTTTGGAATAAAGTTTATGTTTGCTAACAACCATTTTTCGTAGTAGCAGAAATTACGTAAATTATTTAATTGTTGGAATAATGATTAAGTTTGCTAACAACCATTTTTCGTAGTAGCAGAAATTTCGTAAATTATTTAATTTTTGGAATAATGTTAAAGTTTGCTAACAATCATCTTTCGTAGTAGCAGAAATTTTGTAAATTACTTAATTTTTGGAATAATGTTTAAGTTTGCCAACAATTATTTTTCGGATTTTAAATTATTTAACAATTATTTCCAATAAAAATCAAAAGATCAAATCCAATTTTTCAATAAAAAATCAGTTGCACATTTTGTCCAAGTGTATGAAAAAAGCAAAATATTATTCTATCATATATCCATATCATAATTTGAATATTCTTAATGTATTAAAGAATTCTAACAGATTTTCAAGGTCAGACGTGAAAAGATTCATCATTATGATTCAATTGATCAAATCCGCTCCAAAAAATATTAGTCTCACATCGACTCACACGATCAGACGATTCATTTCGATAGCCCTATAATCATAGTTTGCAATAGTCGAATTAAAGTCTTTGATTATTCGAATATTATGATGTATGGTGATACAATACTTTAGCTCTACACCAAGAAATATCAAATTTTCAAACGTGGCGATATCAGAACATTCACGCCCGGTTTAAAATAAGCCGCTCCCATTGGATAGAACAACATTTCAAAAATGTGCTGTTCAGAATAAATCGAAATCATTGGTCTGTACCTTACTGCGGACGTCCTTACAGACAGACCTTATCGGCTATTAATGTTAAGATGATTCTCTTTAAAGTATGTAATGCTAATGCATTATGCTATCGAAATTTATTATCTTTCGGTGATCGAATAGTGAAGTGATATTTAACGAACACTAGTTATAACATAATCATGAAAAAAAATATCACCTGTAAACGTTGACTAGAATAGTTAGGATAGGAAGTAATATGAGGTTTTTTAGGATAGTTATTTTAGGAATGGAATGATGGGAGGGGGGAATTGACAAAATGCTTTTCGTACTACGATTCGAATCCGTGAGATCCGGCATTGAAGACAAAGGCGTTGACCACTGTGCCATAGACCCGGCGTTATTACTATATATAAGAACATAAATTGAGGAGCAAAAATTCAAAAAAGTTATTTTTCACAAAAATACAGAGCTTGGGAAATGATGATTTGAGTGTTGGACAAATCAAGGTATGCTTGAATGTGTCAACATTATGATTTAATTTTTAAAGGAAAAAACCTTTTTTGAACACAAATTGTTATTTCCATTCATAGATTTTATTATAGATTATCAATTAAGAGGCATTTTTAAAATTTGTCACAATAACTGTTTGAATGTTTGCTCTTCAGTTTATTTATGGATAAAGCCCCGGACATTGGATCGCAAAAATGAATGAACGCTTTCCCAACTAGGTCACAACGATCAACTACATTTTCATACTAAAACTTATTGATAAAGAAGAAACAAATTACTGCGATTAATCGCGAGAAAGCTTCTCAAAAGTATGATAAAAAGAAGCACAAGTTTGGAGCGAGCTTAAAGTTCAACTTGGTATAATATATCCATCTCCAGGGAAATATGCAAGAGAAAAGCTTTAGTAAAAACCTCCTCGAGTTTACATGTAAACCCATTTCGAACCGTAAGGACCCAGTGATCGTACCTTCCAAAGGGCTTCTAGACATATTTTATATGACAAGAATATTCCGTAAGGGGGAATAGTTTTCAATGTAATAACAATAATTTATGAACGTCGTTGGAGTCGCCCATCAACCGGCCTAGAATGTGTTAAGTTTGCTATTGTACGAAGCATTTTATGTTAAATATTAAATTGATAACCGTTAACACTTAGTGGAAAGGTGTTTAAGCTTAGTGGAATGTAATATAAATTGAAAACTACGGTTTCCATTATTCTTTTGAGGAAACAGTGACAAATTACTATATTTTCTTTAATGAAACGAAAAAAACATAATAAGTATACCGTAAATGTGATTTTTAAAGAAATTAAACAATCAACTATTTTTGCACTGTAGAAACGTTCTACAAAAAAAGTGATGGAATTCATAAAAAAAAATATTAAACAAAAAAAAACAACATTGTGGTTTGTATATAAATCGTATAAAAAAGGTTATAATGAAGACCCAATAATTATATTATACAAAACATTATTTATAACATGTATTTTAAAAAATAAAAAATAAACTATTCATCGCTACTTGACGTACTTGATACGGGGACATTTATGAGGGACTAGACGTAAATCGCTTTTATCGTTAGAAATGGACTGACACGTATTTGTGTAAGGGTCTATGAAGCCTTTTGTTTGTGATTTCTTTCTTGTGTCCGTGGAAATCCTAGTGTTTTTTGTGTATGAGAATCGTCTAAGAATAAACAATTCGTATAAAAATATATCATTTGTTTTTTAGAGAAACTTTTAAAATCGTGTAAAAAAAGAGTTGAGTATAGATAAGAGAAATTTCAGTCTTTTGTTACCATTATTGAAGAGGTTTTTGTAAATAATTGCATTTTAAATTCGGATCGTAATGTTATAGTATAGACTAAATTGTAAGTATAGACTAAATTGTAAAATGCTTCGCAGGGAGTTCATAACCTTTACATTAGTGGCGGACAGGGATTAGAAAATCACCGACTTTTAATTGATTTATTTATAAAGTTTTTGACTAGAAGTACGAAGTACGGTTTGACTAGAAGTAATCTCAGGATAAGTAAAGCTATAGAAGAAAACGTTCTTTTCAAGGCTGGTCCAAAGCTGAAAGTATACGAAAATAATTGTAAGTTGGATTAAAGTCAGATTTTCTGCTCGGCAGTTAGTAACTTTGCTAAGCTTGACATATAGCATTAACAGTAAACCGATGTTTTTAGAAAAAAATAGCAAGTTATAACGCATTATATTAAAAAAATAATATTTTTAACTAATACCACATTTATTTAACCGGTTGAATACCGCGCAAATAAATTATTAAGATGTCCCAGAGATACTGCGTGTTTTTGAAAAAAAATATTTTTGCCTAATATACACTCGAATTTGATATTTTAAAAACCTATATTGACTCAGTATAGATAGCACTACACATATTCATCAAAATATTGCTTATGTTCTATTAGAATATCAAGTATTTGATTTTTTAAATGTCTTGGACATCCGTGTTCGCTTTCATATGTTCCGGACACAGGTGTCCTCTTGGTATTCAAGTGGTTAATATGATCAAAACATATGACAAGCATTGTCAGCTGATAAGAATATATGTACATTAAAACAGTGCTATTTATGTTAAGCTAAGTGATACTATTAAGAGTGTAACAAAAAATCTATAAGTATATATACAAATGAATGTTTTTTTTGTTTGTCCCGTATGCGTTCCTATACCATTCCTCCGATTGCGATAACACTTTGGTGAGTCGTTGTGCGGACGCCCGCGAAGGTTTCTGAATTAGTAGAGACAGCTGTGGGCAGCCAATACGTTAACAATGAGGCTCCCTTATACCAAAGCAATTTTCGGTGTTCTGGGGAAGCAGTGAGTTTTTTTATCACTCCTATCCAATTATATGCAATACTATATTGTGTATCCAAAAGCACTCCAATAAAAGAAATTAAAACAAAAACACTTTCTTTCTTTGAGTGGCATTGCAACGCGTGCCGGGTACTCGCAAGTTGTTAATAGAAATACGAAAGGAGTTTATACAGATACAGATATAAAATATGAATAAGTGACACTAAATTGACCGTAATTAAAATGTTTATTACCTCTTACAAATTAATGATACTAATAAGTGTCATCGCATCCATAGGCAATTAAGTCACCAATTGGTCACTAACAATAAATTCGAATAATATTACAATCACATTAATAAAATTAATATCAATTAACTACAATCAAACTGTTTCCGGGTAAAGCGGGAAAGTATACTTTTTCAAGCCATGTATTGTGAAAAAATATTTTATCGAAACCGTATCAATCTATACACGCGAAAGAATATAAAATATAAAATTAATAATAAACATAAGTTGAAAAAAACGGTTATAATAACGGCGACGAATAAAACATACTTTTTTTCATTCGGGTCGTTGTGGAAAAAATTGTGTGAATGTACATAATTTGAATGATTCAAATTCAATAAACTTGAATTAGGCTTATGTTTAATTAAGTTTATGCCATGTATTTAAATTCGTCAATATTCGACACTATATTTCAAACGCGTTAGCCACCTGCTGCCTGCATTATGGGCAAAACCGGTCCTGAGCATATTATTTTTTTACCACGTCCGCTCCCAATGTGGAGCTTATGGACTCATAATGGAGTTTATCTCAACAGAAGTGTTTCTACGAGAACTGCTTGCTCAACATTTCTTTTTTTCAAAAAGAGTAGGAATATAAGGACGAGACTAACGGTTAGCTAATCACTCACGATACGCCCCGTTTATATGATAGGTTGGGAGGTAGGGGGGAATTCAAGACGTTACATACATCCATGCCTTCGAACAGAAATTCATAAATCGGACCAATTTATAAAACTGTCCGTACTGGGATTCGGACCCGTGACCTCCGTAACCGAAGCCAACGACGTTGACCACTCAACCACACTAGCATTTAGTATTTAAGAAAATAAAATACTGAACTGTAATTTTTTATTAATATTATTTTTTATGCCGATATAAGGAGATTTGTTAGAAATAAAGTTTTAGACTTTGGATGATATTTATTCATCTTAGAATTATCACAAAGCATGTTTACTACCACAGCTGTCGTTTGCGTGATCAAACCTACGGATTCCCAAGAAAACTTGTTGTTTACTGAAAACGATTTACGAATCTGTTCGCACCATCTAAAATATATATCGTATTAGGCTGTATATTAAATTATTTTGTGGTCTTTACATAATATATTCAATATAATAGGACAGCCAAACTACACCACCTCTTTTTGAACACGCATAGAAGTTTCCAGAATATGCTCTTGTAACTAGCGCATAATTTATAATATTATGTATGTTGTAGAATTCCACAAGTTATTTAATATTGAATATTATATATGACGTACATACATAAGTTATTAATTTCTTAACCGCTTCAGTAAGGCCACTGGTGGCCGCTACATACGAACGGCGTAAATACCATAAGGCCGCCACTGAAGACCACAAATGTAACTTGAAAATATTAAACTATACAGATCATTTTATAAGTAAACTTTTAATATTCATAAATTCAGTCATATTTTTTAAAACTATTCAAAAATTATTAAAAACATGCGGTATGTGAGTGAATGATTTTAGCTTAAAACATCCCGGTACTGAAAAGGTTAATGAAAGTCTACATGAATATCAAAAAACGAATTCGTTCACGTTCTTATAAAGTATCTGTATAAAAGATATAAAGGCATAAACTTTCTTTCTTTGAGTGGCATTGCAACGCTTGCCGGAAACCGGCTAGTACTTTATAATATATTTTTTTAATTTAATGGCATTGTTATTTCTATGATAGTATGACAAATTTTGACACGTGTTTTGTCTCTTTGAGAAGCATCTGCAGACTATCGTAATGTTATGTATTTGATTAGCAAAGTAAACATTGATTCTTATCACTAACTTATAAATTACAAAATGTTGAAATTGTATGTGTTAACTTGTGAACATTTCAAGGACTGGTGGTCGATTTCGGTTTCTGAAACAGTCACATCTATAAACAATGTGAAAAAAAATACAGACATGATCAATGTTCCCTCTAAGCTGCGCGCGCGCGCATCATTTCGGGTTGGCGGGCACTACAAGACAGTTATTCAATTAATATTTGATCGGTCCGCGCAGCCTTTGAAATTTCCGCGCAGCTAACCTCTTGTCTTAGAGGGACATTTGACATGATACTATCTGACTAGAAAAGATAACTTATCAGCTGATAAAGACCTTTCTTGTTATACTATTTCACTGACCGTCCTACTGTATAAAGTGGATAAAGCACCTGTGGGATACTATTTTTTAATTAATAAGTACATCTAACAAAATACGGTTTTCCGTAGCAATTTTGAAGAATTTGAATAATACCAAAGTTACGTTATAATTATTATATTCTATACAAGTTGGTTGTTGAGTATCCCACAACCACCCGTTATGTGTGTGCAGCCGCATTTTCACGGCCGCCTTCCATAACGCAATGCGATCAAGAAAAAATAAATATTCCTCATATTATTGGCCCGATAAAGAGCTGCACGGGACCTATTTTTTAACCATGCAAAAAAGATAATGTGACTCAGCCATTTAGTTTAAGTGATATTAATTATCCTGTGTATCCGTATACTGAGAATCCGCCGTGGCGGAAGAGTTTAATATTGTATATTAATAATGAAACTATATTATAAAAAAAACAGTCTTATAGATTTGGGACCCGATGTTTTCTAAAATTTTTATCTCAAAGATACCGGCCGACACAGTGTCACCTTTCAGTCAAAGGTTAAAAATTCAGTCGGAAAATTTGTAACAGTAATAATTTGCACTGGTTGTAAGATATGAAAACCTTGAAGGCGAGTGCAGTAAAAGCTCAGAATAAGTTTTGAAAGAAGATAAAACGGGAATGGCATACGGGTGAAATAACGAATAGGACGAGCTTAAAGCTTTCCCGCCAGCGAAAGCTGTGGATTGAGCGAAGAAAAATATGTGAGTTCATGTTAAAGATAAATCCAAGTAATCTATACATTACGTTCCCCTTGATGTGATTGGTTTTCTTGCTGTAATGATAGCTGTATGTAATGTTATAGTAAATATCTTTTACTGTTTGTTATGCCTTTAAAATTTGTTACATTATTTAGTAAAAATAGTTAATTAAATTGAATTATATTTTATAGAAAGAACTCGGCCGTAAAGATGTTAAATTTCGATATCACACTACCATCAGAACAAGGATTTAGCTTCGATAACTAAAAAAATGTATTGAGTAAGACTTTTCTAAAAAAAATCAGCATTATGTACAACACGGCGAATGTTTTTCCACATCTTCAGCCTCAATATATTTAACACTCTTATATATAATATGTATAAAAATGAATGTTTGTTTGCTTTTTTCCGTACTCTATAGACTGGAAAACCGCTGACCCGATTGCAATAAAACTCAACAACCTTTTAGCTTGCACTTCCGGGAAGGCTGTAGTACAATTAAACTACAGTAGGCGGCGCGTGTGTCGTACCATAGACAATCGGCAGCAAACGTCAAACAGACAGAAAAAGAAAGCATGCACTTCAATAAACACAAACACTTTCTTTCTTCGAGTGGCATTGCAACGCTTGCCGGGTACCGGCTAGTATATAATAATTATTAATTTGAGTTTAATTATTTAACTTACTAGATATTAAAAGTTGGAGATCAGATTTTGTTAGAACGGAAAACGTGAAGTTACACGGTTTATATTTTTGAATGTGATTTTTTGGATTTTTTCAAGTTTACATATTTGAAAAGAAGTAAACTAATTAAAAAAGAGTCACTCATTTGTAACACATACTTCCACTTATATTTTTTAAAAGATTAAGACCGGTTTCGCTCATGACTTTTATTATCAACTGATAAGAAAATAAAATATTACAGAGGTATTTATTTATAGAAAACAAAATAAAATTATTGGGGCGTCACAAACAAATTGGCAATGAAAGGAATTTACAAATAAAGATACAAAATATGAATCAATGATTTTATTGTATGAAAGACGAGGGTATTCAACTAAAATGTTGACTTCTATCGCTCAAGGTCGCCCGTCGCGTTTATATCCCACGATTTTTTTTCACAATCTATTGTACATGCACAAAAAAGTGATATAATTCATAGAAAAGTTTAAGATTAATTCCTTTCAAAAAAAATCATGTTATATATTTGAAAAAAGAACAAAAGAACAAGAGTTAGCAATAAAGAGTAAATTAATTTGTTAATAAGTTCATTTTGACACAATAATAATAAAAAAAAAACTTTGATAATTAAAGTTATTTTAAATTTTATATCTGTCATGCATTGTTCTTTATTTTTAAATTAAGAAATCTGTTATCTGCTTCTGTGTTTTTTTTGTTTCAGGGAATATTGTTAGAACAAATAATTCATGTTGATAAAAATATAGTATGTGTTGTTTTTAGTAGACTGTGTTATTTCGTGTAAAAAAAGATGAGCGTACATTCAAACCATTTAATTCGATGATATAATATATGGTTATGGCGACTGGTTCACTTCTGGGAGTCCATATTATACTCCACAAAGCCAATGAAAAAAAAACATCGGATATGCACGACGATAATGTTCAAATTAGTTTTCATTTTTTGATCAAATGCGCCGTGAATACTCAAATGCGGAGCTGAAGGAGTAGTGACCCTGAGTGACCGAGATTCGCCGAGACGTGGCGACCTCGTCGGTTGATTGACCCCCTTCGCTAATTTCACCCGACCTTATAAAAAACCAACTATTATAAATCTCACGAACGTGCAATAAATAATCACAAAATTTTGACAAAACCCATTAATCGAATGATTTCGTTTACTTTATTGCTTGAGGCCAGCGGATACGGACCTAGTTATGTAAAAATAATAAAATTAAGTATTTAAAAAAATATATATATTTTAAAAATACACAGTATATATGTAACTATTATCGGGTGGATATTATATCGACTGTGGAAAGGAAAAAGAACGTAACCTACAGTTTTTTTAAAACAGCTTTTTAAACTTGATACACGTTCTATCAAAAGGATGCAAGCTGCAAATGCCGAATTAGTTTCTAAATTTAGCTTTTAAGTTTGAAAAGATGAACAAATTAAAAGTAAGAAAAAAGACTGAAATAAAAGTTTTTTCTAGACAATTTCTTTAATTAATATTGGGTTATGTCAATTAAACAGCAGTTTAGAAGTCTCCGTGCACTTGAAGGTTGTGTATAATTCATAATTTGCATATGGCCCAAAATCATCAAAACGTGTTTTTTGCGCCTCTTGTAAAATTTGATATGTGTGGGTTACGTCCTTTTTCCTTTCCACAGTGGATATCATACTGGGAGGCCGTATTCATGGTATGACTGTATGGGAGGACTGTATGGTATGTACATATGTTGTGAAATAGCTCGATAAATATTTTACGTGATTTTTTTATGTTCATAATTTGAAAAATGATCTCAAGGTGAACGGAAACCTGGTTATTTAAAAAATATTTAAATACAAGAAAAAAAGTAGCAACACGTGAATTCTGATACAATGTGTTATGGTAATGCTATGTTTTATTGACAATATGTCAACGGATAAAAACTTGTTATCATTGAGCGATCGAGTATTGCAATCAATAAACACAATTTTTTAAATCATAATTAATTGTTTTATTTTTACCGCCTAGAAGAAGTGAATGAAAGTTTACTAATGCAACGTATACATTAAAAAACTATTAAAACTATACAGCTTAAACCAATCAACAAGTATGTTGTTTGATTGCAAACACATGATCCGTTTCAATCCAATGATAATTGACACAGATTCTCAAAACGAGATGACATCCAATGTTTCTTAACCGAATAGAGCTAAGCCTCAGTCACATTTGTTCATGGACTAAAAAAATGGTTTTTCTTTTTTCGGAACAGAAAAAAAAGAGAAAATGACGGGTAACTATAAATTATTAACCATTCATTAAAACATTGCAAAAATGTCAGGTTTTCTACAGATGATAAATAATCTATTTAAGATGAAACCTTATATTAAAAGTACGAATAAAAAAAAAACAACTGTGTTATATATGTACATCTAATGTGTGAGTTTTGAGTAAAATGGTGATGAATTGTGTAGTTGTAGTTAGGACATCCCATCCTGGGATTGAACATTCACCGTAAAATTGTGTAGAAATTCGGGATTGAGCAATTTTCGCCCGGCGATTTCGAAATCCTGGGAATTCCCGTAATTACGGGAATCAATTAATTATTCTTAATTTCCTATTTTTTGTCGCTCTTCCAATATTTTTAATTTCAAAAACCTAGGAATTTGCGGAATTGCAAAAATGAAAAAGTTCCGGACCTTTTTTTAGTAGCTCTCGCGCAACTTTCACAAACTTTCTCAATCCCGAAATCCCGTGATTATGAAAATTTATGGTGAAAGTTTTTTTTTTCATATCATGTGTTTAAGTATGTTAACGAAAGAACCATCCCAACCAATAACCATGTTAGATTAGAAATATTCATCGTATATGGAGATTTTTTTGCAAAGTCAACTGTTATCAATTCAAGGAGAAAATCAATAATGATCACTCAAACATTGATAACTATCAAATTATTTCAAATATTTAACTACACATAATAATAAGTACCTCTTTACTTTACTTGACAGTTTGTACAAATGTCACAGTTAGTGAAAAAAAGTACCAGTTCCGGTTTTAACGCTGATGACAATACAATGCTCGTGGTGAGTTTTTATTATTATACCTTTCAATCAAGAATAAAAATGAAGACCTGCAAGTTAGTTTATTTTTATAAATAAGAAAGTATATTGTTATGCCTCGAACCATACATTTAATGACTGCCAAGAACAGCACTTACAGTTTGGCTGCCAAAGGATCCATAAGTAACGCCAATAATGTCGGTTGTAAACCAATGCCAAATGAATTTTAATAAAAACTCAACAACAATTTTATGACGCAAGAATAGTTTCGAAATTGACAGAATAAATAAGGACTTGGTGATTTTTAGTGTTGACATGACGCTATCTATAAATCGATGACGCAGATCGCGTCGGCAAACAAACCTCTACGAAAATTGATGTATGCGGTCAGGTGGGTGCCGTGTATATTACCGTGTGGAAGTACTGGAAGTGTTAATCGGAGGACCTTGGCCCACAAACGGCGAATCTAAATTAAATGCCGGTTATAAGATACAGTGACTCGATTCACGGCCGGTACACCCAACATCACTATCGTCACATGCAATTTCAAATCAATATTGGATATATGTATGTAGGGTGACTGTTCCTATAGTCAGCCGTGTCCAGTAATCAGCCTTTAAGCTTAAACATGAATAATAGTGTTGGCACTGAAAAAAACAGAATTGTAGAGAAGAGAAGAAGAAAGTAAATAGACATAATTTAAATGAAATTTGAAAAAAAACCTAACCTAATCTAACCAAAATGGTTATAAAATATTCTAACCGTTCATATTTTTATTCTGACCAAAAATTGATTTAAATTCTGACCATTTAATTTGTTCCCTTGTTTAAAAATGTGTCGGTAGTTAGCCACTTGAAGATGTATATTTGTATACTTTCGATGGTTTCGGCGGTAACTTTGTGGAAGTTCATTTTAATAGAAAATTTAAAATAACTTTGATTATTCCACGTATTGTGTTACTAACTGTGACACGTGTTTCGCCTCTTTCAGAGGCATCTTCAGACTTACTATCGCAAAGTTTGCTTAAGTTTATAATGTTTGTAATGTTTAACGTCATTAGTAGTATGATTATATTTGTTTGCTTTGTTTCAATTGTATCCCTCCTTGCTTCCTTTAATAGGGAAAAATCCCAATCTGATTAATTGCAGCTCATTAGTATCATTATTTGTTTGCTTTATTTCGATTCTATCACCCCCTCCTTGCTTCCCTTAAAAAGAAAAAAAACCCAAACTTCATTTTGTAATTTCATAATTTAAAAATGTTAGAATCAATCTTGCTTCATTACTTAAGCAAACTTTGCGATAGTAAGTCTGAAGATGCCTCTAAAAGTGGCGAAACACGTGTCATAGTTAGTAACAGAATACGTGGAATAATCAACGTTATTTTAATTTTCTATTATGTATATTTGTTTTAAACTGGCTTCCCAAAGTTAATGTCTATGAAAGGCTAACTACGGATTTTTAGTGGCTGAGTACTGATTACATTATTTGGTACCTGTTTTATAAAATACCAGTGGATAAAACATATATTTCTTTGACCTTTCGAAAAAACACCCGTCCCCATAACTGGCTGATTACTGCAACAATCACCCTTATCCACAATTCTGAGAAAGTTGTAACTGACCGTCAAGTATCTTCTAATGAAACACAAGGTACATTATTCATTCAGCAACGACCGCTGTCAATCTCGTACCAAGACAAGGAAGGCCTCCTTAAAATTCTCAATCCACGGTTGTTTGTAAGTTGTCAGTGGATACTTTTCAAATCGATCAACTATGACGTTACATTAGACCAGCGATTTCCAACCTGGGAGGCGCGGGCTATTGCAAAGGGAGGCGCCAACAGTTCAACATATTTATTTACCCTTTAAAACGTGTCTTTATTGCTATATGAAATAATGGATGGAGGCGCGAAAAAAAAAAATCTTCAAAGGGAGGCGCAGTAACATAAAGGCTGGAAACCACTGCATTAGACTCCAACTCCAATTCAAGAATTTTATAAAGCTCAAATGAAATGTTCATTTTACAGCAAAGGCTTGGTATATATAAAGAGGTACAGGGGAATATATATATAAAAAAACATTGTTTTAAGTTCACTAAAGTACGGTTTTTCCCCTGGGGGCCACAGAGAAAAAATAGTTTTAGGAGAGCCTCAGCACAATTTTAGAAGGGCCACAGGAAAATTCTGGCTTAAAAAAAAAATGTCTCGCGTATTTTCATTTTAGGAAATTCCTTTGTAAAATCTGCCAGCGAGCAAAACTTTCCAGGAATTGAAAATTATTTAAAAATCTTTCAATATCTCACTTTGTCTCGAAAAACTTACGTGCATATACAAAACGGATATGGGAGGCAACGGTAAAAATGTGACACTCAAACGGGGGCACGGGCCCAAAAAGGTTGAGAAACTATGCACTAAATCAGTGCTTCCCAACCTTTTTCATGCCACGGACCCCTAAATTTGAAAACAATAATCTGCGGACCGCCCGAATTTTCTTTTCATAGTTTTCACAAAGAATGTTGAAAGAATGAAAATTTTCGCGGACCCCAGGTTTGGAAGCAAGTATAATGAAAGTCAACGGCACATCAGTCAACGTCGTTGGCTTCCATTCTGGACCTCACAGATTTGTCGATTTCTGTTCGAAGGCATGGACGTTTGTGATATTTAAAAATTATACCTCACCATTCCAATCTTAAAATAACGGCGTGTAGAAGCGAGAGTGATTAGCCGACCATTAGTCCTACGCTAGTCCTATTCTTTCTGTACGGAGCATATGGCATCCCAGTGGAGGTATCTCAAGATATTTTTGTTCTATGAGAACTAGGAATAAAAGGATAAGACTAAGCCATAACTAGTGCTTAGCTAATCGCTCTCGCTTCGCCCGTGTTAGGATAGGGTGAATGGGAGGGAATTCAAGACATCACATACAGCCATGCCTTCGGACAAAATCCCATAAATCGATTGAAAAATTGATAAAGTAAAGTAAAAATTAATACAGGGATTGGAATGTGTGGAACTGGAACTGGATGGACCAGTTATATTACGAATTTCTTTATAATCATTAAAAATTAGAATCAATACCCAGAGATAATTTGTACGATTTTTACCCCAAGACAAAAAGACCAAACGTTCGATTAAAAAAATCGGGCAACATACCGAGTTGAAACAAAAATGATTAGCATAGCAAAACCATCGCCAGATTTGCTAGTCACGAAAATAAAAAAAAAACTTTCACTGATGCGTCTAGGAAACGTGTCTTTTGGCGTGGGCACAAAAAAAATCTGGCATACAAACTGGCTAGCGTTCATTCATTGTCTCTCGAAAAATAAAAACAACTTTAATCTCACCAAACAACGACTTTGTTGATGTGTTAACATATTTGACGACGCCCGGAATAAAATCAAAATAAATAAAAAGTAATAAACAGGCCGAATTGTAATTTCTAGAGAATATTGTACTATTTTGTACTGTTTTTTTTTTATCAGATAAACAATCTGGAAGATATTCGTATCAGGGCATTTTAGCGATATTTTTGGAAAAAATTAGGTACTTTCGAAAAAAGGTTATAACTTTAAAAATAATTTGGACACCAGTTGTACAACACTTTGTTGCATAATACTTTATATATTTTGGCCTGCTTTTATAATTGATACTCAACTTTTGTAGTTTTTAATAGAAAGAAAATTTAAAAAACGGGTATTTGACAATTATAAATTTCATCGAAAAAGTATTGTTTATTTTATTTGAAAACAAAATTAGAAAACATAAAAGTTTATTTTTAGCCTACAATTGCTTATATTTTGGTGGCCTATTTTTTAAAGTTATATTTTAACTGTCTGCTGATTTTTCATCGCCGAAATCACCGAATAAAAAAAATATTTGTGCATATATTTTAATATTTTATTTTTTAAATGATGCATCAAACATTTGTTACGCCATCTCTTTAGAGAATCTAAAACATTTGTCGCAATGGATGTATATATTTCAACGCGTCAGTCAGACTGGCGAAAAGACTCGTATACGAGTCATCCGAAGCCAATGTGTTAAAGAAAGAATCACTCGAGATAATATCGACTCATAATCGGCAGAAGAGGTTAAGCGACACAATTAGGTAGATTGCGTTTTAAGCCAATAATTCTTCAATATCGCCTAAGGCCGGGGTGGGAAACCTTTTCATTTGTAAATGCCACATTCATTTATCTGATTCAACATAAGGCCGCAGTAAAGATAAACTAAATATTTTTAATTCAAAATGTAAATTAGTCAAAACGCAATTTAAAATAATCGTTATCTTTCTAATCTAAAAAAATTGGCACAAGTCAAAAGGCCACATCAGAGTAGCCATGAGGCCGCAGGTTTACCACCACTGGTCTAGAGCGTCAGTTACAAACAATTTAAAGCTTTATCTCATTCGCCTGATCTTTTTTTAGGGCCTGTTAGTGTTTTGACTTGTTATCGTTTGTTCCACGTGGACACCGGTTGAGAAGCGCTGATCTAGATAACTGAAAGTAGTCAGTATAATATAAGGATATCCAATGACCATATATAACTATTTACTAACCGCATTTAAGGAGTTCCTATATTGAACTTATTACGAGAGTATTTAAAAAAAACAACTAAGTAATAATTTGTCGGTTACGATTTTCTGCCTATTATGGGTCGATATTCTAGAAAAAGATGGCAACGTTTTTAGTTCCCAACCACGGGTCCGCGGTCGTCGGTTTCATTTGCAGTGCTCACGAGCCCCAGAACGCACAGTTTCATAAATTTCATACTCAATCAGTTTATAGAGTTGTGTTCGAAGGCATGAATATTTGTAATGGCTGAAACTTCCACACCACTTTTCTGATTCTGAAATCAAACCTGAATAGGGCCTCCAATCCCGGAATCCCTTCCACACCAATTTTACGATGCCGAAATCCCGGGATTGAGACAGTATTGATCCCGGGAATTCGAGATTGAGAAAATTAGAGAAAGTTGAGCGAAGGCTAAAAACAAGGTCTCACGTTATTTCATCTTGAGAAATCTGCAAATTCCTGGGTTTTTTAAATCGACATAAAATTATATGATATATCCCAGGATTTCAAAATTTCTCAATTCTGAATCGCAATTTATACGCGATTTTATGTTGAATGTTCAGTCCCGGGATTGGAAAAGTTGTCAATCCCGAAATCACGGGATCACAAAAAGGCTCTGGGATTGGATGCCCTAATAAAAACTAAGATAAAACTCACAAAGCCAATCAATTCTCAAGAGAAAACGCCCAACACCCGTGCCCAAGATATGAAAGTCAAATATTTCATATTGACTTTGATCGAGTTTGAGACCGGAACTTTTAAATCGACAAGTTGAGCTGTTACAACTAGTATAAAGACGTCGAAAGAATTTCTTAAAAAAAACGACATTAGAACAATTTGGACGGGAACATTAATTGGGGCACTAAAAAAAAACATAGTTATCGGATATTAATTGAGAAGTCGCAAAGCTCTCGGGACATGCGACTCGCGTGCTCGACTAAAAAGCTATTATTTTTTTTAATTTGAAAAGAAAAAATATTCACACAACCGAGAATCTCTTAATGACCACGACCACCCACAATTCACCCGGTCAAGGACGCCACTGTCTCTGTTGAGTTTTTACAGAATTAAATATTCAAATTTAGATTTTCCAGTGCGTAGGAAATGGTTCTTAAGTATATTTCCTTTGTATTATAGAAAAGAAAGAACAAAATATGCCTGATTTAGATTAAGAATTTTACATTTAATAAACTCTTAATATTTTATAACTAGTTCTCTTTTTTTAATTTTTAACGAACTGTACCGTTGTCAAGCAAAGGATTTATAGCCCCAAATCATCAACTTTAAATAATAGAAATACGTTATTGTCATTATTAATAACAAATCGACTACCATGTAATTAAATTTGATATGTTTGCTATGCAACTTATTGTGTTTCGTTTCTTTGCTTCACAACATCGCAAGATGTACGAATAACTAACAATTTACTCGTATTCTTAATTTATAAATTATCATATTATACTCGGAATTTCGTCCTTTTCTACTGGACGCAAAGAAGGGTAAAATCTCCCCCCCCCCCCCAAAAGCACAAGCACAACACGTATCACATTTTGTAACACAACAAATGGAATCACAAAATGTCCCCGTGGTCGAGTGGCCTGAGTCATTGGGTTCGGTGGCGCTGTTCATAAATTCAGTTTCATAAATTGATTTTCAATTGGGTTATGGACTTCTAAGTTCGAATGCACGGACATCTCAAATGCCCTCCCACCTATCCGATCATAAAACATCGGGGCGTAGCGAGAGCGATTAGGAAATCTCTAGTCCTGCCCTATCCTCATATCGCTACCCACGTAGAAAAAGAATTTTTTGTCAAATAAGTAGCAGATCTTGTAGAAAAAAAATCTGATGAGATAAACTCCATAAAGAGTCCATATCGACTGCGCAAAGGCGAAAGAACGTAACACATAGTTTAGTCAAAACAGCTTTTTTCAATAATCACAATGTATACAACTTAATTAATACACGTTCTATCAAAAGGATGTAAACAGCAAATGCCGAGTTAGTATATAATAAATTAAGTTTTTTAAATTCGATATTTTTTAATTAAATTTAATTCATGGTTATTGATCCCACACATTACCCCAAAAATTCAAATTACCGCACATAACTGTGTTCATAAAACATTAAACCCAAAGCTGGCTGTGACGTGTTTCTCAAACTGAACGGCCTTACTACGTCACGAAAAATTAAATCATTCATCAGAATATAATGATGAGATTTCGTGTTAACAGACAAAGCGGTTAATAAATTCTCAGTATAAAAAACGGATAAAACAAAACAAAAAAGCATTACAAATAACACGTTTTTTTGTTAGGATTTTTGCTCGACTACTTATTATGCCGTTTGGGATCTGCGGTCAAAGAAACCGCATCTTCACATACTAATACTTTTTTTATGTAATAAAATAAATGACTAGGAAAGTTTGGAAGTGATTGAATTTACGGGAAATTCCCTTAGCAGGTAAAAGCGGATTTTCTCAAGGGATTTTCCAGTATTTATTTACGGTCTCGAGGATATCCTTGTTAAGGGTTGTCACATTGTTTAAATCTTATCTGTTTGTCCTTTTTTTACAACAAATTTAAAACGATCCAAATCAAATAAGGGTTTTTTATTCTAGACATCTAGAGTATTTTACTTGAATTATTACTTGACAGAATTTTTCCCAAAGATAACCCTTTATCACTTTTAGGGTGTTCACTGTCAATACTTGATGGGAAGGCTTTATATTAATAAAAACACAATATTCCTTTGTACTTTGTTTCACTTTATTTAACAGGTCAGGACCGGTTTCGCTCATTGATGCAGTTGACAATGCTCGCAATGAGCGAAACCGGTCCTGACCTATTAAATAAAGTGGAACAAAGTACAAAGGAATATTGTGTTTTTATTCAAATAACCCTTTATATCTAATTTAATTTCATTATAAATATTGTGGATATATGCATTTTTGGCAATATAACAGAAGCAGATAAAAAAAAATATTAACAAAAAAAAAAATTCAATTTGCAGCAATGTCTTCCAAACTGTGTGCCGCGAGGAGCGAACGAGTTTTCATAAAATTATCAAATTTACCAATGGGTCATCATTTCATTCGCAAGATTCGACGATAGACACCTGGCACTAACATAGAAGGAAATTTAAATATAACCAAAAAATGACCCTATGCACAAAGCCTCTGAACTAAGTTAGAATTGGCAGCATTTTGGATATCGTTTTGGAGTCAATATCCTCGATTGGCTACAACAGCAACTAGATCTCTGTTGCCGTATGGTGTTACTTGATGTTAATTTAACGCGTAAATGCGCCCCAGTGTACGTCCTACTATTGAACAAATCGAGAGTCAAACCAAGATCCACCTGATTAGCAGAGCAAGATTCACGAATACTATACACCGTCAACGTGTATAAAGATCATTCAAATAAACAATATTTGAAATTAGAATATAATCATGTGACAGCTTTGTTTTAATCTTTGTCAGTGTGACCAGTAGAACAATTAAACCAAGTACCTATTATATGAAAAATATAAAGCAATATTTTTTTTTTTAAATAAAGAAATCGTTTTGTTATAATGATAAAATGTTAAACGAATCTCTGATCAGCGGAACTAAACACGAGCTAATATTGTACTACTGTTGCACGATGATATAAAGTTGTATACGTTATAAGTTGCAGGTTAAGGTCGTCACATTGTAGACATAAACGAGACAGTAAAAGTAAATTTAACGATACGGGTACCTACCTAAAAAGCTTATTTGACAATCAGTGTAAACAGATGTTGTAGGCAGTAAGAATTTTTACTATTTTCGTAAATCGGATCAGCGGACAGAGATACCAGCACAAAAAATCGGGACACTTTTAAACATAATATTATTCTACGGATGCCGTCCGAGAGATTACGAAAACCACAATAACCGCAAGGTGTTTGTTCAAGACAGTTATTACCCATATCGTTTTATTACTTTTTGTCACATTACAATTTAAAAAAAAAAACAGTAAGTTAACAGCAACAGAGGAAAATATGACGGGTATAAAAAAAACTCTATAAAGTGGACATCAAAACTCCTAGTTGAGATTTTATTCAGATGTGTTGTTCTATGGGAACCGATAGAGTAACTCAGTTTAACTCAGTAACTCGTTTATTTTTCGAAAAGGACAGGACTAGTGGTTAGCTACAAGCTTTTGCCACATTTTGTTTTAAAGACTGCGCGGGTTTAAGGGAAATCAGTCTTCACATACATCGGCTTTAAAACTAAGTTTGGCATATCTACTTAGTAGAATCAGTCACACACATATTTAAACAAGGTCATTAACATAGTTTTGCATGTGATTTTAAGCCAAATATATCCAATATTTTTAAGATCGCACCGTGTCTCAGAGTTTTCCCTGCGGTCTCACTGTGCAGCTGCCCGGTTTGATTTAGCGGTGTATTCAAACATCCACTGATCGAAACAAGGTCGGCAGTAAAAACAAAATTTCACTCCGGTCCCGGGACTGGCAAGGTTAACGGGAAACATTATTTTTAACGCGCGCCCTAACGGTAAACACTGATGTGATGAATCAGCAAACGCCATATACCTCAGAGAGGATTTTCCGAGACGTATATCGAAGGAAATAACGCGGGGTTTATTTGGATGGTATACTAGTCAATGAAAAATAAGTGTTTTGCTCAACCACCATATTAGAGTGGAAGAGTTTGCAGTCATGTTGGTATATTTTCTAATACTGATTGCGCCAATTGCAAACATTTGCGTGATAGGTTAGTACAAGGGTCGGAAAACAGCTCTTTAGTTATCAAATCTTGAACTTATTACGTCGTCTTACACAAAAAAATCATATATAATCCATCACTCAATAAGTTCGTAGGATGCATCACGTATTAGTCGTAGAATGACTAATAAAACAACTATTTGTAGGTAAATTTCGACATTAATCATCAACATAGTCTCTTTTAAGAGTGATGCATTCATTCCAACGCTTTTCTAACATTTCAATGCCTTTTTTGAAGAACGTTATATCTTTGGCCCCAAAATAGGCATCAGTTTCGGCAATCACTTCTTCATTGGTGCATTCTGTTTAGGTCTGCAAACAGGTAGTAGTCGCTAGAAGCGGAGAATACGGTGGAAGGGGAAGCAATTCAATGTGAAATTTGTTTAATTTTCCCATTGTTTCGATCAACTTATGTTACGGTGTATTGCCGACCCCTGGGTTAATAGATAGTCAAAATATCAGGGGTTATTATCACATCTGTCTAAATACAAAAATGCAAGTTTTGGGTTCAGTTCGGTTTTGACTCACCATATTTATCAGAGACATAAAGCTATATCTCGTACATGTAACAGTTTACAAGATACGCTTGGGTATATGAACAAATTAAATTATAATGTTAGAAGCACAAATGTAAATCGTCTGAAGACTATGTGTTTGTAGATAGATCTCTGTGATCATAAGCCCCTGATAAGGCAATATGATTCAAGAAATTGATTTCCAGAAGTGACCAAAAATGCTTAGCCTTTTAGCTGCCGTAGATAATTAAAAGCGATTACTTAGCACGCCGGCTATAATTTGCAACTATTAATTTAATTAGTTATTGGCGAGATAACTTGTCTCTGGCGTGTTGAGCACGAAAATTTTGATGAGATATCTCGTCTGTGGCAGTCGAGTTAATATGATGCAACTATTACTCATACATACATCCCCGTATGATTGCATAAACGACAATTTATGAGCCATACAACACCAAAAAATCAGACGTCATATGGAAACCGAGTAGATATTAAATATCAGAAACTTTTTTTACTAATCATATACTCGTTGGAATGATATTTTAAAATAAAACATCAATATCATGATGGCATCTTTTTGAAAATCACTTTTCTAAGTAAAGTCAATTGAAATAGCAAACAATTTTGTCTGGGTGATCCTCCACGATCATATTATGTATATAATTAATAAATACATACATTATTTTTTTTACCATGTCCGCTCCCAATGTGGAGCATATGAACTACTAATGGAGTTTATCTTAACAGAACTGCTTGTAACTCAGTTGCTCAACCTCTCTTTTTCCAAAGAGAGTAGGAATAGAAGGATAGGGCTAGGACAGGACTAGTGGTTAGCTGATCACTCTCGATACGCCCCGTTCATAGGATAAGATGGGTGGGAGGGGGGAATTCTAGACATCACATACATACACGCCTTCGAACAGAAATTCATAAATCGGTTGAAAAATCAATTTATAAAACTGTCCGTACTGGGATTCGAACCCGTGACCTCCGTAGCCGAAGCCAACGACGTTGACCACTCGACCACACAGGCGACACATGCAATACTAATTATTTTAAAAACGTTTGATATGCAGTTGCATCTACATCACATATGTTTTCTTCGTACGTTCGGTGGTTGTTTGGTTTACAAATAAAAAATCTATAACACTCAACCGAACCATATACCAAGAGAACGAGCCATGGTCATATGAAACACACGAACGGAAGACGCATTGTTAGATACAGAATGGCATAACGGAATGAGAAGTATATCACAACGCCAACTGCAACAGAGCAGTCAATAAATGTATAAGTTAGTAGCCAATTAAAATAGCATCGTAAACATTTCAATTGGTGGAAACGATAGCAACTCGTCAGCCATTAAATCACTATCGTACGCTTCCATTACATGCACCGCTGCATTCAAATGAGTTTTTTTTAATTCACTTAATACAACTCCATGTGAAGTGACAGTTGCGCTATTTTCGAAAAAGGAAAGCAGGGGTGGCTAAACTGCGGCCCGCGGGCCACTATTTTCCACGGCACGTGCTATTAAAATTTGAAATATTATTTAAAAAATCAGTTTAACGGAACGGCCGACGACCGAGCTTAAAATTTACATAAAACATATGCGAGCGATGCACAAACTAAAGTGCACCGCATGAGTCCACGAAGAGATTTATTAAGTTCCATCTTCTTCGACATGGGCGTTTGTTTATTGATGTCTTTGCTTTTCAAATGAACAGTCAATCTTATTGAAATTCGTTATTCAAAATATTTAACGTCTTGACTGTAAGCTGTAGATACAGATTTTTTAAGAATAAAAAAACAATATTCAATGACATTTTTGGTGAAGAAGTACTCGCGCAACTGATTTCATTAAAGACCGGATGTGGTCCACGGGCCGCGGGTTGTGCATCAATGTCCTATAGCTTTACATTCTAACACCGTTTGTTGGCCATGATGTGGTGTCACAAAAAAATATTTATTATTATGGTAAAGTTACATATTCTACAAAAAAAAGTGATATTTTTATATTCGTTGGCATACTGGCAGAAGGCGTTAAGTCAAAAACCGTCTGTTTTGAAAACTATCTCTAATTCTGCCGTTATATCGACGATATTTGAGGAGCAAACATTCAGCAAGTGAATTATCACAAATTTTGAAAAATGCCATTTGATATCAAGTATGATAGTACATAATAAAATCTATGAATGGAAATCACAAAAAATATGTCTATAAAAATTAAATCATAAAGTTGACACATTAAATCAAACCGTGATTTCTCCAACACTCAAATCATCATTTCCCAAGCTCTATATTTGTGTGACAAATCACTTTCTGAATGTTTGCTCCTCATATTCTCTGAATTGTCTATTGATTTACACGCCCTGAAAAAATACTGTTTGGATCTTTGAAAAAATGTATGTAGTCTGAAATATCAGTAAGCTGAACCCTGCCTATTCTGAAATCAATTCTTTCGCGGCTTATTTGATACGACAGCTGATGGTGCTATCAAGGTGATACGTGGTTGAGTGGGTACCAAGCCGTATTATTATCAATGCCAACAATGGCTTGCGTGATTTTATTACATTTAGCCCGCACTGAAGCGGATAATCTCTCCCGATCGTTCGCATTTTTCTCCTAACGTTTCATGTCACGAATATTATACGAAGGAAAGTCGTGTGCGAAAAACTGACACGCTGAAAGTTTCGAGTCGGCTATAATCTAGAGCTTTTAATCTAACGCAAATAAATGACGCATTGTTAATACGACGTCAGCTACATTGTGCTAAAGCCACTGTCTCCGAACAATTCTGATCCAAATTAAAATACATTATCAATACGAGCTTCGATATTATGTGTCGATTATCATGTAAAAAAAATGTTTTAAATTACATAACACATCGACTTGTCGTCGGACATAAAGCAGTAACTCTCATTTTTAAAATAGATTTTAATATCAATCATTACAATGAATACAACTTAATACACGTTATATCAAAATAATGTATGTTGCAAATGTCGAATAATGTAGTACTTCTTAATTTAGGTTTGAAAAAAGGGACTAAAAATGGCGATCGGGAAAACGGACCCACAGAAAGTTACAGTACTAAAAAATATGTAAAACTAACTTAACACACGTGCGGCTTTTAATTGTTGGAGATTATCGATATTTGCTTTAATATAAGGACATCGAATGGACTACTCGATACTCATTTATTTACGACTGAAGTTTGAATTTTCGTGATGCGCGAACCATATCAAATAAATGTGGAAATAATAGAAAAGTGTTTTATTTTCTGAACCGCAGTTAATACAATTAACTTGAACTTTGTATTTATTAAGAAAATACTGACGATGATTTGCAACAAAATAAAACAGTGTTGCACTCATTGGTGTTATTATTAATTACTTCAAACATTTCAAAGCTAAGCAAAAGAAAAAATCCTGCATCTTCAATAAATAATATGCATATATTTTACTTAGCTAACACGAACGAAATGGTAGGTCAAATATTGTTTCAGTGGAATAACAAAAAAATACATAACGATGGCCTAGCTATGTAAAGCATTTTCTATTTCTTATTATTTTTAAGAAGCTCCGCCATACTTTCATTGCATACGAGCAGCGTTAAGTATTAATGGAACAAAAAAAAAGATTTGAATAATATTATTTGCAATGAAAAATGTATAATACAATTCAAAAAGAAAATAGCGCTTGCAAGAGATGCAACGAAATGTATTTATAATGACAAACTGAAGCAATCTAGAAGCGAAATCTAGTCTCGCATAAAAGTAATACGTCATTAGAGAAGCCGCCCGTGCTATTATAATCATTCTGCAGATAATAAAAGTATATTTTACTTTTATTTTCTAGTATTTTACATTATTTCGCAGACTATAAATAATGACAACAAAAATGTAAATAATGACATTCTAAATGAACATTAGTTCCAGATATGAAAGCTTTTGATACTGACATTTCGATATAAGATATGAAAATTGGATAGACCAAGAAAAGTAATTAATATGAAAAAGTAAAAATATGTATTACCGGTAGGCTTTAATGTCAGACCTATGACGTCGAATAGCGAAAAAAATTAAAGGCAGTCCAACTATGCAAATATTTTAGAATCATCTCAAGTAAATGAAGATTCAGCTAATACGAATATAACGCTGAAATCATTACCTATGAATAATCTTAATTTTACACACTGTCGGTTGAGCTCAGGGGTGGGCTCGTATGCTTTATCTAATATATAAATATGCACTATAATTAAATTTAAGATTGCAGTGCTGTACGTTTGAGTATAACGATTGAAATATGGAATTGTAGCGAAAATAATATAATATATTTCTGTGCCAGTCTTTACTCTTGCAATATATTATAGGAAAATATATTTTTCAGGTATTTATTAATTGTGTTACATTACATAGCAAAAAAGTATATATACATAGAAACATTCGATAGCCTTAATAATTATATTGCACACTACGGAGTTCACGGGTTCGAATCCCAGTACGGACAGTTTTATAAATTGATTTTTCAATCGATTTATGAATTTCAGTTCGAAGGCATGGATGTATGTGATGTCTTGATTTCCCCCTTCCCACCCATCCTATCCTATGAACGGGGCGTATCGAGAGCGATTAGCTAACCACTAGTCCTGTCCTTAGCCCTATCATTATATTCCCACTCTCTTTGAAAAAAGACAGGTTGAGCATCTGAGTAACAAGCAGTTTTCGTATAAGCACTTCTGTTGAGATAAACTCTATAAGGAGTCAATATGCTCCACGTTGGGAGCGAACATGGTAAAAAAATATAATAATAAAAAAACTTCTACCCCTAATCCGAATCACCGCGAATAGTTTTAAGATGAAGTAAGCCTTTTGTTAATTAATGTATTGGCAGCCCACCGTGGGTTGAGCTTTCTTGCCTATATGTACCGCACGCTAACGCTGATGTGTTTTATTAACACGAAAATTCTTGCGACGTAATTAATGAGCGTTTTCTTTGATAAGGTCACCAAGGTACACATCTGTTATAATTAGCCGTGAGGTCGACTAAAACTAAACTAACAAACGACACAAATAAAGCTTATTTAGTGCGGTGGTTTTGAAACGTTAATGCCAACTTCCGTAACTAACCAGCCTTAACAAACTTTCACTAGAGAAAACTCGAGGAAAATTCACGGTGCTTCATTAAAACATTCGAGACATATTTTTGAACGTACCAGAAAAGTTGTCTATTTTGAAAATATTTTTTAAGCAATTGACTTATTGTAATACAATGATCATTCTGCGAAATTCGAGGGCTGCGTGAATGCTTCGGTCATCGATGAATACACCATGTCCAATATTTTTGGTGATAAACTGAAAGATGGAACATTTTTCCTTTACCCAACTTCCAAAGAGGACAATGTTTTTCTTTTCTTTCGAGTAATTTCGCTTTATTTACTATACAAACGTTCCCATGACAACTGCACGCAAACCATATATGTTCATATGCACACATGAAAATTGCACATATTTATAATAATATTAAAACGTTAAGGGTGTTCACTGTCAATACTTGGTGGAAAGACATTATATTCAAAAAATAAACTACTCATTTGTATTTTTTGTTAATAACCCGTCCAGATTTTATTGAATATAAGTGGGAATGAATTAGCACAAATGAGTATTTTATTGTTTGAATCGTAGTAAGTTTAAATATCAAGAAAAAAATAATAATGTATACTTTAAGTGTTTTCCCCTTACCAACCATTCTATCCCATAAACGGGGCGTATCAAGGGCGATTAGCTAACCACCAGTCCATTCCTAGCCATATCCTTCTTTTTTTACTCTTTTTGGGAAAAAGAGAGGTTGAGCAACTGATTGACAAGCAGTTCTCGTAGAAAAAAATCTGTTAAGATTAACTCCACTAGGAGTACAAATGTTCCACTTTGGGAGCGGCCATGGTAAAAAGAAGTATTAGACACTTTAAATATAATTGTATTTATTTTATGTTAGCAAATGCCTACTTACCCCAAATTGCTGTATTTTTAAAGGTCACAACAGGTTTTATACTTAAATTTAAACAATAAAACAATTAGTTTAACAAAAAAAAACTATTTTTAACAAATGTATAAAAACACTTTTTTCCAAGATTTACTTACACCAAAAGAAAAAATAAAATATCCTTGAGAAATAGCTTTACCTTTGTCGGCACACAGAAAAAATTAAGTACGTAATTCGTTATGTTTATCAAACACTGTTTAATTATTATGCAGAAGTCGGGCTTAAGGACTACGCTGTGAAAATTTTAAGAGCGACGTAAAGTATTTTTATACTTTCTTAAGAGCCATAACTCGTGTAAACATGGCTTTAAAACGAAATAAAAAAACGCCCAAGGTGTACACGAAAAATGCCTCCGCGGCACCAGATAGCCAATATAGCTTTACCCGGAATGAAATTAAGTGCTTTGAAACATTTTTCCCAAATTTAAATAAATGATGGGCTGTATCAAACAACCCTTTACAGATTTTTTTATCGTTAACATTTCAATATTTTAATTTTGTAGACAGTAAAAATTATAAGTTATCATCACACAAAATCTATAACTCGACAAAAAGTAATATTTTACGCAGTTAGCTTATTAGCTTAATGTTTCATTCCTCAAATTATCGCTCGTAAAACACCGTATATAATCATATTATTAGTGGGTTACGACCAGGGATTCCGAAGTCTCGGCTTTCTTCGTGTCCCGGGAAAATTTCGCATCCCGAGACCGCAGTACTTTAATAAATTTAATTAAAAAATATTTAAACGAATATTTTATGCTTGAATACCATCGGTAATTAAAAACCCATGCTTACTTATTTATTATGTTAAATATTGAATAATCAATGTAAATATTGCTTTTTATTACATATAATTCGAGGTATTTGTTTGATTTTGCCGATCAGACCGTTTCCTTATAAAAATAATATGTACTTTGGGTCAGTAATTTTATGGTTATTTTTGCCAACACTGTCACACGTTTGTACAATTGTCATATTTTATTTGGTTAAGTTTCTTTATCTATTATCTGTACAAAGATTCTCAGGGAATAAGAATACTCAAAATATATTTGTTTTGAAAGAATAAAATATAATGTTTTGTAGCTGTTTTATTTAAATGTCCCGGGAACCGAGACTGACTAAAAGCGTCGATTTCCCATTCACGGGTTGCCTCGACAAATAGTCCCTAGTAACGAAATATTGCTGTTGTAAATTTTATAACGGTTAAAAATTCGTGTTTGTTTGTTTTGTTTATTACTATAAAAACACAACTTTTTATATTTTCATTCGAAAATGGACGCGCCCTTTAATTTTATTATTGTGGACTTAAATGTTCACACGTAACCACGAAGGGATTGATTGTTATTGCGCATGTTACACGGATTAGATAGATGTTTTTTTAAAACGATACATTTCGATGAAAACAGCTTATTAAAAATAAACAATTTTTATATTATTGTATTTTTTATCAGTGCGATAAAAATACATACACAGCAAAATAATTGTTTTTATCACAACACTTGTACTGTATAATGTTTTAACTTATCAGTAACTCCACTTTCCCAGCGAAGATAATGCAGTGAAAAAAATGGTGTCGCCTTTTGTTTTGTCTACTAAAATATTGTAATGCTATTGATTATGTGTACAAAATCTGGAGCAATGGTTTCGTTGATAACAGTATCAAAGTGTCACGAATTTAGAATGAATTCGAGAAAATACGAGAAGATTTTTATTACGCTCGGCGTGCAAGAATAAAAGATGATAAGGAAAAAACGTGAGGGAGGTGCAATATTAATTTGCGCATTTTGATATAGTGAAAAAATATCAAAATATTTTGGATCTACAAATATTATTTCATATTCAGCCTATGCTGCTCAACGCGATCAATGACTCTTACATAGTATCGAAAAGAAAGATGAACTAATTGAGATCCTCTTAAAGAAGACAGTAAGTTTTTTCTTACCTATACTGCCACTAAATCTATTTGTATAACTGTGAAGCTGGCACTTTGCTTTGTGGCTAATGTTAGTTGCATCTTCTATGGAGAAGACTTTAATTCCCATTTCCATGCAAGCTTAATTAGTAATGATTTGTAGAAGTTTCGGTCAGCTAAATGCATAATGCGGGAACACAAGTCTTACGACAACATGAATAATCAATAAAACGTAAACTATTGTAACTAGGGCATGCAATCCTGGGATCCCGTTTAATTTTATGATCCCAAAATTCCGGGATTGATACGGCTGCGATCCCGGGATTTCGGGATTGAGAATTTTTTAGCAAATCCCGAAAATTTACACGAAATTGGCAAATCGAGAATTTCAAATTCCCCGGTGAGCAAAAAAAAAAAACGAGGTTCTGTGACAATCTGGGAAAAAGTATACCAAATCTAGAATTTCAAATTCTTCGGTGATCTAAAAAAAAACGAGAAAATCCCGATCCCGGGATTGGAAAAAGGCTCCGGGATTGGATACCCTAATTGTAACATAACAGTTACCCAGTACCTAACGTTAAATCAAATCCATAGACTATTTCACTTAAGGCGCTTATCAGAAAGTCGCCAAAGCTGTCCATTTCTTCTTCGACCGCCTTAGCTATAAAATAAGTTTCCGTAAGAAATGAGACATCGGCTAGACCTCGACCTTTTTGGGCCTATGGCCCCTTTTAAGTCTCGTATTTTTCCGTGGCCCCAATACTTGTTTTGAAGTTTTTCGGAAAATATTTTTTCATTGGCCAATTTGAAATACCCAGGTTTTGGGAAAAGACGCGAGACCTTTTTTTGACTCTTCTCATAATTTTCAATTTCTAAAAAGGAATTTCAAATTCAAAACCTGGGAGTTTATGGATATTTGCCCGTGGTCCCCCAAAACTATACTGTGGCTTTTATTTCTCTCTGTGGTCCCTTGGGGCAAGCTGTGCTCCCCGGTTTAAAAACACTGGATGACGTTTTAGTAAACTTTAGGTAAGAAATTTGTAGATTTTCTCAGCCTAGAGAGTTGACGTGAGAAAATTACCATTTTTCTTCACGAATCTGGCGCGATGAGAATGGTGGGTTTGCGAAAGTCTATACCAGACAAACTCTTAGAAAAAGTTGAAGTTTAATATCGGGAATTAACATATTATTCAAACACTGTGGCTTTCTTCTATAACATGCTGAGCTAACTTCAACGATTTTCCACAACGACTCCACATTCTTGGTGATGAGTAGCGGCTGGATGATCGTGATCGTGGATCAGTCAACTTGTATCCGCCCACCTCTCGACTACTGGCAAGTTATGAATCAAGTAACGCACACTTTCAAACGCAACCGAGCCAGACTATCACTACATTGCGCGGAGAATAAAGTGTACGTATTGCGCAAGCTATTGACACGACTGAGTCCCGAGCAGTTAGACGAGAGACAGAGAAATCCGTCTCTCCCCATAACGTCTCGGTTTGGTGTGACGCAGTCAGTCTGTGACAATTTTTAGGAATTAAATATGGGAACAATCAAATTCAATTAAACAACGCTCGTGAACAGTAAAAGGTGGAAATCCACCGGTTTATTTATAATCAAAAAGGGTTTACAGTAAATTTCGATAATTCGGCTAGCCACACAGGAGTGCGCTCTAAATACATGTTAATAAGTTTGTCATTCGGCGTGAAGCTCGCGAGCCGAGCCTCCTAGTACCGAATGACAGTCGACTTGCAGACCGGGCCTTTCAGGAGGTCCTTCGCCTGGACTGAGGGTCCCTAGTATTACAATATTTATGTTCCCTTACGGGGAGACATCTATGATTTGATATTTTTACAAGAGAGAAAAACAAAACAACATTCATCATACCATTTTCTTAGAACTAATTTCGCACTCGGCGGTTTCTTATAACAGTTATTGATTTAGTAGTGGGCAAATTTTATTTAGTCTTGTTTTGAAGTTAAGATCTGCACACTCACTACGCGTGTACAGATCTGCTTAAAATTAATCCCTACGCTAAATCTTATGAATTAATATGGCCGTCAAGCCGTACCATATATCTAAATTAGGGGTGCAGAACAAAATTAATTTTTAACTAGCACCGTCACAGTTCTCATGACTAATGATTATTTGGATTTATTATTAATCAGTATGTACGCTAAGTCGTGTCATACATTTAATTCGATCTATAATATTCGGTGAAAATTTACATACAAAGTTATGATTTCTTAGTTTAACGATTCTAACTCAATTCTTATTGGATTTGCTAATGCGATTTCGCAACGATTTGCGGGACTCCCACAGCAAGGAACCGAGGTCTGTTCGGGAGGAGGATTTCCATATCCGTCCTCCCTTACTGTGTGCGTTCACTTCCAGTGACCGCAAGCCGTTTAGGCCGGAGCACATTTTATCGACGGCACTCTGAATACGAGTCCGTCCAACCGCCCGTTGGTCAATCGCATTAGTTAAATCTCCTATGAAGTTACTTACACTACGTGTTTAGATTTGTTCGAGTCTTAGGGAGGGTTGGCGGAGACCAGACCTCCGTCCGAGGTCGGCTCCAGGCACGGTGTCAGACCGCTTGAAGGCGTCGCTATCGAGTGACGTAATCCAACTGGACGAATTGGATTTTAGGTTTTACTATTGAGTGTCTGCCGAAATTTCGACAGACATGGGTCCCAGACAAGTGCGCTTGTCTAGGCGGGCTATCTGCCCCCGGAATTATACGTCCACCGCGCCGTATCACTCGGATTCCCGTGAATCCGCAATGATAGTGCCCCCCTAGTACTCAATACAAAAAACACCCTCCGACGTCGACCTAGCTAAGATTAAACTAGTGCGAGACCGGCGAAACCTGAGGCCCTTTTTCGCACAAGTCCTCGGGGCTGTCTGATCCTTTGTTACTTAGCTCCGCCGACCTTGCATCGTGAATCTATGGAAGGCGTGATGACAGCTCTTCCTGACGTCTCGAGACTAAGTGTCCCGCAGACTTGACCCCGCGACCTCTCAATGTTAACAAGTGACAAAATTTATGTCTGACATTTATATTTAAAAATGACTCGACTTATCACACCTCCCATAGTTCACCCTTATAACTAACATTTGCCGTTATGACGGCGGTGATCGATGATTATCAATGACACAGGAAAAACAAAATACACAACCAATTTAGAAACAAAAGAAAATACCTAACATAAAATAACATACAATTTTATACAATTCCCCAGCGTCGCTTGGTGTCGTTTGCTATTTGTGTTATTCAGATACTTCGCCCTCAGATAGGCATACATTATTGAATTTACAATTATCATCCTTAGGTGACGGACCTTTCTTTTTCTATTGCAACTCATGGTAGCTAATTATTGATGCGTGGGGCCCGCGACGTACCGCGGCGCAAACGCACGTAGTTTCGCTCGGCCGGGGTACTGCGCCCAAGGAGGCGGCCAATTTGCCTAATAATTCGTAGTTGATTACTAAACTCAAACTAATTGAGACGTTGCAAAACACCAGTGAATATCGCATTGTTTTTGCGAATTCTAGTTATGCCCGTGGTCTCGTCACCGCATTGAAACAAACATACTAAAATTCAGGCCTTGCCAATATAGTTAAATATTGAAACGAACAAACATTCGGACTTTGCAATAGCATTACCTATTGAAACAAACAAAACAATTCGGCTCTTGCAAATATAATTAAATATTGCAACAAACAGAATTCAGACCTCGCAGATAGAATTGAATATTGAAACAAACATAAACAAAATCGGACTTGCAAATATAATTAAATGTTGAAACAAACATAAAAAAATTGGACTTTGCAAATATAATTAAATATTTACACAAACATAAAAAAATCGGTCTTTGCAAATATAATTAAATATTTAAACAAACAAAAAAAAATCGGACTTTGCAAATATAATTAAATATTGAAACACACATAAAATTTTGACATGGAAAGACTTGAATATGGATGGCGTTAATCATGGTTACATCTCTTGGTTTGTAAGCGGATTGCAAACAAACATAAAATTTTAGACATGAAAAAAAACGGACTATTGATTTCTCGATTTGAAACCAACCAAAAGAAATTCCGACATAATAATAAAAGTAAATATCGACTCTTTGCAAATCGTGATTATGCTGGTTGTCTTGTAACTGACTTGACACCGATCACCAGAAAGATTTAGATGTCGCAAAACAAAGATTACTTATTGCACAATCGTAGTATACGTTATTATTCCTGGTTTCCGGTACGGACTTGACAACAGACGTGGAACGCTTTGGCGTTGCAAAAACAAGATTAATTACTGAATCATCGCAAAACATTTCATTATTCCCCGTTGGCCGATACTGAATTGAGAACAAACGTAAGACGCTTCGGCGTCGCAAACACAAGATTAATTATGATTATATATTTCACGATTTTTCCGAAGACCAAGCGCCGCTGAGTGTTACACTGGACCGAACGGAGAGCATCCTCCGTGCGAAATCGGTCGACAAAATATTTACAGTATACAGGTAGACAGGGTACAACACACAATAAAATAAGACAATGAATTTAAATCAAAATTAGCGTTCCCGTACTCTCCTCCGGCCGCTGTTATTGCCATTTCGAACAAGAAGTGACACACGATTTTACTAGGCTGAGTTTAGAAGAAACAACATTTAATACATGACGGGGTCCTGTCGACACTTAATAAAATGCGGCTAGGAGCAAAGATATGACCGCGATTTTACACGCGTCTTTATTTCGATTCTCACTGTCGAGATCGAGCAGGAAGCTACAGTTCTGGCCGCGGACCTTAGGTTAAAGAGTATTGACTCAGCAACAATAGGCCGCGACATATTTATGCAACGTATAATAGTAGACGAACCTTTGGAAGTTCTCAGGAACCGGAGACAGCTTATCAGGAACAATTTCAGCAAACAAAACAGCTGGCGGCAAGCGATAACACAAGGAGGTAGCACAGAATTCAACTCAGCTTTGCACAATGTCAACTATTCGAATGAATTGGTCAAGCTGAGAGAATTTCTGGCTGGTTTTTTTTTAATTGAAGATGTCGCGGCGGATAATATCGGCAGAAGAGAGCACGGGAACAGAGTAACGCGTAGAAGTCGGTGAAGATCTGGTGACTTTTGCAAAACTGACCTGCCTTTTTGTAAAGGATTTGGTCCAGCTGCGTCCTCGGCCAGGGTCAAAAAAAACGGTTGACCCGAGCAAATCTGCTAATCTCAGCATCTGCGTCTCACGCCGATTGGCTAAGATGCTGACCTCCCGTGGCTCTGCCGAAATATCTCAAGATGGCGGCAACTGAGATTTTTCTAGAACAACGATTCCGCTGAGCGAAAATCGTCTCTAGTGATCTTAATATGACAGATAGAAAATCAGAAAAATCACTGTCGTGTCAGAATCAGTTTTCCGCGAAATATTGCTCTTACAAGCGATCTCATAACTCGTTGCTGAAGCGAGTTATGAGAAAAAGAAGAAAAATTTTCCACCTGAGCGAGTCAGGTGTACCGGTTAATCAAAGCGGAGATGTCATCGTCCGCGAAAAAGTAATTACTGAATCGAGTCTGATTTTTATAAAAGCCTAAAATCGATTTAAGTGCAAATTTATGCTAAATATTTTCTATGGTGAATGTTCCTGAAGGGATTTGGCTGAAAATTCGAAGGAACGTCCGTGATAGTCGTTCGCTTCCATGAAACTAAAATTTCCCACCTTCCCTTCGTGTGTTCGCGCTTCATATCAGATTGAAATTTTGATTGACCGCGGTGGAGGGGAGGCCGCCTGCAATCGCACGTATGACCACGCGAACCGCTACGATTGGTCGGACTGGGCGGGGCTTATTTTAGTATCGAACGGCAAACGCTACACGCCGAACGCGTTTCGAAATTTCGTCTCGCCAAAATGTATGGGGAAATCACAGTTTATTGAATTACTAATAAACCTGTTATCCGATTGCAATTTAATTTACAACACCGTTTCGGACCATCGTCCTTTACGGCTCGAAAAAAATTCGGCGCCGAAGCTTGGCTCGGGCGCCGGTTCCGCACGATTTTAATTGGCGCAGGTGAGGGCTTGGTGGAGTCCAAACCGCGAACATGATTTTAATATTAGTTTATGCAGTGCATACTAGGACATGGCTAGTGTCGTAAAAACAAAAATTCTCAAACGAATTTTGTCCCTGACGACCCTGGTCGAGGTCGCCGCGGGATTCATTTGTTCGATCGCAATTGGAAATTGCGTCGATAGAATTCAGCGAAATTTCTTCAGGGGCTAGAACAGCCTATGCTAGGTGTACCTGTAAATTATGGGGAGCCTCCGTTGAGGAGGAGGAAAACGGCAAGCGTTTCCATTTCCCTCTCTCGCCGCACTCGACCGCAAATTCGGTCGAGCACCGCGCGCGAGCGAGAGACGGTATTTCTATTTGGCTCTGTGCGCCCACGTACTCACTTACAAAGCAGTGGGTTTGTCTTTGCACTCAATAATCCGCGGCGAGACCCGCGGATTGCAAAAATCTTACTATTTGCTTACATTGGCGACTTTGTCCATTTGACCTTGAATAATCGAAAAAATGATGTGTTTATTCTTTCTCTCTTCCTCATTATACCTATCAAGCTTTGCTAACAACCGCATAAGGAAATGCAAGTACAAATCATGCCAAAGGACCGTATCGTATCAATCCCCCTTACTTCCTATGGCGTGATTTACACTTATGCTTTTGCAGTTGTTAGCATTGCTAGAAAAAAAAATATCGCCTTAGTTATAATGAGAAATCGAGGTGCGGGCGGGCTGATCCAGTCTAACCCCGCCGCGCGAGAATGCGTTGACCCGCGAGAATTTATTGCGTCAGACGCCTCGGCGCCAGTGGCCGAGGCCGGGTCAAATTGGACAAATTCACGACATTTGATTCTATGTTTCTCACTGGAAACGCAACAAGTTTACAAAAGTGCTCTACTTTATCTGTAGGCAAAAGTTACATACATGGTGAAAAAAATTATTTGTGTGTGCTGACTCCTGTCTTGTGTATTTACAATTTTTTAAGAGAGGAGGGTTCTCCTCCCTCTCTGACGAGCCTCCGTGAGGTTCGATAGCCATTCGCAAAAAGAATTAGTTATTCCCCAACAATTGTCTGTTCGAGACCAAATCTATAATTTATTCTATTTAAAAAAAACAAATCTTACTTTAATACATTTCTCCCCCCCTTTTCTCTTTCGCTCCTTGAAGCGGGAAAACATGACAAAATAAAAAACACAAAAGAATTCCGTCATACTGACTGTTGCGGTTAGTGCCGCCAGGAATGTTAACTATAAAATTTTTCTCTATGACTTTTGCAAAACAAATTGAATTATTATTATTTATTATTTTTTTTTTTTTAAAATTTTAAGGTCTTTGCAAAAATGAAATTATTACTTTCTCCAAATTAATCCGCCTGACATAGCTGCTGACGCTATCGAGGCCGAACACATTTTTCCATCATTTGAAAGCAGACTCGCTTCGTTATTAACAGGAGAAAATTAAACATGTTACAAGTATATTTTTTTTTGATAGTTATTTGATGTTGTGCAAGATAAAAAAATTAAACATATTGAAACTTAACTGACATTGTCTACTTTAACAATTACCAAAATTGAAAAAAAATGAATTAATTATGTCTTGTGTACAGGAGTTGACTGTATTTACTTTAAGTTAAATATTTTTACTCTACTTGAATTTATTGATTAGCCTTGAAGAGGGATTTGCAAAGGTACTATACTTGGTGATGTTTCTGGGCGTCTTCATCGGCGCGAGGGGTGGATGTGGTCCTCTTCATCTACTTGGTCTGGTCCTAGCGGGCCGGGGCGTCGGCAGCTTCCTCTTCTGGCAAGGGTGCTTCCTCAGTTCTCCGTCGCGGCGGTGTCTGCCCGAGGGGAAGTGGTTCGGCGTAGGGCGTCGGCACGGGGCGGATTTGGTTGGTGTGCGCCTTGATCGGCTTACCTCGTCTGTCCACCCAGTACACATTCATGCCCACCCTTGTAATTATCTTGTACGGCCCCTCCCATCTGGGAGCCAAGTTGGGGATGATTCCAGTCCTCACCCCTGGCTTCGTGAAGCCCCTCAAGTAGATCCGCTGCCCGGCTGAGAACTGCTCAGGCGGGGCGGTTTGGGCGGCGCGCGCATTTGTGCGCCCGCTGTACTCCTCCTGGTGGCGTAACATGGCAGCATCTTGTTCGTCTCTCTCCAGCGCCTCTGTGCGTGCGGGCGGCATATCCAGTTGTGCCCGCCATTCGCCAGGCCTTGGCAGTTCATAACCCATCACCGCTTGACTGGGTGTGAGGCCGGTGGCGGCATTCTGACGGCAGCGCAACGCAAACAGTGTGCGCGGTAATGTTTCGCACCACTGTGCGTGCGCGCCCGGTTCAAGTTGAATTCTCATAGCTTTCTTTATTTCCTGGTTTCTTCTCTCCGTAGGATTAGCACGGGGGTGGTAGGGTGGCGTCGTCCAATGAAGGCATCCCCATGCTTCAAGGGTTGATACCCATCTCTCATGCAGGAACTGCGTACCATTATCGGTAAGCAGCGCCCGCGGGTATCCAAATCTGTGGAACACTTCTTGTTCCAACAGAGGCAGGAAGGTCGCCACTAACGAGTTCCGCATGGCGAAAGCTTCGGTCCATCGCGAGAACAAGTCAGTGACGACAAAAATGTATTTATTCCCTCGTCGGCTCGCCGGGTACGGACCCATGAAGTCGAGGGCCAGTACCTCGAACGGCCGTGTCGCTTCTGTGTGCGACGTCATATGCGCCGGTCTCTGCAGCGCTCCTCGCTTTCGTGTAGCGCATATACGACAGGCGCGCACATACGCCTTCACGTCATTTCTGCGCGCCCGCCAGAAATAGAGCCGTTGTATGGCCCGATTCGTTTCCGCGGCTCCAGGGTGGCCGGCTAAGGGGTCGTCGTGATAGGCGGCGACGACTTCCTTCCTCAAGTGGAAGGGCACCACAGTCAGCAGCCTTCCGCTGCTCTCCTTATGACACAGCAGCCCGTCGTGAACGATGTTACTTGGGTGCGGCTGATGCATTGTCGGCGTCCTTATCGCCGTGATTGTTTGCTGCGTATCCGGATCGGCGCGTTGCGCGGCTTTCACGGCGTCGTGCAACGTTGCCAGTTCTAATAGTAGCGCCACTGGCTTCCGGTGACTCGGCACCAGCATCCGATCGTCGTGCTCCTCGATGGCAGGCGCCGTGGCGTCTGGATTTCTCGACAGTACATCCGGAAGTTGATTCAGTTTGCCGGCGCAGTGTTGTATATCGAACTGGTGTTCAGATAACATTATCGCCCACCGTGTCAGCTTTGCGCGCTCATCCTTGGCGCTGTGCAGCCACGTCAGTGCTCGGTTGTCGGTAATCAGGGTGAAGGGACGATCCTCGACGTATGCTCGATACTTCTTGATTGCCCAGACGGCGGCGAGGGCTTCTTGTTCGTTCGAATGATAGCGTCGTTCCGTTTCGGAAAGGCGCGCGCTCGCATACGAGATTATATCTCTACCGCCGTCGGGGCGCGCATGAAATAGTACCGCCGCGACGCCGTGTCCGCTTGCGTCGGTCTGCAGGGTGAATCTTCGGGAGAAGTCCGGTCTGGCGAGTTGCAGTGGTTTTCGCATTGCCGCCTTTACGGCTTGCATAGCCGCATTTGCTTGCGGCGTCCATTTGAAGTTGATATTTGTCCGCAATAAATCGGTTAGCGGCGCGGCAATGTCTGCGAAGCGCGGCACATACTCGCGCAGCCAGTTGCACAATCCGAGAAACTCCCGCAGTTCCTTTCTCGTCTTCGGAGTGGCAGCCTCTTCTACTCCGCGCAGGTGAACCGGCTGAGGAATGTTTCCTCCGGCTGTCACCTGGTGTCCCAAGTATTCCACGCTGTCCCTCCCGATTTGGCATTTTGATACCGATATCCGTAACGAATGTAACTGCAGCCTTTCAAATACTTTGCGCAAGTCGCGCAGGTGGTCGTTCCACGTCTCGCTGTAGACGATGATGTCGTCCAAGTAGACTAGGCAGCACCGCGGGATGAGCCCCACCAACACCTCCTGACTCATCAGTCTTTGGAAAGTGCCGGGTGCGCCTTTCAGTCCGAACGGCATCACCGTAAACTGGTAGCATCCTCCGTCGGGCGTGTTGAAAGCAGTCAGGGCTTTCGTGTGCGGATGTAGAGGCACCTGCCAGTATCCGGCTTTCAAATCCAGAGAGCTGAAGATTGTGGCAGGTCCTAGCTCCTTCAACGTTTCCTGTATCCTCGGCAAGTGCGTCGCTTCGTCGATCGTGACAGCGTTCAGCTTCCTGTAGTCGACGCAGAAGCGCGGCTTCCCGTCTTTTTTCTTTACGATGACTACAGGAGAGCTGTATGGCGATCGACTCGGTTCCACCACACCGTCCGCCAGCATTTGCTGCACCTCCTCGCGTATCATCTGTTTGGTAGCGTCTGACTGGCGATGGGGTCCAACTCGGAACGGCGTGTGATCCGACAGCCGCACTTCGTGCATAGCCGAGCCGCATCTCGGTCCCGTTGCTGCGAAGAGACTTCCATAGTCTCGCATCAATTGCGTGATCGCTTTCCGGGCGTCTTCCGGAATGTCGTCGGTGAGCGCCGGTAGATCGGGGACCTCGATCGGCGTCGGAGGGATGAGTGTTATACAATGCGCTGTATATCGCGCCTCCCGGCCGTGATGTAGGCACCGTCGTTTGAAGTCTAGACTGGCCTCCTCCTGTTCCAGCCAGTCTAGACCGAGAATCATCTCGATTCCTAACCCGCTGATGATGAGGGCGGAGGCGACGAATGGGGCCTCCTGTATTTTCCCCTTTAGGAGGGCGTGTCCGTACGTGGGCACGGATCGTCCTCCCACTCCCTTTAATTCGGCCTCCGGTGTCCTCTGTGAATCGCGCCTCACGAGGCTCGCGTCGACAAGCGTGTGTGTTGCACCACTGTCGATGATGGCCTCGCAGCTGATTCCTCCGTCCTCGAGGAACACCTGGATCCTCAGCAGGCGGCTTGTCGGGCTGGATTCTCCGGCGGCGTCGTATCGTCTGGCGGTGGCGGCCATCCCTTCCCTATAACACACGTTTGATGCTCGTTTGAATACTCGTTCCATTTTTTTATGTCGTTTTTTTCCATACAAAAAAAAAATATCGATTGATTCGCACACTTTCGGCCCTCCCTGTACTTATTTTGATTGCTTCTTTCTGCCTTGATAAAATAGCGCGCACTTTCTTCTTAATACAAATGAATTTAAATTAGCAATGTTTTTTTCTTTGAGTTGATTTTTCTTCGGTGTGCCGCTTTGTGTATTTACCACAAAATATTTATAAACGTAAAAAAATTAAAATTATTTAAAAACACAGAAACTTTTACACATTGTTCATTGTTCGTAAGTCATTTCACTTATGCTAGTTATTGTATTTCATTTGTTATTTCTTCACTGTTAATCAATGTTGTTCACTTATATTTCGTAACACTTAATTAACTATACTACACTTAATAATTATGTTGTTTAATGATATTATGGCACTTAATTAAATTGTTTTCTCCTCCTATCTTCGATTATAACACGATTGGGCTCGGATTTATCGTTGAGGCATGATTCTAAATTATTAAAAATTCTTTTTGTTTGAAGTTATCGTTGGTTCCCGAGCCCATTTATATTTATTTACATTGTTCTTTAAAAATTATTTTGATTGGTTTCTTATTCAACACTTAACTAATACAGTTCTCCTTTCCTCGATGATAACATGTTTGGGGCTCGGATTCATGTTTGTGGCACGCGTCTAAGTTATTAAAAGTTTTTTCGAAGTTAATATTTGTTCCCGAGCCCACTTATATTTATTTACACTTATGAAATACTTATAAAAAAAAATCGTTTTTTTTTTTTTTTTTTTCTTGTTTCGAATCGGTTTTTTCTTGCATACGTTTTTCCCGTTTATTTTTCTCGTCATTTAAAGTTGATAATAAAAAAATATTCCGCCCATTTTCTTCTCGTTTATTTGTGTTGTTTTTTCGTTAATTAATTAATTCCGCCGTTGCCTACGTTGGCATTCAGCCTCCCTGTGGGGGCCTCCGCACGACCAACAGCGGAGAGGGCCGTTTTCCCTCCTCGGAGGGCCGTGAGCACCGTATTGCTGCGGCCTCCGCTCTTCTTTCCGCTGCCGGTTATCATACCTCGGTTTTGCGTCGTGGTGATGGGGAGACTTGGGTAGGGGAGGTGGAGGGACATTGTACGATTGCTGAGGAGGGTTGCAGGTGTGCTGACACTGATGATTGCACGTGCCGTTTCCTGCGCGGTCGGTGTTTGTTACGTTTTGATTCCGTCTCGACGTCTGAATCGGTTTTGGTATTGGCGCCTTTTCTCGCCTCTGGCGCAATTCCATTTCTCGCACTGCATCGACCAGCTCATCGAGCGTTGTCCAACGCAGTCTATCGGTCCTCTCCTGATCCCTGGGCGTCATCAGACCCTGGATCATCCTCGCCAGTTCTAGTGGATCGGCCGGTGCAGTGCAGATTCTCGCGATAGCCCTCTTTTTTTCTAAGAATTCGTATGCGTCCTCATCCTCCTCTTGGAGGACGCTTTTCACCTCATATTCCAACCGCAATTTCCGTCCTACGCTATCGTAATTGCGTTGCATCGCAAACGTAAACCGTTCCCAAGACGTCGGTTTGACTGGCAGACTTTGCCACCAACTCAACGCTTCGCCGTGAAAAGCCGTGGCGGCTTTCGTGGCCCGGTCCTCCACGTCTGTGTCGGCCGCAGCGAAAAATTTCTCGCAACGCGCGATGAAGCGCGCCGTGTCCGCTTCCGGACCTCCGTGGAACGAGATCGAGAACACCGGCGGGTGTCCCGATCTCGGTCTCTCCTCTCGTCGCATCGGCGCTGGCAGCTCATCTACCAGAGTCGTCGGAGTCCGGGGCTCCGTCTCTTCCGGGAAGATTTGTCCGTTTTCGAACATTTCCGATACGGGCGATTCGCCTCCCTGAAACCCCGGTCGCAAGTTAATTTGGGCGCCAGTCGTGGTATCGTCCACGACAACGGATCGCGAGCGCGTCACTCTCGACATATTCCCGCTCTGTCTGAAAGAGTGATTTTTCTAAATTAGCATTGGCGGAGGCACGAAACTCATCCTCTCAGGGCCGTCGGTGACGATTTATTTTGTTTCCAATCATTCATCTCCGCATACTTTACTGATGTTAATTCTCATGAGTCTAATCCGACTAATCGTTGTTTATTCGACGTCACTCAGTTCCTCGGTGATCAGTCGATTCACGTCGCATCGTTCGAATAACAATTTTCGGGCGGACTGCGCCCGGTCGATTTTCTATGTGCTTTCCGGGGTCGATTTTATTCGACCACCGGTCAGTCGGCGCATGACTCTAATTATGAATTTACATTTATTTTTAACATAAAGTCTACGTTACTTGATCTGCGCTTTGATCATATGAAATCAGGAATTTAAATCGGCCCTTTTCGTTGGGGGCCAAATGACACGACTGAGTCCCGAGCAGTTAGACGAGAGACAGAGAAATCCGTCTCTCCCCATAACGTCTCGGTTTGGTGTGACGCAGTCAGTCTGTGACAATTTTTAGGAATTAAATATGGGAACAATCAAATTCAATTAAACAACGCTCGTGAACAGTAAAAGGTGGAAATCCACCGGTTTATTTATAATCAAAAAGGGTTTACAGTAAATTTCGATAATTCGGCTAGCCACACAGGAGTGCGCTCTAAATACATGTTAATAAGTTTGTCATTCGGCGTGAAGCTCGCGAGCCGAGCCTCCTAGTACCGAATGACAGTCGACTTGCAGACCGGGCCTTTCAGGAGGTCCTTCGCCTGGACTGAGGGTCCCTAGTATTACAATATTTATGTTCCCTTACGGGGAGACATCTATGATTTGATATTTTTACAAGAGAGAAAAACAAAACAACATTCATCATACCATTTTCTTAGAACTAATTTCGCACTCGGCGGTTTCTTATAACAGTTATTGATTTAGTAGTGGGCAAATTTTATTTAGTCTTGTTTTGAAGTTAAGATCTGCACACTCACTACGCGTGTACAGATCTGCTTAAAATTAATCCCTACGCTAAATCTTATGAATTAATATGGCCGTCAAGCCGTACCATATATCTAAATTAGGGGTGCAGAACAAAATTAATTTTTAACTAGCACCGTCACAGTTCTCATGACTAATGATTATTTGGATTTATTATTAATCAGTATGTACGCTAAGTCGTGTCATACATTTAATTCGATCTATAATATTCGGTGAAAATTTACATACAAAGTTATGATTTCTTAGTTTAACGATTCTAACTCAATTCTTATTGGATTTGCTAATGCGATTTCGCAACGATTTGCGGGACTCCCACAGCAAGGAACCGAGGTCTGTTCGGGAGGAGGATTTCCATATCCGTCCTCCCTTACTGTGTGCGTTCACTTCCAGTGACCGCAAGCCGTTTAGGCCGGAGCACATTTTATCGACGGCACTCTGAATACGAGTCCGTCCAACCGCCCGTTGGTCAATCGCATTAGTTAAATCTCCTATGAAGTTACTTACACTACGTGTTTAGATTTGTTCGAGTCTTAGGGAGGGTTGGCGGAGACCAGACCTCCGTCCGAGGTCGGCTCCAGGCACGGTGTCAGACCGCTTGAAGGCGTCGCTATCGAGTGACGTAATCCAACTGGACGAATTGGATTTTAGGTTTTACTATTGAGTGTCTGCCGAAATTTCGACAGACATGGGTCCCAGACAAGTGCGCTTGTCTAGGCGGGCTATCTGCCCCCGGAATTATACGTCCACCGCGCCGTATCACTCGGATTCCCGTGAATCCGCAATGATAGTGCCCCCCTAGTACTCAATACAAAAAACACCCTCCGACGTCGACCTAGCTAAGATTAAACTAGTGCGAGACCGGCGAAACCTGAGGCCCTTTTTCGCACAAGTCCTCGGGGCTGTCTGATCCTTTGTTACTTAGCTCCGCCGACCTTGCATCGTGAATCTATGGAAGGCGTGATGACAGCTCTTCCTGACGTCTCGAGACTAAGTGTCCCGCAGACTTGACCCCGCGACCTCTCAATGTTAACAAGTGACAAAATTTATGTCTGACATTTATATTTAAAAATGACTCGACTTATCACACCTCCCATAGTTCACCCTTATAACTAACATTTGCCGTTATGACGGCGGTGATCGATGATTATCAATGACACAGGAAAAACAAAATACACAACCAATTTAGAAACAAAAGAAAATACCTAACATAAAATAACATACAATTTTATACAATTCCCCAGCGTCGCTTGGTGTCGTTTGCTATTTGTGTTATTCAGATACTTCGCCCTCAGATAGGCATACATTATTGAATTTACAATTATCATCCTTAGGTGACGGACCTTTCTTTTTCTATTGCAACTCATGGTAGCTAATTATTGATGCGTGGGGCCCGCGACGTACCGCGGCGCAAACGCACGTAGTTTCGCTCGGCCGGGGTACTGCGCCCAAGGAGGCGGCCAATTTGCCTAATAATTCGTAGTTGATTACTAAACTCAAACTAATTGAGACGTTGCAAAACACCAGTGAATATCGCATTGTTTTTGCGAATTCTAGTTATGCCCGTGGTCTCGTCACCGCATTGAAACAAACATACTAAAATTCAGGCCTTGCCAATATAGTTAAATATTGAAACGAACAAACATTCGGACTTTGCAATAGCATTACCTATTGAAACAAACAAAACAATTCGGCTCTTGCAAATATAATTAAATATTGCAACAAACAGAATTCAGACCTCGCAGATAGAATTGAATATTGAAACAAACATAAACAAAATCGGACTTGCAAATATAATTAAATGTTGAAACAAACATAAAAAAATTGGACTTTGCAAATATAATTAAATATTTACACAAACATAAAAAAATCGGTCTTTGCAAATATAATTAAATATTTAAACAAACAAAAAAAAATCGGACTTTGCAAATATAATTAAATATTGAAACACACATAAAATTTTGACATGGAAAGACTTGAATATGGATGGCGTTAATCATGGTTACATCTCTTGGTTTGTAAGCGGATTGCAAACAAACATAAAATTTTAGACATGAAAAAAAACGGACTATTGATTTCTCGATTTGAAACCAACCAAAAGAAATTCCGACATAATAATAAAAGTAAATATCGACTCTTTGCAAATCGTGATTATGCTGGTTGTCTTGTAACTGACTTGACACCGATCACCAGAAAGATTTAGATGTCGCAAAACAAAGATTACTTATTGCACAATCGTAGTATACGTTATTATTCCTGGTTTCCGGTACGGACTTGACAACAGACGTGGAACGCTTTGGCGTTGCAAAAACAAGATTAATTACTGAATCATCGCAAAACATTTCATTATTCCCCGTTGGCCGATACTGAATTGAGAACAAACGTAAGACGCTTCGGCGTCGCAAACACAAGATTAATTATGATTATATATTTCACGATTTTTCCGAAGACCAAGCGCCGCTGAGTGTTACACTGGACCGAACGGAGAGCATCCTCCGTGCGAAATCGGTCGACAAAATATTTACAGTATACAGGTAGACAGGGTACAACACACAATAAAATAAGACAATGAATTTAAATCAAAATTAGCGTTCCCGTACTCTCCTCCGGCCGCTGTTATTGCCATTTCGAACAAGAAGTGACACACGATTTTACTAGGCTGAGTTTAGAAGAAACAACATTTAATACATGACGGGGTCCTGTCGACACTTAATAAAATGCGGCTAGGAGCAAAGATATGACCGCGATTTTACACGCGTCTTTATTTCGATTCTCACTGTCGAGATCGAGCAGGAAGCTACAGTTCTGGCCGCGGACCTTAGGTTAAAGAGTATTGACTCAGCAACAATAGGCCGCGACATATTTATGCAACGTATAATAGTAGACGAACCTTTGGAAGTTCTCAGGAACCGGAGACAGCTTATCAGGAACAATTTCAGCAAACAAAACAGCTGGCGGCAAGCGATAACACAAGGAGGTAGCACAGAATTCAACTCAGCTTTGCACAATGTCAACTATTCGAATGAATTGGTCAAGCTGAGAGAATTTCTGGCTGGTTTTTTTTTAATTGAAGATGTCGCGGCGGATAATATCGGCAGAAGAGAGCACGGGAACAGAGTAACGCGTAGAAGTCGGTGAAGATCTGGTGACTTTTGCAAAACTGACCTGCCTTTTTGTAAAGGATTTGGTCCAGCTGCGTCCTCGGCCAGGGTCAAAAAAAACGGTTGACCCGAGCAAATCTGCTAATCTCAGCATCTGCGTCTCACGCCGATTGGCTAAGATGCTGACCTCCCGTGGCTCTGCCGAAATATCTCAAGATGGCGGCAACTGAGATTTTTCTAGAACAACGATTCCGCTGAGCGAAAATCGTCTCTAGTGATCTTAATATGACAGATAGAAAATCAGAAAAATCACTGTCGTGTCAGAATCAGTTTTCCGCGAAATATTGCTCTTACAAGCGATCTCATAACTCGTTGCTGAAGCGAGTTATGAGAAAAAGAAGAAAAATTTTCCACCTGAGCGAGTCAGGTGTACCGGTTAATCAAAGCGGAGATGTCATCGTCCGCGAAAAAGTAATTACTGAATCGAGTCTGATTTTTATAAAAGCCTAAAATCGATTTAAGTGCAAATTTATGCTAAATATTTTCTATGGTGAATGTTCCTGAAGGGATTTGGCTGAAAATTCGAAGGAACGTCCGTGATAGTCGTTCGCTTCCATGAAACTAAAATTTCCCACCTTCCCTTCGTGTGTTCGCGCTTCATATCAGATTGAAATTTTGATTGACCGCGGTGGAGGGGAGGCCGCCTGCAATCGCGCGTATGACCACGCGAACCGCTACGATTGGTCGGACTGGGCGGGGCTTATTTTAGTATCGAACGGCAAACGCTACACGCCGAACGCGTTTCGAAATTTCGTCTCGCCAAAATGTATGGGGAAATCACAGTTTATTGAATTACTAATAAACCTGTTATCCGATTGCAATTTAATTTACAACACCGTTTCGGACCATCGTCCTTTACGGCTCGAAAAAAATTCGGCGCCGAAGCTTGGCTCGGGCGCCGGTTCCGCACGATTTTAATTGGCGCAGGTGAGGGCTTGGTGGAGTCCAAACCGCGAACATGATTTTAATATTAGTTTATGCAGTGCATACTAGGACATGGCTAGTGTCGTAAAAACAAAAATTCTCAAACGAATTTTGTCCCTGACGACCCTGGTCGAGGTCGCCGCGGGATTCATTTGTTCGATCGCAATTGGAAATTGCGTCGATAGAATTCAGCGAAATTTCTTCAGGGGCTAGAACAGCCTATGCTAGGTGTACCTGTAAATTATGGGGAGCCTCCGTTGAGGAGGAGGAAAACGGCAAGCGTTTCCATTTCCCTCTCTCGCCGCACTCGACCGCAAATTCGGTCGAGCACCGCGCGCGAGCGAGAGACGGTATTTCTATTTGGCTCTGTGCGCCCACGTACTCACTTACAAAGCAGTGGGTTTGTCTTTGCACTCAATAATCCGCGGCGAGACCCGCGGATTGCAAAAATCTTACTATTTGCTTACATTGGCGACTTTGTCCATTTGACCTTGAATAATCGAAAAAATGATGTGTTTATTCTTTCTCTCTTCCTCATTATACCTATCAAGCTTTGCTAACAACCGCATAAGGAAATGCAAGTACAAATCATGCCAAAGGACCGTATCGTATCACTATATTTAGATGATAGCGACAACAAGTAATTATTACGTGTGCGTGCGCATCGCTACTCTAGAAAATCCGAAGATATTTAACTTCAAAATAAACATAAACAACACGAGATAGCATTAATGTAGACAGTCCCTGACCGCGTGTCTGGTGGGCTGCTTTGTTTGAAACGGCGCGATTATGTTGCTACTCTTGCGACCAATCTCGAATATGTTTTCAATAGTTTTTTTTATATATATCGACTGTGGAAAGGTAAAAGGACGTAACCCACACATGGTGATTTGATGATTTTGGGCCATATGCAAATAATGAATTATACACAACCTTGAAGTGCACGGAGACTTCTAAACTGGTGTTTAATTGACATAATCTAATATTCATTAAAGAAATTGTCTTTAAAAAACCTATAATATAAGTCTTTTTTCTTGATTTTAGTTTTTACAAGGTCATCTTTTTCAAACATAAAAGCTAAATTTAGATACTAATTCAGCATTTGCAGCTTGGATCCTGTTGATAGAACGTGTATTAAGTTTGATAGATTGCGATTATCGAAAAAAAACTGTGGATTACGCCCTTTTTCTTTTCCACAGTCGATATATAATACCGCTAGTGTGGTTGAGTGGTCAACATCGTTGGCTTCGGTTACGGAGGTCACGGGTTCGAATCCCAGTACGGACAGTTTTATAAATTGATTTTTCGAACGAGAACGATTAGTTAAAATCTAGTCCTGTCCTGGCCCTATCTTTATATTCATGCTCTCTTACAAAAGAGAGGTTGAGCAACTGAGTAACAAGCAGTTCTCGTAGAAACACTTATGCTAAGCTCGAATATTTTTTCAATCTTGTTTTGTTTATAATAACGACTGCGGAAAGGAAAAATGACATAACTCACAGTTTTTTCAAAACAGCTTTTTCCGATAATCTCAATCAATGTTTACAACGTGAACACGTACACCTTCTACCGAAAGGATGTAAGCTGAAAATTCCGAATTAGTATCTTTATTTATCTTTTAAGTTTGAAAAAAGAAGAGTCTGTGAAAATTACGATCAGGAAAACATGAGGTTTTTATTAAAAAATGTATCAATTTAATATTAGGTAAAGTCGATAAAAAACCAGTTCACTTCAAAAGTTTGTGTATATTTCATAATTTTACTTTGGGCCAAAATCATCAAAACACGTTTTTTGTTTCTCCTGTATTTTTTTTATGTGTGGGTTACGTCTTTTTTTCTTTCCACAGTCGATATGTTTATTTAAATTCTTGATCCCTCTTTTCAGTATACATATAGATACACAGCATACTTAATATCACTTATACTAAATGGCACATTCTCTTTCTATCTTTATTTTTTAATGACAACAGAGTATGTTTAAAATACATGTTCCGTGCAGCTCTGTATTGGCCCAATATGATGAGTAAACTCGTTTATTTTCTTGATCGTTATTGCGTTACGGAAGTCGGCAGTGAAACAGCGGCTGCATACACGCGTGGTTGTGGGATAATCAACAAGCAACTTGTATATTTAAAATTATTTATTTTAACCGGTCATTGTTTCGTTAATACCGATTACACAAAAAATGTAAAATAAGTACTGCATTGTAATTATGTAGATAATATTTTTTTATAAAACGCCGATTCTGTAGTAGCACGGTGGTCGTCTCTCATGAACGTTAATCCTGATCAAACGTCGCGGGGCAAAAGTGATTAGACAACTACTAGTCCAGGCGTGGGGAACCTGCGGCCTTTTGGCTACTCTGGTGCGGCCCTCTGGCCAATTCTGTTATTCTGTAAATTTATGTGAATTCCAGACATATTCTGACCATAAATTCCTGTTTCCGGACAAAGATTCCCCTGTCAATGTTTACTGCGGCCTTGTGTCGTATCAGAAAAATGAATGCGGCCTTTAGAGAAGAAAAGGTTCCCCACCCTGCACTAGTCTGTCGGGCGGCTGAATAACAGCCAAATTATATAAATCAATGCCTATTTCGACTTCATAATACACTGTAAGCGAATATCGTAAAAAATATTACAGTAATACGATTCCAACAATAACATTCCTTTCAAGTAATGAAAAATATTAACGTTATTAAACGTTCGTTATCGATTAATCGCTCTCATTGCGAATTTAAAAAATTACTTACCGAATATTTTTTTTGTATTTAATATAAGTACTTACTTCACCACTCGACTCATTTCTCTAATATGCAGTAAAAATATAGAATAATACTAAAAATTTGACGCGAATGTATATTTCCAAGAAAAACATACGTATGTATGTACGTGCTGAACGTCAGGTAGCGTTGTTTTGAGAAAAATTACCCACGCACTGATTACATATTATATTCTAGTATTCGTTACCAAATCAATACTTACACGTTATAAAAAAATAATTGCATGTTATTAGTTCGCCGTGCATCGAATGTCTCACACCATTAAATTACTCAAAATCGGACGTCAATAGGACTCGATGTGACGTAAGTGTTGCAAGAAAATTCCATAATTGTAAAAAAAATACATACACATTAGCATAATTTTAGTAAATGTTTAGTCTTTTGTTTTAAAAATAGCATATCAAGGTCAGCTTTGGTGAGAAAAACTTTCGACGTATAATATTCATTAAAAATGTTTTTAATATAATATCTATAGATAGATTGATAAATTGGAAATAGTGATACAAAAAAGCCAATTTCTTTTACCCTTCTTCCAGCCGAGTACATCTTACAAATCGTACACATACACTCACATCAATAATCGATTATTACATGTATATTTATACAGTTTCGACAATTTTTGTCAGGTGCCACGATTTGCCTCAGTAAAGCAAAACTGTTAAAATGCAAGCGACGAGCCAATATTTACCCTTCTTCCAGCCGAGTACATCTTTCGATAGTACCATACGGTTGTCCGGGATGACAGAATCCCACGGATCGGGATAAGATACAAGTAGAGCTGATGCTCTCTGGAGAGTGGAGAAACACACAACACATGAAATAGCCAGTTCCAATGACAGTGCTGCCTAGTACGTTTTCTCTAATTTTCGAAAATCCCACAAAATTAAACAATCTTACTCTCAATATTCGACACACACATCAATAATCGATTATTACATGTATATATACAGTTTCGACATTTTTCGTCAGGTGCCATGATTCGCCACAGTAAAGCAAAACTGTTAAAATGCAAGCGATGAACCAATAGCATCTGGTTTAATCCGTGTTATAATTACTGTAACAGTGGTTCAATGTTGTATTGAAATAACTGCGTAGGCATGCATCTATGGGTTCACAATGTTTTGCAGTTTGGTAGGCTGCAACGTGATGAATTATTGTTGTGTAGACTACTAATTATCAGATCTATTTTGTTTATCAATGCATTTCATTTTATCATGCTCCCGATTTCGTCGCCATCTGTTCGGAGGGCAAAGTCTCCCAGAAGTATGATGCAAACGCAAACAGAATTATTCATGATTCATTAAAACCGGACGAATAGTGAGAATTTATTAGTTTTTTCAGCAGAACGACCAATCAGCAATTCGGAATAAATTATGCAGAATTTATAATTAAGTACACCGTACTCGGCGTTGGAGTATCGAATACTGATTTGACTGAAACGGAAAATTTACGTCAGTTAATACAATTTCGCTTTTTTTTAACAATCAATTATAAATTGATGAGTTGAGAAACACCTGATTCAGATCGAATTATGATATGGTATATATTATTTTGAAACGATATTAAAAGACATTTAAAAAATCAATCCCCTTCCCTTATTTTTATTTTTTTTAAATCCATGTCCGCTCCCAATCTTAACAGTATTCTTTTCTACAAGAACTGTTTGTTCCTCAGTCGCTCAATCTCACTTTTCTAAAAGTGAGTAGTAGGCAAAGATGGATAAGGCTACAACGGGACTAGTGGTTGGCGAATCGCTATTTCTATACCCAATTATTAAAGGATCAGAAGGATGGGAGGAGAGAAAATTATGTGAAATGACATCACAGACACCCAGTCTTCGATCAAAACTTTGAATTGAATGATTCTCAAATTCACTGTGATCTGACCGGGATTTTAATTTTGTGTTATTTTAGAATCACTTTAATGTAATTGGCAATTTCTTTTCAATGCCAACTGTTGTGTATAACTTTTCAATTTTGTATAAATAGCATTGTTAAATTATATTTCTTATCAGTTGACAATGCTCGCAATGAGCGAAACCGGTCCTGACATATTAAATAAAGTGGAATGAAGTACAAAGGATTATTGTTTTTATTAATATAATGCCTTTCCACCAAGTATTGACAGTGAACACCCTAAAAGTAACAAAAATGAGTATACAAAGAGATTCATTAAAATCATTTGTTTGTATTGAATAATTTAGATAGTGCATTGATTACATCAGTTTGCCAAAAAAGCATTCATTTGAATAGACAAATATTACAAACGCTGATTTAATAGGCAGGCAATTGTCTTATTTGTAACAGATCGGCGTTAATGCATCTATATTTTGATATTATAATTATTACGATTTAGCTATGTTTGCATGCTGTTTATGACTTTAAATGAATAAGTACTTAATAATTAAACGAAGACGAAAGAACCGATGCCACGAATAAATTTTGGAATACATATTTGTATTAAATGTTACTAGAGATCTGCGCAGGTAGACCTTTACCTGGCCCGGCCCGTGGCCCGGGCTCGGGCGTATAAGGTCGATTGAGATTCGGGCGCTAAGGAATTTATTCTTCAAAAAATATGTTCGAACTTCGTTTGGAACACGAGTCATACAGCAATATTCATAACAAAACAGTTCAAAAAAATATCACGTATTAATCTAATATTTATTTTAATATCGGGTTTTTTTTCGAACCGAAAAATATAAATCTAGGCTTCGGGTCGGTTTCGGGTTACAAGTATGGCACTAACACTCGGGTCAAGGCCGGGCCGGGTTTAGGTTAATCGGGCTCGGGCCGCGTAATTTCATTAAATTTCAATCCGTTCAGACCTCTACATGTTGCTTAAAACAAGTAGTGGTTTTTTAAAATATTTAAAAAAATAAATCGTGACAAAACATGAGAGGCTCAAAAAGAAATGTTCGAATGATTCAAAAAGACTTTTAAAAATAAAAAATAAAACTCCTATTCAAATTAGAAAAGATATTGAATATTTGCTAATTGATTCTGTTTATACGATTTAAAATATTCGCATAGTAATCTCGATGTCGATAATATAATATGATCATTACTATTTATAAAACAAAAAGTTCAACGAACGGAAATAATATTAAATGATTGTGATACTGAGATATTCGCGTGAGGAAATAATAATATCATTTAAATTTCAAATAAATATAGCAAGGATATATATAGCCAAGAGAAAGTCATGGCTTAAAAATACAAATTGATAATTTAAAAAAACTCAGATTCTTTGAAAACATATTTAAACATTTTATTTGCTAATATTTAAGTAACATAATAATTAAGTGCTCGTGGCAAAAGATATCAAAAAAATCTTTTTCGATTGTGCCACAACCAACCCACAAATGAAAATTATCAATTTAATGAAAATGAAAATCTATTTAAAACGTGGCTGATATTTCTGACGAATTTTGGGTATTTGGGTATCTGTAGGGCAGGGGTTACCAACCTTTTTGAACCTTAGAGCGCAATCTGAAATATTGGCAAGGCGACGAGCACCACATTTTTTTAAAAAATGTGGGGTTATAATGCAAAACGTACTATTTCCAAAATGAGCGATATTGAGTTAGGTATGCAGATAGGGTAATTCAAGCCTAAGGAATCGGCTCGTTCTATTTTAGTTTTAATATAATTTTATTTTTAATATAAAATGTCTAAAAGACTCGTTTTCAAATTGGGAATCGTATTTTTATGCAAATGTTATTTTGTTTGTGTTATTCGTTAAAGTATTTGACTCTACTAAAAAGTTCGAGTTTTGGAAATATGTAGTACGTTTTGCATTATAACCCCACAATTTAGGGCAGTCGTAGAAATATAATAAAAATAGATGATCGACGACATATTTATTTAACAATGAGCCGACAAGCCTTGTCATATCACATACATACGTATTATTCAAAAGGCAAAAAAATAAGAGGACTATTAGCTTATCGGATCCATAGAGCAGTGATTAACGCCATTGGTTTATGTCACAGATGTCACGGGTTTCTGTATTTTTTAACTCGATTTATCGATTTTTATTCAAAGGTATGGGTGTTTCGGACGTATACAAATTTCCTCGCACCCTTCAATCGTAAACGAGTAACAAGCATATCTGGTAGAATACAACTTATAATTATAACTAGCTGTAAGCCCGTTGCCCAGCAACGTGAGATTTTTGTTGCATAGTATTTAATTTAATTTAATTTTATGTTATTTTATTTTATTTTATGTTATTTTATTTTATTTTATTTTATTCCATGTTATTTTATTTTATTTTATTTTGTTATTTTATTTTATTTTATTTTATTTTATTTTATTTTATTTTATTTTATTTTATTTTATTTTAATTTAATTTATTTTATTTTTATAGTTAGCAGAAATTTCGTAAATTATTTAATATTTGGAATAATATTTAAGTTTGCTAACAACAATTTTTCGTAGTAGCAGAAACTTCGGAAATTACTTAATTTTTAGAATAATGTTCAAGTTTGCTGACAACTATTTTTCGTAGTAGCAGAAATTTCGTAAATTATTGATTTTTTGGAATAATGTTCAAGTTTGCTAACAACCATTTTTCGTAGTAGCAGAAATTTCGTAAATTATTGAATTTTTGGAATAATGTTGAAGTTTGCTAACAACCATTTTTCGTAGTAGCAGAAATTTCGTAAATTATTGAATTTTTGGAATAATGTTCAAGTTTGCTAACAACCATTTTTCGTTGGAGCAGAAATTTCGTAAATTATTTAATATTTGGAATAATGTCCAAGTTTGCTAACAACCATTTTTCGTAGGAGCAGAAATTTCGTAAATTATTTAATTTTGCGCATATATCGACAGCCCTGCAGTTTTTTAATTGTAAATTATTTAATATTTGGAATAATGTTCAAGTTTGCTAACAACCATTTTTCGTAGTAGCAGAAATTTCGTAAATTATTTAATTTTTGGAATAAAGTTTAAGTTTGCTAACAACCATTTTTCGTAGTAGCAGAAATTTCGTAAATTATTGAATTTTTGGAATAATGTTCAAGTTTGCTAACAACCATTTTTCGTAGTAGCAGAAATTTCGTAAATTATTGAATTTTTGGAATAATGTTGAAGTTTGCTAACAACCATTTTTCGTAGTAGCAGAAATTTCGTAAATTATTGAATTTTTGGAATAATGTTCAAGTTTGCTAACAACCATTTTTCGTTGGAGCAGAAATTTCGTAAATTATTGAATTTTTGGAATAATGTTGAAGTTTGCTAACAACCATTTTTCGTAGTAGCAGAAATTTCGTAAATTATTGAATTTTTGGAATAATGTTCAAGTTTGCTAACAACCATTTTTCGTTGGAGCAGAAATTTCGTAAATTATTTAATATTTGGAATAATGTCCAAGTTTGCTAACAACCATTTTTCGTAGGAGCAGAAATTTCGTAAATTATTTAATTTTGCGCATATATCGACAGCCCTGCAGTTTTTTAATTGTAAATTATTTAATATTTGGAATAATGTTCAAGTTTGCTAACAACCATTTTTCGTAGTAGCAGAAATTTCGTAAATTATTTAATTTTTGGAATAAAGTTTAAGTTTGCTAACAACCATTTTTCGTAGTAGCAGAAATTTCGTAAATTATTGAATTTTTGGAATAATGTTCAAGTTTGCTAACAACCATTTTTCGTAGGAGCAGAAATTTCGTAAATTATTGAATTTTTGGAATAATGTTCAAGTTTGCTAACAACCATTTTTCGTAGGAGCAGAAATTTCGTAAATTATTTAATATTTGGAATAATGTTCAAGTTTGCTAACAACCATTTTTCGTAGTAGCATAAATTTCGTAAAATATTTAATTTTTGGAATAATTTTTAAGTTTGCTAACAACCATTTTTCGTAGTAGCATAAATTTCGTAAAATATTCAATTTTTGGTATAAAGTTTAAGTTTGCTAACAACCATTTTTCGTAGTAGCCGAAATTTCGTAAATTATTGAATTTTTGGAATAAAGTTTAAGTTTGCTAACAACCATTTTTCGTAGGAGCAGAAATTTCGTAAATTATTGAATTTTTGGAATAAAGTTTAAGTTTGCTAACAACCATTTTTCGTAGTAGCAGAAATTTCGTAAAATATTTAATTTTTAGAATAATGTTTAAGTTTGCTAACAACCATTTTTCGTAGTAGCATAAATTTCGTAAATTATTCAATATTTGGAATAATGTTTAAGTTTGCTAACAACCATTTTTCGTAGTAGCATAAATTTCGTAAAATATTCAATTTTTGGAATAAAGTTTAACAACCATTTTTCGTAGTAGCAGAAATTTCGTAAATTATTGAATTTTCGGAATAATGTCCAAGTTTGCTAACAACCATTTTTCGTAGTAGCAGAAATTTCGTAAATTATTGAATTTTTGGAATAATGTTGAAGTTTGCTAACAACCATTTTTCGTAGTAGCAGAAATTTCGTAAATTATTGAATTTTTGGAATAATGTTCAAGTTTGCTAACAACCATTTTTCGTTGGAGCAGAAATTTCGTAAATTATTTAATATTTGGAATAATGTCCAAGTTTGCTAACAACCATTTTTCGTAGGAGCAGAAATTTCGTAAATTATTTAATTTTGCGCATATATCGACAGCCCTGCAGTTTTTTAATTGTAAATTATTTAATATTTGGAATAATGTTCAAGTTTGCTAACAACCATTTTTCGTAGTAGCAGAAATTTCGTAAATTATTTAATTTTTGGAATAATGTTGAAGTTTGCTAACAACCATTTTTCGTAGTAGCAGAAATTTCGTAAATTATTAAATCTTTGGAATAATGTTCAAGTTTGCTAACAATCATTTTTCATAGTACCATAAATCGACCTCGGCGCATATATCGACAGCCCTGCAGTTTTTAAATTGCAAATTATTGAATTTTTGGAATAATGTTCACGTTTGCTAACAATCATTTTTCGTAGTATATATATTTTATTCTAATAATTTTCAAATACGCTAACAAATAAATTTCGTAAAAGAAGAAAAAGACCCGATGACATCAGTACGCACACATTTGTGAAAAGTGAAAAGTAAAAAGTGATTATTATAGATTTTATTTTATTTAAAAAAGTGGAGACTGGAAGGTCGAGGACGTCCTTACACTCAGACGGACATTATCGGCTATTAATATATAGATACCGCCATTAGGAAGCCATACGTTCTACATTGGGAGCGGACATGGATAAAAAAAATATTTAATATCAGTCAATTGTCATTTTTTAATTTATTTATTGACTTGGCATTAACTTGGTAGAACTCGGTTATAATAGGGTAAAAATAGCAACGTATTTAGTTCTACAGTTTTCTACAGTAAAACGTAGAACTAAATACGTTGCTATTTTTACCCTATTGTCATTTTTAAAAACTTAAATCTAACGGGTGTTGAACGACTAACAAGAAATTCTCGTTAAATATTTTATTCTGGAATGCTTTATTATAAGTTTATTCTTAAAAAAACTTTACTGACTGAAGATACTTTTCAAAGTGGCGAAACACGTTTTGTTAAAACAAACTGTGATATGACAAAGTTATCAAATTTTTGTTACAGGAGTTCTCACAGTAAAATTATTCCAAGTCTAGTGACGTAAATCATTTATTTATTTTACACCGACGCTAATCATCACTAAGACAAAAAAAATAAAAGGTATTTGTCAATAATGTGCAAGAAAAAAGAATTGATCGCTTCGAACACGTTGAACTCAATAACGAACGTCATTGATATTCTTGGAAAAATTTAGTTCAGAATTAACGACGGCATAGGCCATAGAGTTCGCACTAGGGATTCTGTGTCAAAACAACGCGAGAATTAATTTCCGGGAATTCAACGCTTTTTGCTAGTGCCCGGGACATCTGAATTAAATAACACGAGATTTGAGACTTGAAATTTGAATAAAGTTTATTTTATTCATTCAATACAAATATACCTTGTGAACCTTAGTAGTGCATTTCGAATGACATTGAAAGAAGGTAAGAAACTTTCAAAATCTGACCACTGCTCGTCTTATTTAGAAAGTATAATCATTAAAATACTGACCCAATATATTATTTTTCGAATAAAATTGTTTTACCTGAAAAATCAAACGAATCCGTCAAATAACGTGTAATAAAAGGCAAAATAAATATTAACATTGAATAGTGTCATATTTCTCAATAATCAATTTAAAATGACAGTGTTCATGTGTACAACTTTCGTTTAAATATTTTACGGTACGTGAGAATTTCCCGGGACATGAAAATTGAACCGTGTCATTGAATTTATATTCACAATGCATAAATAAGTAAATCGTTATCACTATTTCAAAATAAAACTAAAAGTTGCGCAAATATAATGTTATATTAATCACATTACAAATCTACATATGTAGCACCTTCGTCAGATGTGCGAATGTAAACGCTCCGATACGTATTGCAATCTCAAGATCTCGCCGGTTTTTCTCGTCCTTAAAATCTTGAGTATGTAAAAAACGTAAACCCCTAGAATTTCCCGGATTCCTCTAGTACTGATTTACCTTAGAAATAACTTAAATACTTTTTCTAATACTACGTCAATGCTTTTTTCAAAGCATGTATTTTAGGGTTCCCGGTAAATTGCTCGAATAACAAGATAATCAATTTGTTTCCGTTTGTTCTGTCCGTTTGTTCTGTCTTAGCCCTAGTCTTCCATGTTTTCTGGAAATATATAGAAACAGTTTGAGTAACTAATTAATAAGCAGTTCTCGTAGAAACACTTTTGTTGAGGTAAACTCCATTAAAAGATCATATGTTCCGCATTTGGAGCGAACACGGTTAAAATAAATACTTACGAAAATTATGTTTATATTTCACTCTATAAAAAAGTGTCGCACAAGATAAAAATGAAATTCGTAGAAAAAGTCGTGAAAAATCGTTTAAATAACGAAGCAATTCGAATAATTTGTAATTCGAGCAATTTACCGGCTCCCGTATTTTAGATAGCTGCTAAGCAACTTTAAATTCTTCTCTATAATTTAAATATGTTGCAACACCAAAAAGTAAAGAATACAAAATACTTAATTGTGCTATATACAATATTAAGTAATTAATAAACTGCATAAGTTGTCTTAACACTTCAATTCACTGCAATAAGCCCATAGTTTTGTTGCAATAATTAAACGTGTAGGAACAGAATAAAATAAAAATGAATGAATTCTTTAATAATAAATTGATGATCAAGTGATGTATTATATTTCATCAATAGTGACAACTTTTCTGTTCACGTCGAATTTCGTGCGTCACAACGACGCAAGAGTCGTTACTAGTTCTGTACTGTTTAAATTAAATTTTGACTCTCGCCAATGCAGGGATACTTAAAATAGATAAAGAAAAAAAAAAGATTCAAACTAAACTTTTATCACTTTTAAGTAGTTCATTGTCAATACTTGTGGGAAAGGCATTATACTCAAAAAACAAAACACTCATTTGTATTAATTCCAATTTTATTTTATATGATCAGGACCGGTTACTCTCATGACGAGCATTATCAACTGATAAGAAAGTACATTACAGCGGTGCTATTTATACAGACCAAAGTAAAATTACTGGGATGATAGCACACAATTGATAATATAAATATATATGGAAGCAGTTCACTGATAAAGATACAAAATATTAATAAGTGGCACTAAATTTACTATAATTTAAATGTTTATTACCTCTTACTACGGATAATGCTCGTCATGAGCGAAACCATTTCGTATTATATACAATAACAGAATAACATAAATGAAGCAATTTTTAGTGAAGAGGATTTGGAAGTTTGAGCCAGACGTTAAAATGAGTAAGCTGAAGTAGCTGCAATTAAAAATAAAACAGCTATGTATTACGAGAAAATATTGTGAAGCGATTTAGAATAGTGAATTGAACCGCATAAGGAAGGTATGTAGTTATGTAATTCAAATAGAATAAATGTAAATTTCCAACCACTCAACATTAGAATTATAATTATATTATTTGTAACTTGGTATTTTCTATATTATGCGATTGGTGATCGTCACAAAGTAATCGATCACTGGCTAACAATTATTGTGAGCCAATTCAAGTTTATTGCAGCCGGGTTTATTGCCCCTGCAAGTGGGCGAATAATGCATGCAGTGTAATGTCTTCGCCGCTCGTCAGTCCGGCACTAAATTAATGACGTGGAAGGAATAAAACAAATAAATGTGACAAAGCCATTATGCCGATGTGAAAGTCACGATTCATCAACTAGCGAAAAGAATTGCTGCAAAGCAATATGACCAAAATAAAATAAGACCTGTTGACACATTGGAATTGTTGACGCAATTACATTTTCATGTGACTGCAATTTGCGGTAAAAAATTAACACACTTCATTGACTTAAGACTAGGGTCTGTCGGTTTTCAAAAACCGGTTTTTTTGCTAAATTTGTGACATTCGAAAAGCGGTTTTTCAACTTCGTAACCGGTTGTGCCGAATTTTCCTTAAACGAGTCTATAAAAAAAAGGACAGAATATGTGGATCTTTTATTTGATGGCTTTAAGACCATATGCCCCACATCATTACCCAGCGAAAGGGTATTTTCGATATCAAGAAATTTAGTTACAAAACAATCAGTGGACGCTTTGCGTTTTCTTAAATCATATTTTCTGAAGAGTAACACCAAATATTTTTTGTTGTGTATTATTATGTATATAAATAAACAACACAAAAAATGAACTCTTTCTCGCTATTTTAATTGAATTATCCATTTGTTGTAAAACTTCGAAAACTGGATAAAACCGACTTTCATACAATATTGACATTCGAAAACCGGTTTTTGTATAAGCCCTACTTGAAACTTTTCGTTTTGCGTGGTAATTTTAAATCTATCAAAAGATCATCGATGCTTGTATAATATAATGTTTTAGGCTTGCATATACATATCTCGAAAGCTGCACAGAACTAATCATTCAACAATAAAACTGAACAAGACTAAAGTATACACGTGCGACATAACATTCACTTGGTGTAGCTCAAGTATTTTTTTAACCCATGTCCGCTCCCACTGTGAATCATATGGCCTAGTAATAAAGGTATCCCAAAAGAAGTTTTTCTCGCATTTTCGCATTTTACTCGGTTGCATTTATCAACTTATTCGTGTTTCTAATAGTCAATTTTAGCCAAAGCTTTAACAAAGATGGTTGATCGTATACTTAACGATGGTTGTGAAATAACCGCTATAAATACTAAATACCAACACTTAAAATTTTAAGAAAAAATACGAAACGAGTACCGACGATTTAAAATTCTTTGTAGATTCAGTTGCAAGCAATGTTGCAAGCTGCGCGCTTGCGCGGCCGCGCAGCAGTTTATAAACTACCGCGCATTCGTACCGGGTTGGCGCGCACTCCAATACAACTATTCAAATAATATTTTTTATGTTGGAACAAACCTAATTGTCTGAATTAAATAAGATTTTTTTTTTTTTGAAAATTCAACTACAATAAAATTCTTATATATTAATCAGAAGAAGAAATTTATCTTATTGGAGTATGTAATATAAGAATTAGTTAGTTGTAAGGAACAATGTGAAAAACTATTTTTTTTTCTAATACTTAATTCCTTTCATTCTGTTTATTTTCTAAATTTGTGCTTGAATGAGTTCTATTATTTCTTATGTTTTATTTAATTCTTCTTCTTTGGCCATGTTCGCTCCCTATGTGGAGCATATGGCCGCCACGCGGCACCTCCATGTTTCCCTGTCTCCCGCCAATAGCTTTGCTTCCTCCCATGACATGCCAGCATCCCTCAGTTCCGCCGAGTACATCCTATGGATAGTACCCGACGGACGTCCAGGACGCCGGAATCCCACCGGTCGAAAGAAGAGGCAGGCAGGATTGAGGCTTTCCGGAGGCATCCGCAGCACGTGACCCAGCCAGTTCCAACGTCTCTCCATAACCACTGACGTGACGGGACGCTGTCTTGTACGCTCCCTTATCTCTGAATTCCTCACAAAATCAAACCACCTCACCCCCATTATCCGACGCAAGCATCTGTTCTCGAAGCTCAGTATACGGTTTTTCTGAGTCTTCGTCAGGTGCCATGATTCGCAACCGTAAAGCATTACCGGCAGAATGCAAGCGTTGAACAAGTGGCATTTGGTTTTAATCGAGTACAGCTGTGTGTCCCAGACAGTCCGCATTGAGTTGAATGTGGCTCCAGCCATTCCTAAACGAATGGCGAGCTCGTTTTTTTGTACTACCGTCTTCGGGGATATGTACGCCGAGGTATCTGAAGCTGTCAACCCTCTCGATGATCTGTCCCGCGCTGGTAAGGGTCCTATCAGAGTCATGACAGGTTTGGTTACACATCACATTGGTCTTACTAGTATTAATTTTTAGACCAATGCGACCTGAGTTAGTTCCTAACCCATCAATAGTCTCCTGGATGCCCTCAATGGATTTATCGAATATTACAGCATCATCGGCATATTCAAGGTCACACAGCTTCAGACCGGGACCAACAGCTACACCTCGATCAGGCGGAATTGACCTGCGAAGTATGAAGTCAAGGATAATAATAAACAGGAACGGTGCAAGAACGCACCCCTGTCTCACTCCGGTAGTGACCCCGAACCATTCGGTATTTGAGTCACCGATTCTCACACAACATGCACTATTCTCATGTAAGGATTTGATAATGGCCACAATCTTTGGCGGAATCCCGTAGGCATCCAGTATCCTCCACAGAGAGGGTCTGTGCGGACTATCAAATGCCTTCTCATAGTCGACGAAACAACAAGCAAGAGCACTGTTAAATTCATTGCTCTGCTGGAGGAGACATCGAAGATTGTGTATTTGGTCCGCACACGACCTTCCAGGGAGGAAGCCCGCTTGATTTTTCCTAAGTATTTTCATAATGGGACCTCTTATTCTCGCCAAGAGAATGTGTGCCATTACCTTCCCAGGAATACTGAGAAGAGTTATGCCTCGGTAATTGTTACAGCTGAGGGGATCACCTTTTTTGTGGAGTGCTAACACCTCACCGTCCACCCAGTCCCTAGGACAACGCTCACCGTCCCACACCCTGGCCATCAGGTGATAGAGAGGATGTAGGACGGCGTTAAGACCACATTTCAGAAATTCCGAATGTATTCCGTCTCCACCCGGTGCTTTGCCGTTTTTAAGCCTCTTCACTGCCAAGATGATTTCGGCATGTGTGGGCGTACGGTCTGAAATACCGGACACTCGGGGGAGGTCCATAGATGTAGCCTCTTCGGTTACGTCAAAAGGGTCCTGGGGGGGCGGTCGGTTCAGCACCTCGCAGAAATGATCCTTCCAAATCTTTTTAACGCTTTCTGCGTTTGACTCTATTGCTCCATCAGGGCCGCGAATTGGCCCGGGAGTCGGTGGTCGCTTTCCGCAGACCTCGCGCGTGATTTTAAATAACTTCTTGGTATCATTTCTGCGGGCCGCCACCTCAGCTGTCTCAATTTGCCGATCCAAGAATCGGCGCTTGTCAAGTCGCGCAGACTTCTTGACAACTTTGTCCTGATTACGATAATCAGCGCGACGTTCTTCAAATTTTTCAGGGTCAGCTTCACTGTCCTTCAGTGCTTTTAGCCTGGCCCGCTCTTCAATTCTCCTCCACGTATTTTCGGACATCCATTTTGGTTGCCCCTCCCTCCGGAATCCGAGAACATCTTCGGCCGATGATGCAATAGCACGTTTGATACAGCACCAGTCCGCCTCAATGCGATCGGACCCGGATACAGGTCGCACGGAGACACGATCTATTTCCCTCCTTACAGCAATCTCGAATTTTAGTCTAGTATTTAAGTTTTCTAGCTTCTCGATGTCGATCTTTTTCCGCGCTGGATTTTGAGCTATGCGACTTAGTTTGTGGTGGGAGACTTTTATGGTGGGAGACTGATTGAATTCGCTATCATGAATGAGCTCACCATTGGCGGAACTATCTTCCCGCATAAAGACATCCATAAAATACACATGGACCTCTCCTGATGGTCGCACGAAGACGCAGATTGACCATCTTCTTTATTTAATACACATTTTTATCCATGTCCGCTCCCAATATGGATCATATGGCCTCCTAATGGAGTTATCTTAACAGAAGTTTTTTCTACGAGAACTGTTTCTTAGTCGCTCAACCTCACTTTTTTTTCAAAGTGAGTAGTAGGGGAAGAAGGATAAGGCTAGAACAGGACTAGTGGTTGGCTAATCGCTATTGCTACACCCAGTTAATTTAAGGATCAGAAGGATGGGAGGAGAGGAAATGATGTGAATTGACATCACAAACACCCAGTCTTCGATAACAACTTTGAATTGAATAATTTTCAAATTCACTGTGATCTGACCGGGAATCGAACCCAGACCTGCGTGATCGGTAGAGCAAGCTCTAACCAACTGGGCCACAGCAGGCGAAAAACACTTATTAGTAAAACCTTATTTAAAAATTAACAAACTTAAGTATTTTTATTATGCAAATCAAACCACATGTACGCTATAAAATATGATGAATTGACCCGCGCAGCCTTTGAATTTTCCGCGCAACTAACCTCTCGCCTTAGAGGGAGGAACATTGGTTGCAAGCTAGCAAAAAGGTGACAAATCAATTTTATTACAGTAACCGATAACGTTCAGGTATTATCGACATTGGACTCGAATCACCTATATACATGATAACATAAACGAGTCATCCACAAAGGCCATCGCATTGTGTTTATTTTATTTATTCGTCATTGTTATATTGCAAAGGAAATATTGGATTTGTACGAATTACGTATATACGAAGCGAAGATAATTTTTTTATCAGCGAATTCAATTGTGTCCACGTTTGTTGCCCGCCGACAGTCGATGAATTGATAGGCAAGGTATTTCGCTTCCGCAAAATGATACATCCGTAACATCCGTGAATATTAAATTAAGCATAATGCCAGTTTCGTATTCAATCCTGCTTTTAAACAATGGAAACATTGGATACAGAGTTGATAGGTGAAATGCCAGATATCCGATAAAAGACCCTACTCAAGTCCCATCATGTACGAAAATTGGGCTAAATTCTAACAATGGTAGATTTTATCACACAAATATAATAATATGTAGATTAAACCAGTTATCAATTACGTATCTTATTATTAGACATCAACGTAACAAATACTGATAGTTCTTCCACCCTTGAGCGTGAATCAGTTATATTAACACTTCCTGTCCTAACCGTAAGAAATTCAACCCCCAATAGCCACATCTTCGGATAACGTTTATTTTTCTAGTCTCAGTACTGTAAGTGTTAATATAACAGATCATTCATTCATCATCGCTATCACTTACAATCCTATATATTCGACTATTTTCCAAGATCGGTTGTGAGTTTTCATCGCCGGAGGACTTGGTAGTATTTTTTGATGTAGCCTTTAAAATTTCTGTAATAAGTAACTGTCTGCTTGTAGCGTATAAATCTTTACGTATTTCGTGATAAGAGATCAAAATAGTTTGTAATTCCCTCGTGAACTTCAAACTTCTTTCCATTTTACAATCATTTTCTATATTATACCGACAATAAGCCAGAAAAATCTACATATCTACGAAGAAATACGCACTGCACCGCTGAACGTTCGACTACAATCAAAAAAAGTCCCGACAAATAAATGACATGTCCAGTATGATTTGTCATGACGCAACCCATGGGCGTATCCAATTAAACATATTTTTTTTTTATTTTTTTTTAAACCGTGTTCTGTAAAATGTGTCACAATTCATCAACCGTGTTAAACGAGGCCCAAGTGTATTTAAAATTTGCATAACCAAGACTTCAACATTTAGTTCGTGCGTAGATCCAACAGCTAAGCTACAGATGCTGATGTATTAATATCATTGAAAGCATTTCCGTGTATATAACATACTTATATTAAGTTACGTCCATTGTTAACCACACGAAACATCGTTTTTGTAAAATAGTAAAATAGTGTATAATTAATAAGCTGACCTGATAGATAACAATTTCTTCGGCCACAATAGCCTCCACGTTTCGCACAAAAGGCTATTGTTCTCGGGGACCATTACCGCTAATACGTTTCCTCTCTGTATCCGTTTCCACTTGGTCAACATCCTTGCGGTGTGTTATGCCACAACACGTGTTCTGGGCTATTTCTCGGAGGGTTTACAAGACAATTATCTTCGCCTACAAATTTCCTTTACGACCTATTTTGAAAGGCATTGCTTTAAAATAACCATAAGACGTACCATATTATAGCTAGACAACACTCGATGTGCTACATGGGCTTTTTACACACATTTTAGACTATTCATTTTTTTGTATCCATGACCGCTCCCAATGTGGAGCATATGGGCTCCTAATGAAGGTATCTCAACAGAAATTTTCCTACGAGAACTGTTTGTTATTCAGTCGCTCTACCTCACTTGTTTTCTTAGTGAGCATTAAGATAAGGCTAGAACAGGACTAGTGGTTGACTAATCGGCATCGCTACACTCACTTAGTAAAGGATCAGAAGGATGGGAGGAGAGGAAATATTGTGAATCGACATCATAAACACCCAGTCTTCGATCACAACTTTGAATTGAATAATTCTCAAATTCACTGCGATTTTAACGGGAATCGAACCCAGACCTCCGTGATCGGTAGAGCAAGCTCTAACCAACTGGGCTACAGCAGGCAATTATAAATTACAAAAAACAATTCAAATATGGTTTACAAATTAAATGAAAAATATTGTAGAAAGTTCACGCGGAATACGTTTGAGTTTATAAAAATTTAAACAAATTTTGGTGACGAATGGATCAGCGGCTAAGCTCTTGCAACTGACGTCTTATATGACCGACGTAAAGAATAACTTATTACTTATAGGCCATAGGTACATACATACAACTGTTATTAGAAAATGTATGTCCGTTTATCGTCAAAGTGTGATAATCGCTACAGAGATAATAATCCACGGTGAAGCCGGTTCACGAAATTTCTCGCGGGATTTTTAGTGTCACCAAATGAAATACTTTTATGGGTCTGCTTTTGTTTTCTCTATAAAACAAAGTCAATTGATGACATAACTTGTGAACATTATATGATGCTTTTATAACAAGGATAGTAAGGTTAACAAGTTCAAGTGAGGGTAGAAGGTTAAGCAGAAAAATATACCTATTATGTTAAATCATCAAAAATGGTGATTACTAGAATATAAATAATTTATTGCACAAAATACAAACAATAATATTGCGTAGTTTAATAATAATAAAAAATACGATATAGAGACAATAGGTAAAATCGAAGTCCAATTCACACCGCGTAGGCTAATAAACAACGTAATGTAAAGAATTGCATTTTTAAATAGACATTCACAAACATTTTCGTGACTTAAAGAGAGTGCAAGAATGACATTTGAATGAGACAAAACACCTTACATTTTTCCTAATCAAGTGATAAACATCAATAGAAATTCTTTACAATTAAAGTATATTTTTGTTTGGCGCATTCCATAGTTGTTTGAAAGTAAAAGTATTCCAATTTTAAAATGATTAATGACGAGCATGATTTGGTGACATCTTGTGTCCATAGGGACAATTAGTTGCAAAGGAATGCATCAAAATGGCGTCTATTCTGACAGGGAATTTATCAAAACAGATTTATCATCAAGATTATTTAAAATCAAAATAACAAGAAATTGGGTAACAATTTTCTTCATCTGTTCCAAACGTGTTCGCTTGACATGTTCACGGCGTGAGTTTATTTACACAACATTTTTTTACCTTCACTACCATTCATGTTTTTTGACCTCTTCGTGCCTTTCGGAATATAGATGTAAGTTTCAATAATAATGTCAACATAATGCGAGTTCGATTCCTACCAAGGCCAAAATCGAAAGTATACTGATTCAATTCAAAATTTTAGATACACTCAACACTTTTTTACACTGTTTTGAAATAACACGGTCCATTAAAATGAACGAATATTTGATCTAACACGATTCCCACAAACAAACAAAAACACAAAAGCTAACGGATTTCATAATAACAAAAACATTCAACTACACAAGACAGTTGTGACAAACAAACGGCGATTAATGCATTACACTTGTCAGACATTTTCTTGCCATGAACGCGACCTATGCCCAGTCCCTCATAAAAGTTCCCGTATATAATCAAGTGAGTCTGAGAATAATATATCAAAATACATATTATGTATAATGTATTGTGTAATTTACTTATTGAGTATTTATAATTACCTTTTTTTACACGATTTTCAATGGAACAATGTTCTTTTTTTTCAAATTTAGGTCAACCTATCTTAAAACAGCTTAACGACCGCACGTTTTTTTATAAAATTTCACCTGGCGAAATAAAATTTTGCGAAAAATTGTAATTTTACTAAATTCACTATAATTTGTTAACAAATTGAGATATCTTTACAAAATTTAATTTTCTTAGCTTCCAGATACTTCGCCTATACGCATAAATGAGTCCGCCGGCCAGCAACCTTTGTTTTTCAAAGACTCAAATACGCGTCCGCGGTCGTTAAGCTGTTAAATTTGTCTATGAATTTACAGTTTTACACGGTTTGTTTGTGGAACGAATCTACCGTATAAAAAAAGAGTTGAGTGTGTTCGTAACGAGTGTTTGCAATGTCATTTATCTTTGATTTGATTGCGACTAAATTTGTTGAAATTCTAGTTAAGTTATTCGCGTTCACAATTCAGTTTAATCTTACAAATATTTATAAAAAAAACATTAAATAAATAATCATTGCTTTGTTATATTATCAAAAAATATTTATTAACATTTCTTAAGAATGACATACAGTGATTTTAAATTACGTGATTTAATTAATCAAGTCACTTTCATGACAAAAATGATTAAAAAAGCTGTGACTTACCTGGTATAATTTGATGATATGTGGATGGTCAAGTCTTTTCATGATGTCTACTTCGCGGTAAACCTTCTGCAGGTTTCCCGCATCTAGCTGCGATTTGTCTATGATCTTAATTGCTACCTATAAACAAAAAGAAAACAACAATATTTAGAATAAGTATATAATTATGTATATTTATTAAATAAGAATCACCCATTTGACATACGGAAAGTGAGTATATTTAAACCCATAACAGCTTTACAAATACAATTTGTTTTTGTTTCGAAACAATTTAGTGCATATCAACCAAGTCTTGGGTGATTCCTCATAGATACATCTGGCAATTATTTGACCGTTTAACCCATTTTTTCCCAATGTTCCAATATTGTTACATTTCGTATTTTTACTTCCACTCCCATTATGCATGACACAATAAAAGTTGAGATTAGATCAGTCTCGATCAATCTACAGCTAGCAAGCGTGGGATCGTTTCGTGTAATATTTTTTCAGGTTTGAACCTGTCGGAGTGAGCAGTGTTTTTTATTTGCATCAATTACGGGCGAATTCGGGCAAAAAATGGTGAGGCCTCAAAAAAAATCATACCCTCAATACAAAACATGTTCTGCCGCGGCCCCCGGAGAAAACCTGCGGACCTCAGGTTCGGAAGCACTGATGTAGAAGGCAATAGCAAAGGAATCATTTTCAATAAAATAAACATTAATTGTCTGATAATGACGGGATGGGGTGATAAGACATTCCGTAGTCACACATATGATATGAATTCATAAAAATTTGAGAATATTAACTAACGTTTCAAATATTTAACGAAAAAACATAGCTTGTATGAAAATATTTAACAAATATCTTATAAGTATGTAGTATCATACTTCAGCTGTTTTCATTAGAAGCGCTTTAATAATAATATTTAAGCGTACTTATTTGGCAGAAAATTAACGTAACACATTTGATTTAATATGAGAGACACTCACTATTTTAAAATACTGTACCAAAATATTTAATAGACATCATATACATATATTGTAGAGCAGGGATTGTCCGTTTTGAAGAACCGGTTTTCTCGTTATATTTGCGACATACGAAAGCCGGTTTTTATCAATTTGGTAACAAAGTTTCAATTATAATATAATAATTAATGTTGTTTATTTTTATTATTTATATTATTGAAACCATGCCATGGCTACAAATAAAACTAGAAGATATACGTCGTTCAATAGTGAGTATAAGTTAATTAATGCATTACATGGGCCCTCTAGAGGTGAAGTGAGGCAACTAGTAAAATGGTAAAACCTTTTTTCTTTGATTTTTAAGTACTATCACGTCTTTATTTGGTGTTTCGGTGGATTGCATATTTTTGTTTTACGAAGATAACACTATTGTAATGTGTATTAACTGAGGTTACTTCACTTGCACGATACTTTAAGACGTGTAAAATATTACAACGCATCTAACTTTCTTTTTCTAAAATACCACTTGACTCACTTCACCTCTAATGTTCCCATATTTAGCTATACTTGGAAATAATTTTGTTGTGCATTTTGTTTTGTCTACAAATAAAATTGTAATTAATTGAAGTTTTTTTGTATCAGCGTATTGGTTTAAAAAAACCTTTTTTATTTTATTTACTTTTTTATAAAGTTTTGAAAACCGAGTTTTAGGAAATATTGTAATTCAGAAACCGGTTTTTTCAATAGTCGGTTTTTGTATAAGCCCTAATGTAGAGTGTAAAAGGATTAACCTTCGCAGAACTTGCGGTTTAATTTACCAGTCTAGTGGATACACTCAAGGATCAATAAACATATATTATAATTAAAATTTAGTATAATCTTCAACATAATGCCATGCTTCACCATGAGCCGAAAGACTAAATAATATTAACCAAACGATTAGCTTCTCGGGTTTGTAATATAAATTTGTGATCATTAGTCATTAATTAATATAACACGCAAACTTGGAAACTTGTAAATCCAGTATATGCAGATAAAGGTAAAGAGAACTTTTATATTTAAATACAGATTAAAGATATATGAAACATATTCTGTTGATATGGTGTCCAAGGTACTGCTAAATAAATATGTCGAATAATATAAATGAATAATTAATAAAAGGATATCAAATGATTTTTTTTACAACTAATGCAAAGTAATAAATAAAAAGAATTAAGTATGGTTTTAGAAATATTAGTATTTGCTGCGCGTGCTCTTTTACTGATTTTTGTGGGTTTGAATAAATTCGATTTGTACTGCCACGTGTTGTAGAAAGAAGGTGACTTTCACATCGTCATATTTTAAAATTCGATTTGATAATGTAAAGTTATTTTTTGCTGAATCAAGAGATCAAGTGATAGACAATAAATAAAAAAAAAACGAAAAAACCGGGGGTTGGTTATCCATTCCATGTTAAGGCGCTATTTATTTAGCCGTAATATAATAAGTTAATATCTTCGATGAGTTCGGCGTTCACTTTGTGGACGTTAATTTTTAATATAAAATTAAATAAAATATGTAACTCGTAATATAATTAAATTAAATAATTAAATAACTTTGTTACTCCACTTATTGTGTTACATCAATGTGACACGTGTTATGACGACGCTGGACCCCAATCGAGGAATGAAAATTTTTTGATTACGTAAAGTAATCATTAAGGAACTGAAGGACGTAGGTTTTCCCAAAATAAAAGTTTTTTGTGCTTCCAGAATATTTTTAGAAATTTTGATTATAATAAGAAAAGGGATTGGTTAATATTACCGCTCTTGAATCATTGTTATTACATTATTTTAATATCTGGCATGATATAGCTTATGCTAATGCGCTAAATTTTTTGAAGTTGAAATATTACACGAGTTAACTCTTCGAGATCAACTCTAGGAGAATTGACATTACAAACACCCACATCTTAGATCTTAAATTTAAATTGACAAAAAAAACTAAAATTGACATTCACTTTACCGGGACTTGCACCCAGATCCACCTGATCGGTATTACCAAACTCTTACCGACTAGTGCTTCCCAGATTGGGGGCCGCCGCAGAACATGTTTTGTATTGAGGCCGCGGATTATTATTTTTCAGATTTAGGGGGCCGTGGAATGAAAACGGTTGGGAAGCACTGTACTAGACCACATCGGTTGATAAGTTTATTATTAGTTGATTACCGTCATCACAATCAAAGATATTAACCAAGCCTATATATATATAAAAAATGAGTCACAAAAAAACTCTTAAAATATGCGCATGATCAGTATGATAATGGTGATTCCACCGAAAAAAATTTACTTCAAATTATAAAACGAGGATAAATTCACCGAATCATTGGACATTAACGATGTGGTCATAGGACTCTGGAGAAAGGAGCGGCGGTGTTAGCGTACGAATGGTGCAAATTAATAGACCGATACTCCTCTAATGAGTGTAATGACTGGTTGTTATCTGCGAAGCCACGTCAGCCGTCGGACGATGTCTTGTTTGGAACTAACCGAAGGAAAGATTTCCCCGACGTCATATTTAGACAAACATAAAGTCTGTTAACTAGTACAGATATGTTAATTTAAAATAATTTGTTTAAAGCAAGAAATTCTTTTAAATTAAATCACTTTTAGTATAGCAACTGAAAATACACCGTATTATTTTTCTGAAGTCTGTAGTACATATATACATACAGTTCTTTAAACAAAAAATAGGTACCAGAACGCACTTATTGTGAAGCTTGTTACTCTAAAGCAGTACCTGCCAAACTTTTTTACTTCACGGCACACTGGCGAATGGGAATAGTACAGCGGCACACTAAATAAAAATGCTTTAAAAAAGGAAACGTACCGTTAAAAAAGAAAAGTGGAAATGTGGCGCGTTGACCACTATGTATGAATGTGAAAAATATTTTTTGAATTTATTTAAAATTGAAGAAAATTTAAATGAATAGGCATTATTTAAAATAAAAATTGTTAAGGCGTCTTCCACCGCGGCACACCTGAGACTTCTTGCGGCACACAGTTTGGCAGACACTGCTCTAAAGTAAGTTTTTTCATCTCTGTGCTTTCCTAATGGTGAGCATGACTTTTTAATGGAGGTATCTCAAAATAAGTTTTTTTACGAGAACTCTTTGTTAGTTGCTCAACCTCTCTTTTTTTCGAAGAAGTAATGATAGGGCTAGGACAGGACTAGTGGCTCTTGCTTTGTCCCGATGGTTTTAGGATTGGAAGTTCGAGAGGGTTTTTTGAAGATATCACAAACACCCATGCCTTCGAACATAAAACGATTGATGAAAATGATGTACTTAATTAATAAATTAACGAAAATTAATAATGTTTGTCATCAGCGAAACGGGTCGTGAATCGTGATCATATAAAATAAAAGTGGAATTAATACAAATGTGTGTTATATTTTTTTAATATAATAACTTTCCAACAAGTTTTGACAGTGAACAACAAAAAAGTAATAAAAAACGTATTTTATTTTTTAATAAATGATGTAAATTAGATAGTAAATCATTAGTTTTTAATAAGGCGCATTTATATTCATAAATTAGAATACATGTAAAATTTATAGAATTATAATGTGTTTTGTAATATTTAAGCTCAAAAAACTAAGCAAAATCAATATATGCTATTGTTATGGCAGAAGCAATAAAATTATAATAAAAAAGTAATCCTGTTTTACAGGTAGAAGATTCAATTATTTTCAATTCTGAGCATAAACAATAACAACGCTTCTTTTGATATAAAAACGTATCTGCGAAAATAAATCTCTCGCATATTTCATTTTAATGGGATCCGTTCTGCAGGAAATAAGCCACTGAAAATACTGTACCTATGGACTAATAAATAATATTGAAATTTCTTCACGGTCTGTTCGTTCCCAATCGAATATTTTATATCCCAATCAGACAATAAAATAGGTTGCTGAATTAATTTCAACTTTGGAAAGCTCAACGTATAATTGACATGTTTTATTTTTTGCTAACAAAAGAGCACTCTATAACGTAATCTTTATACTTTTACAAAAACATTTGATAAAAATGCTAAAAAAATATTAAAATTCGACTGTGGAAAGGAAAAAGTACGTCACCCATACAAAGCAAATTTTCCAGGAATCAAAAAAACGTGTTTTGATGATTTTGGGACGTATGAAAATTATGAAATATACACAACTTTAAAGTGCACGAAGACTTCTTAACTGGTGTTTAATTGACATAATATAATATTAATTTTAAAAATTGTCTAGGAAAAACCTTTTTTCCAGGATTTTTTCTTGCTTTCAATTTTCACAAGCTCTTTTTTTTTCAAACATAAAAGCCAAATTTACATACTAATTCGGCATTTGCAGCTTTCAAGCTTGATACATTGTGATTATCAAAAAAAAAGCCGTTTTGAAAAAACTTTGGGTTACGTCATTTTTCCTTTTCACAGTCGATATACAGCCGCTTCTCCATTTACGCTGTTTCGTAGCTATGACGATGAGAATTAAAATAAACAACAATTTTTCTCATATATCGATTTCTAAGAATTTTGTTACTAGGGAATTTGAAGAATGCTTTAATATGATAGGTTGAGAAATTTATGGCTTATAAGCACAAGATCCTGATACTGGTCGATTGACGAAAGTGAAATAGCCTGTTATACACATATTTATTATGAGAAAACAAGAGCTGTCGTACAAACATCACTGGGTACTAGGGTATCCAATCCCGAATCCTTTTTCCGATCCCGGGATTGAGATTTTTTCACCGAGGAATTTGAAATCCTCAATTTGCTATACTTTTTCCCGGAATCTCACGGAAACTCGTTTTTTTTTTAGCTCACCGAGGAATTTGAAATCTCCGATTTGGTATACTTTTTCCCAGAATCTCACGAAAACTCGTTTTTTTTTTTTTTTAGCTCACCGGGGAATTTGAAATCTCCGATATGCCAATTTCGTGTAAATTTCAAGAATTTGCTCAAAAATTCTCAATCCCGAAATCCCGGGATCGCGGCCATCTCAATTTCGGGATCACAAAATTGAACGGGATCCCGGGATTGGATGCCCTACTGGGTACGTAGTATAATATAATATCATCCGTAGACCCGAGAGTTATAATGGAGTAGTATGTAGAGACATATGTTAACTTAGTTACATTCAGTGTTTGCTTAATTATGTTTTTATTTTATTTTATATATATAATGAAAAAGAATTATATAAGAAAATGTGTACTCTGAAAACCTACTAAACAAAATATACTTCAAGGGCGATATTTTATAATTATTATTATTTACTTCAACATGTCATATCCAATGATATGAAACTGTCAACACAATTTACACATTAAATATATATCGAAATTAAAATACGTCTTGACTTACGCGGTTCTCGACTTGAATCCGTTGCAACGCATTAACCGCGCAAGTAGAGGAACCATAGTTATACCAAACATAAAGGTAGGATATAACGCAAGTGGGCCATTACGTAACGAGTAATATTTTGACTTCGTATTTGAATACAGGAAATAAAAAAAGGTACTAAGTACCAAAAAAAGTGAAAAAGGTGAGTATGCGGAAATGCTCTATGTGCCGCATATTTTTTTGGTACTTAGCGCCTTTTTTATTACATGTATTTTTTCATTTCCGACGACTCGAATAACTCCTAAAGATATTTTAAAGGGTTGAGAAGGCCCGTTACCACGCGGAGTATTCAAAGTGAGGGTACATAAATAAGCTTCACTTTAGAGTTATTTCAAAGCAGCGATGCTAAAGACGCACACATGCGGCCCGTTTGATTTTTTTTTGCGGCCCTCGTTTTTATATATAAAAAAATGTAGGGTGCTTGCTATGGGTATGGACACTTCAACTTTAAACATCGAAAGTAACAGTTGAATAGTATATTTTGTTGTGAAGGGGACAAATTAATATGTGTTTCCATTTCTATATGACTTCAGTTTAAGTATTTTACCACTGGATGGAAATACTGAATAATTGTCAGTTGTATGCAATGTCAGATGAAAATACCAAAAAAACGTGTTTGTCTTAGTAGATCTGTTAAGGAACAGTTAAAATTTATTGTCATTTTTTCACCAAAGGTTTAGTGATTTCCGGAACGAAATTTTTCACGGAAACGTGATAAAACTACACACTGTCAATATCAATTGAGATTTAAACAGTACACAGTACGAAAACTAACCTAAATAGAAAGTGTGCCCAATTACTATAACAGATTTTTGTTTTTTTTACAGTTATGAGACATTAATTTTTTACAATATTCCAAGTTCTGTGTCTCTCTCAAATATTTTAATATCTATACAATTTGGTGAACTTTATTGATTTTTTAATAAAAACTTATTCACAATTGTTCATTTATACGAAGTCTTTCTGTGCAATAATTGATTAGAATTGAAGATGAAAAGAAACAAATACGCTAATATAAATAAAGAAAGATTGAATACGTATTTACTAGGTAGAACTCAATTATAATTGGTCAAAATAAAGTATATTTAGTTCAAATTTTTGACTTCACACCACCGTCAAAAATTTCTTTTAAGCTCAATTTAACATATACTGGCTTAGAAGAGATACAGAATACATTTTCTCATGTACGTTGACATCCTAACTTATATTGAAAAATAAAGTATTGAATGTGCTCAATTGGCTTTGTGTTATTCTGTGATCTTTTTTCAATCACATAAATAAAAAAAATAGATTGGTTTTTACACCAACAATTAGAGTGAATACAAACAAAGCGACGTTATCTTATATCAATTCAAAGAATGATATCAATCAGAAAGACATATAAAAATAAGCCAATCTTACATTTTGAGATAACTCAATTTCCATTTAATTGTTTATGATATATGTATAAACAAACCAACTATAAGAATTGTTTATCATTGTAATATAACAACATGTAAACACGACATAACAACATATATTTTTGATACCATCTGTAAGGCTGCGTGGATGGGAGATTTTTCAGAGGATTATATAGACCTACGTGAAATAAAAAGCAATAATTTTACCGCCATAAAACCGAAACGTCTTGTTGATGGCTCTAGGTTTTGTGCAAACAAAATGATTTGCGCAAATTTTCAGCCGATCACAAAGAAAATGTATGTTTCATTGTTCACGGTTTCGATAAAAAAAAATAAGATATTTTTCACATATTTTATATTCATCCATTTAACTATGCATAAAATGGTCATATAGCGATGATATCATCTTTTAGGATGAAGTCATAATGTATAGAATTTTGACACCAAATTTTCTTCGGATATTAATGCCATATTTATTTTATCCTAAAACTGTATTACTTATTACACATTTTTTCATTACTTTTATAAATGAAAAATGGTATTGTAAATATTAAATAGATTTGATTAAAATTCTGCTAAAATTTGGTATATCGAAAAAGGGTGTTTGTGAAATCAAACAAGTAATAAGGAGCACAGAACTAGAGAGAAGATAGATTTACTCTTTAGAAATTGCATACGTCGCGTTCTCTCGAAATAATTTTTGCCGTAAGTATCAGGATCACAGAAAAGTGTATGAAAGAATGCATGGTTTACCAAATGTCATATTTCTTCATTTTCTCTCTCTCATGCACGGTAAATACGTGCTTAATTTAGAATTTATTTTCAGAAATATAGAAGTTTTTTTTTAATTACTGCTTTAAATAAAATCATACAAACTCATACTCGTTATAAAGACATAAAACGTAAACAAATATTTATTAATACACGTTTCCAAAATTATCCTACACATTTTTCTTATTATATATTTGAAGGTAAAAATGTATCGGGAGTAAATAAAATTTAACAGATAGTCAGCATAATTTGTTTGAGGTATTAGGATCACAGAAAAGTGAACGAGATAGAGGCGAATATTAACGATATATTTCCTTTGCGCAAAACATAACAAGGATTAATCATTGTTACTGTGCGAACGATTTGCGCATCCGTTGATATGATTTGCTTCATGTGATCCTGATCTTGCAACCGAAGCATGTCAAATAAAAAAAAACATTTTTTGTCGTAATTTATTTATTATAATAAGGGTTATATGATAGAATTTCAATTATAGTATAAATTTATTAAATAAGTTAAAGTTAAATATCATCTGATTATTAAGAATAGAAATACATAATATGTCACTTGCTGGTTATTAATAAAAGATCATCAGACTAAATTTGTAACAAAAATAATCATCATATTTTTTTTCAAATCATATTGATATTACCATTCACATTTATAAAAATACTTTGAATTCATATCACAATGTGGAGCATATGGCCTCCTAATGGAGGTATCTCGACAGATTTTTTTTCTACGAGAACTGTTTGTTACTCAGTTGCTTAATTTAACTATTTTCTAAGATAGTTAGAGTAAAAGCATATGGCTAGGACAGAACTATTTGTTAACTAATCGCTCTCTGTACGCCGTTATTTTAGGATTGAAATGGTAAAAAATTTAAGCATCACAAACATCTATGCCCTCGAATAAAAAGTAATAAATCGATTGAAAAAATGCTGTTCGTACTGGGACTAGAAACCGTGAAACATTTCATCGACAGAACTAGGGTTTTTTTTTTCAGCTCTTCCAAATCCAAAATCCTATAAATTTACGGATTTGCTAAAAAGTTCTCAATCCCGGAATTTCGGGATCACAAAATAGGACGGGATCCCGAGATTTGAAAGCCTAGTCTAGAAGTATGATTAAACATTTTTTTGTGTTTAAAAAAATATATATTCCAATAATTAAAGATACACATTTTTCAAGATAAACAGCATATGAAAATATTCGCTGTACTTTCCATTTAATGTCAATTCCAATTGAAAAACATTGTTTTTTTATTCACGTTTCCTTTCCGTAATGTGGCCAGACTTAGCAATGAAAACGCTGACTAATTAATAACACAATTTAATTAGATTACCGTCGCACATGGCAACTTTCCAAAAGGCCGCGATCCCGGAGACCTAGAAAAAGGTTCAACGTCCAGAGACTGCCAAGGGCGGCGCACAGGGGAAGCCTTGACCGTGGCTATTAACCAAATAATATCAAAAAGGGAAACGCGTAAGCGATTTAAGCTCGAGGGGTATGGCGTATTACGACCAGATGGTTATATGCATAACTCGGTAAATATTAATTATAAATGATTTAAACAGGGTCGATAGCAATTTCACGTGACCACCCTAATGTAATTTATAGCTGGCTCATCCCCACCAATCACAGTGCCTTAATGACAACATTGTACCATTAAGAGGTTCGATTACACAACTTTTACATTTCCATGATCATTCCTAAATATATCAGAAATCCAGATGGCAATATGACATTTTTTTTTCATTGTTTTCAATATTTTCAAGTTGTCAAAAAATCAACGAATTTGTAGCTTTGTGGATATTCAATATATAAAATTAAAATTAATAACAATACTATTCTACTTTAAGATTTCGACTGAAGGTGCTTGGTGGAATTTCAATATTAAATTTGAATCGTTCAAATTATGTACATTCACACAAATTTTGTCAAGAACGACCCGGGTTTCACCTTTCGGCATCTTCAGGTGTTCAAGTGCAAGGATGAACTTGAACGCCTGTAGCGGTGTGTGACACGTGTTTCGATACATGTTTAATTATATTTCATATAAAGCTCAATTTGCAGGTATCAATTCTTGGTGAAAGACATTAAATTAAAAAAGAAAAACATCGTTGTACTCATTTCGCATTATATGTATGATAAGTGTTTTTTTTTTAAATTCTATTAAGCTATTAGTAATTTTCACTCGATTGATAAGAGCTCTTGATAAAAAAAAGTGATCCGCAAAGTTCGTACGTCAGTGCCAAAAGAAAGTTAAATAGAAAAGCGAACATGCCAGTCAATATAATCACTGAAACTCCCGAATGCGGAAAAATCCATTGGAGATCCATTCATCTTCTTCGGCGTCATTATGAAGTGCATAAATGCCTCTCTTTCACAGGATCTGCAGAGAGATGCGGCGTTGCCAAGTTGATAGCCAAACATTGCCAGAGCAAAAAAATCGCGCGCGGAATGTGAAAAGTTTATTTATTTATCAGGAACGAAATGCTTGCGCGCGATTTTCATACAAAATAGAAAAGTATGTATGTATATGCACGTCGCTCTTCGTTTTAATTGGGATAAACGTTTTCCTTTTAAGTGTATAAAAGGACAGAGATCAAGAGATAATTTATCTTTGAAAACAGAATTATATGATATAAAAGGTACATATTATATTTTACAATTTGATCGTCATACTTGAATACAAACTAAATTAATGAGTTTAATATAAAATAAAATACAGTAACATTAGCTAAATAACCAGGAAGGTATATTCTAAGCGTTTCGTAATTTAATTTACTACACATATTTCATAAACAAGACTTTTTTCTACATTTTTTATTGTATCATTAAAAAATCCACAACGCGAAATTTTTTTTAAATATACCGCCGAATCCATCGAAAATGCCAGACTCTAAATTTTACTTAAATGGTGTCTCAAAGTTTACTAATTACAAGATTATCCTTAGAAGAAACGATTTTTCTTGAGCTTATTGATATTACAATTTTTCAACATTATCACTTTTAGGGTGTTCACTGTCAATACTTGGTGGAGAGGCATTATATTAATAAAAACACAATATCCCTTTGTACTTTATTCCACTTTATTTAAAAGTTCAGTACCGATTTCGCTCATTGCGAGCAGTTGATGACGTAGCAGATCAGTTGATTGTATTATGTATACTATGTCAGCTCCTAGTGTTGAACATATGCGCTACTTAAATGATTGATCTCAACATCCGTGTTCTACGAGAAATGCTTGTTACTCCAAATTTCCTCCCACCTAACTGATTCTTAAAAACAGAGCGCAGCTAAGTTGATGAACATACTCTATCAATTACCTGGTCCTGTCCTAGTCCTATATTTTTATCCCTACTGTCATAAAAAAATAAATATAAGTTGAGCGACTGAATAACAATCAGTTCTCGTAGAAAAACTTCTGTTGGGGTACCCTTATTAGACATTCATATGCTCCACATTGGGAGCGGACAAGGATTACAGCATAAAAAATGAGATTATTTCAATGGAAGTTTTTGTGCAGTTGTAAAGATAATTTGAATTACTGAGTTCTCATAGAAAAACTTATGTTGATATAAGTCCACATGCTTCACATTGGTAGAGGTCGTGGTTAAAAAATATGACGCTAAATTTTTATAAAGCGAATAAAGCAACAAAAATAAAAAATAAACTATCTTTTCGATACATACCGTGCATTTTTGTATTTCCCGCCTAACGGCCTATGATGTACCCATTGTCTTGACATCTCTATTAGCTATACTTATCATCATTATTTTTGAATTTTATCGCATATTCAGCTGTTCGAGTAGTTTCGAAATATTTAATAGTTATTTATCAGTACAACTTCTGCCCGCTTTTTCGCAAACCTAATAAGATTAATGACACGCTCATCCACCCTTGTTTGTGTTCGCACCTTTTTTCTCATTCTCCCATTTCTAGGTTTATTCTTATCCTTAAACGTGCGTACATTTTTTTTTACACAACTCTCACGTGCTTATAACGTTGCTTGTCTTACCTAAATACTAGTAGTTGTACTAAACTATATACACAGCAGTGGGTTTTAGTAAATTTTGTCACTTGTTCTTTACCTCTCAGTTTGTAAAGATTCTAACGACTCGTTCTGGTTACCGCTTTTTAGTGTATTGTACGGGTGCGCGCAGCATTGTCTTCGGCTATCGCCATTAACGTTCCCTCTAAACTGCGCGCGCGCGTGGCCGCGCAGCAGTTTAATAACCCCCACGCACTCATTACGGGTTGGCGCGCACTCCAAGACAACTATTCAATTCATATTTGATTGGTCCGTGCCAACGTTCCCTCTAAGCCGAAGGGTTAGCTGCGCGGAAATTTCAAAGACTGCGCGGGGGCTACGTGGAGGCTGCGCGGACCGATCAAATATTAAATGAGCAACTTAGAGGGAACGTTAGTCCGTGCTGCCTTTGAAATTTCCGCGCAGCTAACTCTCGTCTTAGGAGCATTGACCGACATATTATTTTACTGCGTGAGACAATTTTTTTATTTGTCTAACTTAACTTGTTACCATAATATTTGTGATTTTACGCCGATTCGAGTCGAATAAACGAACACCTCAAGGCACTGAGAGTGTTTATTCTAACCAATTTAAACTATTATCATTTTTCATTCATCCTTTTGCTTTTTCGGATGATACAATATATAGCGCAAGACTAATGCTAAACTAATCGCTCTCAGTAAGTAAGCCCCGTTTGGGCAATGTTCGAATGGGTGGATTAACCACCGACAGACACCCATGACTTGGAACACAAATATATAAATCGATTGTAAAATCAATGTATGAAACCGTCCGAAAATTTTATTCGAGCCCATGTACATCGCATCGGAAGCCAATGACGTTAACCAAACGGCTTGTAATTAAATCCTTTCCGACAAACATTACAATAAACAATTCCGTTAATTCGTGGTCGGATGTCGTATTTGAAAATAAAACTGTAACACGAAGAAAATTTATTCTATTATACATGTAAACAATCAAGTTATTATTATTTTCAGAGTGTTCACGCGGGACCTGTTTTGAATATAAAAATCTTCGAATTCATAATATTTTTGGTCTCTCAAATGTAGAAATTGAAAAATCGGAAACCGTCGAGTAATATTTATACAGAACAATGTTGAAGCGGCGATAAAAAGTGGAAGTTTTTTTTCTTCTTACTCTTGTTATGTCATTTGCATAAATCAGCATATTTTTACATACATAACGAAAGACAATTTTATACTTTCAATGTCATAAAAGTCAGATTATAATGAAAAGGCGACAACGTTTTGGAGAATTTCGCTCAACTTCTAAATGATTTTAATGGTTAAAAGAAAGTATTTTTTGTTATTTTAGAAACCATTAAAAAAGTTAATTAACCAATAACTTACTTACATTTATTTGACTATACGTTTATAGAATTTACTCACGTTATTTTTCGATTTTCAACGGAAAATATTACGACAAACCTAATACTGCAATTGAGAATATTAATTACATAAAATCACACGATAAAAAGCGTTTATATTCAGGTTAGAAATATATGTATTTATTTTTCAAAGATTATTCACAATTAGTGAATCTCATTTAGACCAACCGAGTACCCGGCCGAGAGAGTAAACTCAGCCAAATCTGAACGCAACGTACGGGATTTGGTTGAGCGATCCGACGAGTGATTCGAGTGAGCGAGTGAATAGAAGCCGTTTCAATTTCCTCGGTCGAGATGATACCCCCACCACCAGAAGCACGTCCTTGCTCACTTTTTAGCGTCTGAATCGTTTGGCGTTTGACGAGTGTTACTTACTGAATTAAAGTAAATGCACGTAAAAAATCTTATATCCGTATCGTTAGACATACAAAATGTAATGTAATGTGTGTTTTCAGAGTACAAAACTACCTAGCTGTATTTGTTTTCAATGAATAAAATCAACTTTTATTAAAAATTATCAAGTCTCGGTTAGTTTTATTCAAATGTCCCGCGAGCCGAGACTGGTAAAAAGCATCGATTTCCTGGGAATTTATTCTACAATTGTCTCGATACAGAATCCTTAATTTAGACGTTTACTCTGTCAATATAGTTGCTGGACCGCATACTCAGTTGGTCTAAATGAGGCTTAAGAGATTTATTTCAGCTGTCAGATGAATCTGGGTGCAAGACAAGGACAATTTTTTTGATTCGACATTTGAGATCTTTTAGCATGGAAGTGTGATATATTTTTTGCTTCGACTAGATTTTGATTGGCATTATAAAAGCCACATAGAGCTCATGTCGTGTATTTTTTTATATTATTATTATTTGACGCCATGACTTTTAAGAACACAGAGCATTGATCAAAAGCAGTCCACAGCTATGAATAAAAGTGGTCGTTCAACATTGGCTGCATATGAACACTGGTGGTAGTGATGGGAAACGAGTGACATTATAAAAATGTAATCGAGTTTATTTGCGACACTGACAGGTGAAGTGATCCAAGTAGTATTTTAAAAAAATGCGTCATAATATTCAACACGTCTTAAAGTTTTGTAAAAGTGAAGTGACCTTTGTGAATACACACTGCAATGGTATTATCTCCCTAAAATAAAAATATTTAATCCATCAAAACACCAAGTAAAGACAATACAAAATTTTTGCCATTTTTCTACTTGGCTCACATTGCTTCTCAAAGGCTCATTTCACGTGATTAGAAATTTTCTAAATATTTGGCATCTTAGCTACCTTAAATTGCAATCTAAAATATTTTTGTATATTACCTTATACTTAAATAAATCGACTGTGGAATGGACAAAGGACGTAGCTCACAGTTTTTTCAAAAACAGATTTTTTCGATAATCACAATGTATCAAACTTGATACATGTTCTACCAAAAGAATGTAAGCTTCAAATGCCAAATTAGTATCTAAATTTAACTTGTTAAAATTGAAACCAAGAAAAAAGACTGAAAAAAGGTTTTTCCTAGACAATTTCTTTAATTAATATTAGATTATGTCAATTAAGCACCAGTTTAGAAGTCTCTTTAACGTTGTTTATATTTCATAATTTGCAAATGGCCCAAAATCATTAAAACAAGTTTTTTGTGCCTCCTGTAAAATTTGCTATGCGTGGGTTACGTTCTTTTTCCTATCCAAAGTCGATATGTAAATACAAAAACGGCAATAGTGACGCATACATCATTGTTAACGAAATATTCAATGAATAAAACAATGGTATAAAAAACATGGTTCAAGCCCAGCACAGCAGCAGTTATCCCACGGATGTGTGCTGGTATTGTGGAATGCTGTCAAACGACAGGCATTGAACGAGGAAATGACAAGTGTGATGTAGCAGCATATTTTTCTCATTCTCACGGTGATATTAATCAGCACGTGAGAAAATAATTAAACACATTTCATATTCCTTATCAAAGAAATTCGTTACAGGTAAATACAACATTGCAGTGGTTCCCATATCAATCAAATAATTTGAGTCATATTATGTAAGTTCACGACCCAAGCCATTTTTAGTTACTATTTGTCAATGAGGAGCGTAGTTTTGACAAATTGATTAAACAGAAATATGTGAATTTTTACAAATTTAGTCAATTCTATTTTTTTTATTCATGTCCGCATTCAATGTCGAGCATATGGCCTCCTAATGGAGGTATCTCAATATGTATTTTCTACGAGAACCGTTTGTTTGTCAGTCAGTCAACCTCTCTTTTCCATAGAGAGTAGTATGGTTAGAAGAATATGGTTAGTTACGTAATAGTTGTTGATTAATCGCTCTCGCTACACCCAGTTATTGGATGGGAGGGAAATTAGGACATCACAAACACCAATGCCTTAAAACAGAAATCGATCGAAAAAATGCTGTTCGTAGCCCGTGAGATCCGGCACGGAGGCCAGCAACGCTAACCGCTGAGCAATAGGACCCGACAAATTCAAGTAGTCACAAAATAATTTATTTCACTTTATAATTTTAGACCATGAAACGTTCCACCAATTTTTTTAATATTGTCAAGTTAAAACCTGGTCATACTTAGTGGGTCAAAGTACACACACCACATATTTTAATACAAATAATAATGTTAAAAGTTGAAACATAAAATAGTGGAACTAGAAATGGTAGTCTGAATGACATGTGTAAATTTCACATCGCTACTGCTTACCGTTTGAAAGTAATTATTATGACAAACAGAATAGACACATGTATTTTCTGGTTTACAGTATAAATATGTCACTTTCGCTATATTCTCGTAAGTAATATTTACTCTTAGATCTATAGATTCATATACATAACTTGTATTAGAATTACATGCAAATAATGTGACACGAAATCATCTTTTTAGATCTTTGAATTGAGCCGAAAGACATACTTCAAAATCTGAATAATATTTACACAAAATGTTTGTTACGAGACGACAAAACTAGTTTTCGGTGATAATATGAAAATCATATATAAAATGCAATATTAGTGTGAAAATGTGTAACATACATAACCTATGAGCGGACTCTATAATACATACAAATTGAGGAAAAAATCACTTGGACAAGACATAAGTAGTAACAATTAGGGCTTGTCGGTTTTCAAAAACCGTTTTTTTGGCTAAATTTGTGTCATTAGAAAACCGGTTTTTCAAATTCGTAACCGGTTGTGCCGAATTTTCCATAAACGAGTCTATAAACAAAAGTACAGAAAATTTGGATCTTTTATTTGATGGATTAAAGACCATATGCCCCACATCATTATCCAGCGAAAGGGTATTTTCGATATCAGGAATGTTTGTTACAAAACGATCATGTGTTTGACAACGCTTTGTGTTTCCTTAAATCATATTTTCTGACGTGTAGCATCAAATAATTTCTTGTTGTGCATTATTATGTATATAAATAAACAACATAAAAAATTGAACTCTTTCTCGCTATTTTAATTGAATTATACATTTTTTGTAAAACTTCGGAAACTGGATAAAACCGGTTTTCGAACAATATTGACATTCGGCAACCGGTTTTGTATAAGCTTCGCTAATAACAATGAATCGCCCGCTGTGGTCTAGTAAGCAATAGTTTAGCTCCACCGATCAGATGGTTCTGAGTTCGATTCCCTGTAAGGTCAATGCCAAATTTAGATTTTTTTCAATTTAAATTTGAGAAGATATGGTATTTCAAGACATGTTTAGTCTCAAATCTGTTATTTTATTTAAACTACTGATAACAGCAACTGGATATACATATAAAGGCTTTGGAAACAAAGACAGGTGGCTCCATAAATATGACAGTGTGTTTAAAATCCTAAATTTGAAAAAAAAGATGTTTTTTTTTTCAATAAACTTCACCTTGTGACTTTGACTTTAGGTAATAAATTCGACAACTTATGTTAATTAATTCAGATATTGAGTTATTATATATTATGTAAATACATGCTAATGAAATTTGGGCACGTTAATTGACTCTTCTTGCCGCACGTGTTAATGTAGCATGTGTTAATTGGGGTTGAACTGTAGCTATTTTAAGAGAACCGGTTGTTTTAAATCTTAATGGATTCAAATCTATAAATCGATCAAACAATGAATGTTTGAAGAATGTTTTCCTCGACGGAGTTGAATATATATCTCACGATCGTTACTATTCGGCTATGGCAACTAGTTAATTATTTTGACGATCGTTTTGAAGTTACCCTGTTATTACCCCGAATATGACCTAAAATATTTTCAAAATATGTAATTCAAAAATAGTTGCATGTTCAAGTCCTGTAATATAAAGTGTTTTTTTTTCCTAAATGATATTACATTAAAAAATGTATTTTTTTCTATTGTAGTCGATCTAGTATTACATGGAAAATGTTCTTAAGTCAGTGGCGTAGTTAGAAATTTTAAGCCCTCGTGCAAACGTTACGCAAGGCTACTTTGTTATATTAAGTAAACTCAACTATTTTTTTACACAGTAGATAAGTTCCAAAAAAAACCGTGGATAAAATCCGTATTATTTGAAAAAATAGCAATATTGGTGTTAGAAGATCGTGTAAAAAATGTAACAGTTAGGACTAAATAATACTTTTCAAAGCTACTTTATTACATACGGAGACTTTTATGAGGGACAAGACATAAATCGCTTTGATCGTTAGAAATGTCTCACCACGTCTTATGTGTTAGGACAGGGTTTCTTAACCTTATTGCGGTGACGGGCGCAGGCCGGATTTAAAAAAAACAAGATTTACATATGTACATAGTATTAAAAAGTTGCCGATTTATGTTTTAATTTTATTAATGTTCCCTTAACAACTTTAAGTACATGTGTTACATTTAATTTATTATATATAATAAATCGGAAAAGTATGCATTTATTTACATTTACAAAAAAATCATAAAAATAACAAAGCACGTTTAGTACGATCCTTAACATTTAAATTGTATTTGATACTTTGCCGGGCGCACATGCGCCCGCGGGCATAGGGTTACGAACCCCTGTGTTAGGATATAATGAAACCTTTTGTGTGTTATTAGTGTCATTTCTTGTTATTAGGAAATATGTAATCCACTTTTGTGGTTTTCGCTTTTGGGAATCGTGTTAGAGCAAATAATTCGTTTAACATATTTGTAGTATTAGTTATACATATTTAACAAATACAGACATTGTAACAATATACCGCATGCAAAAAGATACTATCGTTGCAAAATGGTAAACTGAACGAGACATAATGAACAACGCGGGTTAACAATGATAATTTTCACGTTAATTAAAATCATCAGTCGCGAATCTAGAAGGTGGACAAGGAAATATTCAGTCCAAGGAAGTTGGATTAGAGTTCCTCTTTCCATTTATAATTTTGTGAGCCGAATCAAACATGCAGAAAAAAAATGATACGAAATTTCCGCAAATATTTACATATGCAAATAAGTAAGCATGTGCAGTTGTTAGCTTGTTTTTATAGAACGATACACGTGGTTAGTCGATAAGGCAGTCAGGTGCAAATGATATGCAGATGCACTGAGATTGCCACTTCACAAACTTCAGTGATTTCAACCGGTAGTGTTAATTTTTAATTGCAGAAGCGCAAGGCAACAAGCAGTCGTTCATTCCAATGTATCCGAAGAATAATTTCATTATTGTATTATTATATTAGCTTCCTCCTTGAAGTTAAATTTCTCAACCAAAGACGGAAGTTTATTGTGATAGCGCTTAACTAATAAATTATAACATACGTTTAAATCGAATACCATTAAAACAGATAGCAAAGCCTTAGATAAAACGAATGTACATATAATAAAAACGAAAATGTCACAGATATAAACGAAGATTGATTGCTATCGCGAAATAATGCGTGTATCAGACTGGCCACATGCTTGTATTTATAAACAATGTGTTGTATACATACTCAAATTGATTTTTTGATTGAATTTAAATACACGGTATTTCACAGATTAAGTACAGTGAAATAATTGTTACTTATAACATTTAATTTGATTACCTTGTTATGTTAGAGAATCACCATCAGATAAGATGTCTTTAGATCAGATCATCATTTCTGTCTGATGATGCTTCTCAATACGGCGAAACACGTGTCATATTTTGTAGCACAAAATGTGGAAAAACAAATTTATCAAATTTTATTTTATTCACTGAAATGAATAGTAAATAATATTTGTTGATGAAGTCATGTAAACCAACCTGTATCCGAAGAAAACACTTCACAAACACGCGCTACTATTCAGTTTGACGACGGTAACGACAAAGACAATTGGAAAAACATGAAACCGCACGTTTTCAGCAGTGAACGTGTTAAAGATTTTATTATTTTGTTAAAAAGTAGTAATCAGCTATCCGGAAAATAAAATGAAACTGACATGGCCGTGTTTGGTATTGGACTCCTTAATTTAAGAGAAATATAAATATAACTAGCTGGTTTCCGGCAAGCGTTGCAATGCCACTCAAAGAAAGAAAGTGTTTGTTTACTTTTTTTGTCTGTTTGACGTTTGCTGCCGATTGTCTATGGTAAGACACACGCGCCACCTACTGTAAGTTAATTGTACTATAACCTTCGCGCAAGTGCAAGCATACGTTGCCAAAATGAAATGTATGGCAGGCATACAAAAGTTGATTTGTATATACACATAAGACTTACTGTGTGTTCATTTTAATATGCCTGTAACCTTCCCGGAAGTGCAAGCAATATATTTTTTAAAGTTTTATCGCAATCGGATCAGTGATTTGGCAGCCCATTGAGAACGAACAAATAAACATTCATTTTTAAATATTAGATAGATGGATACTCCTGTAGAATCATATGGTTTATAATATCAGTGGTGACAAGTAGGCCAAGGTGAGTTGCCAATTAAATTTTAACAATACAAACACATTTACATGATTGCTATTGTTTCAAATAAAGGTAGAATTTTAGAAAAGCGTTCGCTCATTTCAGTCGCCGTCGCGTATCGTTCTTATACAATAATTACGGTAGGAAAGTTCTGAGAAAACTGTTTCTAATTCCAGGCATTGTGGCGAACATAATAAGGAATTCTGGAAATGCGGTGGATTAGCTGTTAGATAACAGTTTCGAGCTCATGAATACAGAAGTAAATTTACAAGAAGTCATCGAGGGTATAAACGCAGAGAAGAGAGTACATTATAATACAGATAAATAGATGGAAACTTGGTTTTGTCAATATAGTACTGACATAACGGATAACGTATTTTACGTGAGTTAAAAAGCTATGACTAAAAGATGAACTGGGGTACATTTGGATGCTTGAATACAATAAATATTAAGATCATTAAAAATTAGTTATAACTTTGTTATTCAGCTGGCTGTGTTACTAGAAGCAACTGTCACAGCCATCATAATTACATTAAGTTATTAATCGTAGTTCGGTTTTAAAAATGAATTTCTGATTTAAATGGATAACACAAGGGTAATAATAAACCGCCTGTGTGGTCGAGTGGTCAACGTTGTTGGCTTCGGCTACAGAGGGCCCGGGTTCAAATCCCGGTACGGACGGTTTTATAAATTGATTTTTCAATTGATTTATGAATTTCTGTCCAAAGGCATGGATGTATGTGATGTCTTGAATTCCCCCTCTCACCCATCCTATCCAATAAACAGGGCTTATCGAGAGCGATTAGCTTACCACTAATTCTGTCCTAGCCCTATCCTTCTATCCCTACTCTCTTTGGAAAAAGAGAGGTTGAGCAACTGAGTAACAAGCAGTTCTCGTAGAAACACTTCTGTTGAGATAAACTCCATTAGGAGTCCTTATGCTCCACGTTGGGAGCGGACATGGTTAAAAAAAATAAATGAATAATAAACCTAAAAATATGGATCCTATACTCCAATTTAAAACGTTATTGATTAAATAAAAAATAAAATAACTTAGATTATTCCACGTATTGTGTAACAACATGTGACATTTTGCCTATTTCAGAGTCATCCTCAGAAAACTACTTTCGCAAATGCTTGCTTAAGTAGAATGATTTTAATTTAACTATTCTGATATACTTACTATAATAAAAAATAAATAAAAATGGGAAGCAAGGAGGGGATGATAGAAAAACAAACAAACGATAATGGTAATACAAATCACATTTACATTAAGAAATGATTATCTAATGAGTTGCATCAATTAGGACGGGTTAAACCGTTAGAAAATATATTTAACAGCGGCGAACCACCTGTTTTATTCAAGATATATTATTTAATAATATTTCTTTGTTGTTAATGCTTTTATTTATTTCTAAAAATTTCTAAAATATTCATTTTTAAGCCTTTTCTATTTACTCGATGGAGTAAGTATTTCTACGTTACTGTAATGATTGAAATCTAATATTAATTCTAATAGAATTAAAGAACATATAAGGTGTCCAAAAAGTAACAATTTTTCAGAGTTCGCCAATCATCTAATCGAAAACGAACATAATTTAAATCTACACAATACGTGGAATAATCTAAGTTTTTTTTTATTTAAATGAACTTCCACAAAGTTACCGCCGAATCCATCGAAAGTATTATTGATTAAGTATAAATAATGGCATATGAATTTATGTTCGAAGGCATGGATGTATGTGATGTTTTGGATTCCCCTCTCCCACCCATCCTATCCTATGAACGGGGCGTATCGAGAGCGATAAGCTAACCACTAGTCCTGTCTTAGGCCTTTCCTTATATTCCTACTCTCTTTGGAAAAAGAGAGGTTGAGTAACAAGCAGTTCTCGTAGAAACACTTCTGTTGACATAAACTCCATTAGGAGCACATATGCTCCACATTGGGAGCGGACATGGTAATATATATATATATATATATATATATATATATATTTACACCAGAGTTTTATATAAAATACAAACAGACATTGCAAAATAAGAAAACTAATTATATTCGAATTTTAAAGAAACGGAGTCGAGGGAGGTTCCAAAATATATTTTGGCAGATTTCGACGGATCAAGTGTGTGTAAAACTGATGACTCAAAATCCGCATAGCGAGCAATACGGAAGACGATGGAAAATGTGTGACGTTACGCATCGTCGGATCGATATTTGGCAAGCGTGCCTACCTCCGATGTATGAGCAGATAATAATATCAAAACATCGCAAAACATTACCGGCGTTTCAGCGAGGAGCCAAAAATAAATCGACTACACGAAAACACCGGCTCGAAAATCTCACTACTCATAACAAGATGTTATGCATTAAGCGAGGGCAGCGTTTCCCAATCGAAGTCAGCCGCGTAACCCTTTTTAATATTCTCTGTATTTTACTCTCGCCCCCTTCCAACGTAGAGTATATTACGGTGTATGGATATTACCCATGGCTTTATCCAACTGACACCCAACGATATCTAATCTCCACAACTATGACGAGACACTGCCTGAGAATCGTTTTAGACCGAGAGCAATTCTGCTCGACGACCCTCCATAGATCTTATGTCGTCTAAAATTGGCACTTTTAGAACGAAATTAGCATCACGAAAATGACTCTCTTTGTTTGACTTTCTTTGTGCACTGTATGTGTGTATGTATGTATGCGTATGTGTGTGTACATGTACGGATGCAGTATGGGGAAGCATATAGAATGTGATTTGCAAAATAGTGCATATGGAGTTCCCGTGAACTTCTTATCTCTGTAGCGATCGCGCCCTTCTGTCTGCAAACGATGGTAAGGGGATGCAATTTACAATTCTTCAAAAACTTTATCGATGAAGGAGACTAGAAGAACCTTGACGTTAGCGCGTCCTGGTACTTGAAGCTCCATAAATTTGATATCCAAAAAAAAAAAATCCAACTGACTTTCTCTTATGCATGCTAAACTTTAATAGTTTGAAGAGAAATGTATCTCGCCATATATTTCTTTCGACTTATACGAGGCCAAAATGAGAATTCCACCATTCTTGAGAAAGTGAATCTGAATGTTCCTGATTATTTTTTGAGAAATCGTGGACATGAATTGTTTGTTCTCCCAAGGTGTAGAACCAGTCTGCCAATGGGGATGCCACTGGGGAGAGCTTTAGCGGTGTTCAACAATATTGCTTCGGATGTCGACATATTCCATGTAGACGTGGGTGAGTTCCGACGAATACTATTTTTTTATGTAGTAAAGTAGAGTTCGTCGGAGCTTACTCAGTTGACTTCCTTGCAATTTTTCTTTACTGCTTTTAATATTAAATTGCACTATTTTTTTTTCTTCATTGTAAAAGTTTAAAATTTATGATTTGTCAACCTTGTGCAATGTTAATTAATTAAATAAATAATATATAATTGCATTGGATCTTCTCAATTAAACATACGAACTGATTAGTGGCTCAACCTTTCTCTTCGTATGTAAAAAAAAAATGAATATTAAAGTTAGTAAAAGACTAGTCGCATGTTAAGTAACTTTCTCCATGTTCCGTTTTCATCTATGACTTATGGATACTTTGTATTTAAATAAAAAGAAGTTTTCAATACCGGATCCGTAAGTCGTACAATGTTAATCACTCGCCTACATTATGTGTTCTAAATTATACTAGGTAATTAAAAAAATCATTTACAAGCGTCTAGACGTTTTCAGCAGTAATATAAAAAAGATTTTGGATATAAAACACAATCAAAAAATCTAAAATTTAATAATATGTACCTAAGGTGTCCCAATAAAAATAAGTTTTCAGGGTTTGCTTATCATTTATGAAAATTTTACTAAAATAAAAATGTAGAAATACTCCATGGAGTAATCTTTGAAATCAATACACATTATACTTTTTTTACGCGATACATTGCCTCCAGATGATGGCGCGTAAAAAAACTCATTTTCATATAATTTGATAAATCGGTTCCAAATCCGCGTAAAAAAGTATCAAAGATGTATGAAAAAACGTACCGGTGCCGTCCAACAAAATCGCGTAAAAAAGTATTGGGTGTATAATCATTAACAAAAATGAGATGTAAGTAAATTACATTTTAAATATGACAGATGGCTCACCATGTTAAATTTATTTATTTTTGTAATTAACTCTTAATTTGTAATAAGTAATCTTATTGTTATTATTACAATAATTGTCTTAATCTAACACTCTCCCTGCGCAATGTAGATAAATAAAATAAGAATAAAAACCCCAAACTCCATTTTTTTATTAACAAGTAAATAATCAGCACCGATTTTCAATTTATTAATAAATAACCTTTCGGTAGTAAGTTATTGTCACAATTTGTAACTCAATGAGTGGAATACCAAAGTTATCAAGTCAATATGTTACTTGTATCTAGCTAGATGTAACCGTACCTTATTTAATATGTTTAACACAAAACAAATATATTTAGTCCAGAACCCCATTTGAGAAACGCTGAGTTAAGAAGCACGCAATGGAAATTTCTGATACGCATTGCCTTCTAGCATTATTAAGCACGTGTTGTCGAGGCTTGAATATTTATATAATGTATTACAATTTCTTGTTCATTATTTGGATGACTTATTTACACAATAATTTGACGTAATGATGAATCACGCGAATAGTAAAAAAAAGCATGTCCAATATTAAAGATACTGTTTTATTCCAGTGAATTCCATCTTCAGGAAAAGTGTGCCAAAAATAATCTATGTATAATAAAAGTGTCATTACTTATCATTAAGTTTATGAAATTTGCAATAAAAACTTAAGAATAAGGAAGTTTTGTAAAAAAAACAACGCGGGAATGGGGACTCGCATTATTTTTATCGTGAAAACCACAGTAAAAAAAAATTGGTAGAGGGAGATTTTTTAATTTGAATTTATGTGTTTTTAAACCTGGTTGTGTATAATTGAATTGCATTTCTTTGTTTTTTTACGATTAATGTATTTAAATTGTTATAAAATATTTGGCCAATTATTATAACTAATTCTAATGCGACAAATATTTTGAAACGGAATATTTTTTTTCGAGTTAATTCGACACCCATTTCCAAAATCTCAATTCAAAATTTAAAAATACAATGATAATGAACTTGCCGGGTCTTAAACCCAGATCCGCTTGATCTCCAGATCAAAGGCCAAAGAGTCTTTCGATTAGACCACGGAGGCCGACTGCAATCGAATTCAAAATTTCTGTTAATCAATAATACTTAATAAGTTAAATAGTTGAATGAAAACGTCGTCATAATTTGTCGTTAAAATAATTATTGATTTTATTCAAAATTGCTGTCTTGCTATTTTTTCGGAAATATAAAGCAAAATTCAGAGCATTGTGTATAAAAAAATGCGATGCGTAAGTCCATATTATATCCGTTTACCTTACATAAAAAAATCATTCATGCTTAAAAGCTTGTAGGAGATGTATTAAGCGAAAACATTGTGTGCTCGTTTTAAGCAAAAAATAAAGCAACGAGATTACGGAATAACAAATATCGCGTTTAGAGAAGAGAAACACAAACGTGAGGCATTTTCCACGAGATTTCACAACCCCATTATTGGATAAGTAATGAAGATTAGGTTTAAAAGAAAACGTGTCTATCTCGGCACAGATGGTAAACACACAAAAAGCTTACAAAAAGTGAGATTACTCTTAATATCATTTCGCACGAAGCTTCAGAAGATTTAGAAAAAAAAACACGAACTTAACGGCCGGTAAAAAGTGCGTGCTTAAAAAGTGGCTCATTGAGATACTCCGATGAAGAAGTGGGAGTTTAAAAACATACATTGTCTGGACATCCAAGAAGTCAAACTAAATAATAATAATGTAGTAATAATACACAAATAATGACTAGACAAAATTAGAAGTATCTACTACTACGGCAAACGACCCTCTCATCTTCTCTGTCCACTTTTCGCTACTGTTTTGGCAACTTTTGGTTGTTGTGTTTAGAACATTTTTTTTATTCCATGTTCGCTCCCATATGAATATCTATATCTACATGGTATCTCAACAGAAGTTTTTTTCAGTGACGTCATACGGAGAAAGAATCAAAATAAACTCGTAGAAACTCAGTCAGACAGTTTTATAGGATTTTTTTATGCTAGACAGTCTTAGTACAAAACTGAACAACGCATAACGTTCGTTATGGCAGGCGAAACATCTGTTGGACACAGATGTACAGCCGTGGCGGGTGTTGGAGGGAATTGCATAGAAGTTTTTTCTACGAGAACTCTTTGTTACTTTTCAGATCAGAAAAATATAATATTTGTATAGATAGTAATTACATTTAAATGTAAGCAAACTAAAAAAAATGAAATTATAATGTATTGAAATGTAATAAAAATAATAAAAGATTTTTGTTACTTTTTCCATATAAAATTTATTAGATCAGGACCGGTTTCGCTCATCGCGAGCATTATCAACTGATAAGAAAAATATATAAACAGTGATATTTATACAAATTTAAATTGAAATAAAAAGGTGTAAGCAACTATTAACAATTTAAAGGATTAAAAAATTACATTAAACTTACTTAATTACACAAAATTAAAATGCTTAACACCCATAACAATTAAAAAATCATCATCAAAGAATAATAAATCTAAGTGGCAAACGATATCAATTATAAACACAATTAAAATTTGGGAAATTTTTAAACAAAGTGAAACTCTACATTACTAAAGTAAATATCTAATGCTCGCGATGAGCGAAACCGGTCCTGATCTAATAAATTTTATGTTGAAAAAGTACTAAAAATCTTTTATTATTTTTATTATAATGCCTTTCCACCAAGTATTGACAGTGAACACCGTAACAGTATTGAAATGTGTTAATAATGCAGAAATTGATGGAAATAAATGCATCGCCTTATCACCATCGTATTATATTGAGAGTCACGATACACCCTTATCTGGACTGATTGTAGTCACTCTTTTGTATTGCAAATTGCATAAATTTTCAAATTCCGCAGGGTTCCAATGTGGACACATTTATCACGCACAAGAAATAAAATTTTACAGGATATTCGTATTTTTTTTTAATATGTACTTAGAGCATATTTACTCTATTTATACGATATTCACTATGCACTGGGAACGCTTAGCTAATTGACGTAGTGCATCGATGCAAGAGACAGTGATACATGATCTTTCTTTTATAAAATATGAAAGATTTTATTTAATTTATTTAAAGTAAAAACTACAGTATGAATATAAAATTATTAACTCCGGCATTAAAACTAATTGTATGTTCGACCATTCATAACAAGTGTATGAAATAAATAATCAATAAGTAGGTTATTTCTAATATACGCGAATTAAACTCTGAATCTAAAAGTAATATGGAATTAAAAAAATACTGTTTGTTTTGAATTCGATATTTTAAAAAAATCAGCAGTCTTTATTCTCTGCTTGAATATGAAATATTTTTATGGTAATAATCGAAACATTCTGTATACATATACCAGGGCTGTAGAGTCGTGTAAAAAAAGACGACCCCCGCTTTAAAATAAAATACTACTCCGAATTTTCCAATAATTCTATTTTAACTTATATAATATATGTAATACATGAGATCATCTTTAGTCAGTCAAGCATCTAATATCAACACTATGGAGTATGGACTATTGTGTTTTTAATATATGTAAGTAAGTATATCATTAAAAACATTTTTTAACGGGTCTGAGTAGCTCATTTTTCACGACTCCGACTCCGACTCCACAGCCCTGGTATATAATACAAAATAAAAAAATGAGCAGATTTTTTTTAAATAATTAAAAAACTTTTTTTCTTAATTAATTAGTCTCTGGGCTGAGTAAATACCAACATAATAAGTAAAAAAACAAGATTTTTCAGTAAAGGGTGTTTTGTTACGATCGTTTGGTTAGAAAGCATTGTTAATAAACGGTTTCTGACAATATTCAAAAGGTTCACGCCCGCTGCCTGATTAAGCCGAACTGCACTGACGTGTGGTAAATCTATCATTTGGTTGAATTTGACCGGAACGTCGCTCACGTTCCGGTCCGGATGCCCTTTTTCGGAAGCGGAAATCGATTCAAACTCACGAAAATTGAACATTTGCATAGCATTCAATTGAGAGTGCACACACAAGCAGATTTTTTGCTCGAGCTAACATTACCATGCCGTGTATTTTAACGTGCTCATTTTTTGTGAATTGTATTTAAATAATGATGACGTCACTATCTGTCTATCAAATTAATCAATTGCGCGATTATTTAAGCAGATAACCAGTGATACCTTGGGTATCCAATGCCGGAGTCTTTCTGTCATTCCGGGATTGACTAATTTTCAATCAAGGAATCCTATGAAATCATGTATAAATTGAGAAAACATTTGATGTCACGGAATTTTATGATGATTGCCAATTTGCCTAAAATACCAGCATGCCCCGTTTTTTTAGCTCTTCCAAATCTAAGATCTTATAAATTTACGGATTTGCTAAAAATTTCTCAATTCCGAAATCCCGGGATTTCGGGATCACAAAATTGGACGGGAGTCCGGGATTGGAAAGCCTATGGATAACGTGTTAATATTTTTCTGATCCCAAATAGTTCACAATCGTAAAGAATATTTCGGGTCGAGTCCCATGGCGTAGCGGTTATCGTTGTTGGCTTCCGTGCCAGATCTCACGGGGTCGAGTCCCAGTACAAACAGCATTTTTTCGATCGATGTCTGTTCGAAGGCATGAGTGTTTGCGATATCTTAATTTCCCTCCCATCCTTTAATAACTGGGCGTACCGAGATCAATTAGTTGACCACTAGTCCTCTCCTAGCCTTATCTTTCTATCCCTACTACTCTCTTTGAAAAAGAGAGGTTGAGCGACTGACTAACAAATAGTTCTCGTACAAAAATTACCTCTATTAAGAGGCCATATGCACCACATTGGAAAAGCGACATGGATAAAAAGGTTATAAGTACTATTGTCGATTTAAAATAGTATATTAAATCTATCGTTGGCATTATAATTTTTTCAATCAATTTTACATTGCCTACGTCAAACGTATAAAGAACATTACCTCAAAAAACAAATACAAGCGATATGTATAGTATAAAGACTTGCCCGGTTGCTCGGCTGTCTGCTGACGCAAATGCAGTCGAGTTGAATTAATGACCGGGAAATGATTAAAATTGAACTTGCCTCCGAACGAGAGCATTCAATTGGCAATGCTTTTATAGATGGAGCGAATATTCAAAGCTGTAGCATTTCGAAATTTTGTAGACCGGTTGTCTTTTGATAGTTATCTTACAAACGTTACAATATTTAATTTAATATTATTATTAATCACATTGAACACAATTGATAATGGTTGTTATTTAATCATAATTTTTATCACATTGGTCTGAATTTATATTAAATGGTCATAATATATCGATTAGTGTACAGAGGGCAGAATAAATAATTAATGGTCAGAATTTATACAAAATAGACAAAATTTAAATGAAATTTAAAAAAAAACCTAACCTTACCAAAATGGTTATAAAATCTGTCCGTACAATATTTTTATTCCGACGAAAAATTAAATTTTATTCAGATCGAAAGTTTATTTGAATTCTGACCAAAAAATGATTTAATTTGTAAACTCTGATCATTTATTTTGTTCCCTTTAATTTAGTACCATAACGAAGGAATGTGTTGCGAGTTAAAAATATTGTACATCAATACACCGGACACTCTTTTTACACGGTTTCGAAATAGAAAGATGCTACTTTCCTTGCATGAAGTTTCAACTAGGGCATCCAATCCTGGACTGTTTTTTGATCCTGGAATTTTGGGATTCACAATTTTTTGGATCCCGAAAAATTGTGTCACAATTGTTTGAGATTCAGAATTATTTAGGATCAAATCACAGGGAAATTATCAAAAATTCAGAGATTTAAAAATAATTTCCAAAAGAAGGTTGAACGCCTTTTCAAGGTTTTAAATTTTTGTTCGCTGACCGGGATTTAACGATTTTTTTCACTTGTTATCCTCTATCTCGAAATCCCGGGATTAGTTATATCACAATCCCGGGATTTTTGGATCACAAAGTTGGACGGGATCCCGGGTTTAAGGCCCTACTTACAACTCAGTACTACGTGTAGATCTATTCCTGTAAACCCGAAAATTTGGAAAGAAATATTACAAAGGCTCTGTATATGTCAAGTGATGGAAACAATTTCATACCAAATGTGCGTAAACGGTTTCGCCTATTATCTGAATAACTTTTGTTTCTTTTTAATAAAAATAAGATACAATAAACAAAATTGAATTTTATACAAATAAACCTATCCATTATTTTTATGGTATTCAAATAAGCTGAATAAAAAAGTGATACAATTAATGTCATGCAACAATCTTCCGATCGCCGAATTGAAAAATCAATAAAACGTTCTCAATTAATCACGTATTAAAGTAGGTAACTCTTGGTAAACTGGAACAAATTGTCAATGTAAGTGCTATTGGTCATTTCTCGGATAAGAAATTAATTAATTATTTATTTTGAAAACAATGATGTCTACGAACTTCAAATCGGAGTTACGTAATTCAAAAAAAACAAGTGAATGACAAGATATCAGCCGGAGTCAAAACAAAACATAACAATATCAATACGGGAATGCAGATAGCAGCAAAAACTCGTGTCGCAGACGACCCGATAGCGAAAGCAATGTCTACACTAGCCGAGTTTGCTGTTATCATAATTATTTCGCATGTATAAGTAGTTCAAATACCTAGAAATAATTCGCAAATACTATAAATTCTGTAAATTACAACCAGTGATTGAAAAACATTCTTCACAACCTTTTATAAGATTACTAAGACTGGATCAACGAGAAGATGTCAAAATATATTGGACACACCAAATGCATTCCCATTTTAAAATACTCAGATACGAAATGATGAAGTTAATGTACGATTAAAAAATAAAATTTAAATACTATCTGTTCACAGTTTCCCAAAATTCGCATGGCAAAACTATAATAGATACCATGATCAATCTTAACCGGGGCAGTGAAGTCGGTGTCGGAAAAATCACAGACAAATAATTTAAAGATATTGAAAACTATTAATCCATTCATAACATCGACTGTGGAAAGGGAAAAGGACGTAGGTCCACAGTTTTTTTAAAACAGATTTTTTTCAATAATCACAAGGTATCCAATTTGATACACGTTCTATCAAAAGGGTGTAAGCTGCAAATGCCGAACTAGTATCTTAATTTAGCTTTTAAGTTTGAAAAAAGATGACCTTGTGAAAATTGAAACCAAGAAAAAAGACTGTAAAAAAGGTTTTTCCTACAAAATTTCTTTAATTAATATTAGATTATTTTAATTAAACACCAGTTTAGAAGTTTCCGTGCACTTCAAGGTTGTGTATATTTCATAATTTGCATATGACCCAAAATCACCAAAACACGTTTTTTGTGCCTCCTGTAAAAATTGCTATGTATGGGTTATGTCATTTTTCCTTTCCACAGTCGATATTGATTGGTAAAATGTACCAGAATTATTATTCTAGTAACTAAAATGATATGATGGTATACAGAAATGTAAGTTGAATGGAAATTATTGAAAAAATCAATTCGGAGTTGGAGACGTATTTTTTTTCAACAGCCCTGGTTTTAGCAAATCAAAAAGTCGTTTTATCTCTCTGTGTAATTAACGTATGCTCCATTATTTATCTTCGCTTACATATATTATCAAATTTCATTTCTCATAAATAATATGTTATAATTTTAAATCTTGTCCTAGCCCAAAGCCCCCTATATTGAAAGCCATGCTATGGAGCTCCCATGGAGCCATGGAGCTGAAAACAGGTACTTTTTTCAGATAAGCGGGCCGGCGTCATAATTTTCAAAGTAATATCACATCATTATGAAGCCATTTGTTTCTGATATATTGTAGGAAATACATATTTATATTGTTAATTATATATCTTTATATATTTTTTAAAATAAGAAAAAATCACATTATCTAAGGTTTTTGAAGAAAAATCTCGGAGAACAAAAGCAAACAAAGAAGGCAAATCATTTTATTAAAATTATTTTTTTTACAATATTTCAATACAGAATATGAGGTTTGATAGTTCATTAAAAAAATCAACGTCATTATTGGGATTCTAATCAATTAATAATTACTTAATCTCAAAATTTATTTGTGCACACTGGTTCGTTACTCAATCTTTCCATAGGATTTCTCAAGTCATATCAGTAATCAAAAATCAGTAAGTCAAACTAGGGTAGCACATTTCACTTCATTATTTTTTAAATATTAATATTGATTAAATCATCATTTACTTGGTATATTGCCATTATTATACGATAAGACGCAGCATTTATTTCATAATATCACAATAGGCGTCAAAATCGTATATAATATAATATGGATTCCGCTTGTTACTGTTGTTTTATGTTATTTATAATCAATATTTTATATAACTGTGATATTTAATAGTGGAAAGTTAAATTTTATTTGTTTTGCCACACATCGCATTTCTTGCCATTCGCTATATTTCTTACAATCATTACTTAATTTGCATATATGACCTTTCCGATGTATCGTTAATTGTAAATTAATAACACCAAAGAATCACAGAATATCCATACAAGAAATCTTTCAAACATACATGTTATATTCAACGAAAAATAAGCTCATAAATTGGAATTTAGAGTTGATCTACGTATAGCTGCCATACAATTTGTTAGGAGGGGCTGGGATTTAACGGACCGGTCTTTTTTGCTGTTTTTTCTACGACACTGCTTGGAACTTAAGACTGCTATGCCTAGCCCCATCTTTTAATCATTACACGTTTAAGTCACTTCGAAGTTAACTACAATAACAATCCGTGTGCGCCAAATATGGAGCGGACATGGCTGAAAGAAATATTGATGTTGTAGAATTTAAGAAAGTGTAAGAAGCATTGTAATTAGCATAGAGACAATAAAAGAGGGCCGTTGACCAATCAGAACATTTTAAATCAAACGCCTACACCAAACTCTCATTTAATGTTTTACTCATCGTATAATCTTTTTTTATGGAATTATGATAATATTAAAAAAACAACTGTAAACAATTTCTAAGAAGAAGTTAAATAATCTTAGGATAATTAATTATCAGGTGCTAAATTTACAAAGATTTCGTCGGAAAACGGTGTTATGATTTTCCAGTGGGATATAAGATTTTTCGTTGTCTCTCGCTTCTTAGAAAGGATAAACAAAACAACACCGACAAGATGTAATACAAAATAAGAGAAAAAATAAAAAATATGTATAAAGCGAAATTGAAGACAATTAAAAAATACACAACTTATGAAGGACATTTTACTGAGAATTTGACTCAACGATTCAACAAATGATTGTTATTTTTAATGATAAAATTCATTAAGTTATTGTAAAAATAAAGTTTAAAATAAGCAAACTTAAATAATATTGACCTGTTTGGCGAAGGTATATGAATCACTTTCTCTCTAAAACTCTAACTGATTAATATTTAAGAAAATGATAAAAAACAAAATTGTACGTAAATACAATAATATTGTATACATGTATAGTAGTATTCGATGTGAATTTAATAAGTCAATACTGAATGATTTTAACTATCGATCAACTGATGTAATAAATGAGAAACTTTTATTGACATTTATGATACTGGAGTCCATGTAGCGTTTATGCGATGTGTCTTCCACATGAATACATACTTACACTTCTATGCAAGTTGTATCCCTTGTATGTAATTATATGAATATTTTTTGCCCTGATTAAACCATTTATTTATTATCAATCATCGACCTTCTTGAATTTGAATGGCAAATGTACATGTCGCTACCCTAAAGCAACAGTAGTATAAGTCTAAAATACTAATTTCGAAATAATTGAACTTTAATGTTTGCGCTGTATTTTTTAAATAGCGAATTACGGTTTTATTTAGTTTCTTTTGCAGTTTATGATTAAAGATAATAAGTATAGAAGTTTTTTTGTAGACTATTTGTATCTGTATTATCTGTATCTAATTATTTTACTAATCTAACTGATGCTTTAAAGTGACAGGGCAATTTTTTTACCATGTCCGCTCCAAATATAGAGCATACGGACTCCTAATGGAGTTTATCTCAACAGAAGTGTTTCTACGAGAACTGCTTGTTACTCAGTTGCTCAACCTATCTTTTTCCAAAGAGAGTAAGAATAGAAGGGTAGGGCTAGGACAAGACTAGTGGTTAGCTAATCACTCTCGATACGCCTCGTTCAAAGGATAGGATGGGTGGGAGGGGGGAAATCAAGACATCAAATACATCCATGCCTTCGAACAAAAAATCATAAATCGATTGAAAAATAAATTTATAAAACTGTCCGTACTGGGATTCGAACCTGTCACCTCCGTAACCGAAGCCAACGACGTTGACCACTCGACCACACAGGCGAAAATACTTACCAATAATTGTAAATGTAAAATTATTCTTTTAAATATGCCATTTTCTTTTTAAATTAAAATAATTCAGTGTTTCGTTATAAAGGTTTGCCTTTCAGCAATCGATTCGACTTGTCTTAAATCGATTTTTTCACTTTATCTCACTGTTGCTTTATGGCAGCGATGTATCGCCAATACAAATGTAATGTTAAAATGTATTCAATAATCGCAAAAAATCACTATAATGATCCAGGCGCATGAATTCAAATTTAAATATTATGCTTTTGTCGTTGTTTTATACAATTATATTGCTTGCATATTTAACTTCATCAGTGTGCACTATTTACTATAAACATATTAAAAGGAAGTGTTAATTTGACAAAAAAAAATGCTTACAATAACAAATCATCGTCAGATGTTACGAGATGCTGGTGTCAAAAGCGATGGCGGAAGGAAAAGTGTCTTTGTGAGATAATTCATATTTACATAAATACAATAAAATTGTAATTACAATATCAGACGAAAGCAAATATGGCGCGGGTTATGACCTTCGCAGAGATTATTTCAGTCACTCCATTTACTCGCTATGGAAGCAAGCAAAAGCGCTAAAAATATAATTAATTATTTTACGCCTACAACTGCACGGTAAAAAAATATTTAGTCAAATAAAACAATTTCGAATGATTAACTAAGCAAGAATCAACATTTCTTTTCATTATAGGTTATTATTTCATTTCCCTAAGAATAACAGTTAACATTACTAAGCCGGTCCTGTCACCGAATGGTAAACGCTCTTGCGCTATTCTGTCGTGGAGTTCAATTGTTTAAATCCGTGTTCGGAGTATTTCATGACTTGACTTTCCAATCGATTTATAGATGTTTGCCAAAAAGTGTGGATGTCCGGGGATATTTACAATCATTTTAACAATATGAGATGAACAAGTTCTATCCTCACCCTCTCCAAAAAAAGACGTTTAACGACTCAATAACGATCGGTTTTCGTTAAACGTATTCAATTTAGATCTCTTTTACATACATTAGGGTTTATATCATCATACTTAACTCTCATGCATTTCAACAGAAGTTATGTTACGAGATTTTAAGTACCGAGGGATTGCTTGAGTAATGGTACGCGTACACCTAATCCGTCATCGTCCGAATTATGCTCGGCCGTGTCGTCCGATCGAAACAAACGTATGTGAAGAAATGAGAGCGCGTACACTATGTACTACAAACGGCATCGTACGTTGACGGCCGTCTCTGACCGATCAACCGACGAATCCAAACATGTTGGGATTGGTCGGCCGTCCGCCGGCTACTTTTGACAGAACATCAACTGCTACTAACTTCAGGTTGGGATTGTCGCGAGTCTGCCGCTTACTTTCGATTACATTTACTGGCCATTTATTTCGTATTTCGCATAATTTATCAGTGTTCTTCATATTAATGTGTGATTTTCACGAGATTATCAAGCCCTTAAAAAAATAATTTTAAATCGTGGCGTTGTTTTTAGTTTAGTTTGTGAAGTTTTTCGCCGTAATACTCCATGACTAGCTTTAACACACAATTACCACAGGAGTTTTATCGTACATATAGTGTTGTATTCTGCTTTGTTAGTAATGGTTCGACTGCATTTAAAATCTATTGAAATGTACTTAAGCTCATCCTAAAATATTCGAAGAATTTGATGGGTTGTAATTTTAAATCGTCAACAAGGTGGTGAAATTCACCCAGTTGTTTTCTATGAACGAATATTTCATTCAATCCACATACGGCGACGTTGATGTCGACGAATTAAATGGCGATACGAATTATCTAGAATATACATTTCTATGAAATCCTCCATTCTTAAAAAATCGTCCCCACTCTCCAGGCTGCACAGTACTACCAACTGCTACTAACTTCAGGCTGTACTCGGTCAAAACCGGTCGGCCGACAACGGTAGCAGTGATTGCACATGAACGGCCGACACTTTACGTCCGAATAGGTCCGACACGAAGTCGGCCGATGATTCGGTTTTGGTGTACGCGTACCGTAAGAGTGAAAACATCGCAGACGTCAGTCTATGGATACGTCATCGATGTTTTGTGAAATGTGACTCGTGTTTCATCTAGCTGAGAAACATCTTCAGACTGGGGAAAATTTTATTATATGAAGAGTGTATTTTCAAAGTGAAATAATTCCACTTCACTAATTTTTTAAAATCATCAAAAAAAGCTGTCTGACGTTGATGTTATATATTTTTTTTTGCATACTGTATTTAAGTAACTATATTTAATATAAATTATGCAAATTTTGTAAAAAAAAAAGAGTATTTTTCATTTTGGGTAAGTTAATTATATTTTAAATCAACACATTTGAAATGAATTAGATTTATAAAAACCACTAAGCAATAAATGATCCGCTAAGTTGACAGGATGCCATTGCAAAAACACTTTTCTTCCTATAAGTCGATTTGATATATTTTTTTAAATAATCATCAATTATTAATTAATTGTTCTGCTGGATTGCATGCTATAAAATAAGTTTGGAAATATACCTCTCTAGTGTGATCACTGTTCAGGCAGAAGTTGGTAAGTAACAGATAGATAGTTCTGAGTAAAAAGTAAATGAAAAATTTCAGCATTCAGGATAAAGCCTCAAAGCGTCGATATTTTGTGTTACATAGATAATAATATTTTTTAAATAAAGATGCATTAGTAACGATCAAGAGTTTAAAAATAATATACAGTGACAAATGCCTGCCTTTAAATCAGCATTAATAATAATTGCATATACAAATAAATGGTTTTTTTTACAAACTAAGCTGGTATAATTAATGCACTATCTGAGTGATTCCAGAATTTATATCTAAGAATATCTTTGTATAATTTTTGTTACCATTTTTGTCAGTTTTTTTAATTATCAACTTACGCCAAAAAGGTGACGATATTATATAAGTGTTTTTTCTTAAACGGAGGGGAGGTACTGGGTGTAGGTGGTACAGGTATTCAACGTCAATTATAAACAAATTCCTTTTATGTGTGTCGAAATAAAAGAAAAGTATTTTTATATTTATGATTATAATCTTGTGCAAGAGTCGTTTATTTTTAAAAAATGTCACCGTTTCATTTGTCGCGTAAAATGAATGGGACCAAAATAAATTCACTGACGTATGATGCTCTCAATAATAATTCCTCATTCCTCATTCAGCTCCGAAAATAGGAGCGGTAGCCTTCAAGATCATCCATCATTCATGAAACCGTAAAAGAACTTTATTCAAAAACCAGTTTCAATGCGAAGCCAAATACAAGTGGAATAATTATTTTTTCGAAAACATTTTAAATTATTATGAAACATTCAGAATCGACGATATTTTATGTATACAAAGCAAATCCAATTTTGTCTTTGTTATATGATTCAAAATATACACTGGACTCTCATTTTACACGGTGGATACGTTCCACGCAATACCGTGTAAAAAATTACACTTAAATAAAATAAAAAAAAATGGTAGATAAGTACGTTTCTTTGGATAAAAATCAAGGATACAAAAAATAAACGTCTGCTGCCCTCAGTTCAAGTGCATTCGTGCACTTGATAAAACCATAAGATGCCGAAAGGCGAAACCCGGGTCGTTATAGACAAAATTTATGCAAGTGTACAGAATAAAAATAACTCAAATTTGACATTAAATTTCCATCAAGCATCTTCAGTACATCGTCAGACCTTCTATAAAATATAACAGTCATAATTCTGACGGTGGCGTAAAGCCGAAATAACTGTTAACAATTTCTTATGATTCTTGTAAAAATAAATGATTTGATATTTTTTATCACAATGGATTTCTAATTAAATGTTGTTATCTGATCTCAGCGTTTCTTAAACATACATATTTACGCCCAAAGAATTTAAAGAAGTATATTTGTTTGTGATTTATTCGAACACAACCGTGAAAGTTGAGAGATCTTTGACGTGCAGCTGTCCATCGGGACAAATTCTATGGAACACATTTTTGTTGTTGACGGAAAGCAACATCGAAATAAGCGGCTGCACGTACATAACAAACAGCGATGGGTCAACCAACTTGCTGTACAAAGTATATTACAGATCAAGGACGCACCAAATTTAGTAAGATAAGATTTTAATTACATGTAACATCGTGTCACATAATTGGTTTCGACTTGCGAAATGGAATGCTATTGGTGAATCTATCTTGCACGATGTCAATAATTAATTAGGTGTTTAAGTACACTCAACTCTTTTTTTTACAAGATACGTTCCACTAAATACAGCGCAAAAAAAACATGGAAGAATTACAGAATACATTGAAAAGTTAAACATAATTGTGATATTTATGATTTCTTTGGATAATCTTTGACACATATTATTCTGTGCATTAATGGCATTCATTTAAATTAAAGTCGAGTCGGGGTCAATGACAAGGGTTCGAATCCTTGTGTAAACACATCCATAAAATGATTGATCAATCGGTTTATTAGTTTGTGTACAAAGTTATGGATGCATTATATGTGATGTTTACATCCCCACTCACCAATGCGTTCCTATAAACGGGGCGAGCGATTAGCTAACTACTAGTCCTTTCCTACCGCATTTTAATATGCTTACCGTCTACAAAAAGAGCGGTTAAGAGACTTTAGAAAAAGTAGTTACATTTAAACAATTTCTATATGTAGTTCACATGCTTCCCTTTGGGGGTAGAAATAGTTATTTTTTTGTTTCAAAACCCCAATCAAGGAACAGAGGAAATCCATTGATAGTAATCAGAGAGCACAAGCATCGTGCAAATTCACGTCGTTTTTTCGTTATGAACTGACACAAACTTTATTGTTTTTTTTTCTCAATTCATACTATGGGCACACATCGAAATTGGACTGTATTATTTTTTTAAAGAAACATCTCGAATATTACAGAATTAAGGAAGTAGTCATTTATAATTGGCGATTTACCTGTCCTGAGAAATACAATTATCAATCAATATCAGTAGATAAATAAAATTAAATATTATACCTTATTACGAGTATAGTTATATTATCGGTGCAGTATTGAAACGGTATAGTAAAAAATTATATCAAAAACCTGATGAATGACGTACACAAAGTACAAAGCTATAATTATTTTGTATCGTTATTTAATTTGTTTCTAATTTCGAAGAAAAATATCTGCAATAAATTAGGTAATACATATCGCATGGAAAAAATCTCAAAATACGAGAACAATCATCGATCATTTCGATAATTTTATTTGATGGGCTGCTGCGAGAGTTATGACGTCATACGAACGTTTCTGTTATATTGAGATGACGTCATCGGACCCCAGAGTGAAATGGAAATATCATGTGTACCAACGGTAAGGAAAAAAAACAAATAAAGCGATACTGATGAAGGATCACAGATACGCTTTCAATGTCACGAGAAACAGCCGATATTGATTTTTAAAAATCGTGCAAATTGGTAATAGTTTTTTTAGTTTATATACAATTAAAAAAAAAACGATTCTCAATCACCGGACGTTATCCAGAGAAAACCGCAAAATAAATAGTTTGGCGTTGTTTCAAGAATATTCATAATATATCTTTAAAGCTTCCAAAATTTGTGAAAAATTGCAGCCTCAACGATATCAAATGAACTTAGTACTTACTTATAATTAAAAGATAAAACATTTCTCACACCGTATCGGTCGGTCTTAAGGTCAATGCGAGTAAAACCAATGTGCTCTGCAACAGTGCCTGCCCGGACCCAGATTACCCCCATCGGGGCAGAACATCGAGAGGGTCGACGACTTCAGGTATATGGGGGTACATATCGCGGGAGATGGCAACCCCCGTAAAGAGATCGCAATTCACTGCGGAAAGTCTGGGAAAGTGCCTCCTGTTTAACGCATGCATTCTGACAGTGCTGCTTTACGGTTGCGAGTCATGGCACACTACAAAAGCACTAACCGTATACTGTGCTTTGAAAACAGATGCCTGCGCCGAACGTCGGGAGTGCAGTGGTTTGACTTTGTTAGAAACACGGAGATAAGGGAACGGACATATGATCATGCTGATAACCTTCCCGGAAGTGCGAGCAAAAATGTTGTCAAAGTTTTATTGCAATCGGATGAGCGGTGTGGCAACGCATAAAGTACGTACAAACAAACATTCGTTAGATAACAATTTAAAATATAGTTTAACAAAATCTAAGTTCCCTTTTAAGGCAAGTATAGAAACCAGGGCTGTGGAGTCGGAGTCGTGAAAAATGAGTGGCTTAATTTTGTTTTGAAAATTATATTCAATGATGTCTATTTAAGCAAAATAGTCAAAAGTGTTCACTAAAGATTATCTGATGGTATACATACATATAGACTGTGGAAAGGAAAAAGGACGTAACCCACATTTTTTTCAAAACAGCTTTTTTCAATAATCACAATGTTTCAAACTTGATACACGTTCTATCAAAAGGATGCAAGCTGCAAATGCCGAATTGGTATCTAAATTTAGCTTTTAAGTTTGAAAAAGATGACATTGTAAATAAATAAAACCAATAAAAAACACTGAAATAAAAGTTTTTCTAGACAATTCCTTTAATTAATAATAGATTATGTCAATTAAACACCAGTTTAGAAGTCTCCGTGCACTTCAAGGTTTTGTATAATTCATAATTTGCATATGGCCCAAAATTATCAAAAGACGTTTTTTGCGCCTCCTGTAAAATTTGATATGTGTGGGTTACGTGTTACGTCCTTTTTCCTTTCCACAGTCGATACTTATATATCAGTTAAAATAAAATTGTTGAAAAAAATCCTTGGAGTCGTTAATTATTTTAAAGCTGGAGTCAGAGTCGAAGTCGTCGTTTTTTACACGACTCCACAGCCCTGATCATCGATGAAACATTGAAAGCTTGGTCGGATGGACTAGGATAAAAATTAAAGCTAATATCAAATAAGTACCGAGCTTATATTTCCCTTATAAAGGTAGACATACGTCTCTTGTGAGTTGATATGAGGGGATTTTGTTTGGACAGAATTTCCTCGCCATTGTCCGTCAATATGTGTTTGACAAACAATACCCTCATGCCTACTAGAAAATCCCTGCACATGAATCAGGCATTCGTCCCGTATTACAAACCATCCACTTCGTCACGGAATACAAAGAGAAAATAATATACTGCGCGTGACTAAGGATTCCAATCGAACACATATATTCACCTCTTTGATATTCGGATATTCGAATTTTAAATAAATATTCCCGTGATAAACTCACCTATTCGAAACCCCCTTGCAAATAAATTTATTATTCGGCATTAAAAAGTAGGTACTTCCATAGGATGTACTCGGCGGAACGGAAGGATGCTGGCATGTCATTGGGGAAAGGAAATCAAATTGCCGGGTGACGAGAAAAATTATTGAGCCACCGCATGGTGTCCATCAGCGTTTCCTCTAAGCTGCGCGCGCGCGGGGCCGCGTAGCAGTTTAAAAGCTCCAGCGCACACAATTATTCAAATAATATTTTTCTAAATTGGAATTACCCTAATTTACCGACATAATTTAGAAATTGAGCATTTAAATAATTCAATTACAGCCAAATTAAATCTTTTATAAGAACAAGAAATTTATCTTAATGGAGTATGTAATAAAAGGATTAGTTGTAAGGAACGCCGTAAAAAGCTAGAAATTTTGTAGATAAATTTTCTAATAAATTTATCAGCGACTGATTATTTGTTCATTCTGTTTTTTTCGTTTCTTTTATTTCTTATTTAATACAATTTTATTTATAAATTATCAAATGATAATATTATTTATTAAGCAAATCAAAACACAAAAAAAGCACTATTTTTATATCAAATATGATAAATTATGCCGCGCGTTTGTTGGATTGGCCCGCCAGCCTCTGAATTTTCCGCGCAGCTAAATTTCTGTCTTAGAAAGAGCATTGATGTCCATATAGACCACATAAGAAGCGAAAAATTCGCGCATATGATCGAAGAAGAAGAAAAATATAGTGCAATGTCTTATTTTACATCTATCTACTCATGTCTGACAGATTCATGTTTGGTTTGAGCGGAAAAAGCGCGTGTGAGTAAATTGTATTTTCATATGTCAGAGTAAATGAATACATCAAAGAATTTATAAATCGTCACTTACAGATTGGTTTGTTGAAAGCGCCGAGTGTCAGTTTAACAAAAGGAATGTTGATGTATTATTGCGTAGATTAAAAGCATTATTTGCCGTTTGAGATTTTTTAAAAGATACTTTCGTCTCTTTGTAACAAACACATAAATAATTGCAACGTCAAAATATCAATCCCATCAAAACGATAAGCAAACTAAATATTGCACGGTAAATTCTTATTTTTTTTTAATAAACATCAAAATAATAATGTGGAGTGTAATTTTACACAGAATGTTCTTATTTACGATGTTTATAACTAGATAGTAAATCTCATGTAAGTTCGGAAAGAGATAATTTAAATTTACTCAGTAACTTAAATACTTTGAGTCCAGTTGACACCATAGCAAAAGCTCTTCGTTTTGCTGCTAAAATTGGTAGTCAGGTCTTTGAATACATACTCGTATAAACTGATAAGATGATGAAGTTTTTTGTTCTTGGGCTGTTTTCGTAAGTTCAATGATTTTCGGTTAACGTTTTTCGACATTGGCTTTTATTGCGATATCGATAGAAGCAAGAGAAATTTGTGCAAACAATAAATTATTGACGTCAATTTATTTATTCTTCTTTGGTGGCGACAAATCAATTATCGATCGTTGAATAAGTCACGCTCACTCTCAAATGTGGAGCATAAATGGTCTATTTTTTAGTTGAAATATCAACAGTAGTTTACTTTGGAGAACTGGTTGTAATTCAGTTTGTCAAGCTCTCTTTTTCGATAAGAACGAAAGGGTGAGGGTATATCTTGAATTTCTTTTATAATGTTCGAACAGGAACTTGAACTCTTGGACAGTATAACCGAAAAGGACGAACTTTCAAAAGAGTTGCCCAATCGGCAATACGTACTATGAGCGCCTCGTAGAATAATATTACAATATATTCTAAAGGTAACAAAATTCAGGTTCATTCGATTGATGACGATTCTAATCAACTAAAATTGAATTGGGTGAGCCAATATTAATGTTATCACTAAAATTATCTACTGTTATTATTTTATATACTTACGTAACGTGTGGTACATTCAGCATTTTTTTAAATCCGTGTCCGCTCCCAATGTGGAGCACATGGCCTCCTAATGTAGGTTTTTCAACAGAAGTTTTTATATGAGAACTGCTTGTTACTCAGTTATTTTTATAAATTGGAATGGTGGAAGGGACTTTGTAAACATCACAAACACCTATGCTTTGAACAGAAATCGAAAAATCGATTGAAAAAAAAAACAATTCGTAAGTACTGGGATTTAAGCCCGTGAGATTCGTCACGGAAGCCAAACATTTTGACCACTGGCACCACAGACCCGAAAAGTGTAATATATTTTTGACGGAAAACCTTTAGAATGCACAGTATAAAAATATTCTAATCTCCAATCATCAAATTTTCGCAGCGAGGTACGAAACCTTCAGTAAAAAAATATTATCGATCTTCCTAAGGATTTAAAGTACTTAAATACTATTTTTTTAAATAGCAGCTACTGGCATATTTATTATTTTTTATAAATTAGCACGCTTGGGAAGAGAGATAATGATTATCTAGATTCACCACATATCGCATACCACAAAATGATATCACTTCACTACACTCGAAATGCAATAAACAATATACCTGTACATATGCACAAACGGTACAGCGAATGAAAACATACCTACAACAAAACGTAATAATTATTCTATGCGTAAGTCGATGAATATTCTAGGTTTTTTTTAATAGTGGCACTGCACCGTAGCTGAAATAATATTCAAAACTATACAAACTGATAAATTTGTGCAACGATTGGATCAATATTTATGATTAATTAATATACTTAATACACTTTTGTTCTCAACGAAGTTTTCTGTTTTTTTAACCCGTAAATGTCCATGTTTTCAAATGGTTGTTGATGAGGTGCAAATCAGGATATCAGTCGTTTATAAAACCTATGCATATTATAAATAAATATACCTAAATAATACATGCATGTCTCTTATGCAGTGCTCAAAAATAATGTTTATGTATTCAAAAAGATTTCTACTGACCTCAGTCTTGGTAATTCGATGTCGCGCTAATTTGACCACGGCAAAGTTCCCTTTGCCAATGGTCCTCTCGATATCGTAAAATCCCACCCGGATTGTTGATTTTGACACTCGCTCGCGTTCCGCCATTGTGCTTTAATCAGTTTGTTTACATTCACGACAATAATAATTAATTAAAACATACAGATATCAGTCATTTCATTTTTACACAGACACTTCAAATTGATTGCACCGCCAGCGGCAAAACAAACACACGTTTTAAATGCACATAAAACCCATCTTCAATCCATTTAGTTTACGCGGTATGTCTATGAACTAATAAGAATCTAACGAGATCGTTATTTGATTAAGTAAATTTAAATTATGTGGTTACTCGATTATTTATAGACATCGATTCAACGCTAATCATTAGTTAATTATTATACACATTAGTTAAACGTTTATTGCACATATTATTCGATGTATTTATCTAGAATTTTACAGAATTAAGTGCGTGCGTGAAAAAATACAAAATACGTATATAAGAATATCGTGACAACTTTCAATTACTATCAATATGATGAAGTATATAACAATGGTCTATTTAACACTGATGTTATCATTTATCACGGATATATCAGATGATTTTTATGTATAGTAAAATAGTAATGTGTCAAATAGTTTGCTATTTTCCCCGTCGGCTTTTGATTGTTTATATTAATCAGTTCCGTCATAGCTCAGTGAGAGATTTATCGCTTGTTGTCAGTGGACGGATATCAGGATATGAACCGGCGACGATTTCGTGTTATCCACATTATTTGTTTTCACTGTTATTGAGATCCGCGCGATTCGTTACGAAATCGCGCTACGACGACAACCTTTTCATACGCACGTCTGACAGCTACTAAAAATTTGCAAAGTTGCGCGACTAAGCTCAGACCGATTGAACCGGTCGTGATTACTCGGCATGCAAAATCAAGCCCGAATATTTCCGAATACCCCCAAACATGGATCGAAAGTCTAGTCTGATATAATTATATTTTTAATTTATATTCATTATGAAATATTTTTATAAATTAGAGAGATAAATACCGAAAATATTGTATATCAATACCTATTGTAATTGAGTATTTGGTTGAATGCTAAATAAATTTCTATAAAAATATTTTTTAACGTATGATATTATATATATATATGTAGACAAGACCGGCTCGAGGGTTTCTGCGCCTGTGTGCGCTTAATAAATGGATAACGCTAACAATGTAAGTGCGGTGCCTGTGTGCGCCGCATACTTCGCACACGCCACGAGCAGGCCCTGGATGTAGGTGATGATGATAGTCAAAAATCATATTTTTTTGAATAACTTTAATTTTATATCTAGTCCATAATGTTATTATAGTTTATAATGTCAAACTTTATGTACTTACCTACTGACATATTTAAAAAAAACAGCAAAAATTATAATTTTGATGTTATAGGAAAAGAAGAAAAACAATTTTTACAATAACATTTTGAAAACTAAAGTACTAACACAATTTATAATATATTACTGCACTTCAGAAGTACAGTATTTTCCAACTCATTTTCTTGATGTATGCAATGAAAAGAAAATTATTTATTTGTTCAGCTTTAATGACTTTGATTGATCCATATTTCAGGTTGCAATAAAAATAGAAGATCCATTGATAGTGGTGGCATAAAAATGAACTTACATATCACATTCACAATTTGATGGAATATTAATTACCCTAAATAAAATTAAAAATTATTAAGATTTCAGAGTAACATGTTAGCATAAATGTACATTTGTAATTCAGACTCATTCAAGCACCTCAGCTTGCTTGTGTCTGTAATAAATAAACAAAGCATTTCCCCAACATTATTCACTCATAGTTTCAAAAGGGATGTAAGAAAAGAGTAGTCTAGTTAATATCATTCATGAACAAACTAAAAAAATATTTTATAACAAGCTAACAAATCATATAACTAAAGTACCATCTATCGATAATACTATGTTAAATATCACAAATCTTGTTATTGTCTTTCATATGATAGATCAAAGTTTCCGCCAAAACTACAGTGTCCTATGAAGATTTATGCACAGTACAAGTCTTGCATAAAATGCTGGTGATTTTTCAGAGCATAGTGGAATGCCAGGTTCATGGTTAAGTGATCAACATTGTTGGATTCTGTTGTTACTCCCAGGTTCGAATCTTGGTACGGATAGCTGCATAAATTGATTTTTCAATAGATTTATGGAATTCTGTTTGAACAAGTAGATTTCTATTATGACTAGGGTTGCCAGGCGTCCCGATTAACCGGGACTGTCACTGGTTTTGAGTCTCGTCTCCCGGTGTCCTGAACAAACTTCTCGGGACGCCCAAATGTCCCGATTTACGACCCACGCTGATTATTTGGGGAAATTAGTAATCGAAAGTCTTGGAAGAGCAAAAAAAAAATACGAGTCACTCTGGTATTTTGGGCAAATCGGTAAATTCCTGGGTTTTTGGATGCGAAAGTCTCGGACAAATTCGGCAAATTGAACAAATTTCCCAGTTTGACTTGCAAGGAACTGGCAACCCTAATTATGACTAAAAATACTTCCCACCCATCTAATACCAAAAACTGGGTGTAGCGAGAGCGATTAGCTTACCATTAGTCCTGTCCTAATTATAAATAAATTATAATTTTTAGAGGAAGATCTGCTTAGTGATCTATGGCTGAATGTCCGTACCATGGCTAATAACCACCCCAATGAAAGCTAAGGGTGGGAAATTTAAATAAAAATCATTTAAAAAAACATGGATTTTTTTAAAATGCATTTTAAGATTCTCTGGATGCTCAAAATAATCAATAATTAACAATTGATAAAAAAATAATCGCATATTTAATAAATACAACAGTTTGTTAATTATATTCTCTGGGCTATTGTTCATTATTAACTGTTAAAGATTGTGTCAAAGGTAAAAATATTTATATTTGAGATGTGGATACATGCTTAAACATATTTTTAATGATATTTATAAAGAATATAATTCATTTGTGTTCTTTAAAGACATTTTAAAATACAAAACTGAATTTTCGTATGGTATGCGAAACATTCTTGCGCAGACTGTACCTGTTTAATTACTTCTCTTTTTAATTAATCTAAGCTTAGAGTTGTCAAAGGTTTTTCTTACTTTTAGGGTGTTCACTGTCAATACTTGGTGGAAAGGCATTGTATAATGCTCGTCATAAGCAAAACTGCTCTCGATCACTTTAAATACGAGTATTTTAATTTTATCAATGAAATAAACTATTTTTAAATTGCTGAGGAATTACCACCGTCGTTTTCAAAAATAAGACCGTCTTAAGGCCTTATTTTCGGGGATGTTTTACTTTTCATAACAATTTATTTTTGAGAATTAAAAAACTATTTATTTCAATTAATATAACGTATATTTGTATAGTATTTGAATATAAATTTATTCGAAAACAGTCATTTCATCTTATTCTGTAACATCGTCATAACTATCTAAATTCTGAATTACGAGCTGAATTTCCAGCAAATTCATTTCTTGTCAAATCATGTTTAAATGAGTATTTATTAAATATCCTGATTCACAAAATTTACGCGTTTATTTCTCTTCATTCTGTTTTCAATGTATCCATTGATTTCCACGGGCAGATGATCTTTGAATGCCGTGTTTGTTGCAATATCAAGTGTCTGGAGATAAGTAGTCATTTCTGCGGGAGTAATTATGTGATCAACCCTCCTCTCTGTAAGAAAATTTACATGCCTTTAGCACGGTGAGTACTGCAAAATTAGTAAACCTTTCACCTCTTTTAAATTAGACGACCTCGCAAGAAACGGCAGCATAAAATCGACCCACTAATAACCAACGTTCCCTCTAAGCCGAAGGGTTAGCTGCGCGGAAATTTCAAAGGCTGCGCAGAACGATCAAATATTAATTGAGCAACTGTATTGTAGTGCGCGCCAATCCGGAATGAGTGCGCGGGGGCTACCTAACTGCTGCGCAGCCGCGCACGCGCACAGCTTAGAGGAAACGTTGCTAATAACTGCTTACATGAACCTGGCATTTTCATTTTCAAGGACTTAAATTCCTTATTAATTGTTGTTTGAGATCCTTGGCCTAGAAACACAGCAAAAAGCTTAAATGCAAAAAAATGTTTAAAAACTTTATTATCTTCCAGCTTAAGCATTGCTGGAAGATAAAAAATACTTTTTCACAAAGTATTGAAAGTTAACACCTTCATTAGAATTATTATGTTATTCTCATGAATATATAAAGATGTTAGTCAAACTTATTCTTCTATAATGAAGGCTGCAAAATTTTACTGAGCATACTTACTTAAATACAATATTTTATGAGGAATAAAGAAAAATCGTTTCTTATTTTTTATGTATTATATTCAGATATATCTAATACAGTACAGATAATTCACAATATTCACAGAATAATAAATAGTCAATGTTCGACATGGCTGAAGCCAGGATTCAAACCATTATCATGTTCGTTAACACTTTTTGGTTCGGCTTGAACAAAAACACTATACCATTATACATTATTTAACATATCTATAAGAACGGTTGTAGACAAAAAAAAAAACAGTTTAAATAAATAAATACCAGAGATAACACAATATATGCACATAAACCAACTATTTTCAAACACTTGAAAAAATAATAAACGAAAAAACATTATTACTTCACAGCCAAGCATTTATAAAAAAAACTTTTTTTAATCTAGAAACGTGACTATCAGTATATTTTACAGTTGATTATTAGACAAATATATATTATATACATCTGGAATCACCGGGCAATATTATTTTACACACTACATACAAAATTTTAAAAATCAGCATCATATTTAGTGTTCAGGGTTGCCATATTTTCTAGAAACCTCATGGGGAAAATTTAATGAAGAAAGATTTTGTACACTTGTATTTTTTTTTTATATATTTTGTACAACTCTTTATTAAAATTCGTGTGAAATATACACTGTATGTTCATGAAAGCACGCACTCTATAGGACATTATAGCCGGAAATACTAATATTTTGACAAATTTCAAAAAGTTCATGCGACAATTCAGTCATGAAAATGATATCTTATAATAATCTCATTCAATTGACTGATATCTATACATCAAATTCTGGGGCTGGTGGAGCTGAGCTCCGATTTTCCTTTCATCTGGTGTATTTTGATGTTGCTTTCAAGCGATTATCAAATCAATAAATATTCGGATGTTTGCTGGTTTGTCGGGATTCCACTGTCAATATCGGTGACATATTCCGACGTATCAGGATGAATGGCAGCCCTATATTAGTTGAAAATTAATCTGAAGGGTGTAAGCCTAAAAAAAATTTTTTAGCAAATACTCCTCTACAACTTTTTAATGTGCCAAAGAAATAAACCAAACCCAACCATCAAATATAAAAGAGTTCATCACCCACATCCTAAATCGCAATTACCTCACTGTGAACAAACAAAATTTCAATAAATTTTCATTATTTATCAGTATATACAAAAAGAACCGCTCCGTAAACACAAAACAATTATATACAGCTAGTTTTTCACAATTGGTAAATTGTTATAACTGAAAATGATAATTTGATTTTATATTAAGAAAGAGGGGGTGCGCTGGATTGCCAAAATACTTCATTTATATTGCCTGGGATTGATCATTTTTCTGCCGCACGATAGTCAATAAACAGAATTTGGATATCGAATTTAGTCACTGCAAAGCAGACCGGGACTACATGAAGTAATTAAAAATAGTACCTATTCATTTTACTGGATCAGGTGTGATTTTCAACAACTCAATTATTATTAACCATAAGAAGTTTGTCTGCATTGATTCGAAAATTGTGACAACAAAATTGCCTGTTCATTATAGGTTGTTTTGGTTATTAAACAAAGAAGCTTATTAAAATTATGTTAACCCTCCAGAGACGAGAGCTTTTTTCCGATAAAAAAAATATTTTCTAAGCCATATTGAAGTCACGGATAACTTTTATTCCTATCCAAAATTTAAAAAAAAAAACGCAAAGTCGTTGTATAGAAACCCCTCATGACTATATGGTCATGCTCATTCTTTTATTACCGTGTAATATTGAGTACGGACAGTAGTAAGGACAAAAGTGACCGTATGGGCTTGCAAACATTCGGGGTTGAAATATAGCTAAACGTGATTTTTTTTTAAATATTTACAATTTGACCTCTTTAGATCAACATAATTTCAAAACAAATATATTAGCAAAATAACTGTAAATAATTTTATGTTTTTATAAAAAAATATCTAACAGTTTCAAAAAGTAAATTAAAAAAAACGGAAATTCAAAAAATCACATGTGCTTTTGGATACCGTTCCTGTTCCCACGGCTGATGACTAACTGTAGTCCATACCCTTCTTAACCAAATATAAGCGAAAGCAACGATATTCAAGTAGAAAAGGTATGAATAGTGGGATCAATAGACAACGGTGTTTTGTGTGACCATATGGTGACGCTCGTCCTTGGAGGGTTAATTGTATTTGACGTGGGAAAAAAATCTTTTGAAACAGTAGAGTTCAATTTCATTACATTTCTCGAAACATGTAATAAATATTTCATTTGGCAGGTGAAGGAAAGCGATGACACGTCGTGATGATGAAAGTGAATCCATTCCAGACCTACAACCGTTGGATACCAATCCACATATCAATGAAAAAATCACTGTAAGAAAATGCCAATACAAGGATTTGAGGGTGTATGTTTTTTTTTATATCACTGAATTGAATAAATTCACCTTTTATACATAATTGTAATGCTTTTAAGAAAACATTTCAATTGCATATTTCACACGGTCGATGTACAATATAAATCGGTCGGATTATAGTATAGATTTGGTTACATTTTTTTACAAATATCAACCGAACAAAATTATATCTTGAAGACTACAGGTGCACATGCAAATGACCATACAATACATTTAAGTTATATGTACAGTTTTCTTTCGCTTTTACAAATGCTAGTTATAATGTGCTCGTTTTAAATATTAATTCATCTACTGTGTAAAATTAAATAAATCATATATTTAGACATAAATTAGGTGCGCGGTAGGAACTTCATAAAAGAATTACAATGAAAATAAACACCAGAAACTTATGCTCAAAAAGCCATATTCAAATACTAAAACAACCAAAGTTAAAGTTACAGTAAAGAATAAATAAATATATTTAATATTTACACGACTTGCCGAATGAATTAATATAAGTTAACTATTTTGTATATTTGGGAGAAATAGTTCTTTATCAACTGTGTTGATTTCACTACTAAGTTTGTCAGTTGAATTGTTGGTTAGTAAAAATCTTTTCTTTAGTCATCAAATCAATATTGTGGACGTAAAAAGTATTTTTTGACATTGTTACTAAATGATATACAAACAGGTGTGATCTTATGCTTCCTTTCTGCAGTCGGAAGTTAATATTATACACGCACAATATTAACTGAAAATTTTTATATTCAAATGTATGCCGTGCAAACCAATCAATAGTGATAATGTAAATTCATGGATTTAGATTTAAATTCTGTATATATATAATACGATATTTTAAGCTCATGAAACCAGAAATAAATTTGAAGTTGCAGTGTTAATAACATTTTTTTTCATATGTTATGAATAATTAATTACCCAACACTACATTTTACATAAAAAAAAGATTTAGTAAAATACTGCAAAGATTAAACAATATACTAATATCAATATGGAACATGAAGAATAACGAATCATTCAATTTATCGAAAGAAAAATACTAAAATATTGATTAATCATGGCTGCTTTACATTCCCCCGTTTTTGCAACAGTGTTATAAAAAAATAAAATAATGATATTGATTTATTTGTCACAGGGTATAATTTATTTTATCCAAACAAAATACAGATGTATCCGAAAAGGAACGTAATAAATTATTTATTAATTACATAACGTGGGAGGCAATTAATAAAGAAACAAACAGAGTGATATCATTAATGTATACAAACACTGATTTGAACATAAATCATATATTGTTGATGAAAATATTGACTCTTAACATCAAAATATTTTGCTCGACCAGGAAACCGATCGCAGATCCATACAGTTAAGTGTCTGATGAGTTTCATAAAACTGTTTTTTATGATTGAGCTTGTATTGTGGAGAAACAGCGCTAGATTTTATTTATTCTATTTTTAGCAAATTTACCCAATAAAGATTTTTCGTTCAATAGATTGTTGTTCACAATAAAATTACTTCAGCCATCTTTATTCGTCAAAGATAAACATTTTCGATTAAAAGTATATCCACGACCACGACATCTAATATCTCTGAACAGTGTTTTTTGGATAATGCTGTTTTTCCGTACATGAGCTCAATTCATGTTACATAATAAATTTCACTACAAACACTTCAATACATTACACACAAGCCCTGAATTATTTGTTTGAAATTTATTCTTTAGATAAATTTTATTGCGTATATGCATTGAATCTGGTTTTATGTCGTTCCAGATAATTTTTATTACCAAGTGTGCTCGCTATATCAATTTCAATTTTTTATTAACAGTTTTATTTCAATGTACATAATATTGTTGTTTGTCGCTTTTTACATGTAACATTGAGATGGTATGATAGCAGACAAATAGTTAACCTCATGAGATGATCAAAAATCTTCTTACCAAATGTAAGAACCAATTATTGGCACCTCGTCTTGGATAGTGGCCAATTGCTGCCGATTGGCCACAATATAACATGCCAAGCCGTTCTAAGATATGGACTTCAGGTAAGTATACAGTAATAAGAGATATGTCAAAATAATCAAATTTTATTTGCAATATTTTCTCGCAGTAAGTAATCATTCAAATACTTTTAGCAGCAAATATTCTTACTTACATTACAGTGAAGATTAAAAACAAACCGATTCAAGAATATGTCAAAACCTTGACTAAGATATTAGGGCAGCATTAGTAAGGTAGAGTATATTGTATGAATTCACGATATGTTTCAATATAATGGCAAACTGAAAAAATAAAATAACATTGAACTTGCTGCCGGATATTGGCTGACAAAAAATCAGTATTTATCCTTATTTGTTTACTCATCTTTGGTTGTTTACTTTATTCACCAGGATTCACCAGAAAAAGAGAGGTAAATAAATATCTCAGTGCAAACAACGAGGCAAATAAATCAATTTATAATTACAACCATATTATAGAATAATTGTTTTTGTAAAACAATAAAAAATGATAAATTAACCTTAGATAACTGTAGATCCAATCGCTAAATAACATAATGACTCGTGAAACAGTTTGAATATTCGAAGAGAACCACGCACTGAATTTAAATAAATAATATTTTTTAACAGTGAGCGGGATGCTCTGTGACACTTTCAAACAGTTAGTAAGGTTAAAACAGTTATTAATTCGAGAAGCCAGCGAATTTAATTTTCACGACAGCAACATTAAAACAAAATTAAATGACAACTATCAATTGAATTTACAATTTTAAAATTATATAGAATTGTATAATATAGATTTTCTTTTAATGTCATGGACATTCAAATATTATTGTGGAAAAATTAGATGCACATAATAAGCCGACAGAATTAGAAGAAATATATCATCGGGTAACTGCCAAAAGTGGGTTACATGCAAGAACAAAACACATGATTACCAATCACGGATATATCCATTGTTAATTAAAGTTTTGATAATATCCTGACAATGTACTGAATTAATTACATACATATATGATCGATAAATAAACATTAAGAAAAAGAATAGGAGAAATTAGCACAAATTTTCAAAGTGAATAACTTTCGATCATGGGTAATATTCTTAAACTGTACGAGTAATTCGTAGACATTTACTTGGATAATGTTTTGAATGGATGGCCAAACAAGTGAAAAAAACATCTACGAAGGAAAATAATTATGAATTAGTTTGTTGACTATAAAGAAACCGATACAAGCAGCAATTTTAACCAATAAATTTTAGTTATATTTGTTTTGCAGTGGAGTAAGAAGTCCCGGTCAAATTTAGGCACGTAACCTACATCATTTGACTATCGAGAAAAGGTGACACAAAATCTTCTCATACTTACAAAGTTAATCGTGATATATGATAGATATGTAACCTATGTTACTACCGCATTCACAAAGCAGACACAATTGTATCAGTTGTAATTCGAATACATAATTTGTCACCTTTCTAAGCAGAAGTTTGGTAAGTAAAAAAACTGACAAAATGAGTAAGTATACAAAGTGATTCTTTAATATAAATTCTTTGCAAAGAATAAATCAGTTGGCGTAGATTACACCAATTTACAAAAAAAAAGCATTTATTTTTATAAGTAACTAGCCGGTTCCCGGCTAGCGTTGCAATGTCACTCAAAGAAAGAAAGTGTTTGTGCTTTAATTGTGTTTATTCAAGTGCATGTTTTCTTTTTCTGTCTGTTTGACGTTTGCTGCTGATTGCCTATGGTACGACGCACGCGCCACCTACTGTAATTTAATTGTACTACGCCTATAACCTTCACACAAGTTGCATGAACGGTATGGCAGACATACAAATATTGATTTTTATATACAAGACCAACTAAGTAAGATAATTTTAATATGCCTATAACCTTCCCAGAAGTGCAAGCAAAAAGTTTGTCAAAGTTTTATTGCAATCGGATGAGCGGTGTGGCAGCGCATAGAGTACGAACAAACATACATTCAATTTTATATATTAGATTATTATTAACACTGATTAAAGGCAGGCAATTGTCCCGTCTATAAATATTAAACTCTTATTTGTGTCAGATCGGCATTAATGTATCTATTTTTTGATATTATAATTATTTGTGTAACATAAAATAACAATGTTAGAGGCTAATCCTAAAAACTGTCAATCTATTACTGACAAACTTCTGCCAGAACGGTAGCAATATTTCATTGAGTTATTTAGCTGCTCAATTAAAATGTGCCTAAATGATACTTTTCAGCTGTGTATCATAACTGAAAATTGAGAGGTATCATTTACAAAATAACTTCAATTTAATAATATTAAAGTTTAAGAACGTAGTAAAGAATATGTCTATAAAGAACACTTAATATCTCAAAGTTACCAAAAGAATCAAGCACTGTCTATAGCGAGAGAACGATTGTCACCGAGCAGTTGGTTTATTATCGTAGAAAAATTACAACACGTATTAGACCAACACTCGGTTGACACTCATTTACTCGACACGGACAGGCCTCGGTACTTCTATGACATCGAGATTTCAACAGTGCACACTTCTGAAGCTGTTGATTTGATCGGTTCAATCGGTAGCCTAATTCACATACATAAAAGCACACAGAAGTGTCAAAATGTCGCCACGTAGCTCTGTTTCAGATATGGTTAATGATTTACACAATATATACAGCACGGCGATTTACCTTACCACGACCAATGATCGCGTAGCGTAAAACGTGAGGATAAATTAATTATCTAAACACATCTGGCAGTGTCTCTAATTACATTTCATCTCAGCCACAGTTTGAGCCGCAGGGCGTCTACACCATTCAAATAATATCTAAACAACCGCTTGTCCCTCACAAATCCGAGATTTTCGTAAAGTCTTAATGCCGGCTTATTCGTTATTTCTGTTTCTAAGACCACTTCGTCTGCGTCGTCTGAGACCATCACCTGGAAATCATTAAAAACATTGTTTAAATATTGTAAAAAAAAATGAAATTGCTTTTTACTAGATAAATGTCATGAATAAGAAGTATTTGGAAAATATTAAATCTAGAATGATTTTCACATATTAGGTTTATTAACCAGCTGTAAAAAGTAATAGAGAAACTATTTGCGTTATTTTAATGAGAATTCTGCGGCATCATTTACTGAAGTAGCTATATCAACTTCGAGGGCCATGAATGTGAGGGGTAAACTCCTTTTTTTCTGTCGATAGCGTTGTGGAAGGCGGCCATTAAACGTTGGCTGCATATACACAACGGGTGGTGGTGGGAAACCAACTTGTTTGTATAACAGTTGCCAATCACAGAAAAATTTATTACGATTTATCTATCAACGAACATATTTATTTTGATTCAATGAATTTCATGGCTGAAAAGGCACTTCCATAAAAATATGTACTTCAGAGCATTGAGCCCATTTTGAGACCAAATTTTTTCAATTTAGTGTACCTCCCTCTAAAAAATCTTCTTCAGTTTAACATTTTTTAGTATAAAAGGGCTCTGTTTGCAAATCGCACAACTCCAGAGATCGGATTGAACATCAGCATTAAGCATTACAAATGTAAAATCAGATCTTACATTTGTAATGTTAAGTAAAAATATAACGTAAAGTATGACAATATGTATCAAGAAAATCTATACTCGTATCATATTGCAGACATTACAGTTTATAGTAATCAAATTTCGATATTAAAAAAGACTCGCATTTGAAATTGTTATTCGGGTAGTACTTGCTATAAATATAATAACAGCAACCGACTATTATCAGATTCTTGTTGATGATGCAAATTTTATTTTAACAGAATATTATTTATTGGCATTGCATGGCAATTTACTGAACCCTCTCATAAACAAAAATTAAGCTGCAGATTTTTAATGTATTCCACCAACATAGCTCTGGCCAATTATATTGAAATAGCCGCACAGGCTCCCACTTCATTATTTAACTGCCCACTGGTAAGTTCAAAGCGAATTTCCTATCTACCATCATGACGCCAAATTAATCGAGCACTGCCTGTTCGAAATATTTAAAGCCGTAAATAACAATAAAGTTGAGTCAATTTTCAAAAACCCAAATGACAAACGCACGTAGCAAGATGTCTTATCGATACATGCAGGTTATGAATAATCTAACACCATACATATATGCTTCTCAGTTGAGAACCAATCTGTATTCAACAAAAAGTGCCCACGACTATAGTCAGATTTTGTGTCGACAGATTTTAAATTCCAGTACAGAAACTTTCATTAATTGATTTTTAAATCAATTCAAAGATATTTAAAAATACCTTCCCATGCATTCCAGTGGTGTATGGGTGGGTGTTGATGTTAGGTGTGCTGTATATAAAAAAAATAAAAATATAAGGTTTTTTAAAATGAATTGTATTATTATTTATATATCAATTCGATTCTTCGCTTTTGAGAGATGGATTTGTCAATTACGCAGTTGGAAAATGTGCCCTTCTGTATAAGCTAGATAATTATCCTTTTTTACATTGAAATCAATTGGAAGGCCACTGATGACTATCCACAGGATGCGGAGCTACGGAACGCTGGGATGACCTGGGAGGAAACAAAAAGACTGGCGGGGGATAGAGAATCTCGGAGGAACTTTGTGGGAGACCATATGCTCCGTATAGGGAGCGAATATGGAAAAAAAACCAAGAAAATCGAGCTTAAGCCTATTGGGGCGGGCGTGATTTACTAATTTTAATTATAATAAATTTTATCTCATAACTTATATTTAAAAATGAAATTTTTTAAATTTCTTTAACACAATAAATGTATATTTATTATTATTATTTATCATTATTAGGTCAAATTATTAAAAATAAAAAGTGATGTATCATATTATGAATAATGTTATAAGAAAGCAGACGCGAAATTTCTAAAAGTACACTTTATGAATTCGAGACTGAGTACACAAGCGTGATATAACTTAAAATGTCGCCTTTGGACGTTAAAGCTGCGAATGAAAAAATTGTCCACGCAACGCTTGGGATGGTTTGTTTAACATATGCAGTTGTACGGGTTGTTTCGCCGTGTGGCTGTCGTACTGGAAGCTTTGCGGAATACGTATACGATAATATTATTATACTACTGTCTACAAATGAAGTTTAAGTATATCGCTTCATGTTCTACAATTCTAGGGTGTGCAGCGCACACCTAACACACCCTGAATATACACTCCTGACGCATTCGATCTTTAAAAGGGACGTAGCAAAATTGATAAGCGAACCATAAGTCCTGTCTTTACCCCATCCTTTAACCAATACTCTCTCCGAGAAACATATGTTGAGTGACTGAGAAAAAAGCAGTTCTTGTAGAACTCCTATCGACATAAGCTTCATTAGTATGCTCCAAATTGGGAGAATACATGGTTATAAAAAAAAGGTATAGCAAATTAGCACACATATTGTTTTTATTATTCTATATGCCTACACATTAGAGAAAGATCAAAAAGAAAACTAAAACGTTATTAAAAAAAGGGAAATAAATTTATCATAAGAGATGCCTTAATTATTGTTTGATGGTCATTTGAGTCGATAAATGAGGCTATTATTTGCAAACCCTGGTCGTTCTTAATTTGATGAAAGATGAACCATGGCTGTAATTAAATAAATAAGAGTAGTCTCAATCCTGGCTCGATAACATATAAAATATTATTCCAAAGTAATGTAAAACTAAAAAAACGTTTGAAATGTATACTGTTTTACAAAATGAAATTCAATATTCATTTTTTAACTGTTTTGGAATGAACCATGCTTGCAAATAATAGCCTCAAATATCATACGCATCTAAGCCACACATAACAAAATTTTGGATAACAAGTATTTTTAGTTTATGATGATTTTTCTTGAGATAACAAATAAAAATGTTCATATAATTTTGAATAACTACTTTAACAATAAAACCATATATTTTTCTAGTTGTATTTTCAAAATTTTGTAAATAAAACAGGTTTTTTATGAATTTTTTGATACAACACATGTGGTTTAGGTTTATTTTTCTTTTTTTTTCACTCTCCTTTGATCTTTGCTTCTTTGAAGTCAAATGTGGCTAGAAAACTTCTTATTTTATCTTCCATTACAATAATTTATTGGTAATTGTCTGTGATGTTAAAATAAGAAATAATGTGTAACATTCTGGCTGCTCTGGTGAAATGTACTGTGATTTGAAATCAAATAATTAAACTTAATACGTAAATTACTAGTTGAACTAGAAGTAAATTAATATCGCACTTAAATGCACTAACTAACAAAAATGACAAAACGTTCAGTGTTGGGGCTAAAGATATAAAGGAAACTCTTAGTGGTTTTGTGAACAGGCAGGGTAATAAGTATGTAGTCGTATTTAAAGCAATATGCCCACAAAGAATAACCGAGACAACAGTCATCATTTCAAATTTTCCAATTAATACAAAATTTTGATAGATAACTTCATTATTCCACCGACTGCAATAAAAGTATTATACTTGTTCATGTTCTACATATTGGTTGATTTTCCTTGTTGAATCTGCTTGAAATCGAAGAAAGGATAATATTAATGATCATAATATGGCGAGGAGAGGGAAAGGACTTGCCACTTGCATGGAATAAAATTTAAGGTATCTATCATGAAATGGCATGAAGTAGCCAATGGACAGTGGAAAAATATATTAAAAGATTTTTTGTGATAATAAATTCAAAATTGAATTTTAGGACCTTTTCTGAGACCGATTATTTTTGTAATGAACATATCTGACATGTGATAAGTATGTCAATTATTTTTGAATGAAAATAGATCTGATGGATTCTGCAAAATGTTACAAACACACAAATAATAAACCAAAAACATTTTTTTCTTAAAAGATTTTATTAGTGCATTGAAGTTCGTTGGTGATTTATTAAGCCTCATTTTTATTTCAATAAACTAGATTACATCCACAAGTAATCAACCAGTTGTAGTAAATCTGGGTAGTCTATAATTATAGTCTTTGAATAATGTATATTATTATCCACTTTTTTAAATCAGTACGCAAAGTGGTTAAATTTTATACTCCGATCTAGGAATTGGATGTATCAATATCAATATACAGATTTCAATTTCTTCAAAGGAATCGTTGATATAATCTTTATATTTTAGTATGGCACTATTGACCCAATTTGATTATATGAAAGAATTCGAAAATGTACATACCATTATCGCTTGCCTCACAAGGTAAGATCCGATCTTTCTTTTCCTATATTTTTCATCGACAGCCAACATTGCTATGTAACCTCTCTTCACTATTTTCCTATGGACATCCAGCTTACAAACTATGGCACCGATACACTTGTTGTTGTGCATGGCGAGAAAGCACAACTTTGGCCAATTGTGGATGAAATATCTGTAAGTATAAATTGAATAGGGTTCTGACAGGTCTTTCTGGATGAGCCTCATTATTTCAGCCATCTGCAATTCTGATCTGTAGGACTCAAAACTGATCGCTCCTGGCGTTGTACAACTGATTTCTTTACACTCTGGGCATTCAGCTGCCTCCTTAGCATCTGAGTCGACTGTTTCTTCAGTGTAATTAGCTTCAGAGGATTCATTTGATAACTGTACTTTACTTAAACTAACTTCCAGGTCGTCTCTTTTGGTTTCCGTGTCGTTAAACCGCTCACAGTTATCCAAACCATCGTGGTTATCATTTTTCCTAAGGTCTTCATCACTATGATCATTAGAAGCACCGTTTGTCAAACCATTATTTGAATGTAAGCTCACTTTATCTCTGAAGTCTTCTATAACCTCCTCTGTGACAATTCCGATTTTATCTACATTTTCGACTGATTCTTTGGCCTTTTTTGACTTTTTCTTTGCGCTAACTCCTTTCTTTACCCTTTGATCGGTTTTCGCCTCGTCACTATTCGTGATATTATCCATTACTGTGAATCGATGTGGACCGATTTCGAGTTTGAACGGTAGAGTCTGGATTTAAGCTCAAAAATGAATATAATAATTATATTGTTTTACTATCTACACATAGATTTGATGCCTAAATTTCCATCGGGTTGCGAAAGAGCGGACATCTTGTTTTTGTTGAAGGATTGATCAACCAAATAAAGATTGAAATTAATTTACAGGTACTATTTACACAGATGCAACGTGACAATATTCACAAACTAAAATCAAAATAATTCAACATTGAAAATGACTTATTGAAAACGCTATCTAATTTCTCACAACTTAGCCATATCCACATTGTAGCAAAATTATTGCCATTTACACGAATATATTTTCCCACCTATCAAACCATCTGATAAAAATGTTGCTCAATAACCAAATAATTAAATTGTATTATATTTGTGGTAAATAAATAAATTAGACAGAGTACGAAAAAACACGAAAAAATCGTTCTTTAATTCTAATTTGGGTACTTTTCTCGATGTAGAAAAAAAATGTTTTATTTTGTGTATACATATTTTTTTGTCGTAGTTGACCATTTGTAAATGTCAAAGTCAAAGTTACGTATTTTCAATATTTTACTGCTTTTTACTCAAAACACTAATTAAAATTATGCAGTACTTGATAAAATACACTAGGTGCTACACTTAATCAATTAATCAGCTAGGTTCATTTTAATATAATATGTCTTTTAAAATTAGGGCGCTTGTGTCACACGTATTAGATTCTTTTGCTATAGGCGTAAACAACGGTGTACCAACATAGTCTAGCTCAAATGTTGTGTCATCGATAGAGCGGTGCAGCGGAGCTTGTGCTATCAGCACTCAGATTTCGGCACTGATAATTATGATTATTTATAATCATGAATTGTTTACCGCTCTTTTAAATAAACTTCTAAATTTCTATAATATCAAGCTAAAAATATTACAACATAAATAATTATAAAGAAAACTGATAAGAAGGTACTGCTAACGAATTGAATAATTAAAATAAATATATTGGATAACAATAAAAAATATTTACCAATTCAGAAAAAAGTGTTAAATGTTGTAGGCATCGTGTTAGTATGAGTATAAATTTTATACTTACATAACTATTAACATACTGACAAAATTTAAGTAAAAAAATATCAGTATGATTATTATTCTTCTTTTTCTTTGACCATATTCGCTCTCTATGTGGAGCATATGGCCGCCACGTGACACCTCTATGTTTACCTAAATTTTGTTTTAGGTATGATTATTAGCCATAGTTAATCAACTCAACAACGAAAGAGTTTTATACAAACCGATTGCGTAATTTTTCGCATTTTTCCGTATAATCCTCCAATAATAATGTCTAACTCAGGCACGGGCAAACTGAGGCCCGCGAGCAATATTATGTTTTTGAAAAGGATTCATGTTTTTATCTATTAACGCCTTTTTAAAAAAGGATTGAAAATAAATATTATAATCTTTATTTTTGGATCATTCTATATATGTGAACAAACATCTTTAATCATGAACCTCAATAAAAACTCTTTACGATCAAACATCACTGATGAACATTTACAACAAGTTTTAAGAATATCAACTATAAAATTAGAACTGAATTTTAAAACATGTTAATATACGTAAAACAGTTCCATTCCTCTCATTAAATTGTTTTTTTTTCATGATAAATAGTGTATATATAAATGGCATTTTACTTGCGGCCCGCCGCTCATTTTGAATTCCTGAATTTGGCCCTCCGTCCGAAAAGTTTGCCTCCCCCCTGGTCTAACTAGTACAACATTTTAATAGATAACTTCATTATTCCACTGACTATGGTAAAAGTATAATACTTGTTCATGTTCTACATATTGGTTGTTGAATCTGCTTGAAATCGAGTAAAGGATAATATTATTAATCATGATATGGTGAGGAGAGGGAAAGGACTAGCCACTTGCATGAAATAAAATATAGGTATCGTAAAATAATCGAAAGAGATTTGAAATAAAATTCAGTTTTATCCAATCCAAAGAGAGAAAGTCCAGTCTTATTGTTTTATTTATACATTTTTATAACAACCATTACACTATACATAAGTAATTACATTTCATTTTTTTGTGCATTTATATCTTAAGTCGCATTTCATTCCAGCAGATCCCCAAGCAGCCGCCTCTTTGACCTCCTCTAGAACCTTTTCATATTTTTGGTCATACGGTACAGCACTGAAAAAATAAATATGTACATATTTTAAACTATAAACAGGGATTTTTTTTACCATGTAACGCGGTGAAACGGTACCTTTGCTTAGCATTTTTAATGTTTCAAATCAATATTTTAAAAAAAATCAACTCGTAAAATTTTAAATTAAAAATTAAGTAAGTCTGGTGCAATTAATAACCGAGTATATATATGAGAATCAAAACAATAAAAAAATGATTTGTTATATTTAGTCTTAAAAAAACATTATGTCGCAATAATACTCGGATGACCTAAGAAATTACTTTAAACTCTACAGAAACCCATATTCTTGGATCGAAAAAAACATGCTTACTTCTCGAATAGTTTTGCAGTTGTTAGTAAAAGATCGGCTCCTCCGCAATATCGTTTGGCCAGAGACGGATCAGAACAGGCAGCCTTCTGCAGGCAACCCGTTTCACCGCGATGCAAGTATCCTTGCCAGAGAGCCAGCTCTTCTTCGTTTATCCATGCTGAGTTGCTGTCACCTGGGAAAAAACAAATATTTAATGAAGTGAATTCGCTTTATTAACGCTTTTATGCCAATTTATTATTTAAATCTTTAAGAAAAAAATAATTTGGTTGACGTGGGGATGTCATTTAACCTTATACCCGATAACGCAATGATGGCAAAAAGCGAATACGTTTGCGGTTCAAGATCTTGAACCGGCGATGAGCTACCAATACGCTAACAATGGAGTGAGTATTTTTATCACTCCGATAGAATTATATGCAAAACTTTAATAAGCAATCGATTGTTACTTAATACACTTATAATATGTAACAATATTCAATTTACCGTAAACTTATCAATGTAAATGGCCAAAAATGTACTACTGTGTGTACTCAAGCTGTCCTAGATAATATATAAGTCAGAAATTGCAGATATGCACTACTACAGCAGTACTACGTATAATTGACATGATTCACTCCCTTTTGCCTGATGTGTAACGACTACACAGCTCAGGAGCTTGTGCTTTTTTTGCATAGTAAGGGAAGGGTTAAGGATTCACTCCCGTTTCGTTAGTATAATATTCTTATGAATATTATTATGTACTATTTCTGTAAACAGGTGTTTTTGCAAAAGCTTATTGCAAGCAAATTCTAATTTGATGAGGTTATAGTGGCGCTTTGATGTAAAAATCATTTAATTTATCATGTTGGCATTTGATATAATAAGTATACATTTAATTTAAAACTTGAGAGTCTGTGGGTCGAGCCATTATCACATGTGAAATTGTATTTCAGTTTCTAACACTCTACAAATAAGAAAAATAGCCAGCAAATTGAGTGCTCGCTTAGAATACTCTGAATTGCTTCAGTAGGTAACGTAGATAAAAAAAACTATTCGAAAAACAATCGAAATGAAAGTTTTTTTTTATTATAGAATACGTGAACTAACCGTCAAGACTTCGGGCGTATCCTTGATGCCATGCACCAGCTCCGAACATCCCTGCGGCGAGAATAAGGGCTTTCAGCACCACCAGGATCACCAAGTTTGTCAAATTCAGACTCAGTACCTATATTTAATAAAAAAGTTGGCTTAGTAATATACAATTATGTTTATCATTATAATATTCCTAATTATTAACATTTATTAATTTTATAATTTTATTTCAACCATTCAATAATTATTATAGCATAAAAACATTAAATCAAAGCTTTAATCTGTAAAATTACTTGGTAATAACCTTCATAAATATGGTTTTCAGTATTTTTAATTTATATTATAAGCCATTGCATTAGTCCTAAATGCGTTGCTGTGTGCTACGAGATCTTTTAGTGTACCTGTACATTTTTAATTTCTTCTCCATTGCCGATTTATTAATAAAGTTTATGCAATTTAGAAGCATGTTTTTGACAATATCATTTTTCCTTAAATGCATAAATAATATATTGTATCAGCTGTCTATGATACACTTATGTCAATTCGAAATTTAAAAACGTGGAGTGAAATCACTAAAGCTGTCATAGTGAGGGGATAATTAATTTATTTTATTGCAGTACTTTTTCCCCATGTAACGCAGTGGGACAGCGTTAAGGCACCTTTTTTCTTGGCATTTTTAATGTTTCAGATCAATAGTCGCAACATTTTATTTTTAATTTGATTAGAAAACTTTCGAAGTAAAGCGATTAGTTAATCACGAGTCTTGTCATAGCCCTATCTTTCTATTCTTACTCTTTCGAAAAAAAGAGAGGTTAAGGAAGTAAGTAACGAGCAGTTCTCGTAAAAATCTTATTTTGAAATACTTTCATTAGAAAGCCATATGCTCCACACTGAGAAGGGACATAGATAAGAAAGAAAAGCTCGACAAGAAGTGAATTCCGGCATCTTTTTTTTATTTTTAAAAAAGCATTGTTTTATTGTATAAGCAATGTGATAAACTTTGCTAAAATTTAGGGTTATTAAAATAAATATTTTCGAAATGTCAAATCAGTTATCTTTAGCATTTAATGATAAAGGAATATACTGTTACAATTAGTAGAGGATGTACATTCTTAATGTTGCCATATATTTCATAGAATTATATTGTTGTGATTATTTTCTTAAATATAAATCATAAATCAGTTGAGAGAATTTTAAGTGATTTGGCGCCAAAGAATGACGGGTGTCCATTATTTATTATGCACCACTAGACATGATAAATACGTAAATAAACCTACCTTTATAAGCAACCATTAAAAAAATACAAACAATTTATTTTATGACGTTTCATAATCTTTTCGTTTGATTTTGTCGTGGTTTATTAGATGTTTACTTAGATGATATTAGATGTTTACTTAGAACTTGTAATTCATTTGCTGAATCATTGTTTTCATTATACGTAATGGTAAACAGATGAAATTAATAAAATGCCAACAATTAGCTAAGCTTACGATCGTACAAAATAGGTGAATAGTGATACAATAGACATTCATAATTTTGGATACAAAATTGATAGGCCAAAATATTAACGCGTATGATTCTGTTTTCGATTATTTGAATATTTGGCCATTCGAGCAGATAGGAAGAAAACCTACACAGCTAAAGCGATTAATATGTATTCTCTCTGCAAAATACAACGACCAAACATTATTGTGACCCTCACAGCCTATCAATATATTATATTGTTTTATCAAATATAACCAGTGTCGGATTTAGGACTAGATACGTCGTAATCATATTATATATTTGAGAGCGAAACTGTTTCCCGATTTTTTTAAAATTAAAAGTGGTATTAATACAGAAAAGTGTTTTTTTTATTACATCTGAGTATTACTAAATTTTAAAAAAAGATGATAATTACATTTGTGATTGGGTCATTAGCGTTGAAATACAATGATAAAAAAAAACAATTAATTGTTATTCCACTTATTCCAGTTTTAATATTTGGAATATTTTCTCTCGGTATACATATGCCAACTTATGACTGCATATAAAACCAAGATGAAGGACACGCGTGTCAAACATATGTATAATTAACCAATTTTTTTTTTTTCATTTAAAGATATCCTACGAAGTCTTAAATTTATTTAAAAAAAAAAACACTTCACCAACCTGACTTGTAGCTCCAGTAGATCTTGAAATCAACTCCCTAGCAATATCAGCCAGCATTTGTCCACCCCTTCCGTTCAAGAAGTTTCCTGCCGTTTCCATTAACCCTGCAGATCTTCCAGACTGTGTCTCATTTCCAGCGTATTCCACTAAGTCATTGTTCTCCACATTCTGGTAACTCCCTTGTGGGACATCCAGCTGATGTCCACGGCTGGAGAAATTTTGGAACGAGAGAATATCCTGTTTTGAGTAATCTGTTATATCAATTTCGTGATGTTTTGATCTCTCCGCGTTGGGAATATTCTTTTCCTCGTGTTCTTGGGTAGCTATCCTCTGGTATTCTGGTTCAGAGTAAGGTCTTGGATGATTGTAATTTTGGTTGTACTGGATATTTTTTTTGGCATATTGGGGCGACGAATAGGCTCCGGGATGTTGTGCGTATCCAAAAACATCAGACGTTAAACTAATTATCATAAACACAACAAGAAAATAACGAAGCTTATAAGCCATTTTGAATTTAGCACAAATGACTGACTGAACTTTTTAACTAACACAGTTTAATAAACTAAATATTTAAATAATAAAATCAATACTACACGAGTTTGTGTTGCATTCACTCGATATTCGACAGCAACTGAAAGTAGAATTTAAAATAAGCCATGGAAAAACAGGTAAAATGATTATAATAAAGTGCAAGTCGTATTGAAATGAATTTCTAGGAATCTTAAATGCGTTTTAAAGTAATTTCAACGAATACCCTTTGTAAGTGCATTTATAAAAGGGTAGTAAAATGATGTCTAGACTTTTTGTTTGTAAGCAAAACGAACTTCTTCCATAGAAAATTGGATAAGAAATGAATTGTTTACCATTTTCTCTAGTGTCTTTATATGCTCGTAAAACAATAGACCTAAGAAATTATCTAAGCGTGCAGTTGTTTTAAATCACTGGTTCGTACAGAAAAACTAGAAAAAACGTTGATCCGGAAAGTGACAGTATTTCAAGATTACATACAGTATGACAAACACGCATATATAGATAGGTTTTATGACTTATGCGCACATTGGCGATTGCGAACAGAAAAAATACGTTCATTGACTTTTTCATAAAGAAAAAAATGTGTGTTTCGATATTCTTCTATTCTTTCATACGCAAACGATTTGAACGCGGATTTCTGTTTTCTCACAGCATTTGTTGTCAAAATGAGTAGAGAGCAGAATGTTTCGTTAGAAGGAATCAATTAAATAAAACCTTTTTCAAATAATGCATACAATATAGTTTCAATTAATATCAGTGATTGTTTGTAGTAAAATGAAGTAAGATGAAGTAAAATGGTAAAACTATATTATTGAACTTTTAAGTACAATTACGTCTTCACTTGGTGTTTTGGTAGATTGCATATTATTTTAGGAAGATCACACGATTGAAATGTGTATTTAATAAGCTTATTTCACTTATACGATAACTTAAGACGTTATATATTATAATGCATCTAACTAATTATTGGGCATACAATTTGATTTTGTCAGTGGTAAATACAATAATATATTTAAATATTATAAAAAAATACAAAAGCGAATAATAGCAGTGACCGAATGAACGTTTTCACACATTTATTTATTAACCTATCAGCGCTTTGTTCAAATATTAAGAATGGATGTTATCGATCTGTACATCTTTTCCTACAAACCCTTTCTTTCCCTCTGTACGAGGATAGGAAAGTGAAAATTATTCCCATGACCAACCCACTTATTTTATGTGTTCCATCCATAAAAGTGTGTTTAAAAGTCTATATTTTAACTTCGATTGGTAGCAAACTTTGTAAGAGGAGATGTACTTTTGTATATTTTTGTTTTTAAGCCACATATTTTTTTCGACAATAAGTAGTGTGTCAAGACTGTTGACAGTATCTGACACAACTTAACGAAACGTGTACCTGTCTAAAAGTTTCCATGAATGAGTGCCAGGTCTACCTGCGTTTATTGTTTCAAAGAGTATAATTGTCAAGTACTCCAACCACCTTCCGTAGACGGTTGTAAATTACTATTACCTGGTATAATTCTAAGGTTCCTAAACATTACACCATCAAGTTATAAGAATCGACTGACAAAACAAATAAATAAAAGGAATAATAACCAACATATTTTATGGTGCAATAACTAACCTCAAAAAAAATAATTAAAATCAACAGAAAAAGTCAAATTGTATTCGAACAAATGCAATTCATGGAATAGGCTGAAGAGAAAAAATGTCAAACAAACACCCTATCTTCCATAACTCCGATTAACGGAAACGTTAGAGAAAACGGAATTTGAGTACAGCTAGTTATAGTTTTTATTTGTATAGAATATTTGAGTTACTTAGCTTCGGTATTTTTTTATGAACACCTGTAGCTCACCATGAAACTCCGTTTAGTGATTTAGAAATTAAGGATAATGTGTTTTAGATTTTGTGATTTTAAAAGATATTATTTGGTGTTTTTCGAATTATTTGGTATTTTTTAAATGCACTATAATTGTAGATATTTATAATTTAATTTAAAACATGATTGCTATCCATATTTTAAAACAGTTAAATAATCATTTATATCAACAATAACTTTATGCTTATTGAGAAGCTTATGCAAATTCTTAAAACTCGAATAAATAATACTTTTATATTGACATTAAAAATATAATAAAGTAATATTATTTACTTGAAGACTAAATTTAAGTAAATATAAATTAGTATTTCATCCATAATTTGATATATGTAGCTGTTTTTAACAATCAAACATTAACAACTGATTAATTCGTATTTTATATGGATTAGGTATAAGAATGATTAAATGTTTTTCTTGTTGGTCGCCATAGCCGAATAGGATTTCGCCCTTCTTGGTTGCACGACGTACACGTTCAATGGTGGGTCGAGTGTCGATTGAATTACTGAATATACATACACTTCTATTCATCAATTTGTATCCAAAGAGAAGAGTGTCTGCGATGCTTGTATTGGGTCAGAAGTATATATTTATTAATTCAGGACAAGGTGGGACATGAGTACAAGTGTGTCCAAGCATTCTAACGTTGTTGATATACACCAAAAAGAAAATATGTCACACGCAGTTTTTAAGTTTTTTTTTAATCTAAAAATCTGAATTTTACAAGGTTTATTTATATATATATATAATTCAAAGTTCTAAAGCAGAAGTGGGGAACCTTTTCATTTATAAATGCCACATTTATTTATCTGATTAAACATAAGGCCGCAGTAAGGAAAACTGTAAATTAGTCAAAACGAAATTTAAAAAAAAAAACTTTTTCGATCTAATCTAAAAAAAAATGACATAAGTCAAAAGGCCACATCAGAGAAGCCAAGAGGCCGCAGGTTCCCCACCACTACTCTAAAGGTTCTAAGATTCAACCCCTTTCTTCGTGAATACGGTCATTGTTGAAGCAAAATCATTTAGTCACGACATTTATCTCAATTTTACATTTCATAGAACTACACATGAAGCAACAAAGATTAGTTCAATTTTATAAAACGACATACGAATAGACGATAACATAATAATAGTGTGTCGTTTTTATTGATTTAAAGTAAAAGTAAAACCAATAAAGTATCTTGAAAGCAGAATTAATGTAAAAAAGTAAAATTCTTTAAAATTGCAGTGAAATTTATCTGCTTAGTTGCACTGAAAAATAAGTCAAGCTTTTGCTTTATAAATATAAATTATGCAAAACTGAATGACGCAAAATATTGTTTTGTTTTGTTTACTAAGCCAATTTATTCGCAATATTACATTTAAGTGAGTATAAAGATGGTCTATATCCGCTTATTGTCATAGAAAGAAAGTCAATTACTCACATATTTACCTATCGCATCAGGGCCACCGTAAGGTTTTATATCGCCCACTTTATTTTGCAATTTATTTTTAATGACATTTTATTTTCTTTACTTCTATAATTTGACGATTTATTTTTCAAGCATGTCCAGGTGGAGATTATAAACTCTTTATGAAGCATTCATTCATCAGTCAATAATACTGTTTTTTTAAGATAGTAAGGATAAAAGGATGGAGCTAGTGTAGCACTAGATCTTGTAGTGAGAGATAATGTAGAAATCACAAACATTAATACAATTGAACAAAAATCATAAATCATCTGAAAAAATAATAATTTATTAAACTTGCCGTAGTGGGTATATAGCCCATGTATATTCCAAACGAATATGACACGTGTTAAGCACTCGGGTACAAGCCCTGCAATATAAATAGATGGTTAAGTATTTCGACTGAGGGTGCTTGATGGAATTTCAATATCAAATTTGAATTGTTTGAATTTTGTACTTTTCCATGAGTTTTGTCGCTAAAGACCCGGGTTTCGCCTTTCGGCATCTTCAGGCATTCCAAGTGCACGGATGTACTTGAACTGACGCGTAGTAAACAGTTTGTATCGTTTATATACAAAAATATAAGTAGATCACTAAGTTAAAAGGCTATTAAAATGTATACAAGTTTCAATGAATTACGTGGGTTTGTTATAATTATGAGGATTTTTTGAAAATATTAATGGCCAGATAATAACAAAGGAATATTTAAAATAAATCTAGGGTTTTGTCTGACCTATTATTAATGAGTTGATTGATTTTAAGCCTTTAAGCCGGGTCGTTAGCGACAAAACTCATGAAAAAGTACTAAATTCAAACAATTCAAAAAAAAATAATTAAATAGATGGTGTCAAAAAACACACTCATTGATGTAAGGTTTGTTTTTAAAACCATTCATACTAGTAGATTGCGATCGATCATTTTAAGTAAAAATGAAATTATTAAAAAAGTCCTCGGAGTCGGAGTCGTCTTTTTTTCACGCGACTCCACGCCCTGGTTTAATCATTTGGCTGATTTGTAAATTTGCACCCGGTGCTTGTCTCATTTCAATTACAGCCCTGATCGAAATTATGTTATAAGGATATCTTTAAAAAATGACGACACACAATATAAAATGGTGATCATCTGATATGAAAGAAATGTCACGACGAAGAAGTCACTCGTTTGGAATAAGAATGGCGCGGAAACGTGCAACGAGATATTATTTTCATTTGAAAATAAACGTTATTACATTTTACATCGTGAAGAAACAAAAAACGGCTGCGATATTGGAGAAAATATCAGAGAGAGCTTATCAATTTTGCCTAGGTCTCAACAATAGTACGTTTAGTATTCCTGCTCGAGCGAGGAAAATCCTAGCAAAAGTTAATAACAATATGCTTATTTAAATCGAGAATTGACCGATTTCAACATTCCGAGACTATTGTAATACGATAATATTAAAAAATGATACACACATTACTTTCCCCTTATAAAGTAAACCAAAGCCCCCTATAGTGAAAACCATGCTATGGAGCTGAAAACAGGTACTTTTTTCAGATAAGCGGGCTGGCGTCATAATTTTCAAAGTAATATCACATCATTATGAAACCGTTTCTGATATATTGTAGGAAATACATATTTATATTGTAATTATATATCTTTTCAATTACATATTTTTCAAAATAAGAAAAAATCACATTTTCTAAGGTTTTTGAAGAAAAATCTCGGAGAACAAAAGCAAACAAAGAAGGCAAATCATTTTATTAAAATTATTTTTTTTACAATATTTCAATACAGAATATGAGGTTTGATAGTTCATTAAAAAATCAACGTCATTATTGGGATTTTAATCAATTAATAATTAATCTCAAAATTTATTTGTGCACACTGGTTCGTTACTCAATCTTTCCATAGGATTTCTCAAGTCATATCAGTAATCAAAAATCAGTAAGTCAAACTAAGGTAGCACATTTCACTTCATTATGTTTTAAATATTATTATTGATTAAATCATCATTTACTTGGTATATTGCCATTATTATATGATAAGACGCAGCACTTATTTCATACTATCACAATAGGCGTCAAAATCGTATATAATATAATATGGATTCCGCTTGTTACTGTTGTTTTATGTTATTTATAATCAATATTTTATATAACTGTGATATTTAATAGTGGAAAGTTAAATTTTATTTGTTTTACCACACATCGCATTTCTTGCCATTCGCTATATTTCTTACAATCATTACTTAATTTGCATATATGACCCTTCCGATGTATCGTAAATTGTAAATTAATAACACCAAAGAATCACAGAATATCCACACAAGAAATCTTTCAAACACACATGTTATATTCAACGAAAAATAAGCTCATAAATTGGAATTTAGAGTTGATCTACGTATAGCCGCCATACAATTTGTTAGGAGCGGCTGGAATTTAACGGCCCGGTCTTTTTTGCTGTTTTTTCTACGACACTGCTTGGAACTTAAGACTGCTATGAGTAAACTCATTTTTCCAGCACTCACCTTTATCGCATGGTTATTGCTCGATTATCAATTGAATTGTCATTTTCTTAAGTAGGTACGATAGTTCTGTCAATGGCATGATTTTTTAAGTTATCAATTAATACAATATATTTTATGGGTATCTGTCTATCCGATAAGTAGCTTACACACACGCATACTCTCTCTGATAGTACAGTACAGACTTATTGAGTGAATGCTCTCAGGTGGCAGTGAAACCGGCATAAAAAAATATTATTACATGATTGTTGCTAAAGAGGTACTTTGTTATTTGTTTTCCACGTTACCAAGTTGAAAGCACTATTGTGTGTAGAAGAAAAAAAAATGTTGCTCTTAATATACAAAGCTTCTTCTGGCTTTGATATACTCGCTTTCCATAAGAAGGTTTTTTTTAAATTTTTCTATAACACGAAGATAAAATTTCGTGTTGTTTGGGGCAGGGCTGTGGAATCAGGAGTCGCGGAGTCGGAAAAATCGGAGAAAAATAATTTTAAAGAGATTGAAAAAATATTATTCTATACATCATAATGTGATGTTTTTTGCAGGTCACTTACTGCTCCTGTATATATTGCTAAAATGTTTATGTAGAAGTTTTTCTGTTGTCGTATCAATAGTGCTATTCCCACTTATTTTGAACGGTTTGAAACACTCAACACCGCTAAACAAAATCACGTGTTGAATATTTCAGACTATCCAAAATAAGTGCTATACACGTCGTAATAACACCAAAGGTGTATTTAATTGATTTAGTATTTTGAAATATTTTTATTTTAAAAGATAATTGGCATGGCGTTATCATTAGAATTAAATTAATTTCAACTAGCTGTAAGCCCGTTGCACAGCAACGTGAGATTTTTGTTGCATTATAATAATAATATTTAAGAATAATGTTTAAGTTTGCTAACAACCATTTTTCGTAGTAGCAGAAATTTCGTAAATTATTTAATTTTTGGAATAATGTTTAAGTTTGCTAACAACCATTTTTCGTAGTAGCAGAAATTTCGTAAATTATTGAATTTTTGGAATAAAGTTTAAGTTTGCTAACAACCATTTTTCGTAGTAGCCGAAATGTCGTAAATTATTTAATTTTTGGAATAATGTTTAAGTTTGCTAACAACCATTTTTCGTAGTAGCAGAAATTTCGTAAATTATTTAATTTTTGGAATAATGTTTAAGTTTGCTAACAACCATTTTTCGTAATAGCAGAAATTTCGTAAATTACTTAATTATAGGAATAATGTTCAAGTTTCCTAACAATCATTTTTCATAGTACCATAAATCGACCTCGGCGCATATATCGACAGCCCTGCAGTTTTTTAATTGTAAATTATTTAATATTTGGAATAATGTTTAAGTTTGCTAACAATCATTTTTCGTAGTAGCAGAAATATCGTAAATTATTATATTTTGAAATAATGTTTAAGTTTGCTAGCAATCATTTTTCGTAGTAGCAGAAATTTCGTAAATTATTTAATTTTTGGAATAAAGTTTAAGTTTGCTAACAACCATTTTTCGTAGCAGCCGAAATTTCGTAAAATATTCAATTTTTGGAATAAAGTTTAAGTTTGCTGACAACCATTTTTCGTAGTAGCAGAAATTTCGTAAAATATTCAATTTTTAGAATAATGTTTAAGTTTGCTAACAACCATTTTTCGTAGTGGCCGAAATGTCGTAAATTATTTAATTTTTGGAATAATGTTTAAGTTTGCTAACAACCATTTTTCGTAGTAGCAGAAATTTCGTAAATTATTGAATTTTTGGAATAAAGTTTAAATTTGCTAACAACCATTTTTCGTAGTAGCAGAAATTTCGTAAATTATTGAATTTTTGGAATAAAGTTTAAGTTTGCTAACAACCATTTTTCGTAGTGGCCGAAATGTCGTGAATTATTTAATTTTTGGAATAATGTTTAAGTTTGCTAACAACCATTTTTCGTAGTAGCAGAAATTTCGTAAATTATTGAATTTTTAGAATAATGTTTAAGTTTGCTAACAACCATTTTTCGTAGTAGCAGAAATTTCGTAAAATATTCAATTTTTGGAATAATGTTTAATTTTGCTAACAACCATTTTTCGTAGTAGCCGAAATGTCGTGAATTATTTAATTTTTGGAATAATGTTTTAGTTTGCTAACAACCATTTTTCGTAGTAGCAGAAATTTCGTAAATTACCCAATTTTTGGAATAATGTTTAAGTTTGCTAACAACCATTTTTCGTAGTAGCAGAAATTATTTAATTTTTGGAATAATGTTTAAGTTTGCTAACAACCATTTTTCGTAGTAGCAGAAATTATTTAATATTTGGTATAATGTTCAAGTTTGCTAACAACCATTTTTCGTAGTAGCCGAAATTTCGTAAATTATTTAATTTTTGGAATAATGTTCAAGTTTGCTAACAACTATTTTTCGTAGGAGCAGAAATTGCGTAAATTATTTAATATTTGGAATAATGTTCAAGTTTGCTAACAACCATTTTTCGTAGGAGCAGAAATTTCGTAAATTATTTAATATTTACGATAATGTTCAAGTTTGCTAACAACCATTTTTCGTAGTAGCAGAAATTGCGTAAATTATTTAATATTTGGAATAATGTTCAAGTTTGCTTACAACCAAGTGTGCAAACAAATATATTTCGAAAAAAAACTCTGGACCATATAAAAAGAGACTCTGGGACCATATATCGACAGCCCTGCTAATGTTTCAAGTATCCAAACAAATATATTTCGTAGAAAAAGAAAAATATCTCATAAGTATTTGACATATTCTATTTTCAATTATTCAAATTCGTTTAGTGCAATGCTTCACTAACAGATGTCGTAAGGTCACAATAAAATCACATATTTCTCTTGGTTTGAAAATAAGTAGACGTTCCACCTCACTAATTTTAATCGCTTTGTGGAACAATGGATATTTGTTCAAACGATTAGAATGAAAAAGGGACATGGGTTCGATCCTCAGCTTGACAGAATATTTTTGGTCAGTACGAAAATTAATTGTTTTGTCATGACTTCAAATATTCACTAATAGACGTCAGAGAAAAATGAACGGATGGCGATAGCGGGCAGAGGAGAGGGGTGGGGGGAAGGGGACCGTCTTCAGGGGGAGGGGGGGGGAAATCAGTGACAATCATGCAATCAAAACGGACATTATCGACTACTAATAAATAGAAGATGACACCGAACAAAATCACTGTCAAATCAGTTCCTAGCCCTATAATTATAGCTTCGAAAAATCGAATCAGTACATTTGATTATTTAAAAAACTTTGTAGCCATGCAAACTTTCAAATAAAGTTCTCTCAATATTATTACAATGCTTTAGTTCTAAGCCAGGAAATTTGAATTTTGAATATAAAAAAGACGTCCATTCCAATTGGACGAACGAAATATGCGATTCAAAATAAAACGTTAGCATTCGCCAAAAAATGTGCTGTTCAATATAAACCGCTATCATTGGGCGAAGTGGACATCAGTACGCACACATTTGTGAAAAGTGAAAACTTATTTTATCGGCTATTAATATATTTAATTTCAATATTGGTTTCAATATGGACGTCATGATTGTTACGAAGTCGGCAATTTTCATGTGCTTCTTCGTTTGTTATACGAGTCAAAATTAAACGCTCTAATTCTGATGTAAACAACGACATTGTTCAATTCTTCAAAAACTCACTTTCCTTGGTGACACAGTGATGTAATTTTACTTTAATATGTTGACATAATCTTTCATCATTTCGGAAAATAGTTCATTATTTCAACAAATATCGTACGCCTTGTCTTCCTTGACAATTTGATGCAACTTTAATAATGTATTCGTTAAAATAACGTTACAGATCGAGTGAACAAAAGGAAAAAAAAATATGTACCAATATGTAGCAAAGCTAACTGTTTTATGAATAAAAGGATAAGATGATGGATGAATCAATACTATATCTTGTATTCAGGAATAATTTGGGTACAAGTATGGAATCCATGCTCCCGGATACGATTTCCTAAAACGTTTAAATAAATCAGTACATAATATTGAATTTCTTCGTGGGGATTTGAGTCGTGTATAAAGAATGGACTTTTAAGATACGTTAACAAAACAAAAAGATTTAAAAAAAATTAATAGCATATGACGTCTTTTAACTCGATGCGGAAAGTCTGGTACTCACGGTTGTACCCAGTCAGACCTAAATGCCTTCTGTCCAAAGCACGAATCTTAACAGTTCTGCTTTACGGTCGCGAGTCATGGCACCTCACACTCTATAATGTGAATTCGAAACATTTGACTTACGAAAATTAAGACTTCTCTTACACATCAAAAGGTTTCGGATTGAACTACTGGCAATGTCAAAACAATTTAACATTTGTTAGGTTTCTTGCTTATACATATTTTTTTTATTATTTTCTCTTCCACTAGCTATTGAGATAAATTTTTACCTGCTTTGACTTGATTCTAGACGCCAAACTGACGACCTATTAATGGGGTGCTATGAAATTACCAAATACTGGGAGGTATATCCAGTATAATAAGAAGTAAGATGTAATGCAATAAAACAGTGACACTTCAACAGATAGCAGTTATACCTTCAATTAAAACTAGTAGACCATAAATAATAGTGTGATCAAATAACAGTTAATAAAAACCGAATTACTGCCAATTGACTTACATAACAATAAAGACATGTCATAATATAAATGAAATATTATAACACCATCGTTATTTTTATGGAATACACAACAATGGTACGGCACAACTCGGAAGCAGGTAAATTAAAATTGCTTTTCATTGTCTATGGTCAACGTGTACGCGGATGTGGATATTTAAGCCATTTTATTTATGTCGCAAAATGTATTTTTTATCAAAACAATGGCGCCTAATAAGCTATGTTTTTTTTATCGAAAGATATCATCGGTGGTACCGCATTCAGACCTTAAACTACATAATGCGTTACTTGTGCAAGAGTATTATAAATGTTGAGGAAATTATTCATTTTTTATTTTGAGTAGATAATGGTTCTCATCGGGGCTGTGGAATTAAAACGACTCTGACTTTAACCTTAAAATGAATCATGACTCTGATTTCGAATCCTACCCGAATTCGGTTTTAAAATAATAGTGAAAATCATTTTTTTCCTCCCTTGAAATATTTTTCAATATTTTTCCTTTGAGCATCTTCGTAGTATTTTTGTCTTAAATTTTAAGAATTTTCTAATAATGCTATTAAATATTTGACATGCCTCGTCTTTTGCATTGTAAATTATTCTGATCTGAAACTGTCCGTGAAAAATGAGTGGCTCGATTTAAAAAAAAAATAATCATGTTTATTCAAAACACAATAGCCCATAGTGTTGACATTGCATGCTTGGCTGACTAAAGATAATCTTATGGAGTACATATATATAAGTTAAAAATAGATTATTGAAAAATTTCTTCGTATTGGAGCCGGTGTCGTCTTCTTTACACGATTCCACAGTCCACAGCCCTGGAAAATAATTTAAAACTCTCCCTCTCTCGCATTTACCGTTTTTTGGAGAACTGTTAAAAACTCACGGTTTCATTGTACATAATTAATTATTGACTAATATCTCTATACAACAAATATTTGACCTTTATTACCTGTCACCAATGAAGAGAATCACAAATTTCAAGATTTATTAGTCTGATTTATTAAATATCAGATAGGAAACTTTGCTTAATACTACAAACGCATTGTACATACCGTCATGTAACAAGTAAGTGTGAAAAATATCTAATATTTTTAATTGAAGAATAATAAAAAATAGGATTTTTATCACTGATATTATTCGTTTATTTGCATTTTTTTTTGAAATATTTATACTCGACTTCTAGCGACATATAGTGAAAGGTTTTTCATAAAAGCTTCAACTATTAAGCGCTAGATGTCGTCTATATAAAAAAAATGTTACTGTTTAGAATCAATACTATTATGAATGAAAATTATGATGAGGATATGTAAAACAATGAAAACTTCGTTTCTGGAATTTATTGATTTCAATTATTAATTGTTGCCAAATCATTTAATATGGAGCAACGCCAGAAAACTTTTCACTCTTATTATCTAAATGTAAAAGATGAAAGTGAAACACAAAGTATATGTAAAATTAAATTAATTATTTTTTATTTCTTTCTTGACTCAATTTTAATAATAAAAGCATACTAAAATTTGTACATTCATTTAGATAATTGGGCCCTCGAAATGTGAAGTGAGCCAACTACTAAAATGTTAAAACTTTTATCTTGGGCTTTTAAGTGCAATCACGTCTTTATTTGGTGTTTTTGTGGATTACATATATTTATTTTACGGAGATAACACTATTGGAATGTGAATTGACTGAGGTTACTTCAATTTGGCGATAATTTAAGGCGTGTAGAACATTACAACGCTTACAAACTTCTTTTATCTAAAATACCACTTAGCTCACTTCAGCTCTAATGGCCCCAATCATAAGAAATTCGTAATTCCCAATAATATTATTTTGATCGCAATATATGTGATTTTCTTTGTATCTGTATTAGGTCAAGAAATGCCAAAAAGAATACAGCGAAACCTATTGATAAGAAAATTGTCAATCGACTTATACACATCCTTCTTATTTATAATATCTGCGAAGTGTATTTTTCAACATGTAAGCTGTTTAAAAAAAATCTTATTATTATATTATTATAGTTTATTGTACACATTGAACATGTATAAGTGGCGTGCTTCAGCAGTGACCTCTTATTGTATTCAATAAATAAATTCATCTCAATCGAAAGCACTATTTTCTTCAATTAAAATAATCACTAAGTTACTATAAGTAATAAAGATTAATATGGCTATAACTTTTTTGACATTTAATAATAATGATCCATTTGATAGTTACTTTTTAAGCACTTAAAATGATTATGTTAATATTAATATACCTTGGGTAAATACATTTTTTAATTTTTTTAAATAAGGCGTTTTGATCGAGATGAATTCATTAAGTGAATACAAAATAAGAGGTCACTTTTTACGTTTGCCAATGGCTCCTGTGCATATTACACACAGTTAACTCAACTTAACATTTTTTCTTATCACTAGATGTCGCTGTATAGTTATTTTTACTTACCATTCATTAATTACTATAATATTTTTTTCATAATAGACACGAAGAGTTTTACAGACCCTGGATAACTTTTCAGTCCAAAAATTCTGTTATTGATTTAAGTTTTTATTGGGAAAAATATAAAGATTGGTTTTGAGATATTCCTGCATTTATTGTTATCCAACATTTATTGTTTTTAAGAGTCTATTAAAAAATGATCACTCGAGTTTCCATTGAATATTATAATATGAACACTGCTCAGCATAGTAATTAATTGTGACAGTATAGTTTTTCGTACATGACACTGCCCTCTATATTATATTGACGAGACAGAGAACTAAAACATTCTCGTTACATATCGACTTTGGAAAGGAAAAAGGACGTAACCCACACATATAAAATTTTACAGGAGGCGCAAAAACGTGTTTTGATGATTTTGGGCCATATGCAAATTATGAATTATACATAACCTTGAAGTGCACGGAGTCTTCTAAACTGGTGTTTAATTGACATAATCTAACATTAACTAAAGAAATCGTCTAGGAAAACCCTTTATTTCAGTCATTTTTCTTGGTTTTATTTTTTTACAAGGTCATATTTTTTCAATCTTAAAAGCTCAATCTAGATACTAATTCGGCATTTGCAGCTTGCATCCTTTTGATGGAACGTGTATCAAGTTTGATACATTGTGATTTGTGATTATCGAAAAAATCCTGTTTTGAAAAAACTGTGGGTTACGTCCTTTTTCCTTTCCACTGTCGAGTATGAATAATAAATTATAGCATCGTTTGGAAAATTGAATAGAATTAAAACAAGAATTAGTTTGTAACATGTTTATTTAAATAAGTTTAACAATTTAATTTAAAGAAAACATAACATACATAAATTAACATAATAAATATTTACAAAATTGTTATTAATAGTTAATAAATTGGTTGGTTTAAAAAACATTATTGATAAAATACAATTATTAAGAGAAATTTATGATTGATGGAAATGAATGAAGATTTTTTTATTGCAACTAATTCGTCACTTAGTTTTTTTTTAATTTAAATTAATTATTCGATAAACAAAATAAATTGTTTTTTTTTATTTGGCAAAGAAAGAAAATTAATAATAAAAGTTATGGCAACAATATTAAAGGAATAAATAAATACCACCCATATTTTATCAGTTACTTAGGTAAGAGTAATTAATTATCGTTAATGCTTTTGTAAAAGTTTTAATTTGATCTATCATATAATTTATAATATTCGAGGATTGTCAGAGAATTTTTCCAAATTATTTGGGTTAGTATTTAAAGAGAATTAGATTTATATAAATAAAAAAATACTTTTATAAAGTTTTAAAAACAGTTTTCTAAAAACCACCCCTTCAAATATTAATCAATTATGATACTAACAAAACGTATCTTAATTTTCAAAAAAACATACCTAATCTAAAAATAAATAATTAATTTAATATACAACATGGCTGCTTTGCTACATGTAGGTAATATTATATTTACTATACCTAAACCATTTTGTTTATATAAACATATATGAATACTTTTAACTATTCAAATTAAATGTACTTTTGTGATATTGCATAGTTTATTGCTTTTAATGGTAATAGATTTTCCACATTAAATATTGATTTATAAACTATTTGATTTATTTTGTTATTTTCACACAATTCGTTTTTTTAGAACTGACAGTGAAATTGAAGAACCAGTAAAATATTTTTTATAAATATGCATTTAAATCAGAAGTGGTAAAATTCATAAAAATGTATTAAAGGTCATATTAATTTAAAGTTTATATCGTCGTCATACCGGCAGAAATGGTTAATTAAAAAAACAACTGTTTTGAGTGCTGAATGCAGATAGACAAGTTTGGCATATTGTGTATATTTTTACACAATTTGAACATCAAGTTAATTCCGTTTAAAGTTGTCATTGTCAAAAATAGCTATAACTAACTTAACGCCTTTGAATTTGTGTATTGAATACGTTATCGTTACCGAATTTCATGAAGTGGTTGCAACGATGAGTAATCGGTGTACCGAGTTCATAAGTAAAGATAGTTATAATTTCATGATTATAGAAAATAACGATTACCTTCAAACAATGTTATTTGACTTATCGCCTTTTGCCAGTATAGCGACGATGCTATATTTATTAAAATACCAAAGTTAAATATGATGGATAATAAAATCTAATAAATTTATCATTTTTAAATATTTAAGTATATCAAAATTCTGACATACAATAATACTATCTAACGCACGTAACTAAAATTTTTAAAATTTACCATCATAAAAACAGTATAAAAATACCTTTAACACGGTCTAAAAATTGACGAAGCTTGAAAATTAGTGCTTTCATTTTGTCTAAATGAAAAAAATGAAGCATAATTTCTAAGGAAAATTGTTATTCTACAAGTATGTTTTTGTAGTTTGGTTTATAAAAGTGCTATTAATTTGTTCATACTTGAAAATGTAGTATTTGGCTATTTTTTATTAAACTTAATTGAGTAAATTTCTTGATTTATTATCATCATTATGGAAACTAGTTTGTAAATCTTATTCATTACGAAACAAATAATGTTTGAATGAAAACATGTATTTAGTTGAATCGAATTAGTTTTAATTCAATAAATAAATATAATATATTTAATCGAAATTATTGTAAAGGTAAAGTGTCATTCAATTAATTATTATTTATGTTAAATAATTAATTGAAACTTTGATATCAATCGATTTAGATTTGAAAATAGCCCTCTATAAAACCAAGCTACGTTTTATTAAATAAGATTTTTTTTAATAATTATTTTCCCTGGTATTATACAAATTTGACTGATTATATTAGATTTGGTGGTATCCGACGTCAAGTTAGGTCGGTCATGTTCTATTGCAGACGTAGTCAGAGCAGTCGTGTCGCTTGATGGCCGCCATTACGTCTGATAGATGCGCTGAAACTGAATTCGCCACCGCTGGATGCACCCTGGAAAGAAAGTGAAAAGAAAATATTAGATATGCATATATTTTTCAACTATGTCTGCTCCCAATATTGAACATAATATCCATATTATGGACTCTTAATAAAAAAATATTCCAACAGAACTGCTTGTTACACAGTTGTTTAAACTCTCATTTTTTTAAGAGAGTTGGGATAAAAATAATAATTTGGCTAGAACAACGTATTAAGTAAAAGTTCTATAAATGCCCAATTTCCCTAAACAACCTTTAAGCATCTCTATGAATCGCTACTACGAAAGGAAATATTGTTTATGGTTGTTGCCCTTGACAACGAGTTGATTGCAAGTCTATTGTTATTTTTCAGAGAGATTTTCTTACAATTTTTTCGACACAGTCCGATTCGTAAATCTTCACCGCGCGTTAATACTATGAACACGCATCGTATTTATTATTTCAATCTAATTAAGTGTCCTACAAACAGTGAATATATCATAATATATGTAATACGTTATTAAGTAAATAAAAAAGATATTGCCTTAGAAAAACAAAATCTTTGATCGGATTGGCTGCATCAAAAATTAAAGAAAATAAATACAATCCCAGTTTAATTAAACCAAGCTGACGCATTTTCTAGAGAGCTAGGTGTCACATAAAAAATATTTCATACACTTAATATAAAATGAAAACATTAGAATATATATTTTTTCTTCTTCTTCTTTGGCCATGTTCGCTCCCTATGTGGAGCATATGGCCGCCACGCGGCACCTCCATGTTTCCCTGTCTCCCGCCAATAGCTTTGCTTACTCCCATGACATGCCAGCATCCCTCAGTTCCACCGAGTACATCCCATGGATAGTACCCGAAGGACGTCCAGGACGCCGGAATCCCACCGGTCGAAAGAAGAGGCAGGCAGGATTGAGGCTTTCCGGAGGCATCCGCAGCACGTGACCCAGCCAGTTCCAACGTCTCTCCATAACCACTGACGTGACGGTACGCTGTCTTGTACGCTCCCTTATCTCTGAATTCCTCACAAAATCAAACCACCTCACCCCCATTATCCGACGCAAGCATCTGTTCTCGAAGCTCAGTATACGGTTTTTCTGAGTCTTCGTCAGGTGCCATGATTCGCAAATATACTCAAAACCGATTAGAACACCGCCACAAGGGCCTCGGACACCCGGAATATATTTTTTAGTGTACCCAAAACTGTACAGATATGTATATATATATTTTAAAATGAATGAAAGAGCTTTCATGAATTGAGCTTTATTTGCTTTCCATATGATGCCGTCAACTCTTTGAATGTTCTGCAATTTGCCCTGGATATAACCAAGTATACAGAACGAACAGATTCAACGATTCTTCTTTTTTGTTACTCATGTATGGACATTCCGAAATGATGTGATCATCATCTTTGATCAAATCTCCGCTTTGACGTCTTGGACTATTTTCTAAAGAAATTGTTTTATTCTAAAAATCCTAAATGAAGGAAAGTATTTTTTTTGAATATAAGCACATTGAAAAAAATTCACCGTTATCGGTATATCTAAAAAATCGAGTGTATTATGTATTTATAAGAGAATAAACTACAAAGTTTTTGATGCTTATTTTTCAAACAAAATCTGGTAAAGTTTTGATATAATATTTTTACCATCTTAAAATTACGAACTCTTGTTCAAAATGTAAAAGCGCATCGAATAATGTATGAAAGAAATTTATTACTTTTTTTACGGTCCCAAAAATTTTAACATTAAAAAAGCCACAATTATTTATTCTATATGTAATATATACAGAATGAATTCTTAGTCCTCGAATAGCGAAATTTCATAAAATGACCAGCCGTTAGAGAAAGAGTTGAATGCAATTTTATAGCCATGAAAGTCACTTTACACGAATCTATTTTGGGAGGTGTATTAATATCAAAGTTGTTATAATTTCAACTACATACTTTTCTACAGTAATTAATTTTACGGGCAATTAGTAAATGGAAAAGGAAGCCACTTCGCCAAATTTACTGACAGCTATTTTTAAGTGCGATTAGAGACGCATAGCGGAAATACTATAGGCGATTAATTTTTTGACGGAAATTAAAGTGTCAGTCCTTTTTTTTTGTTCAGTCAGTGAGTACTGAAACTTATTCATTATTCTATACTTCATCAAAAAATATTCATTATATCAATGCGCAGCTTTCACGTCACATACAAATGTTATTAAAACGTCATGTGTTTTTTTTTCACAGATTTTTCTCTTTAAAATTAAGCAATGGCAATTATAAATGAGAGTTGCCAGATTGTGAGTCAGAATAATATTATAAATATAGGAATCCAATTGTCGTGGTCTGATTCATAAAGAAACAATCCAATTATTTCCGTTTACTTCTCTTGTGCGATCTTTCTCTCGTTTGAATAACAAATCAGATGTATTTTTTGTACATAAAAAGTTACATGACATAATTTTTTCTGCTATATTTAAATATACTCTAAAATAATAAAATTGATTGTTTTACTGATTGAAATGCGCTTTGAATATTACCATTAAGTGTTATTTCGTTCGTTTTAAATGGAATGACATTTGAGGAAGCAAGAAGAAGACTGGCGAGGGACTTGGAGGAATCATGTGGTGGCCATATGCTCCGACTAAGGAGCGGATATGGAACAAAAATGGTAGAGAATTTTAAGTTATTAGATACGTCTGTGCTTTCGAAGAGGAATATATAAATTGATTAAAAAATCTTTTTATGAATAAAATAAAATTTAGATTCGAGAGTTCGCAAGTATTGCAACTGTCACCAACAAAGTTAAGCTGTCGGCCACGTATCTGGAAAAACATCATCATTAAAAGCCTACTTAAAAGTATTTAATTATTACAAGAAGAATTGATCTTTTTTGATTTTTCAGTTAACACATTAAAAGTATATTATTTACATTCAAACTTGAGTTTTTTTCATTAGACAAATATTTACAATTAAACAAATAGGTAAAGTAAATTTATATATTATTCTCAAACTCTTATATGAAATTATAATATCGTCACTGTTCTGGCGGAAGTTTGTAAGTAACAGATTGATAATTCTGAGTAAGCAGTAAATGAAAGATTTGACCTTTTATGATAAAGACTATGACTATGACATCGATATGTTATGTTACATAGATAGTTATTAAATCAAAATATAAAAGCATGAATGCTGATCTGATACAAATTAATAGACAGGGGAAATTACCTGTCTTTAATCAGCATTACAAATAATTACATGTAAAAATAAATACTTTTTTTGACAAAATGGTGTAATCTGTACACCAACTGAGTAAATCTAGACAAAGAATTCATATCAGAGAATATTTTTGTATACTTAAATATTTTTTGTCAGTTTTGTAACATAACAACTTCTGCCAGAAAGGTGACGAATTATGTATTGGAAATACAACTTATACAATTGTGCCTGATTTGTGAATGTGGTAGTAACATATCTGTCATATATTACAATTAACTTTGTACATATGAGAAGATTTTGGATCACTTTTCATGTCAGTTTTTTTACTTGCCTACTCAGAAAGTTGACAATATTATAAGCGAAATAAAAAATCCTATTCAATGCCATTCTAACCAAAACATCAATGTCACTAGTATAATGTGATAATGAAACTTGGTTTACTATTCATTTACAAATAAAATAATTGCACGCATTATAAGACGAAAAACATCTAAACAATACATTTTAAAATAATGATTCGATGCCTTTCGCTGTCATGGTGTTAGGTAAAAAGGCCACCTACAGCGCAAAAACAAAACCAATTTAATCTTATGACATTTCAAACGCAGAAAATTAAAATTCGAAACGAAAGTATTTTTAAATGCAAACGTCGCTTTTTCATCTCCTAATTGCTGCAAATCGTTTAAAATTATAATTTTTTACCTAACATAGAGCACTCATTAAGAACAGGGCCGGAAATATGGTAGTATAAAATTATTTTTAACATTTATTAAAATAAATTGATATTAATTCTCATAGGCATATTTGAATACATCAGGGCTGCCCAATCTCAGGTAACCTGGAAACCGCATTTCAAAAAAGTATTAATCCACGGGCCGTACCAAAAATAATACAGTTTTATAATTAATTAATATAAAATTAAAATATTGATTATGTTCAGTAAGTACGTATACTTGGAGTAAAAATCTTTGGGTTCAATTATTTTCATTGAAGCATACAAGGTAAATAGTTAAATTTAAATAATGTGACTGTCAGCGAACTTATTTAAGTGCCCTCTAAAAAAGATTTAAGAAAATAATTACATTGTAGTTGTTTGGCTGAGCGATGTACGTACTAATTTTCATGTTTATGTATTTTAAGCAATATATTCTGATGTTAGGATACGTACCAAATAAATAATCAAAAGTTGGCAACATCTGTAAATGTGTTTTAGCAACAATTTATGAGAAACAAATGGGCTCGGAAATTTGATTTCGTAAATTTAAAATGAAAATATTGTTACGTCAAACACAAGTGTTATATATTCATAATAAGTTCAATAATGCATATTATCTTTTGATTCCGTTCAATTCAAATGATATTGATACATAATAAGTAACTGATAAAACGTAGTCACGAGACAATAACAAGACACTGTTTTTCCATTATCTTAATTGCCGAGCGAGTGTTTTTCTACTGCACAAGTATAAAACAAATTGTCAGTTATTTGGCAAAGCATTTAAAACATAGCCATTATTATTTGTGCACGCCATTGCTATGATTAATCGATGAAAACGGCTCGCACGAAGACATGCAGTCGTTTTTATTTAAAACTATCACTTAGTGAAGAAGTAAAATCATAGTTATTATGACGATATAATGAAGCAATTATGTTTCAAGCTATATATTTTATTTAGAAATAATCGTGAATAAAGTGATACCGTTGAGGTCAAACGGTAAGATTGTGTTGCCGATCTTATATGTAGTATTGCGTTAATGACGTGTCTGAAAAAGTCTGACACTAAGTCTGAAGAAAAGTGTATTCATCAATTGAGTCATACACACGATGACGAACTTGTATGACACTATTGTCTGGTGCAATCTAGTAAATATTCATTGTGTCTCAATGAGTAATGGAAAGAAAGGTTGATGCCAAATACATTAATTCGTGATCGCGTAGAGAAGTTGTCAATCCTAAAGCGAATGCTGGTTTCAGATATCATTGATAAGTAAATACAAACAAGTAAACCAATGGCATGGCTGGCATGTTTAAAGAAAAACCACAGTAATTAATTATATTTTAGAAGTGAAATTAGTGAAATGTTTTACGCTTTTAATGCCAAGTAACCAGACTCAAACTGCCCCTGTCTGTGGTGACAGTTGTCAAGATTCAGAGATATTTTGTTTATTTAGTTTCTTTTCCAGATTTTTTTTATCAATTTAAAATATCTGTTACTTTTTTTGGAGAAAAATAATTATCTTCCTTGTCCCTCACCATTTAATACCTAATTAAATTTTATATTCAATGTTATTCTATTACTTTCATTGATTACTACTTATCGTTGAAATATTATTCTAATTTTATAAACTGTTGTTATTTCTGTAGTTGTCAATTCTATTATTTAATGATTATGTATTTTAGAAATATAATTTCTGTCTCGAATTGACAATGTCGAAAAGTCAAACCAATGATCAAGTTGACAGTAATAGTTTCAAGGTTAATTTTTAGACTAGACAATGTGATTTGCATCCCTTAAATCTTGACATATTATTTATTCATTCATAAGGACTATGCCGATACTATATACATTTAAAATCTATAATAACTGCACAGTGATTGAATTACTGCGAGTGTTTTAGGAGGTGTTCATATACATACTCGAAAAGAGATATTTAACGTCTGCTTATAATGATGAGGCGGAATTAAATTTTATTCAAAGCGATGACTAATAAATGGTATTAAACGTCAACTATTCGACCGGAATGTGATATACACGAGACGGTGTTTAACTTTCTTTGCAATATCGTTTTATTATGCACGCCTATCTCTTTGCCCGGAACTGCGATTTATTTAACAGATCTAGTTATTTGCGATTTGATGCTGAATTATAAAATGCGGTGCTCGTTTACTTACAGAGATAATTTGGATCCTGTTAGTAAATATATCAGCGGAATTAAACTATATACCAGCATATTTGAAGCACGGAAAAAAAACAATTGCATTCTCTGGTCCATTATAATCTTTTCTCTATTGATTTTGCAGAACAATTAAATTTCTCTTAGGTGCTCTATTCCAGTTTGAAATTGATTATGGTTTCTTTTTCCAGAGAATGATTGCTTAAACAGCAGTTTAACGATTATTCAGAATTCTAAAAATGTGACAGCCAGTCTCCCTTGTATGTTCTCCCTTGCAGTGACTAGAATGCGTGATATAAATAACTATCACACACTAATCGAGATAACTCTGTTCAATCAGAACAATATCACTGATGATATTATTGACTGAGTATATAATTATCCCTGTTGATGAATTGCAGCATATTAGTACTAGTTCAAGGCAGCAGTAGACTAACAAGGGACTCACGTAATCTCAGAACGAGTAAAGGGGAAAATACGCACGCGTAAAGTATGATGGATGATGGATGATTCACGAAAATATCTGCGCAATTTTTAATCATAGTAGGTCTATACACAAAATGGTCTAGATATTTTTTATTATGCAGCCGAAATAAATGTACTTAACGATATTTTTTCATAATTCACTCAAACCATCTAGAGAAATTGCAGCCAGGTACTAATTTGATCTGAGAATATTGTTTTGTTTAAATTTAACAAGGAGCTGCTAGAGCCACTCCAAGTTCTCTCCAGGTTGAAAGTTGAAGATATATTAAATTGGATCGATTCAAAATGAAATAGAGTAGTCAACGTTGAAGGCTACGACGACGGAAGAAAACAGGAAACTGTTTTCGTTAAATTTCTTTGTAAAATCGATATCAAATACAATATTGATACATAATTTGGTTCGAGCTTTCGGCGAAAATGGCACCAGAAGTAAAATAATAATTTGGACTTGATATGAAAAAAAATATATAAAAACATTCAATTGTCAATATTTTAGTGCGAATTCACACAATATAGCATGTGTCATGAAATTTACGAAGTGACGAAAATTATTTAAAGTGTTATTGTGTATATTATTTATTATAATACTGTATCAGTAGCGTAGACGTACAGCCAAAAATGAGACTGATTACGTTCGCACAATATAGATAAATCAGGTGTATTTGTATTGAAAATTAATGTATTTTTTAATGCCACAAATTATTCAAGGCCTAATGAAATTCGATTTCAAACATTTAATATCGAATAAAGTTCGAAAGAAATAAAATGCCATAATGTTTCTTTTTTTTACATTTAATAGACAGCTGTTAATAAGAATACAAGTATAGATCGAAAGATTGTAAAGTAATAAACTATATCAAAATATTGGATTATCTTAACGTCTTTGTTGGTGAAGCATCAAAGCTTCTTTTTCAATATCGTTTACGACTCACGGTAATTAGACTGCCTGCTAAACACGTATTTTCACGACAGGGCTTGTCCACTGCAGAAAATAAATATATTTTGTAATAAAACTGTTACACATTTTAGGGTACTTATTGAACAATTATTATTATGTAAGATCATTTTCAACCAAGCTTAACAACTGCAGATTGTGTTTAAATTATTATGGAAAGTACATATAAAGAACATTCTCTAAGATAAAAAGTAATTATATTTCTAAAGTGTTCACTGTCAATTATATTATATTATGAAAGGTATTATATATTTTTTTTAAATACACTTTTTTGTACTAATTCCACATTTATTCAATTCGACTATGACCAGTTTTGCTCATGCCGAGTATCATTAGTTGAAATGCACGTCATGAGCGAAACCGGTACTTATCTTATGAAATAAATGTGGAATTTGTTCGAAAGAGTGTATTTTTTAAAAAAATATTGATTTTCCACTATGTGTTGACAGTGAACATTTTAAAATATATATTTTATATTATAAGGTATGTTCGTTTGTACTTTCCACAATAATTTAACTCAATCTGTAGTTTATAAGCTCCTTTGAAAATTATATATATAATTTGTTTTTTTTATTACAGTATATAATGTAGTTTCGTTAATATAAACCACGCAACATTTCAAACTGTATAAAGTAAGGCTGTGGAGTTGGATTGTTTTAACTGAAGTCGAAATCAAAAAAAAAGCTAATAATTTTGAGTCATTAAAAAAGTGTGTATTCAAATCGATAGGGTCAAAAATGGCACTACTGCATGCAAACATAATTAAAGCCATGTTTTAAACTAAGGTCGGAGTTGTTTTATTTCTAGACGACTCCACATCTCTGGTATTAAATAATCTTATGAAAATATTCGTAAATAATATTTTTTGCTTCGCAGCCAGGAATTAGTTACACTGCAAATGTATTTAATTTCTCAGGTCATAGCGGCCGACTGTTGGATACACCTGCATAGTATCCGTTGTAAACTGATCAATAATAGCCGATCAAGGTATCAGTACAAAGTAAGTAGGTTGCCATTAGATCTACTCTCTCTCTCTCTTTCTCCTTTGCTTTCATTATCATTGGGTTGTTTCTTTTTTTAAACGTCTACAGAATTTGATGTGACGTTGAACACAATTTTTTAAATTAAAGATTAAGTATATTTTATATATGATATAAATATTTTAACCAGATCCATTACTTATGAAAAATAAATTATAAAAGAATTTCTACAAAATTTGTTCACAGAAGCAGTCCCCTAAACTTTCTCTTGGTTAGGGTAAGAAAATAACTAAACAAGAGATTTGCTTAATCTTAGAGTTACTCACAATGTTCTGGGGAAGGAACGAACAACTGATTTATGAGCTAATATATCTTAGAGTGAATTTCTAAGAAAACTAAGGTTTAACGTAAAGGTAAACTTTTGTCAATAATTCCAAACATCAAACGTTATACTTAAAACGTCTTGGAAATATATTTATTTCATAAATTGCAGTGTTTTTAATAAAAGGTTTTCACAGCCTAAGAAAAATTAACCATTGGACTCGCGAGACCTCCTTTGAAAACACACGGTGACAATTTCGTCGTCGCATTCAGCACACATTTAAAATTGTGCAATTACTACCGTGATATCTCTTACATCACTTTATTCTTCGTCGCTGGATATTACTAATGATCATTTCATTGACATATTCAATGAATTCTTACAGTATTTTATATCGAATTTGTTGTATAAGCTGATAATGTTTTTCACTATTTTTGATTGCTAAAAAATATAATCGAAACATCTTTCTTTGATATAAGCGTTTAAAATTTCAATAACATCCTGATTTATTGGTTTTATTACAGACCATTTGGCAAAAGAGATTTTACAGTAAACATAACAGCAAAATGATAAAGTTTGTGTTAACGTTGAACAATCTGGATGATCGAAAATCTGGATAGACGAGGTTCTATTGAACTTAGTTTTTAATTAAAAAGAAATGCAAGCCCAAAACGGTTCATGTTTATTTTTTCGCGAAATTGAAAACATTATAATTCTCGGCCGACGACTATGGTAAATCATTTGAATCATTCAGTTGCAAAGACAATTCGGGACGATTTTTGATGAGATGATATATGAACGCTATATTTTTTATATTCATATAAATTTTAATGTATTTATTGCAGAAACTCAGAAATCATTATATTATATATTACTATAAATTGTGTATTGTAAATTAACTTATAAAAGTGCACACATTATTTCCCCGCAATGATAGGAATGTTAAATCGCTGCTATGCCACTCGCCAAATCCACTTTCGTTTCCATTCCACCCCCTCTTCATTCTTCAGACATCGTCGTCGTCATCAGCAGACCTTCTTCTGCTTCTCTGTTTGAATATGCCCCGCAGATATTATCATTGACGTGCTCAGCTTTTTTTTTAAAATCACAATCAACTTGTCAAGTTAACATTATCAAATGGTTAATTTTTATTTGGGAATAAAATAAAATTTGTATCTACTGCTACAAAAAAATATTCAAAATGATCTTACACATATAAAAAAATGTTTTTAATCGTTTTCCCAGAAAAAAAACTGGTTTATAAGCTTAATGTCTCTTTTTAGAGAGTTAGGATAATATATAGTTGTGTTAGATATTGAGATACAAGCCGTTTTAAAGCCCTGTTCAGGATAATTATTAATATATGACAACAACAGAAATATTATCTATTTAGCTTTTGAATTCAAAATTTAAATCGCTTCAAAATTCAATTTATCTGCAGTCTGTTTAAAAAATCCCACTCGGCTGCTTCGCTTACAAATCTTTAACAACATAATTTATATATTTTTTCCATTTTCGTGTTTAAAAACCATTTCGTTTGATTTCCTGGCTCATGTTATTTATATTTCTATAATATCACAGTTTTTAATAATAAATGACGAAGTAAATAAGCATGGGTTATAATAATATAACAGTATTTTAAAATATACCGAAATAGAAAGAATTTATATTGGGATATTATATCTGAGTCACCGTACCGAATATTTATAAATTCAATAAATGGAGCGTCGCAAGAGCAATAAGTAAAAAACTATCCCTGTCTTAGCCCTACCCACGTTTTATTATATCTGAAAAATAGTGGTTGAGTAACTGAATAACAATCATTTTATTTAAAACAACTTATGTTGAAACGTCTTCATTGGATATAATACAAAAAAAAAATAAAGCAATCAAAAATCGTTGCTAGTAAAAGTATAAGCTAACCCTTGAAAGGTGCAGTGAGCCAAGTAGTAAAATGGTAAAAAAAAATATTCGACTTTTAAGTACAATCATGTCTTTACTTGTCATTTTGGTGGATTGCATATTTTTATTTTATAGAGATTATACTGTTGCAAATGTTGCAATGTGTATTTATTGAGTTAACTTCTTATTGAAGATTTCGACTGAAGGTGCTTGGTGGAATTTCAATATTAAATCTGAATCATTCAAATTATGTACATTCACTCAAGTTTTGTCACTAACAACTCCGGTTTCGCCTTTCGGCATCTTCTTTTCTGTTTGCTGCAATAAAATTAATATAATTCTTGAAATTACTCGCCATTCAAAACGTTAGGCATTCCTAGGGGTTAATCCATTTCACTAGCAATGGTATTAAACTTAGTGAGTAAACATTTATTTCTTATATAAACACGATACATTAATTTACTAAACGTCATTTCTAGTTCATCCGTGCGCTTGTACGCCTGAAGATGCCGAAAGGTGAAGCCCGGGTCGTTAGTGACAAAAAATGTACATAATTTGAACGATTCAAATTTGAGTTAACTGCTGTTTCACGATACTTGTAGAATATTATAACGCATTGTTTCTCAAAATAACACTTGTCTCACTTCACCTCTCAGCAGCTCATATATCATTTGAGAACATATTTTGTTTTGTTTTTTTCAATTATACAATAGGGAATTGAAATATTCCTGGCAGATAGATTTAAGAATATCCAGTTATAAAATTACGTATTTCACCCCCTCAATTTAGGCGCCACTGTGCTAATTGTGTACCTGTGTACACTTCCTCGGGCAGGTAATGCGGTCGAACGAGAGTCAGGTGTAATGTTGTATTTACTAGCGACAGGTACTCGCTGCGAAGCGTGCATTAAAAAGGAGATATCATTCCAAGCACGCCGAACTCTTGATTTTATTCTCGATAGCGTCATGGTGACGACGAAGCGGAAAAATCGCCGTCATTTTGACACCGATTAGTCGCATTTACATGCAAGCTTTATTAAAAATAAATCACATTGCCAGCTTGCACTGTGTTTGCTCATCACTAGACACTTGAAAAATTGAAAATATCACAACAAAAATATACAATTCTGGTTGCTTTAACAAAAGAGAATATCGCACTTTCGTACAAGCATTATAAGGTCCAAATTCGTTGGCGTCTGTGGTATAACTGTCATATCTTTATCGTAGCGAACAAGTAGTTCCGGGTTCATGTTCTGACAATATCAATATACAGTTTAGTTTATTTAAATTCAACATTTATACAATTTGACAACAACAGCTTTTTATCACGTCCAAAGTGAAAAAGCGACGATGGACCTGGCTTGGAAATGTGCTGTGGATGCCTCAAAATGAATTTGCTTGTCTTTTTTACCAACCAGATAAATCCCACTGTCGTAGAAAGCCACTAATGACCATCCATAGTAGTGATACTCAAATATTTTTCCTTTTGGGCCGCATGCTGATTGTTACTACATTACGTAAGCTGGAGCATAATAATACTAATACGTATAAAACCCGCATACTATACACACCAGGGTGAAATAACATAAATTTAAAGACTAAGGCTTTGGAACACTGAGATAACATAAGAGGAAGTAAAAAGATTGGCGAAGGACAGAAGGAACCACGTGGTAGTCAAATGATCTTGCCAGAGAGCAGATATGGTTGAAAAAAGTATAATTTCAGATTGAGTGATTTTTTATGGATGTTTTTTTAAAAAAATATTTGGTAAAATGGAAATACTTATTTATGCCAAATTATTTTATTTCTATTTCATATCTTTAAAAAGCAATTCAATATTATAATAATGATAGTACTTTATTTATGCTATAACAAATAGTCTAAAAGATTCTTTTAAACAATACGTTATTAAAGTGAGTATCCTTTTTAAAAGTTTATATGATGTTTTTCGACAAAATATGATAGCTTTAATTTGAAAACTGTTATCTTCAGTTTGGTGTAAAGAATAGGTTATCAGAATTTAGAATCTAGATATTGCACTCCGGAATAATAAAAATCTACTTGCAAAAAAAAACCCGACATTCGTTTTTGTGATATCTTCAATCGTACAGTTTGAAATCAATTACTAACTACCTGCGACGTTGTGCTCAATAATGTATACAGAAACATATACCAGCAATACATACCAAAACCAAAATACTGATTTTATTAGTAACACTGGCAGGAAATTTGTATCATTTATAAGCTGACAAGTGTATACATTTTATTGACTGAGCCGGCAATTAATTAAAAAATGTCTGCGTTTTATTAAATCAAATAGGCTGATTATAAACTATTGAAATTTGACTGTGCGTAAAGTTTAATAACAAAACAGATGCTATCGGCATTGTCAAAATCACGCTGATTGGCACAGGATATCCTTTTATACGCAAATATTAAATTAATAACTTCATCATATTAATTACATACGAAAATAAAATTTAGGCGTAACATATTTAGGTAAAAGAGAAAGTTTAAGTTCAGTAAAATAATTTTAGTTTGTATTTAAAGAATAAATATTACAACTCAGCGATTATTATTAAATGAATTTGTAAAAAAAAAATAAGCTTCATATAAAGTAGTATTCATATAGCCAGTGGCAGATTCAGAAATAGTCCCAGGAGGGGGCCAATCAATTTGAAAATAAACATGATAAATACATTAAGAAACAGATGATTAAATAAAAATATATCTGTATAAAATGCATAATCAAGTATGTATTCTATAAAATATAGTAAACTAAATAATGAAAGAGTCCATTTCACCATAAAGTTATAATAAATATGAAAAATGGAAAATAAATTATTCTAAAATTTTCCAATGCCTATAGCGTTGTCCAAATCTCTACGCTGTAAGGGGATCGACTGAATATCGAAACGAATAAAATATGAGGCTTTAAAAATATTTAATTTAGTTAGACTCAAAGAGAAGAAAAATTAAAACAAGCACGAAGGTATTTATAAATAATTGATAATATACACAGGCCGAGTATAATTGGCCAGACGTTCCTCTAACCGGCCATTAATTTTACATTATTCATATCGACAGCTCATTAAATTGACGGTTATTAGAATTTATGATTTTTTAGCTGGAATCGTGTTACAGTTTCACTTCAGATATTAATTTATTCCAAACGAAAACGCGAGCACTACTCGAATCCGTAGCGATAATAAATAATATACGATAGAGTTTATAGTGACACAGATTGTGATTCAATTATTTTTTAAATTCGCTTTTTATTTATTTAAATTACGGATAGTGGTACGGTTACCCAGTAGAGACCGAACGCGTGAGTTCAATTCGTGATGATAATTGGGAAAATGTTTATTAACCGTTTGAATACCGCGTAAATAAATCATTTATATGACTCCCAGAGATACTGCGTGTTTTTGAGAAAAATAATTTTGCCTAATACACACTTGAATTCAATATTTTAAAAACCTATATTGACTCAGTATAGATAGCACTACAGATATTCATCAAAATATTGCTTATATTCTATAAGAATACCAAGTATTTAATTTTTTTAAATGTCTTGGACATCCGTGTTCGCTTGCATATGTTCCGGACAAGTGTGTCCGCTTGGTATTCAAGTGGTTAATGGAGGCTTAAAAGTCATAATAGTAATATGCTACAAACCAGAGATGGACTGGAGGTGTCTCGCGCGAGCCTTTTTTTTATTTTTGACAAAGGCCAGCGAGCCCCTTGTTAAATTAAAAAATACAAGATTCTCAGTTTGATGCGTTATATAATGTTTAAATATGTATTATAATCAACTTTAAGAACGAATACATTAAGTGTTTCTAATATATTTATAAAAAAAACATGCAATTGGAGCGAAAATAGTATAAATTATTTATGTGTTAATCTTGGAACTCTTCACTTCTGCAATCTAGTGTAAGTTAATACATTTTTCAACTTTTGATATTAATTAAATATGATTGTTACATATTATTAGTATATGTAGTATCTTTCGATAGCTTTAATAATTATTACTTATAATTGTATAAAAGTAATAAAAAATCAACCCTTTCCGGAATACCACGAATAGCTTTGATATTTAGCGAGCCCCTTGTTAAAGTATTGGCAGCACACCGCTGCTACAAACGTTTCGTAAAGATTATTGAAACATAGTTATCGCTTTGAGAATGTTACAAAATTATGTTTACTTTTAATTTTTTTATTTCTAATTCAACGTCTTCTTCTTCTTTGGCCATGTTCGCTCCCTTATCTCTGAATTCCTCACAAAATAAAACCACCTCACCCCCATTATCCGACGCAAGCATCTGTTCTCGAAGCTCAGTATACGGTTTTTCTGAGTCTTCGACGTAGAAAGGCGTTATATTTGAATAAAACCCTTGTTGTACTAATTCCACATGACTTACTAAATATCAGGACCGTTATCGCTCATCGTGAACATTACCAACTGTCAGTCGTGATGATCATTTGATAATGCTTGCGATGAGCGATACCACTATTGATTTTTAATAAATAATGTGATATTGGTACGGCTTTTAAGCTGATATAATTAAGTTCTACTTTTAGAATTCAATCTACAAGTCAATCATAATTAAATAATGCTTACTGTTCAGTATTTCTTCAGCAAACCAATTATTCGCAACAAGAACTTTCCGCACACCAATTATTTCTGTTTATATTCAACAACTTGAAATATATGTAAGACCGTGTAAAGCAAGCATGAGAAACCTTTCCTAGGTCTGAGGCCAAAGTATCATTCTGTCTCCGAGTCAAGGGCCGGACCAAATTATTAAACATAATAAAATAATATTAAATGAAATAAAACACGTTGCTATTTGTTATATGGTGGTGTTCGTGAACGCCCGTGTCATCTACATTATGTAATCCCTCTCTGAAACTATTAATTTCTTTCTTTAATACTTTGCTGAGATGAATCAGGGCCGGACAAAATAGCTCGGCGGGCCGGTGGTTGCCCATGTATGGTGTAAAGTATAGACGAGATTATTCAGTGTGCGGAAAATTCGTGTATGAAAGAATGCGTTTTATGATATGCTTTTATAACTGGACTAGTGTAACTCCTCGAACAATAGATTTAAATTAATCTTTACTCAATCCTGAAAATGAAACGTAAGAAAAACAATTATTCCTTTTCCAAACCAGCTTTCCTATTCTCATTGTCTCTATTATACTAAATTGAGCTACTAGGTTACAAGATTTTTCTTAAAGAGCGTTAGTGCTTTGCATGAGACAATCACTGCTATTTATCATAAATTTGGTGAAACGCAATAATTCAATTGAGCATTTATTGGTTACTTTGAAGTTTAAATAAAATGTGAAACAAAAAATTCCATGAAAAATAAGCAATCTTTTGTGAGAAATTTTCACTAAAAATGATGTGGGTAGTAAGTAACACTTAGAAACTAGCTGTTGGAAAAAAAACATTATCAAAATCACGTTTCTTGAAAAAAATTCAATTACTCACCTAAAATATATGTGAATTAGTCGACATTTATTTAATAGACAGCACTGTGAGATGATGCATGAACAAATTAAACTTATGCGCATTTATGTTCGTGCCGTAACTTATTGAACGGAAAAGTGGGCATTCACGAGAGAACTGCGATAAAAGAGAAAACTCAGGGTAAGAATACAGTATTCAAAAGTGAATTTTAGCATTCCCACATAAAGAATATTTGTCATATAAGTTTGATATAAAAAATATATATAATGCTCAAACCCCGATAAGTTTATGTTGAACACGTTTATAGTGATTAGTGTTAGTATGTTTGTTACATCAAAATAACTTGGTAATCAAGATATTGATAACTCCCGAGTTGGGTGAAGGCAAAAACACCACCACCTGGGGAATACATAATTATTCTTTAAGTGTGAAGAAATTGTAATGTGATCTTTCGTGGATTTTGTAACATATTTCATTAAAAATTATTACGAATACTATTAGAATATTTGGGGAAATATCCGAATATCGAATAGTTGAAAAAGGGCCGAATATATCAGGATATCGAATATTCGAATATCCGGATTGGAATCCCTAGTCGTAAATAAAAGATGTTCCATTAAAAACCATCAGCGATGGTATTCAGTATTTATGTTTAATATATTTTTGCGGTTGCAACAAAACAATTTTTTAGTTAATGGTATTTGATAGAAGTTAAGCATCGTAGTTTCTCGAATTGGATAATTTCTAATGGTGTCTACTCAAGCCTTTCTTCATTCAACCCTGACGATGCATCGTTACCTCCCCACGCGCGCAGTTAACGATCAAGTAGTGAGCCGCGGCCAAACCGCACGCACTTACGCTCCGGCGAGCACACTCCAAAATAAATTATTTATAATAATAATTTATTTATTTATTGCTCGAAAGAAAGTGAACTTGAAACCTACATACCGCACAACGCCGCGAGAAAATCGGCGGCCGACAGGCGAACTAATAACTTGTGGCAGAAGACTAGCCGTTTCCGACGAAAAAATATTTTCACTGATATGAACTGCTCTTCGCTTCCTCTGCTAATTATTCAATCATTTTATTTGAAATATTAAGCTAATCAAAAAAATAAAGTCGAGTGTATTCAGCAAACCTATACAATTGTTCAACTAATGTATTAACGAGATTTTAAGCTAGGAAAAAAGAACTGGGAAGTTTTTGATAAAGCACTATACTCATTTGTATAAAAAAAGAGGTATCGGGAAGTCTACCAAACATCTCGAGTAGTTAAATCTTAATAAGAAATGCAATGAATACAGCAATATATAACATTGCTTTTTTTCACTGACACGTGTTTCACATATTTGAAATACACCTTCACACTAAACGCATCGTTTTATATAAAAAAAATATAAAAAGGTGGACAAATATCAAAGTTGTTGATTAAATTGGCATTTATTTGGTAGAACTCCATTACAATAATATAACAAAGTACAAAAGTATTTTAACTATACAAATATTATTTCATATATCATATCTTCCATATAAAACGAAAAGTGGCTAACTAATATTTTTTTCAACAAATAAGTAATTCATTGTTAAGTGTTCTTGTACAGGTTACATCAGTTCGAGTATGGGAAAAGATATATCGAAGTATATAATTTGTTTTACTCTTCGTATATTCAGTAAATAAGAAATAAATTGTTTTATTTTCTCGGGACTGAAAAATAAGAAATGTAATCAAATTATGTTACACATCACATTACACATCACTTTAAGTGACTAGTAAATTACAATTTTTTATTTCAATTAAAAAAATATTTTTACAAAATAAATAACGATTTTTTAAGACTTATTAAAGTGAAAACAGCGAACTGATTTTGCCGCTTTTGTGATCATTATATTCACACTCTCACTTACCCTTTAAAAAGACCGTAACTTGGCGCAGACCATAATGATGTTGAAAGGCTTTAAGAAGGTAATGCGGCGGCCTATTAAATCACGCATTTTCGGAAGAACAACGCCGCCTAGTGGTTGAAGCACATACGTCTGAAGAGAGAGGTCACGGGATCGATTCGTTAACGCATTCCAACCCAAGCGAGCCGTTTTGAGGTATTTTTATTTTCTGCTTATTAAAATGCAACTCATTTCTCTTTTAGCGTTGAATATTTATAAATGCATTTTATGAGTAAAGGATGCATAAGTGAGATCGATTCATTGCCTACTTGGTGAGAGTAAATGACATTATACGAAATACCCGGAAGTAACGTTTTACGATTTATCTTGACACGATTAACATTTTCAAAATAAAAAATAACAAACCTACATTAGTCGTTTGTCTTTTTTCGACTTGCATATTATTCCTGAATAATCAATCTTTTTTTCTCTTTAACAAACTGGTGTCCAATGTGTTTTTAGAAGTAAACGTTTTAAAGTTCAATTTGTATGATTGAAATAAATGTACAAAAAAAGAAAAAGCAAGCAGTGTTTCTTGTTAGTTACGATAAAAATGTTTACTCCCTGAACCATATATTTTTGCTGTCGGTTCATTAAAATAATCTAAGGCTTTATTTTAGTCAAAAAACACTATCTACAAAAGTCTAATTCTTCAGGGGAGCCAACATACGCTCTTTATTATATACGTGGGACATTTTTTTTTGTTGGTCTTTCTAGGATTTTCCTACTATCCCAAGAATTTACGGATTTGCCCAAATTACATTTTTTTAGTTCTTCCAAAAATTTTCGAATCCAAAATATCAGGAATTTACGAATTTATAAAAAAATGATGTTTATTACATATGAATAAAAATTAATGAAGGGTGGTAGAATATCCGCAGTACCTGACCTGCGGCTATTGAGTGCAACACTGATAGCATGATTGAAAAACCAACGGTAGGGCAAGCACAAAACCTGGAATATCTATTTCAATTAAAAATAATATTTTTTTATGAAATAATCCAAGTAAATTTCCTTTTGTGCACTTTTTTCACATACCGCTGGTTGGCAATCCATGATCTAAGAAACACAATAATAGATAATCTCATATATGGTAATAGAAAATCGTTTGGTCGGACATTGTTTTAATGTAAAATTGGCCTTTGTTGAAGTCAAAACATTCTTTACGTATTTATTATCTTGTAGAAATTATATTTTCATTTCAGAAATATATTTTTTTTTCCATTTCCGCTACCGATAAGCTTCTTATAGAGTTTGTCACGACAGAAAATTTTCTACAGAAACTGTTTGTTACTAAGTTGCTCAACCTCACAACAAGAGTATGAATAGAAGGGTATAGCTAAGATAGGACTAGTTGTTAGCTAATCGCTCTCGCTATGCCATGTTTTTTTTTGATATGATGAGTGAGAGAGGGTTGTTTAAGACATCACATACAGAAGATACTCTTAATAAATATTTTAATCAAAGAATTTGGTGCATATAAAAGATCGATTATAGAGAAACTTTTTTTTAATACAAATGAAAATTGACTATTCAATCAGTTTTTAATGTATCAACAATTTATTTCCATTTTTTACAAATATATTATGCTGAAAAACACTTAAGACACTATAAATTATTATTTATATACATGTACATATATTAAAAGGGAAAAAAAATAAGCGGTCAGAGTCTAAATCAATTTTTGGTCAAAATAAAAATATTATACGGTCAGATTTTTAAAACCATTTTGGTAAGGTTAGGTTAGGTTTCTTAAAATTTAAATTATGACCATTTTATATAAATTTTGACCATCAATTTTTTTATTCTGCTGTCTGTAAATCTGAACGATATATTATGACCATTTAATATAAATTTTAACCAATGTAATATAAATTCTGACCAATGTTTTAAAAATATGACTGAAACTGAATTAAAATATTTGACCAGCTAAATACGAGCCGTATTTAAATGCATGTCCGTAAATGGAAGTTTTTTTAACAAAATTGTTTATACGTGAAATGCTTGTTTCTTAGTTGATCATTGTTTATTTTTCGAAGAGAGTAGAGATAGAAGGATAGACCTAGGACAGAACTAATAGTTTACTAAGCGCTCTCTCTAGACCTCGTTATTTTAGTATTGAAAGGAATCACTAACATCCATTGAAAAAAATACTATTCCTACTGTGGCTCATAATTATTAATTTAAATAATTATAATAAGATACGGTTAAAAAAATATTAAATCATCAATCACAGTTATGTCAAATATTATAAAGTTCATACAAATACTAAATTGTATCGAGATAGATAGGAGGAGAAAATATTTTTCGCACAAGTTATGCAGCGTTAGTAAGTGGATACGTCATCTTGATTTCCCGTGTTCTCGCAGATGAGTCGACGTTTTCCCCGCCAGATAACAGATGGCGCTGCGGAGGCTGTCGCTCTTTGTGGTCGCCGCTCGCAACCACTTTCTCTCAATGCCAATGATAATCATTATTATCATTATTACAGCCTCCCATAAGCGTCGCTGATAAAAGATCGTTAGGTGTTTTTTTGGTAACTCTTCACGATCGTCACTATTGATTTTACAACCTTCTCATCTTCAATGCAAGGCTAAAAGTTCCCCTTAAGAAAATATGTATGTTTTAAGAACACACAAAATACATTATTTAAGAAACAAATATTAACTTTTTGAAGGAATGCATCGTTATAAAACGGTATAAAATCCAGTCGGCTTAGTGGCACATTGGTCAACGTCACTTCCGTGGCGGATATCACGGGCTTATGTTTAAATACGGAAAGATGTTTTCTCGATTTCTGTTTCAAGACATGGGTGTTTGTGATGTCTGAAAATCCCCTCCCATTGACTTATAATTCTAATAAACAGGGCGTAGCAATTAGCCACTAGTCCTGTCCTAGATATTTGAAAATTCTCCATGTTCAGAGATAGTAATTATATACGAAAATAAAAGAAAAAAGTAGCTGTAGGAAAATAGATTTATCAACTGCTTGTGTTCAGGATTCGTTACGGTAGGTATAATATGGATATTTAAAAAAAAATACCTAGTCAATGTACAGAATGTCAAAACTATGAAGTGTTATTATTTAGAAAATTTCAACTATTTATCCATTTCCACAATAACACTAATAATGATTATTAAACAATATATATATTAATAGTCGATAATGTCGGTGAGTGTTTTTTTTTAGGTCCGCAATTTCGCCTTTTCGATAACGTCTTTTTCGTTCAGTATATTATTTTAATAGAAAGGTTTTCTTTAAGTGTTAGGGCTGTCGATATATGTCCCGGGGTCTTCTTCTTCTTCTCCTAAATAAATTTGTTTGCGTACTTGAAACATTTGAATTACTCTAAAAATGATAAAATATGAATACTGCAGGGTTGTCGATGTTGGATATAGCAGCTCAGCAGAGCAGCTCAATTATGATTTTTTTTTGAATATATTTTATTATATCCGCTATTTGCATATTTTGTTTTGCAGTCCCGGTGTATTTAAGTTATTTTAGAGAATTTGATGTATTCCTAAAAGAGTCCATTTAGAGAATTAATAACGTTTAGATTTTCTGGCTTATTCAATAAATAGGTTTGCAATTTATTTTTCACGCCAGTAAATTTTCTGACTATTTAAAAATGCAATGCAAATCCCACCCGTTGAGGGAAACGAGCTTACAGCTTGTATATATTATTATTAAAAAAACATTTTAATTCTTGTGGAACGATGTTATTTTTACCGTAATATAATATAGTTCTATCAAGTGAATGCCTCATCAATCAGTATAATATTTATTAGTATACTAGTAACTGTTAAAATATTTGTTTTCTAATTGACTGTACGCTTTGATATTGTCGTTAAATTGAAGAAAGAAACCAAGAGTGATTCATACAAGTATTAAGGGAAACCACAAATTTGTAATTTCATTCACAATAAAACATTAAACGAGTTATAATCGAGTAAAATTTAAGTAAACAAAAAAACCTGCTTTATGCCAACGCGACTTCCTGTCATTTTCTCTGACTGCATTCATTGCGCCAAGTGCGCATAGTAAATAAGCTCGTACAGGTTGTAAAAAATATTTCAACCTAATAAGGATGCTGGGCATAATTGTTGGACTTCGACATGAATTCATTCTGCCATTCATCAAAAGTTTTACGAATAAAACTTAGCTAGTAACTCAACTTATGTTTGCACAACGGAAATTAACTATTCATATAGGTTTATTTAAATCTTTCACAGTCTATTTCAATTACTATTGTTTTTGAGAACATTAAGTTTATGCAAGGTTCTCTCAATGGAAAACTTATACAATATCTTCTGAAATCATTTGAAATATAATTACAAATAATGAATCGAATTCATGATGCTAAATTCTAATGGATCAATTCTTAAATTTGAATCGTTCAAATTATGTACATTCACACAAATTTTGTCACTAACAATCCGGATTTCGCCTTTCGGCATCTTCGGGCGTTCAAGTGCACGGATGAACTTGCACTGACGCTTAGTAAATGAATTTTTCGTGTTTTTAACGGCTTCATATGCCGAGTTCTCCACTTTTATACCCTATATAAATATAATCATAAAACATTTTCCAACAAACAAAAATAAATATAATTCTTAAAACTACTCAACATTCAAATCTGTGGGCATTCTCATGGGCTAATCTTTTTCGCCAGCAATTACTTTAAACTCAATGATACATTTATTTCTTATATAAACACGAAACATTCAATTACTAAGCGTCAGTTCCAGTTCATCCGTGCACTTAAACGCCTGAAGATGCCGAAAGGTGAAATCCGGATTGTTAGTGACAAAATTTGTGTAAATGTACATAATTTGAACGATTCAAATTTAATATTGAAATTCCACCAAGCACCTTCAGTCGAAATCTTAAATTGGATCAATTGTTATTGAGGTGATAATTTTTTATATAAAAATACAACATTATATATGTTATATATAACATGCAAATGAACATTTTCAATTGATTTTATTCTAACCGTTTTGGACATTTAAAACAAATATTGATCAGTTATGAATAAATTATGGGTTTGCAGGTTTACTGTCAGTAGATTTATTCATAAAAACATATCAATAAATGACGCCGTATACTATATTATAATACTCACTAAATGAAAATTGTAAGAATTTTTGTAAAAAATCACAGAATAAGAAATATGTTCGAATTTATTGTTAATGATCAATCTAACATAAATAAACATTTTAATTATACGCAATTTAATGTCATTTATTCATATTTTGTATCTATATCTGTAAACTCCTTTCATATTTCTACGAACGATTGTTTGTTATACCATTAATAATTTTAATTGGTTAAGTATAAATAGCACTTTGTAAATGTATATTCTTATCAGTTGAAAATGCTGACCATGTTAAATAAATGTGGAATTAGTACAAAAGAGTGTTTTATTTTTATAATGTAATACCTTTCCATCAAGTATTGATAGAGGATACATTAAAAGTGATAGCTTGCAATTGGTTAATGAATTTTAATTTACAGTTAGAATAACAGTTATATTAGATTTATAAAACAACATAACAATATACTATTCACGATTTTCAATTGGTAATTTTGTAAACGTTTTTTTAATCATCAACTCAATGACATTGTAAAATATAATAAAAACAAATGAAACGTACACGTACTGCATTTTATGAATATTCCATGAACGATATATCATTTTACAGTTCTATTCTTGACATGGTAATAAAATCTGGAATGGGAATAATATTTCCGATGCCGATAATATTTTGCCTTCTCATTGATAATGAAATTTATATATTTTTTAATATTCACCAATCAAAACATAATAATTTAACTGAATTCTAATAAAGAAATACACATATATTACTACTAATATGTATTATATTTTCACAATACGTATTCATTTTATAATCTGCAATATTACAGTTTCCTTGCTTTATTGATTTATGCGCCATCATCGTTTATTAAATTTAACATATGACAGCTGTTACTAATAAATTGATAATGATTTTTATTTTAAATTTCATATGTACTATTTGGCAGTGAGTTATAAACTATTTTTTTAAATGTTGAAATATTGAAATATTGACCGCATAACTTTAGAAATATTATTGCCTTAAATATAGAATATTTGAATATTTTTTTTATTTATAAATCAATGCGATAATTTCAGACATTTCATTTGATTTCAATCAAAGAATATGATTAAATTAAATTTCTCAATATGATTTTGGTTTGTAGGTTTGTCAAATATACTACTAAGAGCTTATGGAAACTTATAATTTGATATCAATATTTAAGTTTCTCTCATCTTGTATCTGTCATTTTGTGGTATAAAAAAGCTGATTTGATAACAAACGTATAAGCATTGCGTTGTTGGCTTCCGTGCGGACCTAACAAGTTAAGTCCCAGTATGAACAGCATTTTTTCGGTCGATTTATCGATTTCTGGATGGATGTTTGTGATGTTTAAAAATTCGCTCCATCCCCCCTTCCAATCCTTCAATAATTTGTCATAGCGAGAGCGATTAGTTAATCACTATTCATATCTTAGGCTTTTTCTTCTAACCCTACTACTCTCTTTGGAAAAGAGAGATTTGAGTTCCAAACAGTTCTCATAGAAAAAAAATCTGTTAAGATAAAATAAAAAGTAGTCTGTTATATCGACCGGCATTTTTTTTGTTTCATTTTGTTCTGCAAAATTATGAATCGTTACTTAAACATTTATTGCGGTTTATTATATTATTTTTTATTTCAACCGTTGAAGTAAGTACGACGTAATTAAGAAGTTTAATTATTTTTGTTTTAAACAGATATAATAGTAAATTACGTATATTTTAGACGTAAATCAGTTCTAATAGAATTCTAACACAGATTTTAAAAACCATAATACACTAAGTAAATTTTCTAAGTAAGTTTTTTTTATTCGTCTGCATGTTGCATTCAATAAACATAAATTTAACGACACTTAGTGAACATTCATAAAATAAAAATTGCAAGTGCATCATTAAGTAAATGTACAATGCCTATATTAAAGATATACATTATACTTTGCTCTCAAATCAGTGGATGAAATGGGAAATTCAATGAACCGGTAATATTGAATTTTTGTATGAATTATATCAGAAGATTTCTGATAATACACATATTATTTAACGCTGGTAAAACTTACCAACTAATTAATATGTACAAAATTGCTGTGTGTAAAAATGATCTTAATAGCTCACAGTAAGTATTTTACAATAGAACACAGCGTAGGTATTTTTTTTTCTTAGCACAGTATTTAAGTTATAAGTATGACCTTAAACAATAAAAACACTATGTTAGTATTCTTCTCTAAATTGAAAAAATCATGAAAGCTGTAAAGTCTTATATTCCGTTACATATATTTCATTTTTTTTATTTGCAGTACAAACCAAACGAATTGCGATTGGCTGTTAATTATTTTATTCACTAATACCATTAAAATAAAACTTTCAAGGCAATGATGTTTTAATAGATTTCTCACAATTGCTTTAAATATAAATTATAATAACAATTCCTTGATACGGAAAACATATAATGGATGCCAATGTATTTAAATTCCTTTTTTTTATTGATTTGGCATTTACTTGGTAGAACTTCATTATAATAGTGTAAAAATATCAACGTATTTTAGTTCTACAGTTTTCAATAATTTTTATGCGTTGATAGCTATTTCGGCTTTCGCCATCGTCAACTACTAGACCAGAACTAGTTCTGACGATGGCGAAAGCCGAAATGGCTATCAACGCATAAAAAATATTAAAACTGTAGAACCAAAATACGTTGATATTTTTACACTATTATTTAAATTCATTTTACCATAATAAATTATTTATTTTAGGTACAATCATTTTTTTACGTGATATTAAAATAATACAGTACACTAAAAAATACAAATACTATATTTGTATAGGAATTATTAGCTCTAACACATTTCCCAGACACAAACAACAGGAGCGGATAACATATTTCCTTATAACAAAAAAATCAAAAATACAACACATTAGACGTGTCAGACATTTCTAACGATAAAAAAATTATGTCCAGTCCCTCATAAAATTCCCCGTATATAATGCAATGAAAAGTATTATTTTTTCTTAGTTAAAATACACGTTACGAATAGTCCATTTTCTATAGCACAATGTTGCTATTTTTTTTAAAATATCACGGTTTTTAACGGTTTAGTTCAACAATCTATTTCTATAAATTCTAGCATTTTTACACGGTTTTTTGTGGAACGTATCTACTGTGGAATAGAATAGTTGAGGTACTCTAAAAAAAAACACTAATTTTGTAACCTTAGTATTTCAATATTTGAATGTCGATTCATTATTTTTCACAAATTAGATTTCAAGTTTCTTCAAAGAGAAACATTTTATAATTCTGAAACAATTTTTAAGCCTACACAGCGAGCCCTGTGCTTCAATGTGAAAAAAAGCAATGCGCGTGTGTAAAAAGAGAGATTTGCCTGTATAATTTGCAATGTGGATTTTCATTATGTGCTCGTAATTGATTCATACTGAATGCAAATTAGTATCTAAATAATAGGGGCTCGTTATGAACGAAATTGATGACTTGACCCACGACCTTTGAAATTACTATTAACTAGTTAAAATGATAAGTAAGTTTTATATCGAGGTTGAAATAAAATATTTAATGCCGTATACGGAACCACAAATGTTCTTTCACGCTATTTTATTCGAAAAATCACGAATGAAATATTAAATAAGTTTAAATATAAGGTATAGTGCGTTTATTGAAAATAAGCTTCTACTACAAAAGTTGCCACACTGTACAATACTAGGACGAATTTTTACGTACAAAGTGGTACGGATAAAAATGGTGTAATAAAACAATAGAACCGGGGTAAAATGGTACGGAAATAATAATCCGGATTGAAACATAATAAAGTATTAAAGGAAAAATTAAAGTATATTTCACGTTTAAAAATACCCAATAAAATTGATAGAATATTTATCTATTAATTTGAATTTTTACTTCTGAGTTATTCGTAGTGGAAAATAATATGGTCTGAATCCTAAAAACGTTAAATTAATCTTGCCATGACGATGGTTTGTTTGTTGCTTAGATGTGTAGATATAATAGAACCGTAGTTCACTTTTAGGGTGATACAAAGGAATATTGTGTTTTTATTAATAATAACCATAGTTCGTTTAAAGTCTACAAAGCGGAAGCCGATAGGCTTGTGTTATTTTATGTAAAGCATTAAAAAGTAAGGCAGAATATTGTAAGCCAAAAATATTATGTCAAGTCTTCATGAAACACTACATATGATAGTAGAGTTAAAAAGTCTAGTTAGTCTATAGTTTTAGTAAGATTGGGCATAAGTGCACAGGGTTAAAACCTTTGAGATTGATAAATTACCAGTAGTGGGCTCTCAATACGCTAGCAAAGGGCTTGAAGCGAGTAGAGGGAGAAAATTTTCACATGTGAAACAAGATGAGAGATCGGCTAAATGATCGTTTACAAACCTAAGAACATTTGAAAGCAGTATATTTAAAACTGTTCCATTTTAAGTATTGTTAGTATTTTTTTATATGCAGTCAACATAAATAAATATAACGATTTTTTTAAAAGGCAACACAATTTTTTGATCTGAAATCTAGCAATCTATGGAATCTGATCTGAGAGTATTGTTTTGTTTAAATTTATCAAGGGGCTCGTGGAAGTCTTTCCAAGTTTCCTCTAGCCCACTCTTGATTGATACTAAAACAACGTAAATTGGTATTAATCGAATTTGCAGATTTAAGAATGTCACACAATTGATGGTGATCTAAAATTGATGTGCCATGTGTTTGGTTTGTTTCATATTGCTCCCATAGATTCTAATATTATTTTAGATTCTTCCGCGCGGAGACAAAGTCGGTCAGCGACAAGTGAACAGGCACCGACCACATGGCAGTCACGGGTCGTCGAACTCGACCCGATCGTCATTTCTTTTTTCTCTCTCCATTCTTTCACTCTCGTGATTTTCAAATTTCGAACGCTTTGTACTCGCACACAATCATTATTTCTCGAGCGCCTGTTTGTCTGTTAAGTTCATTACTGCCAACCGTAATTTTTAGACATTCGGAAGCCGAGAATTTTAATTTTGATTAATTAATTTTCGCAATCGAAAAAGAAATACGAATTAAGAGTAAACTTAATATTGGTATGCTTTAAAACTGTACCAGATCCCTAATTATCAGTGTGCGTTTTGCAAGTAGAAAGTGGATATGAAGTAATTAATCATTTTCGCTTTTCAAAGAGGGTGATGTAAAATGTTTGAGTATTTTACTACTCAAGATCGCAATTTAAACGAAAAATAATAAAACTACGACTTATTAAATCATTAAAAGATAATCAGCCACGTGCAGCTCTACATCGAAAGAAAAATAATAGTTTAATGAAATTAATAATTGAATAAAAATAACAGAGTATTTAAGAGAACCACACAAATGATTATAGTAAAAATTTTCCAAGGCAATGCCAATACAATAAATTTAATAATAAGATAGATAAACACCCTCATCACTTGAATTATTTTTTTTTAATTTTCGTTGCTTAACGCCCAAGAGTGATAAGAACATAGTTTAAAATATTTATAATATCTTGATTTATTTATATTTTTTTATTATTTTTCAAAACATAATTAGTTTCACAAGAATTTAAAAATATATTTGAAAACCATTTCGATTTATTTTTGTATTGTTACAGAATTATCGAAATATGGAAAGAAAGGTCTTCGATACAATGCATGCTGACATATTTGAATAGACGGCAAGCTTGTGTCCACTCGGCCTATTGACTTACTGGTGGCCATTGCAACAGACGGAGCTACTCACTGACTCGGACACTTGACTTGTTCACGGGAGAAAGTATTCTCGGGGAAATTACGGTTGGGTGTACTGATGATGCCTGATGAAGGAATGTCTTAACTGCTTTTGACGCGATGAAGTCCGGGGGCTATTGCTGCCTATTGTATTTCAGTTAAAAAATAAACAAAGGAGAATATAATTATTATTAATATGATAGACCTGATAGGAAAATTTAATTACTGCTGTTAGCTTAAATATTTTTGAATCTGCTCGATTATATCTTAAGCATCATCAAAAAAATAAACGCTTAACCCTTTTAATGCTGGAGGGCTGAAAATCGGCTCTTCCTACCTATGCGAAAAATCGGCCCGGCGCTTCAGTTACCAAGTTTATACCTATTCAATTTTTATTTGTATTATGTGACTTATTTAATAGATGCGTAAAATGCGCCCGGCCGATTTTTCAGCACGGCATATCAATCTATCCCATCGGCCCATATCAATCTTTTCGCAATGTAACGTGACATTATAGATAAACCCACTTTTTTCACTTGCGTGTAAATCTGCGAAAAAAATTGATGCTTTGTAAAATAATAAAATATATCATTTTTTTTTCATTTAATGACTACTAATAGATTTGACTACATAATGACATAAAAAGTGTTTCAAAATTAATATGTTTTAAACTGTTTTTTTAAAGAGAACCTAGTTTTATTTGTTTTAAATTTTCTTTAATCAACGTTAATATTTTTTATTGTTGTATCATGTTTGTAAAATGCAGATAATATCTCCGAATATTATTTCCATAGATCATAGAGAATACAATTATTTTTTAAGTTCCTAAAATACTTTTCAATACGCCCGAAATTAAAAGGGTTAATAATAAGTATTAAATATTTAATAAAGTTAAGCAAAAAGATTTAAGCATGTGTTACCAATGGTTAAGCCCGTTTCTACCTAAGAATATTCACGACGTTATTGTTATCATACTTTTCTATGAAACATACAATATTGATGCTATAGTATTTATCATACGAGCTAAGATTTTTCATTTGCTGTTTACGCAGAACTATCAATTTGTTAATTCATTCTAATATCATTCGGGTAAATGATTATTTATCATTCTGATGGTTTTAATATTATCATGCTCATATTTCACTCGTTTTAGCTAACAATATTGATGAATTACCGTTACACAATAATTGAATAATACCGATTAAAAATATGAAATAATTTCATGCATGCAATAATAAGATAATTCACGTAGAACTCACGTTAAAAGCTAATGATATTATCAGGCTAACATAATCAGTGACAGGCATGCTTCTCTAGTTTGAACTACAAAACTGGTGACCGGTAACAAACCTTTTACTCTCTATTAACTCAGAGGCGACACTAATGACGGTACTCTCTCGAAGACGATGTTTTAGTCTGCTTGGTGTTATGTGACCCTGATACTTAATGAGTTTTCTTTATCTACATGGGAACGTTTTTGATAAGCCAGAACTCATTATATTATTTGTATGTCTCTACCAAAGAGCTCGTCGCGTTGGATTTCTTTTACAATGTCATGATATAATAGTATGTTCGGTAAATATAATGACAGGTAAAAACTATTACGCCATCTTGTTTCAAATACACAAATTTCATTGCTTGAAGATGCGTAGGTTCGAAAACAAAAGTAAATAATAGACTTAGTACTAGATGTCCCTACTGATTCTGACCATATCATTACTACCGAGACCAAAAATCGAAGGTTTAATTCAACAACTACATAGTTAATAGTTATGTACGATCTTTCAATACTTTCAATACCAACATATCCAATGCCACACGCAAAGATATCTACCAAGGTAATTTAACTGAAAGAATATTTACCCGAAAAAAATGTAATATTTCTGTACAAAACGATCAGTTTCTTTTTGCAATCACTCTGTATTCACACTCTGTATCTGTCATATTCTGTAACATGAACTTATTTTTTGTTATAGCATGCATTCAATGTAAACGAAACATCAATATAAATTTTAGCTATATTTCTCATGTTAAATACGAGGCTAAGTTTCATAGTGCTACAACTAGAACTTGATTGTTTTGAGACATGGAAAAGTTTTGACATATCTAAACTGTGTTTTAAAAAAGTTATAATTATTATTTGTCTCATATTTTAAGTAAATCATTTATCTCAGTTCAATTAAAGTTTATTACAACGTTGACAGAACCATACAAGTATTTTTTTTAGTTGTATTCATATGGAACTGAAAGATTGTTTATATTTCTTTATTTCAATTACGCAAGCATCTGGTTACAGAGAAAAAACTAGTACTTTTTCTAGCTGTATTTTTGAGGAGTATAGAAAAGAGTTATTCAAATATAATGGGTAATATAACGCAAAACATCAAATCATTGACTTATCGATCAATGGAAGTAGGTCTCTGTATTATGTTACAGGATGAAATACATTTTTAAATTTACATATTTAGGAATTTAGATTATTAGTGCAGATATAAATCTGTTCATATAAACATACCGAAAATGAATCTTGACTAAATTAGATAGCGTACTTGTGATGTATTATTAAGCAATTGGCCCACAAAACGTCCTTGTATTTTGTATGCTATTGCAGAGAAAAACCACAGACCATTCTTCCATCACAACACGTCAGACGACTGCGGTTTTGTTGCATGCAAATAATGTATCAAGGACATATTATCAAATATTTTCTTTCGCGATGGAGACGCCATTTTAATGTTATTGCCACTTTAACAACGGCGTTATAAAGATTGAGAAACTGTTCCTTGATTGATACTTAAGTATAACTTAAGATTTATTCGATTTGATGGTAATTTCATTTGTGAGAAAAAAAACCCGACAGTTTTCACTATCCTACCATAAAATCTTTCCATAATTTCGTAGATGTCAAATTAATTTTATGAACTATTCAGAAGCGAAGTGAAATAGCGAATGATTAAACTTCATTATGGTTATACAAATATTTAAAAAGTATTTATTTATATGTACGTAGAATATATATTATACCTTTTGCATTCAACTAAATGTTAGACATGGATAGAAACATTTCTACTTACATGAACGTCACTCGCCTTTTTTATCATACTACTATATCACTTGTTAGGAGTATATAAAGTCAAGTAGCAAGTAAAAGATATTAAAAATTAAGAATGTAATATGCTTAATACGAACGATTGTCGTAATTTGTAGATATATCATGAAACATTAAAATTAAGAATATATTGAAATAACTGTACAATAAACAATATATGGTTTATGATATATATGGATTTCAAAAGCTAAAATATGATAAGTGTACACTATTTATTTGACTAAGCGATTCCAGAAAATAAAGAGAGAAAAAAACATAATTCAGCTTGAATTTATTGTTTATATAATAGGTTTGTAATCTTAAAACAATAAAATGAGAATAGCCGTTCCGAGACCCATTTATATTACTTTTTAAATGCTGGAACTTTGCTTAATTTGCCTCTGAATTCATTCACGTATTGAAACGATTTGGATGGATACTGTTTAATTAATTTTTAGTGCTTTAAATCTGTTGAAAAATAGTACTCTACAGTCTACGTGGTATTTTTTAAAAATCAAAATTGTTAATAAATACTATGTATTTTGATAATGGATTGAAATGTACTTCAAATAATTATAACGAAGATTTTTGTAAATACTGTTTCTTAATCTTGACTTTATACTTACTTCGTGGATCTTTCGTCGTTAATCGTTATTTATTTTCTAGTTATAATTATTAATGTCAGCAGATGGTTATTGTCTGAAATAACGAATATCTTTTTTAATTCACTTGATAAAATTACCATATTGAATAAATCTTTGCATACGACCCATGGCTTTTGAAATAGGTACCACAAAGTTCACTGCATCATAAAACAACGATAGTTTAGTTGATATAAAAAACAAAAATGCTTTTAGACAATGGCCATCTCTTCTGAGTAGTCAATGTCTCTAATTAACAAATACCCGGAAGTGATTATTGTCAATTACTTGGATTGGCAAGCCGAATTGTTAAATTAAACCGAGGTTCATTGTTAATTTTCTATAAACAATTCGGAAAAAAATCTGCTCTCTGTTTTTCAGTATTATTTATATGAAGCTGAGTAATGAGCGGATGCAATTTGACTCTTGTTACGTGACAATACAATTGATTATCCCGACTGCTTTTATAAAACAAATTATTCATTTAGAAAATCTTATTGAACTCTATTCAGAAACTTTGACATTTAACGATGTATACAAATTGATAATGGTTGAACATTTTCCACAGAGGTCGCAGGTCGTGAGTATAGTCAGGGAAAATTCCTTATTCGCCTTTCTCTTGAGAAGATAAGTATAGTATGTAAAAGTAGATTCACTTAGTAAGTCTTCAGTTTGTTTATATGTAAACAGGTTGGGTTGATTCTTAATCAAGATTAAGCGAAGCTGGATCGTTTATAATGTTAATGTAAGCTTATTAAAACCTGTTTCGTAATCCACTACACACATACTATGTTCAATGTGAGTAGGGGCTTACTTTCCTTAGCCATGAATAGTAAATACAGATAAACATAGATACGTGTTTTTTTTTATTATTATTTTATACATTTCTTGTTACAGCAAGACTCCATTGTACCATTGAAAGTTCCAGCAGGAATTATTTACTGTCGCAACTTATTCATTCTGTATTTTAGATTTATATGATTGATACACGTCGCCACAGTCGTATTTTTGAATTTTTCATTTTGTAGGAGAGCTATCTGATGGTTTCTAGAAATCTAAAGAACTAAAAAAGAGTCCTGTATGAATACACTATTGTTTTTTTCTTTACGAGTAAACATGATCTATTAACAACAGAATATAAATTCCTTTAAAATAAATAAGATAATAAATGAACATATTTTATAAAAATAAATCAAAAAATTGAAAATACAACCATATGTTTATTTCAGTCTTGCGAAACTTATTTTACTGTACGGAGTGAATTATTTTTCAAATTTATGTAACAGTGTTTAAAAACTTGTAAAATAAGTTATAAACACTATAGTTAATATAAAATTTAATTACATAACATTGTTATTTTACTTGTTGAGTAACAGAATGTGACAAGCATCATCAGATCATCGCAACGTTTACAAATTCACTTTTAAACAGTTTTATTAATAAACAGTTTATTCGTAAAGGTAAAAGCAAAGAAGCGAAACGCGTCTCACATTATGTTACTCAACAAGTGGAATAAAAAACGTTATCAAAATTAATTTTATTTAAAAAAATTAACTTTCACAAAGTTACCGCTGAATCTATCGAAGAAATAAAATAGTTCTTAAAAAGTAACATCTTTTTCAATAAAATTTGTGTTTAAAATAAATTGCTATTATTTTTTAATACAAATTGAAATGATTATTCAAGATAGCTATATGTATATAGTTAAATGATAAAACTAAAGTTTACTCTTTTACCACTAGTAGTAAATGGTAATATTAAAAACGTATATTTTTTATAAGACATAGGCGCTGATAGTATTTTGTATCAAATATGGTTTCTAGTTATAAAAGTGTTAATTTGTCATTGTTAAAAATCTTTCCAATATCTGTGAATGTGAAGCGAATGAAATCACTTTCTTCGCAAGTATTATTTATACGTGTACAATGTGCTACCAAAAAAAAGAGAAAAACGATAAGTAAACTAATTTCACTCGATCTCTGTCGTAATAATTACTATAGCCACATGTGAAACCATTAAATATTATTTTGAGATTTACTTTCCATTGAGATGAACGCTCACCTTGCATCGTCAGCTCGGCCGCTTGTGAACAATTTAAACCACAGTAAAATCAAAGTATCTTTTACACATGGTAAAAATGCTGATGTTTTCGTTTTACAGAAATATCAAAAAAATATCATGCCGTGCATAAGTTCAATACTTAATAGTGATTTAAAAATTCTGAAGAATTGTCGCAATTAAATCTTTTGTGGCGCTCTGTCATCTTTAAGGATGATAAAACAGGAATATATTTTATTTAACATAATATATTAAAAATATTACATATTTTTTAAGTATTTTTGATCGACGGATAAATACTTAGATCATTCTTCTACAGATATCATTTTTTATTATGTAAGTATTAAGACAATGCCGATTTCTATGATTCAGCAGTGAACGCTGTGGGCTTCCATGCCAGATCTAACTGGTTTGAGTCCCAGCACGAACAGAATTTTTTCGATCAATTTCTGTTCGAAACCAATCCTTTTTGAAAAAGAAAGGTCGAGCGACTGAGTAACAAACAGTTTTCGTAGAAAAACTTCTGTTGAGATACCTTCATTAGGAAGCTATTCGCTCCACATTGAGAGCGGACATAGATTAAAAAAAAGACAATAACTCAACCTTGACGAAATAAATTTAGACAATACAAAAACAGCAAATTCAATATCTGAAAAAAATCATAATTATATATGAGTTAATCACAAGCCACTAATTTTATAAAATAAATTGATTGAATTCGTTATGAACTTTACTATAAACTTACAGACAGCGATAGCTATGAAAATATTCTTGTTGAAACACTGGTTGGGTTTGACAATCACTGTGCCAAACAATTTTCATTAATGCCGGCGATGATGCGTACTTTGATTCAAATTGGTAACGGCTGCAGGTTATTTATAATAATTTACCTTCTTGTAAAAGTATACGAGAAGTTTTTCAATGAACCAAGTGAACCCATAATACACATTGTTATAGCAATTATTCTTCCATCATCATTATTACTGCCAAAGTAAAAATATTATCGAGAAAAATAGTAAATTGACATTCTACATATTATTAAAACTTAGATTAAATATTATTGTATTAGGTTTTTATAGATTTGTACAATAAAGTCTTCGTATAGTGCATTAAATATTGTGAATTGCAACAGAAATGAATGAAATATCCATAATGATCAATACAATAATAATTTACGTTTAAATGTATGTAAATACGATATTGTGTTTTAATTTTAATCCTAAATTATTTCTTTATATAAAATATATTTTTTTTACTCAACAAATTTTAAGCGGATTGATATAGAAAAATAAATAAGCTACGAAAAACCATAGTTAAATACACTGTTGTAAAATAATTTTTTATTATATATATTTGAGACAGTCGAAGATTGTAAATCCACAATCATGAAAATTTTTATGTTGAATAGAAGAATAACATGTATGTTACGTGTGAGTGTTGTTTGTTATCGGTTTTTGTCGGGATCACTCTACTCTCGGAAGTATAACTAGTTAACAACGTTGAAAAAAATCATCTAGCTTTTTTATGCTAAAGTACCTCATTACTGCTGAATAAAAAAAGCAATAACGCTCACAAATTAGAGGAAATTAGTTGAGAACATTTTTTTATGAAGATAATAACATCATTATGCTCTAATCGTCGCCTAATTCTCACGGTGCACATGCGCTCAGCACGAGAACAAATAACAACATCGGTGCAATTTGTTTCGAATACGCGAGCGATGCATCAGAAGACGTAAACGAACAAAGTGAAATATAAAAAAATACTATAAAAAGTAAAAAATACTTACATTCTTAAGAAAGAATCCATTTTCTTCTCCATCTGGAAGAGCTCATCAGCAGGCTGAGCCGCCATTACTTCGCAGAAAGTTTTCTTAGCGCACGGAGTGTTGGTCCAATCCGTACTGTGTATATGAGCCAAAACTTCACTTCCCAAACCTTGTCCAACACTATCAGTTTCTAAACTTTGTACCACCTTTTCCATAACTTTGTCCTCTTCTTGAATCTCGTCTTCGTTATTGTTTATCGATCTTCTTTCGATTGTATGAACGTTCGGCCTTACCTCATCGAAGCTGTCAGTATAGTCGATTATCTTATGAACATCGGAGAGGATATCCTGGTTTGACATTTCTTGTGGAGCGTTATATACGTCTACGACATCGGAAAATTGATCAAATTTATCATTATGGTCATTGAACTGATCATTTTGAATGTCAAAATCTTCAATTTGTTCGTTTAAGTAATCATCTTTCCGTTTCACGCGACGCAAATGTTCGTCCAATAAAATTTTATCTTCTATATATTTCAGTGTTGCATCATCTTCGATGCTTCTTTTCATTCTTCTTTGTTGGTTGATCGCTGCATAAGATGATTGTTTGGGTGCTTCCATTATGACAAACACATTTTCACTTGGCATTTTAATATTGTCATTATAGACCCTTTGCTGACTCATAGCTTCTTTGTCAGCGTCGTGATATTGCATCGCTCTTATATAATTGTAATGAGCGTTGTTTAATGATCTTTTATGCTCCATTTGTAATTTGCTTATTGCGTCTTCACTTAAACCTGCACTTCTCATCATATCAACATCTAAGAATCTACCAACAGCAACCGCTCCTAAGCCCAAAGCAGCTCCGCCTGCCATCAATCCTAATGCTGGCAAAAGAACTGATCCAGCACCCGCCACAGTTCCGATTTTGTCCTGAGCGGCGTGACCTTGGCCATAATAAGGTCTCGGCGAGAATCCTAAGTTATGAGAGATCTTTTGCGTAGCCTCCATCAACGGTTCCAAAACAGGTTTCGTTACCTTGGCGATTGGTTCAAAAATTGGCTTCGTCATATCAAAAACTGGCTTAGTGAATTGATGCATTGTATCTATACCGCTTTGGAACGTGTCTTTCATTGAATCCGTTATTCTCCTCCACAGTGGCTGTTCAGGGGCTCGTTTAACAAATCCATAATTATTATTATAAGGGTACTTGACGTAGTCCGGTCGATAATAATTAAATCTGTTCATATTATAATCGCTGTTATCGTAATACTTATTTTGTCTGAAGCTTTCCTTGATAAGATGGTCTTCATTTTCATCATAATTTTCAGTAGTTGACATGGCAGGCTCTACAGCGTATGGAGAACGATCACTATGAGGATCTTGAGAATAATATACAATTTTGTTGGTTTTTTTTGCAAGTTCAGCTTTGTTAGCATCACCATTGCTTCCCGTCTTCGCTGGCTGAACTCCTAACTCTGGATGAGCATATTGCAATACCGGATTTCTTACACCTTCGGAAAAGACTGCCGGCGTGCCTTGTTCTGAGTTTTTAGGTGTATATAATTGAGAAGGAGGATAAATTGGATTACCTGCATGTTGCAACATTCTCCTTTGTAATCCATCGGGGAATCTAATATTGTCTTCTCTTTCAGACCTCGAGCTTCTTCCTCCGAAATAATCTCTTTTCGATTCATGATCATTTATTTGTTTTATATATTCAATAAGTTTTGAATT